>OY751335.1:15669262-16919262 GCA_963564715.1 Catocala sponsa | reverse complement strand
CTTATACATGTACAATATTTGTAATATCTTTGAGTGACTTTTTTAGGTCGTATTCCACCATTACACATGTCATATTGCATGTATTAAAAGTATGTTTACAGAACAAGAACGTGGTAATTCCTGAACGAGCCGGTACATACGTACCTAACTCCAATAATCACTTGAAAATTATTGAAATATTATTAGAATGCATACGTACGTTAATCTGTTATAAACACATATGTTATTGCGTAAATGAAAGAAATTTGGCATTCGTGTATTTAATAACTCAAATATTTTTGTGTCTAAATCTTAAAAAGGGCCCGGTAGTGACCCCGCCGAGATGAAGCTCTTGGTCGTTTTTTAAACCTTCTTAACTTATATACATTACCAAAAGAACTATTGTATAGCAGAAAAGTAATGAACAGTAAATAAATTTTTCACCTTACGCCCATGTGACGGTAGCGAAACGGCCAAGCTTCATATTTTGACTACATATGGTGTAGAGTTTGTGAAGTTAGGGCTTGTAGAGTTAGGCCGTGCAGAGTTAGAAGCTTGGCTCTACATGAGATCTGATAACTTTTGGCAGTGCGAGCCATATGGTCTCGTCTTGGCAACATTTTACATGAAATGTTTTCGGTGGGATTAATTATTACACGTTGTATAGTTAATTTAGCGTAGTCTGTTAATTAGAAATGAATGTAGAGCAGTAAGTAAACTGTTCATTTTTAGAAAACGCCTCTAGCATTCATTGCAAAAAGCAGTAGAATGAATCGATTTTTAACACATGTTTTTTTTCTGTATACTAGTATATTATAATATGAATACTATAAAAAACCGTTAATTAAAATGTTAGAGACAATTTACCACTTGAATAATATAGTATTTCTTATCCCATTGAACTGTTTATTTGTGTTGGTGTCCATACGATTTACTTTTATATAATGTTTCCTCTTATATCATACGATTCACCATACCTACATAGGCACCTATATCAATGCATCCGTTTCGGTATCGTTATAATAACGAATCACGTCCCATTGAACAAATTCTAGAACTAAGGCACACGCCAGCATAATTCCGTGAAATTATTCTATGCAGAAAAAAAATAACATAAGATTTGTTTCGTGCAAAATGTGCTGGCCCCTTATTCCAAATAATTGGATAAACTAAAAACTATGTCTATCCTAATTTTAAAATAAAACCAGTTATATTAATCCAAACTAGTCTCGCCAGCTATGCTAAACTAGTTACAACTTCTTTCAACTAGCTAGTTTGTAGAGCGTTAGCTCTATTTTGTTGATCTGTTAATATTAGTAAAAGTACCATTATTAGGGAAATATGTTTATGGTTAAATGTTTCAAATTCAACAAGAAAGAGCAGCTTAATGTGACAAAGAGGTGACCGCACAGTATCTGTCGACTATCAATACTTCAGATTATCCAAAATTGTCGGTGCCTGGCTCAGCTAGTAGGATGATCGACAAAATGTCGATGCTCACCGTGCCTCAGAGAACATATATTATACAACAGTCAGACACAGCTGTCATGAACATTATATAACATTCAATAAGGTGAGTCAGTATCCTCAAATATTTTGACGTCTGGTCTAACCGTACCATCTCCCTTTGGATTGCGAAGCTCAGAAAAGCTCGCTACGTGAAAAATCTAGTAATTTGCCAAATTTGGTTAGAGCAAGAGTCCCTGGACCCAGGTCTCAAAAGAATTGGTAATACGTAACACTAGAATAAATCAGTTTCTTTATTTTACATTAAGATACAAAAGACTGGCACCAGATGTAAGTGTTTTAAGAAATATATACCACTTAACAAATTCACTGCATCTGGCGCATTTACAATACCAAGGACTCACAGTAGTTCGCAGGGTCACTAGTAAAACGTATGGCAATAGCGATGACATCAAATGCTTACATTAATAATTAATTACCTATCCATATTTTAACCATGGACTTTTTATTAATTGAAGCATTTTAATGAATATTATTATCAATTCAAAAATAAGTCATGACGTTGATAAAACCATGTAAAGAAACAAGTAAGAATACTGTGGACACTCTCACTTCTTTAAACTTTAACTAAAATTAGCATCAACCTATTCAATATTGTTTCACAGCCTTGTTCTTCGATTTTCTATAAATTTGAACTAATATAACATTGAATGCAGATAAAAGCATACATATAATAACTTCATGCCATAATTAAATACATATGACATTATGCCGCAAGTGGGCCAATCTACAATAAGCAACAAACAGATTGTCTCAATAACTTTCGTGGCACTTTATTCGCACAAAATACACCTAAAGCAAAAATGCATGTACTGGGTGTTCGTGAGTTTAAGGATAAGACATTATACGTGTGTAATATGTTAAAATAGACATTATCGTTTAAAGCCACGCCTTGGCCCTGTTTGCCTCATTTATCCTCAAGCCATGGTGCGGCTGGCATCTTCCGCTTCAGACCACACTTGGTTTGTTATTTTGTATTCGCAAGAACAGATTTCCGCCTGCCGATATTATTAACATTTGACCCCGAATTGTTTGAGCGTTTCGTGCTTTAATAAACTCTTAGTAGACAATGCCTGTAGCCTATATGTAATATAACTTGCAATATTGTTCTTCATGGCACAGTTTATAAAATTGTAACTTACTTGAATTTAAATCTATCTAAATGGTCAACTACAGATTTGTACAGGAAACTCTGCTCTACCTAATAGAAACAGTACGTTGGCTTTATCAGTGTATGTCTTTGGCTGTTTTGCAAGAATCATTCACAGTTGCTGTTGCCCAATAGTCCGGTAAAATATGACTACATCTTTATGTTACACACTGTATATAATATATGTAATAAATAGTTTAATCATAATATTTGTAGCATTCGATAACTATGCTTTCATTTTGAATAAAATACGTACTTACAGCCACTACAAGTGTTAATATTAACTAAACATATACTTTGTCAGTGAACAAACACGGTCATATGATATAACAACCTTAAAAATGTACACTCAATTGAAAATTATCTACGATTTCCAAATTAAAACTTGAAACAAAATGACATGTAATACTGTAGTTAAAAGGAAACCTGTGAACTTACCACCATCACTTGGGCACTGTCAAACCTTATACTCTGTAATACGCTCCTCGTTCTCTTCTCGTGCTTACTATAACAAGGCTTTAAGGGATGGTAGTTAGGCCCCTTCTTCCTTTATTTATAACTAGATGTTTCAGCGGTTTCACCCGCGTTTATCGTTACTGCGCCGCCCTCATGGATCGTAGCGTGATATTTTATAGCCTATAGCCTTCCTCAATAAATAGGCTATCTAACACTAAAAGAATTTTTGAATTCGAACCAGTAGTGCTTGAGATTAGCGCGTTCAAACAAACAAACAAATTCTTCAGCTTTATAATATTAGTATAGATTTAGACAAAATATACTCAAACATAAGTTCCCAATAAATTAGTTTAATACATGCACTCGTTAATCGTGAAACGATGTCGTATGGACACTACGACGTACCAGCACGGTACACGGCCGACGTATGGACATCGGCTAACAGTCTATTGTGAAACTTATGGTTAGTAAATAATATTACGAAAGGTCTAGCATTGACGCGTACGCTTACGTACGAAGAATATTTACTTAGAAAGGAATATGTATGCCTCACACAGGTGTTCGGTTAACTACAGGAGACCAGAGATATAAGAACTACGTCAAACACACGTAGTCATTGAATACAGATCTGAACAAAATTAGAAAACATTGCATTTCTTATGCAATATAATATATTGTGTTAATTAGTCTAATAATATAATTAGTTACTATAATCGAGTATGATTCTTAGGTAATGACAACTCATTTTAAAAAATAAGTGCTAAATGTCGTCTGGAAATAGCAACTAATTCTCATGTGAATAATTTTGCAATGTCATACAATGCAATAGTAAACCTTAAGATTACTTGAAATCACCTAGCAGTGACTAAATGTTTATTTCTAGTGCAGTAATATGAGTCATAATGTGGCTTAAATTTTAAATATTTATTCCTAACATTGCTAAGTTGGTTCAGAACAGCTGTGCCAACACAAACACCTGCGCAACGTCAAACACCATCCTGCGTCATCCAGTTAATTTCGACACAGCACAACATCACGCTATTGAATAACATTACATTCATTAAACAAAAATATTCATCGGCAATACATACACACTAGTCTACTGGCGTTACATCGGCTTCATGTGCCGCTGCTTCAATAAAATCGACTCGTCATTTACATCGACGTTCATAATTGAATTTGCTAAGTAAAAACTGTTGCGACATATGGTGGACTGTGTATAGCGTTCTCATTGTGAACATTTATAATTAAGTAGTTAGTCACTTTCACACATGAACACACTCACTATAAGTGTTTGGCGAGAGCATAATAAAGTATATGGCCTGTTTTACTGTGGACCTATATATCTTTAAGGAAAAGAAAATAATGGTTTATATAAAAGTAGATGGTTTATTTTGTATTTATTTTATATAAAAAATCCAATTGCGTAGATTTAGGGTAAATCCCAGCCATCATCAAACTGTATAAAGAAGTCATAGTTACAGATATTTTTCTTATTATGTTATCAGTGCACTTAATGAAATGATAAGTTAATGTGTTATAAGATATAATTATAATTAATAAAAATATATTATCAATTATCAATAAAAATGACAAATATAAAATATGGAAAATAAATTCACATTAAAGTTAAAATAAGCTTGCTTTTTCGGCCGCGTGGTCGCATACAACCACGCTTTGAATTCATTAACATGATCGATTTCATAAAGGTTAACGTACTACGATGAACCAGTTTTCGATCAAATAAATAATCTAGTCAGTAAGCTAGTTTCTGAAAATATTTGAAAATGGGTGTTATATTATATGTTTAAATGGTAACTCTTACTATGTATTAAATGTCGACATCCTGTCTCTTAAGTACAATTGATTACAACTTACAAGTGAAGAAGTGAAATTTACTACTTACCTACATACCTATATCTGATACAAAACTACCTTACTGTTATTGTTATATCCCATTATGATATTGAACCAAACGTGTCTGCTATACAAACCAATGGTTTATTAGCTGCTGTTAAACATGTTTGATTTGTATATAACGAACGCTAACGCCACGACTAGACTGTAGCCGTAAAGCAAACATCGGAAAAGTACATGTCAATACGTAACGTGAACATCTACATGTTCATTTCTATTGCTCTTATATTTTCCGTAAAAATGTCATAGGCAACAACTATTTGACGTCATAAAGACAAGAACATTGACATGAAACTAACGTACCAGAACACCAAAACTAAAATACACCAAATTTTTGTTTAGTACACTATACAGAAGTTACATTTTACTCATTATATTATTATGATATTTAGGTCAGTAACCTATCAATATTTGTATGACCTGCTTTAATCGCAATCCCTAAAGCGACAATTCGGTAAAATCATTATATAAGCAAAACACTTCACGACCTAAGAGTGCCAACTAAGAAAACATTGCTTTGTTTATTAATGGTAAAAAGATAATTACAATACATTGGTACTTATATTATCGCACTTGATATACGTGACTCCTATGCTTCGGTTTTCATATTCTATTTACCTGCTTCAATTGCACTCGATGTGGTTTGTATGACCTAGCTCGGGACTTACATCAATAAAAAGTAGCCTATGTCCTTCCCCAGGTTTTAAACTGTACCAAATTTCATCTAAATCGGTTGAGTGGTTTAACTGTAAAAAGGTAACAGACAGACAGACAGAGTTACTTTCGAATTTATAATATTAGTAAGGATTGTTAGATTTGTCATCATAACAGTGGCATGTTTTTATTTCAATCTTATAGAAATTACTCGCTAAATTATCACGCATACTATGCGTAATTGCGTACATTTTGTAATGCTCTTTTGTGTAAATAGAACGACGAATTTATTAGGAATAAGTATATCAAAGAAATAATGTCTGGATTATATTTTAATCTTATGCGGAATCCATGTATAGCACCTACCTTACATTACATAATTTGTATGTAACGTACTACTGAACATGTATAATTTTGCTAGTTACTGAAAAACAAGTAATCATCATTAACATTAGTAGAAATGGTGAGCAACAACTTGTTCTTTGACTTTGAACAAGTAGCTCACGTGCTACATTCTGAAATATATTTCTTTAAGAAAGATACATAAGGTCGTAATGGCTTGTTGTTATTGTTGCATGGTCTTGTCAAGGACAGTTAGTAAGGCAGAATTTTTTGTTTTGCTCTTGCTTTAATGCAACAAAGAGTGCAGTGGAGATCTATGTAAACGGACGGCCTCGAGACATGCATTAGAGCGCATTAAAGCCACGCGCCGTCTGGGCATTATGCACCTAACTGCATTCAGGGGTGCCACCTGTGACATGATCAACTGCACTAGATTTAAATTAAAGCTTCCATGTAACCAATGTCCATAAATTGGTGCTTATGTATTATAACTTGAACTCTGTTTTTTCTGATTATACCAACATTGACCTGTCACTGAATTTAAAAATATATATTATTTTAATAAGTATGTACCTCAGCCCTATCTGGCCTATAGTACATCGGCACTTTGTTACTAGCAATAACTTTCATGTAGCGACCCTGGCCTGACCTCTATATGCTGTCACCCTTTCGCAGTTATGTTCTCATTCACTAGAATACATTTCAGAAATATTTTATTTTAAGAAAATTTTAATGCTAGCATATCTTTCCTAGATAAACCGATGGTGTAAATACTAAAATGGCCGAAGTAAAACTCAGAGTTGTTCATATTGTAAACCAATTTATCAAATTGGTTTACAATATGAACAACTCTGAGTTTTAATCGTATTAAAAGCCTAACTAACCAATGACATAGCTGATTTTCGTTTATCTACAATAAGTATCTAATCGGATTAATATTCTCAAATATTTATAATGTTTTATTTACATGCTGTTTGATTTAAACCATATGTAATTATTCTTAATTCATATATACCCTTATCAGATATAATTATTTTCGTTTACGAGTTTACCTTATCAAAACTGAATTAGCTATATTATAAAAATAACTACATAATATTAAAAAAACAGAGCACACGATCATCGCATGCAACAGTAACTTACAGCATGGAGTTCACCTTCATTTGTTTTTCTCTAGTCCCTGACTGGCAGACAAGAGGTAAATAGACCGACACCTGAACCAATGTTTTACATATTATGTGCCTACTACTAAAATATTGATGCGAAGCCATTTACAATGCACTGAGAATACTACCTATACGATCCATTCCTTCGTATCATTGTATTAAATAAGTTGTCTGCCATTTGAAGTGTTCCTAAACTTAGCGATTGATACGACTGAATAAACAGGTGCATTCGATATTAAGAACTGTACTTATTCTATCTATGTAATTTGTTAATTTTCGTAAACATCGTATTTAAAGGTAACGGTAATATCTACTAAGTAGGCTTCGAAAATCATTTTCAGCATTTTCATTGACGTGATCGTAAATATAAAATCGAATTAAGTATAAATTCTTACCTAATTCAAATATTATAAAAAAGGAACATAAATACATAATAATGTGAAGTAATATATAATGTGGCTACATTGGTAGCCATTAGTGCCAGACACATATTCTCATTTGCAACTCTTACATTTTTATGGTATATACACATACTAGGTTTCACAACTGATATACTTAAAATAAAATAACTACGTTCACTGGCACAACTAGAGCTTACGTATTAAACATTAGACAAATCTTTGCCCATTAATATAAAGAGAAAGTGATACGTACAATACCTACTCAACGAGTCGTACCTACCTAAAGTTTCTCCTACAAGATTAATTGTCTCAGAATCTTTGTGACTCTATCTTAGCTCAATATTTACTGTGAATAGTTTACACTATCGTTAGGTAATGCGCTCTACATTAATGAGGGTCTCTGTGATAGGTACCACTTCTAGTTAGAAGGAAACATATCAAATTATATAACTTTTCTGTCAAATATGGCTCAACGATATTCAAATTACATAATTTATATATACCTAATATTTTAAATATTAATAAGCTGATAGATGTCCTTATTCATAAGTGGTGTCGAGGAGTAAATTGAAACGTGTAGGTACGTACACTGAAAATAATTTCCATTTAGCATTTTTATGCATTTGCTTTTCATAAACTTGCTGTAATATGCCACGTTCTCTCGACAATCATACAACACTAAGCTATATTACAATAGCAAATCGATAGCAGAAAGGAGAGGCCAAAACCGATATCACTGTGCCGTAAGAAAAATAAACCGCGCAAAAAATGTTTAACGACAGAGTCACACATAATTTTATAATTATGAAAACGAGTAGCTACCTATTATTATAGCAAGAATCCCCTACGTTTACAGTCATATTGGCTCCTGCAGGTCATTGGTCTATTTTTCTGTATCCAAGGTTAATTCAACGTTTTAATTACGTAATAAACATAGCGCCTCTTAAACGTTAAACTAAACAAGTCAATGCTATCAGCTTTGAGTTTCTGCAGTTTAGTGCGTCATGTTTTTTTTTGCATTGAATACTTAGCTACCTACAGACTTTGATATTTCATCAAATTGAAGTAGAGGAATTATCATTTGTGTATGACGCGTATACAATTTTGTGAAATGTCGTGTCATTAATATAACTAATTAATATTAGTAATAAATTAAATGACGTCACGAAATGCTACTGTGTGGCTTGTGAGTTCTAATTGGGCGCTCGCTGGGCCGTGTCCGAGTACCCACAGCGGGCGTGCGCGATGTGGTCTGGATCGCTGCCGTCATCTTTGTTTGTTCAGCATTACGATTTACGCGTGTTGCTTCCCCCTGCGTCACACACTAAGGACGTTCATGTTTACGTCACACCCTCGGGCTTACTTTTCATGACAACTGTAATTTGTTTTTTTGTAGTCATATTGTCTATTAGCGTAGAAAGGTGTGTGTGTGATGTGATAATGAACACGATTTGGTTCCCACGGTTGGCATTCATATGTAGGTATTTGTTTAAGGAAGTTTCATGAATAAAATTTCAATACGTTAATCCAGTTGTCATCAGTGTCTAATATTAATTAAATTCATTTGATATTCAAGTTTATACGTCAATGGCATAGTATTAAATTTGTTCAATTTATTCACATAGCCTTAAGCTACCTAGTAACTTATTGTTGTTATAATAGTTTTATTCGGTTAAACATCAGTTTAGTTAGACAGATATGACGATAGATTGCGGCTATTGATATATGTATAGCTATCAATCTGAAAATATCAGGAAAGTGTCTCATATTTTAAACAATAATAAAGTACCTAACAATAAGGTGCTAGATAACATTTCAATTCCATACGGCTGGCATGGTTTAGTTTCTAGTACCAGAACCGAAGAAAGACTAAACGGCTAAGTATAAAGATTCCTAGTTTTGTGGACTATTGAATAAAGCTATTACCTTATCGATATGTTATCAACGATTTAGATTCGGCTTTACTTTGTTTCTTGATGGTAATGTTTGTAAATTCTTATAATGTGGCTTGGCTTACCTCTAGTTACCAGTAGTAAGTAGCGGTAGCTCCAGACTGTACAAACGTCGTTGAATGAATAACTGATCTAAGTATAACAAAAGATTTATTGGTACGTACATTTTACCAATCCCCTATTCAATCTAAACATTTACATTACGCATAGATTTTTATGCCTGAAAATTGAAATTATCACTAAAGCACTAATCAATGGACAACATTTGCGCACAAGTATCTACATGCCTACACAAAAATATGTTTAGGTTTGATTTCGAGACGACATCCATTTAAGCCGAGTGCATTTAATATTAACCCCAGTAAGCTAAATGTCCCAACGCAACGTGCAACTTTCTCGATGCTCAATAAATCAATGCATCTTAGTTTTTGAGAAAAACAGAGGCGCCAGGAAAACTATGGGGCGTCGTGGCGTGGGCGCGGGGCGGAGAGCGGGCTGAGGCGCGGCGGCGGCGCCTACGTCACGGAAGCCGAGGTCTCTATAAAACCGCCTGCGTCCCTCCCACTTACATCACACGCTCGCTAGTAGCAGTCGTTACTCCGCGTTCGCTCGCTCGCTCCCCGCGCTCTAAGTGATATCGCTCATTCGTGTTTGCGCCTTCTTCGCACACACTTGTATCTACGCCATGACCGTCACCAGCAAGATGAACAGTGTCTCCCGTCAGTCCATGCTAAGCCGCCTGGGTCCTGGCGGGCTACTATACGCCGCCAATAAAATTTTAGCGGTACGTCATCGTAATGTGCTCAGTGTACAAACATGTTATTGTGTGAAAGTGAAGTTGTCATAAGTGCTTAGCAGTGAGTGATGTGATGTTAAAACGTACGTTTTTTGTTGTCCTCAGGTCGCAGTACCCGGCAAGGAGGAAGAACGCTGGCGTGGTAAAGATGAGGGTGCGCTGTTTAAACGTTGGCGGCGTACCGCATCTCCTGTCGAAGCGCCAACCCCCGCACCGACACCCGCTACACCCACCCCCCAGCCCTCCGAATTACTCAAGTTCCTAGCTATTGTAAGTACCTATATTATATTTACCTAGTTAAAGAGCATGAATTATTGTCATATATTAAATAAGAAGGATATAACTAAAGAATAAACAAACAATTGATAACGAACTGACAATCAGGCCCTTCCTAATAATACTTTTATATAGGTACCTACTAACTGACCGCTAGCGGTATGAAATATATTATACTTTACGACCTATTCTCGTTAGGTATGAGAATAAGTCGTAAAGTTTTATGATTTTTTTATAATTGGCCTACCAAATATACATAAAAAATTTCATAAAGATCGGTCGAGCCATTTCGGAGGAGTGCGACCACAAATACAGTGACACGAAATTTTTATATATTATTTAGATGTATATACTTACGTATAGACTAATGAATCGATATTAATATTATATATTTTTGCTTTTGTTATAGAATGCATTGGAATTATCAGCACCCGCGTCTGATGCTTTGCTGAAATCTCGCTCATCAGAATGGTTTCAACTGGCTGGGCACCCGGGCTCCCTGGCGCCCGCCGGCCCTGGAACCGTATGGAAACGTCGCGCTGCAGGAGACCACCCGGCGCATAACCCCGAGCGCGACGCTTACGAAGCGCTCGCCGCCTGCCCGCACATGCGCGCGGCGATCCCGCGGTACTACCGCGAGCTTGAATACAGCGGTGAACGTTTCATCGAACTGCAAGATCTGTTGCACGGCTTCAGGGATCCCCATGTTATGGATGTGAAAATGGGCACTCGCACTTTCTTGGAAGACGAAGTCAGCAACGCTCGTGCTCGTCCAGATTTATATGAGAAAATGGTGCGATTGGACCCAAAAGCTCCCACCGAATCTGAGCACGAAGCTCGTGCTGTCACAAAACTGCGTTATATGCAATTCCGTGAGCAACGCTCGTCTTCTGCCGAGCAAGGTTTTCGCATTGAAGCCGTGAAGCTCCCGGGACAACCACCTCTCACCGACCTGCAGAAAGTGCGTGAACCAGAACAAATTGCATCGACTGTGGCAAGATTTTTGGGCAACAATGAACGTGCGCGCCGTGCTATTCTTGCTCGACTTCGTGAAATAAGACAACTTTTCGAACGTTCTGATTTCTTTAAAACTCATGAAATTGTTGGAAGCAGTATATTCATAATCTATGATTATGAACGTGTTGGAGCTTGGCTTATTGATTTCGCCAAGACAAGAAGTGTTCCAGAAGGTCTTCAGGTAGATCACCGCGCTCCATGGGAACAAGGGAATCACGAGGAAGGTTTTCTGTACGGCTTGGATAGACTCATACATACTATAGAAACAGCAAAGCCTCCTACACAATGCGACGAGGCACCAACGGAACCTGATGTATCACGTTGAACAAAAGCAGGCGAGAGACCCTGGACTCGCCCCTCGGTCATTGTCACCGCTCACCTGGCCTTGCGCCCCAGTACTGCTCCACTCGCGCCGGAGTTGACGCACGGAGAGATGTATATTAAAACTATCAATGTATAATATTGCATATGAAAGAGAATTGCGATGTATCGCTTAATGTTTTGATCTAGTCCTTAATTATTTAAATAAACTGTCATAATTTTATAAGACTTGTTTTTATTGACTATGCTTGGAATAACGAGGATAAATAGTCGCAATTTATTACACAGTTCCTAAGCAGTATATAATAGAGTTCAAACAGTCATCTTTTTTTAGCACAAACAAGTTGAATTTAGCCTACTTGAGTACCTAAGTTGAAACAATGTAATTTTGGATACTGCAAAATATACCTAAGCCGTTGATAGCATTGAAATACAAACTATAGTAAAATTAGACTATTTACACTAAACTGAAACTTTGAGGTCAATAAAATTTTATAACAATAAAACACTAGGGGAAGGAAACATCCCACAAATATTCAAAATAGGATACCTACCCTTGACTACACTCTGGTGGCGCAGCGGGTAAGCGGTCACCTCGCCCGCGCCACTGCCGTCGCACTGAGTACAATATTCACAGATTCGATGCCGGCATGGGACTATTATTTGTGTGATCCACGAATAAATTCTTGAGTATTTTGTGTCCTTTATTGTATGTTTGTAAAATCCCTCACGACACAGGTCTAAAACATTACAGCGAGATAAGACATTTCCAAAAACCAAACTGATTTTATAGAGAAAATAAACGCAAATTAAATTTTCTCTTAGGCGCACTTCAACATCTGTTATTGAGGGAAAATATATAAAGCTTACGGTACTAGAAGGTAATATGGCTAACACTCACAGAGCAGATACCCACTGACTGCCTCGTTGATTCATTAGCATAAGTTTGTTTTTCATATATATAGTTATAGGTACTTATTAGAAAAAGCCCGAACTGTTCTCCGATTATAAAAACGTAATATTACGTCATGTTTCTGTAAGTAAATTATCCTAAGGTTTTATATTTATTTTAAGTAACTTACAAAGGGCCGACGAATACCTACAACATAGCTAAATACAACGAACTGGGCCGTTTTACCTGTACCTATTCTAGGTTTGTACTATAAAATAGAAGAAATAATATTCTATCACATACAGACAACACCATCCAGCCCCAACAAAGCAGAGCTTGTACTATGGCTACTAGACAATGGATACATATATACATTTTTTTCTAAATACATACATATTATACACAGAAACACACAGACCAAGACAAAGATCCATGTCCATGCACACAAATGTTTGACTTGTGCGGGATTCGAACCTGCGACTTCAGGCATGGCAGTCGGTTACACTAGCCACTACGCCAACTAGGTCTGTGGACTGTTATAGGTCGCATAATATAAATTGGAGCTAACGTAAATAAACATGAAGTATTTTTAAACAAATATTTTTTTAAGGACACGACACATGACAGATATTTTTCTAAACGTACACAAGCTCGGATCTACTAGAACATCGTTCTGTGTAATAGAAGGAATAGGCACTCTTTGTCCAACTAACGCCATCTGTGTTTTAAACGTAGTTTTAAGATTTATCATTTAGATACTGTTTTGTTTGAAATAGTACTAATTAGGTACAAATCGTATTCTTCGATTGAACCGTAATATCAATAATCAAATATTAATAAACTATAGAAGGCTACCTAGTCCGATCAGCCTCATCGATTGTTATATTTTAAGCTCTCGTCAAGAATATGGTTTGTTTGAAAATGGGCATTGGTAAATTGCTCATAAAACTGATATCCGAGTTAAGCAGAGTACAAGACGAAAATATAACAGATAATGGTGCCAATTCTGTTGTCACAAAATTCTCTAAGCTTAACTAAAAATCACTAAAATTTAGTTGTCCTCTCAAATGACATTTCGTATTCTGAAATCGATGTGACAAAAATTTTTTTTTGTGATTTTTAGTTAAGTTTAGAGAATTTTGTGACAACAGAATTGGCACCAATGACTACCTACATTATAAAAAAAGCGTACCTATATTATGTATATCAAAGTATACAAAGTGATATTGTTGTAACTGGTGAAGTGATGATTGGCCATCGGAAGTCAGTAGCAATTTTGTACTGTTAGCGCCATCTATCTAAATAAGAATAAGTTGCATGTGGATGGTAAGTTACAAACTACAAAAAGGTAAGTATATAAGTTTAAACTAAAAATATTTTGTGTATTGACGCTTTACTAACAGTTTATAGAGTATATCTATTTATCAAAGCTCGTATAAACAGATAATTTAGAGATTGTAGAGCTTTGGTAAAATTAAAACAAAAAGTAATACATGCATAATTATATTTATAAACAATACATATTAATTAATAATAACATAATATTTCCACATTATTTTAAAATAGCTTTATATTTTAAAATTAAATTAAAAACAATATAATAATGATAAGTAATTATTAAATCGGCGCATTCACCTCTAAAAGATAGATAGGTGGGAATAAAGAAACATATATGTATGATGTCTTCATAAACTGCACATAAAACAGCTGGTTTATTGGTTTAGAAAAGATCCCAAAAGCAAGTCTTCACGATCTTATAACAACAAATTAAGATTTAAATATCTAAATAGAAATACACTATAAAGTACATAATTAATTCTATAATGTTTAAACAATAATTAATGTTATAAGAAAAAGTTATAGATATATTATTCAAGTCTAGTCTGTTGTTCCTGCTAGGAATTTTATTGTATCTTTACATTAGGTACTGAATTGTTCACTCAGCAGTACTTTTAATTAAAGTCAAATAAACTTAAATTGAGATTATCTTTGGCAGATAATCTTAATTTAACTTAATATTATGGTTTTAATAATTATAGTTATGTTATAATACATAATCAAGTCAATAGTTCTGACAACATAACATTAAGAGTCAAACATTGTTATATTTTTTCTGGCTTTTACAACTCTACAGTTATTAACTTTAGTTGCAAACCGTAATGAGTTTAGAGTCTCACCAAAGCATTCATCAAATTGGTTGACATTTACCAACATAAGTGTTTTAGAATTACCTCCAAGACTGGGCATCAACAAGTGTGTTAGTTTAGAGTTTCTGTATGGTATATGAGATTGATTGGTCTGCAGTGATAAAATAACTTTTGATAACTCAGACAATGATCTGTTGATGTGTTTTGTTTCCTCCATTCTTTGTGTGGTTTTCCCGCTCTCTGAACCTGCTAGATCAACTAAATTCAAGTTACTAGTGTACTTTTCTTTGCGTTTTTCATGAATAGCTGATATTTTAATTTGAGCAACTGAATGAGATCGGGAGCTGCGCTCATTATTAAGTGTAGCAGCTGTCTGTCTGTTACGTTGGGCAAATATCATCAGCCTGATAAAATCATGTGAGTTCTTAACCTCCTCTTCTTTTAAATTGGAAACATAAACATCAGTGCCTTTAGAATTAACCATTTTGATTTCATGAGCTTCTTGGTCCTTGCTTGAATTGAGTAGATCGTAAATGATTTCATTGTATATTTCTAAAAATGTTGCCTTGACTGTAAGTTCCCAACCCATGCGTTTTAACTCCTCCATACAAGTGAAAATCATATTAAAAGCTCTTGGTATGATGCCATACTGCTCTGTCCCACATCCACCCTCCATGGTGTAAGTCTTACCAGAGCCAGTCTGGCCATAAGCAAAGATACAGACATTGTAACCATCTAGTGCAGATTGAACCATAGTTGAGACCTCGGCAAACACATCTTCCTGTGATGAATGGGGAGTGAATATACCATCGAAACTGAAAGCATATTGGGATTTGCCTTTTCTGGCAGAATTCAATAATTCAACTTTCTCAACTTCTATAGAACAAGCATCAACAACATTAAGATTGAAGAGTGGCTTATTTGTCTCCGTTTCCAAAGGTGGCCGGATTCTGCAATATACACGAATATTTCCTTTCAAGTCTTGAATTGTATTTCTTAAGTCCCTCTGCTCTTTATGCATAGCATCTAAAATATTTCTTAAAATTTCTGCTTCCGTCTTATAAGTAGCTATACTTTGTTGCGCTTCCTTATAGTCCAGTTGCAATTTGTCATATTCAATAGATATCTTCTTAAGATGATCTGTAAGAACTCTCAGTGCTTCAGTTTCTTCTTTTAGACTTTTGTGTTGTCTAGTTAGTTCTGTAAAATCTATTTGAACTTTATCTAACTCTACTGTCTTTTGTTTCAAACTACTTGTAATTTCATCCAATAACGCAGTTTTTCTTTGAAGATTGTCATTCTCAATTTTCTGAATATCTAAGTCTACTTTTAATTTGTCAAATTCTGTAGACCTTTCTTTTAACTCTGTAAGAGCGTTCAATAAGTTTTCTTTCAACCTATCTCTTTCATTTATGGTGCTCTGAATTGAGTCTTTGGTTTTTTCATAGCTATCTGATACCTCAATATGTTTCTCTTTTAAATCTTCAAAATCACTTTTCATATTCTTATGCTTCCCTAATAAGTCATTGAATCGCGCTTTGTAGTCATAAGGTGCAATTTTAGGTGCAACAACTGCCTTTTTCTCTACTTTATTGATCTTGGATGGTGGGACAGACACTGATGATGGTGCTGTTGCTGACCTTTTCAACCGCTGAGCTGGGACAGTTGATGGACCACTGCGCACTACAGGCTTAGCATGATTCATAATTAAATCTTTCTTGTCAGCATCACTTAGACCATTAGCCAATGTTCTTGCAATAGGGCGACGATTCAATAGGCTTGGTTTGATTTCTTTATTGGCAGGCACAGGCAATTTGGGTATTCGAGACATCTGAAATTATTAATGATGACATTAGAAATAAAGATTATAATAATATTGTTGGAATTGTAACCTACATGGAGAAGTTTAGAGAATAATGCTGCCGCTCAATTTATGAACGCAGTAAGTGTCTTTTACTGTGTTTATGATTGTTTTAGATATTTGAGATGTTGACATTACGATCTATAAGAATCAAAGACCCATTTTTTTCTATATCTATCAGAAAGGCAGAAACATATTATCATAAACACAGTAAAGAGCAGATTTTAGGTTTATTTACATAAGTAATATAATCGCAGTAAGCGTACATAATAGCTTAATATTACGTGAATAATACTCGTGTTTACTGAATTTGCAACACAACACTAGTGCCGTATGTGCCAATAACGTGGTTCTTGTTATGTTTCTACAATTATTAATTAAATCTTGCACATAGTATATGCGCAATAAGTTCACTTAATCACTTAAGGATAAAGTAAAAGCAGATGACTCGTACTTAATATCAATGCAGTAATTACATTATACTGCGTACATAGTAAAGTTCGTCAGAGTGTTGCATAAGTGCAACATGTTATGAACGCAGTAACTGACAATTACCAAAGGTATGATTAGTTAAGTAAAAGCTATGTAACGAAACTAAGATGCTCGAAATACTTATAAATCCTAGTTATTCAAGTGTCATTTTAAATATGTTTGTTAAATAATTATTGATTGTTAAAATTGGTGCGATTTAGGATTTAATATTATTTGTAATATTGTATGTCACAAGACAGTGACTAATTTTATTATTTTAGTATAAATTAATTTTTGTCTTAACATTACGTGTGAAGCTTTTATTTTTATTTCAGAAGTTGCATTTATTTTTGTACATTCCTTTTAAATTTCTCTTTCTTGTATGTCTTTCATCTAATTGTTTGTACTTTCTCTTTTGGCATGTTATGATCTTTTATACTTGAGAAAACATGAGACCTTATTTTAAGTACCAAGATGTATTGATTGAGAAATTGTTTTATTGAATAGACACCCAACGCTAGAGACAATCAGTTTCCGTTACCTAAAATCAGGGTACATTTTCCTACCCAACGACAGCGACTTTGCTAAAATTAAGACTCGACTCAAGCTATATATATTTCTTCACATGATACCTTAGTGAAACCTAGAAGTCTAAAATGTCTCAAATTCATGCTGGTGTTCCCCAAGGTTCCATATTGGGTCCAATTTTCTTTATAACTTTTATTATCGACCTTATACAATATGTAAGTAAATCTGTTGGCGACACTATTCAGTTGGTAATTTTTGCTGATGACACAAACGCAGTAGTATCGGCCGATGACATAAATACTCTAAGTGTAAGATTAAATAAGACACAGATACCTTTTATAACTAGTTTACCGTAAATAGCCTTACAGTGAATACTAGCAAGACAAACGGAATACAATGAACTGTTAAGTACTACAATGAACAGCGAAAGCATCACCCAAGTTCTTAGGAGTATACATAGATGATAGATTAAATTGGAAGTCAGAGTTAACGCACTTAGAAAATTCAATTAGTTCGGCCTGCTATATACTCAGAAGTCTTAGAAACGAAGTAAGCCGGGAGCATTTAAAAATGGTATACTTCGCGTTAGTTGAATCTAAATTAAGATATAGCATCCTTTTTTGGGAGGAAGCTATGAGTACAATATTCGCAAGGCATTTATTGCCCAGAAAAGAGCGATTAGGACCATAGTAGGAATCCAGCAAGTAGAATCATGCAAACCATTTTTAAGGAACTTAGAATATTAACAGTTTCATGTTTGTACATCCTAGTATTACTCACGCATTTATCAAAATATATCCATGAGTATGAAAAGCAAGAAGAAAGACAAATAAGAAAGAGCACATGAAGGAAAGATTTACAAACAAATTATGTACCAAGTCTTGATGTTGTGCAACACAGTGCTTATTACAAATCAGTTAAGCTATTTAATAAGTTGCCTATACAGGTAAAATCATTATTGTATACTAAGGATTTCCAAAAAGAACTCAAGCTGTTATTAAAAGAATGCTATTATTCTATAAATGACATGTCAACACTTATAATTTATATTTTGATTGTGACATGCACCTACAGTTATGTATGTATATAATTAACTAGATGTTCCCGCGGTTTCACCCGCGTTTATCGTTACTGCGCCGCCCCCGTGGGTCGTAGCGTGATGTTATATAGCCTATAGCCTTCCTCGATAAATAGGCTATCCAACACTAAAAGAATTTTTCAAATCGAACCAGTAGTAATCACGCAGAATAAACCAGAAGAAACATCATTTGTACTATGTCTGTAATGGGTAATTATTTTGCTGCGATGTTATTTTAAAACTGCTATATCTCCTAAGATATTCATTGAAATCGAATGATGTTAAGGGCAATTTTGTTTTAAATTAAATACTTGTGATGAATAACGTATTTATTTGGATAAGGATTAATATCATGTTTATAAAAATACCTTCGCAAATAATGCATTATTTTAGAACAAATTTCGTTAGCATAAAAATGGTTATAGTGAGCCAACCTTAAAAGATAGACATATGCTGTCGCGGACTTTTTTTTAGAACTTTTAAAGGGGAACAATTCTGTCATACATGATTTTTGCGAAACTTTAACTGTTTACGCAGCGCACGCAGCGGAAGCTCTCAAAAGGAAAAAATACTCTCCGATTTTGAAACATTCTTCATTGGTGCTCCGCTCCTATTAATCTTAGCGTGATGATATATAGCCTATAGCCTTCCTCGATAAATGGGCTATCTAACACTGAAAGAATTTTTCAAATCGGGCCAGTAGTTTCTGAGATTAGCGCGTTCAAGTAAACAAACAAACAAACAAACTCTTCAGCTTTATAATATTAGTATAGATTATTGACTTGACATTCCTTTATAGATTTTTTTTTTTTGCTTGAATACCTACCTACTTATTAATTTGTTTTTTAATTATTCATCAATTTATTATTTTAATCTATTCAATTTGTTAACTGATTTGCAATGTTGTTTTTATGTAATTAATTGTCTTTATTACTATTATTGTTGTATATTCACACACAATGTAAATTGTTCTTGAATAAATGAAATGAAATATAATTATATATAAACTCCGTGGATATTGTGATTATTAAGTAATGTAAAAATAAAAACTCTTACAAGTGTATATAATGGAAAGTTGTGATTTTGTTGGATCTCATAATCTAGAACAGAAAATAATTAATAGGAAAATATTTAATGAATAAAATAATTAGCTCAAAACAAATATTTAATCACAAAAAGGCTGCAGATTCTTTATTCATGAGAACTTCCTTCAATGAGATTGATTTGGATATCATAGAAGATTAAAGTAAGAATTAAGGCCGTCACGAAAACTGATTAACAAATACAAGTTAAACGATTTTAAATCCTTATTCCATCATATACCAGATGTATGGATTGATTACTATAAAAAACTGAAGGCAATCGATGTAATAATAGACGATGTAGAAGGTTATTGTGCTGAACCTGATTTTATTTTGGACGAAGAGTAGAGTAACATTTTATTTTTCAATTGAAACAAAAATAAGAATCATTTTCGAGGTTCCAATTTTGTTATATTTTGAAACATTTTCGCACGTGTTTCCGCAGCCTACATAGATCATTCCATACAAAACTTATTTTGTAAGAAAGGTCCAGGCGCAAGATTTTCCGATTTTAGTCTAGTTGATATTCGAAAAATGCAAGATTTTTCGAATATCAACTAGACTATTGCAATTTATACACTACATACAAGCATGTAAATTAGTTTAGTATACATAGAATTACAACATTTTGAATTACAAAGCCAGAGAAATACCGCAATAAACTAAAATCTCGGAATAGGTTTTATGTGGATTGGATAATTTTTGCTTAAATCGGTCCAATTTCTTTTTATGTAGTACTAATTTACATTAATCTTTTGACATATAATGTTATATTAATGTTGAAGTAAAAACGGAGAAAAATTGGT
The DNA here is from genome assembly GCA_963564715.1 of Catocala sponsa. NCBI lineage: Eukaryota > Metazoa > Arthropoda > Insecta > Lepidoptera > Erebidae > Catocala > Catocala sponsa. The sequence goes on along the minus strand of OY751335.1, from coordinate 16,898,443 downwards.
ATAATTCCTGGTTGAGCATAATTTAACACTTCTCAATTCCATGTTCGGTAAAAATCCCAAAAGCAAATGAACTTGGATGTCCCCAGATGGAAATTAATTAAACCTGATATATATCATGCAACGCGAAAGTTTAAAGGTTATTAGGAGGAGAGAAGTCGAGAAACAGCTTTGGATATATAATTTTGGTATCCATACAATAATGACTAAGCACATAGTAATGTTTGGGTTGAAGGAGAGGACGGTAGTGGGTCGCAGGAAGTTGGTTCATGTTTGATGAAACATATCACAGAAAGACAAAACGATGGTTTTGAGAGATTGTTTGGTCAAAATAGAAACATTAAACTGATCCTAATGTCGAAAGCATTATTGAATGATAATTCCACTCTAAAAGAAATACATCAGCAATTTTTAGAAATTGGCCATAGCTTTTTACTAAACTATATGTATTATGGCTGGATATAATGCATTCTTAAGTACCAACAACGATTGTATACCTCAGAAGATTACATAAAGATCATGAAATAATGTCGGCAAATTAAATCAATGATTGTACACAGGCTTATCAATGAATACTATTTTTCATCAAGCAATTTAGAGGCAAAAATCACAAACAGAAAAAAGGTAGAAGATGGATCTAAAATAAATTGGTAATAATGCTTAAGAATGAAAAAATGTACTCTATTTTTATGTGAATGGAACAGTCGCAAGAGGCAGACCTAGGCAATCGTTTCTTAATAAGATCAGAGACGTTTTGGACAAAGGCCAGGTTAAGAGCATCTTAAACCGGCGAGCGTGTATGAGGAATGTGATGAAAATGAATAAAGCCAGAGAAGTGTGTCAGGATCATAGCAAATGGAAGTCTGTAGTCTCTGCTTTTTCCTCTGGGAAACAAGTGTGAATCTATTTATGTATTTTTATGAGAAACAATCTGGACGATGAATTGAAGGAAGTTAATACAAAGAAAAACATTAGTGATATTATGGACTTACTTTGGCCTTTGTAGCCTAAAGCCATATCTGAGGCTAAACTAACAGATATAAAAGTGTTCTGCACCTTATACTAAAAAATGCACGAGATTTCTACAAAACCCAGTAAAGGAGCAACATAGAAGATGATATATAGGACTTTACCGGGTCTATTGTTTTTGAGGTAAAGGCGATAATGGTGACGTTTAGTTCTAAGGGTTCTTGTTTCCATTGAACATTTTTTTTGATGATTCTCTATCTAATAAATTATATTAAAAAGTATCATAATTATTAATTTAATTATAAGGAAATATTTTTATTTTTAGAAATATCATAATAATGGTATCTTCATGCAGTTTGCAAGAAGGAACTAAGCAACAAAATATCTATTTGCAAGAAAGAACCAACTGGGTTTTTAACGATTTGCTTTATGATATAATTTAATAATATTTATATATCTGATATTCCTAGACAGGCTACAGTATCCCACATAAGGTAAACAAGTATTTATCCATTTATCATAATATGTATGCATTTTGCACACTCTGTTTACAAGTCTCGTTTTCTCGAAACCAACTTGCTGTGGGTTGGTTCTTGTTTGCTTAAATAGGTCCAATTGCGCGGCACAATGACACTTACATAATATACATATCATCAAATAGATAGCTACCTTGTTACAATGTCCACACAGAGATTAACATACAAGTTGCAGGAGTATTATTAGGGCTTTCTGCAATAGAAACACAGCTTTCATTAGATTTGACTCGGTTACCTATATTTTTATTTTTTACCTAGATTTAAAATCTAGCCATTTTAGAACATATAACACTTCACATAAACATTGTGTGTCTTAATTTCACCGTACATATATGAATTAAATACTTACAATAATAATGTTCACTACTTTATTCCGTTGCACTAAACACTCCTTTGTCAACAGCACGAATCACAACGGACATTGTTGAGTTCAAAATTTAAAATGAATGACGCTGTCAGTGTTGCCAACTCCAATAAATTCGAGTCGCTTGCCTCAATATCAAAAGTCGCCAGAAAGTCGCTAAAACTGATTCTGCTGTGGTTTTTTGATTTTTCGGTAGATAATTACTAAAACAAAAACAAATATCAGTCCCGAGAATTTAAAGGTCAGCCTGCAGAGATTTCATAAATTATTTAAAATTAAATTAAGTTTGGATTAAATTAAGATGACCATCTAAAAGGAGCATTCTTGCCGCCTCACCACCGTTATTTTCTTATTGCTTTTGTCATACCACTTACCATTACATGAGCCTGTGACCCATCTAATGGTGAGTGGTGGTTGTCATCGTCACAGAAGTGACTCAAATTTAAACTTTTTGTACTGAAAATCTCAGAGAAATACGGATGATAGAAACAAAAAATTATATTTGCAAAATAGCTAAGAATGGCGTACTATAATGTTAGAGGCCAAGATCCACATTGGGTCATTGAGCCAGCGAGGTAAGTATTAACATTTTTCAAACACTGGACCTATAACATTATATTATGCCTACCATTGAGTACGTCGTTTTTCTGTAAGCTGTGTTACCACAGACATAATATAGTCGATAGGAAGCAGACCTAATATGGGAACGACAAAAAATAATATACTTGCACGTGCCATACGGATCGGAGACGAGGACGCTCACTATGGGCAAATCAAAAGCCTCAAGGTCACTCAGAGGGCGATGGACAGAGTTATGGTCGGAGTTTCCTGCGGGGTTGAATCAGAGTGAGAAGATCCGAAGGAAAACTAAAGATGCCTACATAGCTCTCCGGATCACCAAGCTATAGTGGCAGGCGCATAGCTATTAGAACTAATGGCCGTTGAGGCAGGAAGGATATGGAGTGGTGGTCACGAACCGGAAGACGCAGCAGGGGTTGGACCTATACAAGGTTGACTCACGCCCTGGTGGTCGCGGGAAGCGGCTAGGTGCGGGTGACCCAAGACCGGTTTGTGTAGAAAATCATGAGGGGAAGCTTACGTCCAGCATTGGACCTCTTTCGTATGATGACCAATATACTAAACTCACGCAAAAATGAACAAAACAGGGGCTGCCCTCATGGCCTATATTCCCGAAGAGGTAGGGACATATGTATGTATTACAAGCACATTTCGCTAAATATGGTTTTACGTCTCACGTAATAGGGAGTGAGTTTATTATCATTTATCACTTATCAGGCATAATTCCAAACTGTTGCTACTGAGAATGTTTTGACAGAAAAGCCAATAACACTTTGCCCTACCTAGAAATCGAATTCGACTGACTAACTGATGTGGATAAAGACAACTGTACCACCGAGCAGTAAAAAATTAAACAATACAAAATATTGTAGACGATGTATAGACAATTGCGTTTACTAAGAACTTTTCTGTGATACTTATGTGGTAGATAACGTTATAAGAAACCTTCATCAACTATAATAGTAACTGATAGTAAGTGATACCATGGCCTTATAGAAAACCGGCGTGAAGTAGCGCTTGCGTTGTGTTTCGTCGAGGGAGTGAGGGTACCGGAGGCCCAACTCCCTTCCCCCCTCTGGGGAGGAGGGGAAAATTTAAAAGGCTGGCAACGCATATGTGACTCCTCTGGTGTTGCGGGTGTCCATGGGCGGCGGTAATCGCTTACCATCAGACAAATAACTAGTTCCATCAGGCGATCCATGTGCTCGTTTGCCGCCTATACCATAAAGAAAAAAAAAGAAATTGAAATACTTATAAAAATTATTTGAAAATTTATAATTATTTTCAGAAACTTACAATAAGTATTTCTGATTAAGTCTTTTTATAATTATTATTTATATTATTTTTTAATACATGTGCACATAATTTTGGAACAATATTATTAGTGACAACTGACAACTAAACAAAATTTTTATTAATATGGTAGAAATACGACATAATGTTGCAATCCGCCAAAATGTAGAAGGGGTTAAAAATAATGTTAGAAATTCGACTCCTTCTAAATAGCAACATTGCTTGTTTCCTTGTGAAAGCGGATTATTAGTGTATTGTATACCTGCTTGCTATTGGCTAATTCTGATATTATTATTTCTTATAAACCAATAAGATTATAAGATGAACGTGTATTAGAATGATATATTGTTTAGGAAAACTTAAACAAATGAAACCAAATTGCCATTTGCTATCCTATCAATGTATTGTACGAGGTGCTGTGTTAAATTTATAAAAGTGGGTTGTTTTCCTATTGTCTGTAAGTGTAAAGTGAAACATTCTATTGTAAACGTTTCATCACATTGTTATATCATTAAAGTGTAAGTTCTAATTGCAAGTATTATTAAATCAAACCGCATTGTTAAACTGTTTATCACCATTGACGGATGTCCTTGTAGATTTTGCAAGAAGTTGTGGCGGTAAATTTGACTTTTTAAATGTTTTATCTGTTTATAATGTAGTGTTGTTGTTATAATTATACGTAATGGGCAGCCCTGAAGAAAGTGTTATTGCTTGTGAGAGCACCGTGGTGGAAAGTGCAGAAAACGAAACAGCTGGAGAGGTTTCTGACAATGATATCGGCGACTCTACAGAATCGTCTTTGAATATTAGTGAGTCCACCGGTTTGCAATCATGCGATGCTAATATATCTAAGGAAGGAGATGTATCCGGTGCGGGTAACTCAAAAAAGACTAAGAAGAAATTCCGTCACGGCAAAAAGGGCCATACACCGGCCAAGGACAATCCAGATAGAAGTGCAGTGCGGCGGGTGAATTATATTGGGACAAAATTCAAGCAAGGCAGAAAAAGAGCACAGAGTTTTCCTTCAATCTCGAAGTTCTTTTTACCTCACAAGAGACCACGTAAAGAAGTTTTCATTCCACCAACAAAGTTCTTGCTTGGTGGTAATATATCTGATCCACTCAATTTGAACAGTCTGCAAGATGAGGATATTAATAGAGCTATGAATGCGGTAACACCAGAGTCATCACCACTGCCAACACCACCACGTCATAAGGCTAAGATTGATGTTATAATACCTCCCAACATAAGGGATCCTTTAAATTTGATGGAGCCCTTAGATAATGAGGAATACGAAAAGAGGTTAGAGATGCAGCAACGTAAACCTCGCAAGAAGGCAAGGTTAAGGCGTCGTACAACAGACAACACGTCACCAGCACATGTTGTTGAGGAAATTCCTGAAGCTGTTGTTGAAGGTATAAAAGAGCCACCACCACCTGAGCCATCAACTTCAGCATGTAAATCACGCAAAAGATCTTGTAGTGATAGTGATAATGCATCTCAAAAAGGAAAAGACCCCAAAAAGCTGCGCCGCATGGATTCACTAGATAAAATAGTGAGCCCAGTAGTTCCACAGCCTGGTGCATGGATGCGTGCAAGGCCACAGCAGCGGACAGCACCACCCGAACGTCCTGCATCTCCGCACCGTGTCAAACCCAAGACTGATGAAGAACAAAAGTTACCTACTTTCCATCCTAAGAATTCCAGATACCAATATGGAAATTATGACAGGTATTTATAGACTTAAGTAACTTTATTTAGTTTAAACATCTGCCTGCATCAACAACAGTAAAAGATTATAAGTTATATTTTTTCAAAGTGTAAGGGGTGGTATCTGAGTAAAGGAGCTTGCTATTGCCAATTATTTTGTGACTGTATGACTGAGCCTCACTCGCCTCAGGAAGTATCTACCTCTTACATCCAATTCCCTTCATCCTATCTTTAATACCTTTTTCATTATAGTTAAATCTTCATGAGTTATGGTTACTGCTAACCATTAGGTGGCTCATATCCTGGCCATTTTTGTATACAAATAAATGTTATATTAGCCAGTTAGTTGTTTACTCTAGAACATGAGGACTGCAAGCATAATTCTAGCAGTTACATGTTACTTTTGCTGCTACACAGAGGTAGTCCAGATGTAGTGGATTGATTAGTAGAGCCATGCTGATTTCAGCATGAATGGGCCGGCTCGACTGGGGAAGGACTACCCTCTCACAGAATATAGACGTAAAATAGCAGTATTCCTACTGCTGTGTTTCGTTCGGTGAGTGAGAGTGCCGCAGGCCCAATCACCCCCTTCACCTTTCCTGCTCCTTCTCCTTCCCACTTCCTTTCCTAAAGGGTCGGCAACGCGCTAGTGATGCCTCTGGTATTGTAGGCGTCCATAGGCTATGGTGACCACTTACATCAGGTGGGCCGTATGCTTGTTTGCCACAATTGTATAAAAACAAAAGTTAGGAATACAGAACACACTAGGTATTTTCCATATAGCCCTTAAAATTAACAAGTGAGAAACGGCAATGAATTGCCTTGCTGTAAATCTTAGAGTTTGAAAAAATGGTTCAAGTAATATGCTAAAGTCATGTGATACCACGACTATGCTGAGTCGAATGGCGCTGACCGCGAGTCTAGCTCTTACGGTTCTTGAGTTGAAAGTTGTATAACAGACAGACGGACAAAGTTGTTGTATAAGAGTTTTTCGAACTCTAAAAAGTTTTAGGTTGACCTCACTTTCTTCATCTCACAACATATTTGTGTGTGGAACACTAAAATAAAAAGTTAGTCTAAAGGAAAAAAATTAACTGTAATTTAACTTGGCAGTAGAAGCAGTACCTAATATATTATAATGTAATAAATATGCTGTTTCTGAATGAGTTTCTGAATGAGTGCTGCTAATTAAAGATATTTTGAATCCTTTTGATGGTAAATGGAACATTTTCTTCACAACCAGCAGATAAAAAAGTGCTACTAAATACTTACTCAATAGAATAAGTATTCTTGTATGATTTTGTAATAAATATGTTTATTTATTCCAGGTATTATGGTTACCGGAACCTAAATGCTATGATGGACATACGGTTGCAAGTGTTTGAGATGCACCGGCATCTGTTCCAAAACAAGGATGTTTTAGACATTGGGTGCAATGTGGGTCATATTTCAGTAGCTGTAGCTCGAGAACTTGGAGCTAGGTCTGTGGTGGGAATGGATATTGACCCTGTGTTGATAGGTTAGTAGATTCAAATATATCTATACTAATATTATAAAGCTGTAGAGTTTGTTTGTGTTGTTGAACGCGCTAATCTCAGGAACTACTGGTTCGAATTGAAAAATTATTTTAGTGTTGGATAGCCTATTATCAAGGAAAGCTATTGGCTATATAACATTACGCTATGACCCAGGGGGCGGCGCAGTAACGATAAACACGGGTAAAACCGCGGTCACAACTAGTGTAGAGATATTTCTCAAAGTTTAACATTTTATGAAAATTTAATACACTTGTTTGAATTATAAATTTTATGTTAACTGCTACTAATATCTTATTTTCATATTGTTCACTGTTTAACTATGCAGTGACTTTTTGTTGTGATCTGTATTTTTGTAGAATGTTCTAAACAGGTATCATTTTTAATATAACATGTGGCTGCAATACCTCTCCTAGCAATATTGTTATCTATAACTACCATACTGTGCAATGCCCCACAATACTTTGAATATGCCTCTACTATAATGATCAAGACAGTTATGTTGGGTATTGGTGACACATTAAAATGTTGTGGAGATGAGCGAACTATATGTGAAAATTTTTGCAATACATTTTACAGTTAAAATATTGGCCTTTTAGAAGCCCATTTAGTTTATACTATAATCAATACACTGTAACATGTTTAAGTGCCTACTGTTTTAATAATTAAATATGTTTATCATTTACAGGTCGAGCAATAAAGAATCTGAAGTCATTCATTCCAGTGCCAACAGAACCAAAGAGAGATGAGGATAAGAAAACTGATCTGGATGATGATAAGAAGACAGAGGCAGATTGTGATAAGTGTAAAGAGGACAAATGTGATGATTGTGTTGAACAGAAACATGATAAGGGAGAGGACTTGAAGAAAGCTTTGCCTGGGAGGAAGCTGAAGAAACCACGGAAGAACAGAAAGGCGGTACACAAGCAAGACGGGGGTCAGTTTTTCTTTCCGATGTCTATGTCCATGTTGTATGGACCGCTTGGTGATTCAACCGCCGATGTCACGCCGCCTACCTTTCCCTACAATGTGACATTTAAACAGGTATGTTATACTATCTACATAGAATGTTATGTCTAAAGTACTCATTAGTCATGTTGGAGCGTACACTTGTTTAATAATTATTACATAATAACAATATGTTTTTTTATGAAATTCTTTGCATGCAACCTCACTGTCAGTAGAGGAAACCAACCAATTTATTATTCTGTATAATAATCCTTTTATGCAGTGGTTTTTCTATTATAAGGTTTTTATGTTTTATGTGATTTACAGGGCAATTATGTGCCACGCGAAGAGGTAGCTGTGGGCAGTGGTGCGGAGAGTCCTCAGTTCGATCTGATCTTATGCCTGTCGACCACGAAATGGATGCATTTGAACTGGGGTGACGCCGGCCTTAAGCGTGCCTTTCGCCGTATGTTTGCTGATCTGCGCCCCGGCGGGAAACTAGTGCTTGAAGCACAAAACTGGGCTAGTTATAAGAAGAAGAAGCGTCTAACGGTAAATAAATTACTCTTTCTTTAAATATATATAATGAGTTTTTCAGCTGCTGGTACATAGATGCAATAATATAAAATATTGTATCTATGTACCAGCAGCGACATGCTAGTGGTTGTGTAGCAAGTTCTATCTTATTCACGGCAGGCACCTCTTATTTTCGAAGTGCGCATATTAAATAATCAATTAACGCTTACTTTAACGGTGAAGCATGGCAGTAAGAAAAATCTTGCATAGGTTGTTCTTCATAATGCTGTCGAAGATGCGTGAAGTCTGCTTTTAATACTCGAACTAGTGGTCTATGTCATATTACGAAAATTCTGCGCCAAGCAGTGGGATAGAGCAAAATAGGGTGGATGTAATATTTACACTAATGCAATATTGTACGCTGTTGTGGTGTGTCACAATTTTAAGATCGTTGTATATTGTGACTGATATAGTAAATAATTTTTGCGTTTAAGACCGCATTAAGGAGTGAAGCCTATTGAGCTACAATTTCTGCCCCCTTTCGTAACAAGGTGACAATCTCACTAAATTAATTGTTGTTAAGATCGTAATATGTCGCCCTGAAGCTATAGGGTATATATAATAATTTGCGTGTGTATATAGATTTCGCTAGCATTGTAGCAGTACACAAAAATAGAGTCGTATATTTGTAAGTATATAATTTTTATGCAGTGTAATTCCTTGAATTTACGAATAATTTTCTCTTTTTGCAGCCAACAATATATGAAAACTTCAACTCCATCGAGCTGTTCCCCAACAAGTTCCGCGAGTATCTGTTGTCGCCGGAGGTGGGCTTCAGTAAGTGCTGCATCCTAGGGGTGCCACAGCACGCAAGCAAGGGCTTCCGGCGCCCCATCCAGCTGTACGTGAAGGGCGACTTCACGCCTAGCAAGGCGCGCTGGTCGGACGCGTACGCGCCATCGTCGCACCACCAGCCCGAGGCCGAGCCGCCGCGCCGCACCGTGTACGCGCCCGCCGCGCCCGCCTATCGGCCGTCCGACGACGCGCCGTCGTGCGGCGCCGCCACGCCCTACTCGCCCAACCTGGACTGCTGCGCCGATGACTCGCCCTTCTACAACCCGCGCAGCGACTCGTACGCGCCCTCCTATCAGCCGCCGCGCCCCACGGTCTACGCCACGCTGCCCTCGCCGCTGGGCTCCGCCTCGCCTGCAGCGTCACCGGCCGCATCGCCCGCGCCGCACGCCGAGCCGGCGCCCGACCCGCTATCGGCGCGCGGGTTCCCGGAGCCTCCGCGCCCGCACGACGACTAGGCGCGACGTGTCGGGATTGTCGGAACTGTCGGTTGTGACGTCGGCCGCTGAACTCGACGTTGGGACTGTCTGTGAACTCGGAAGAGTATAAAAAGTCATGCGCCAGCTCGGGACCTGGAGTGCATGAGGTTTAATCTGAGCACGCGAGCCTTTATTGACTGTTTTCACGTTAATAGTATGCATAATAAATAACCGGTGTAAATTGAGAGTCGCCAGGCTCGGGATCCTGTCGACTTTTATTTCTAGATTTATAATGTGTCCCGCCTTTCATATTTCTATGTAAATATCGATTAGAACCCATAGGATTATGTTGGATAAGCTGAAAGTATTTTATAATATTATAACCGCACATTAATCTATTATGGTATCTTTATTTAACCCTGCTACACTATTCCATTTCACAAAGACGTTATTTATCTAAAGTAAAACGACAATAAAAATAGAACTAAGACTTACTGAAGAAATTAATATGTAATCTAATCCAAAAACCATGTTAGAATAAACATATATATCGAAGACGACTAAATCAAAATTAAAGATTTTATATACATACGTAACGTAAGATGATTACAGGAGATATATAAATAGTGTTGAATCTCTTATCTTCGTTGAGTGCTCAGTGTTAGTGTAATAGTGTTACAGCCAGTGCCACCTCTCGGTACTGTAGGGAAGACTCGGCAGTTCCTTTTAATAATGAATTATAGCGCCATCTATTGACGTCTTTGGAACTACCTAGCTTCTTGGTACGCGAAGAGTAGAGATAACACTGGAACATTCTCGAATCTTCGTACTGTTTACATATCGGGTATGGCGTTTCTAGAAATCACCAGAAACGCTTTAACCGCGTATAAAAGGACAAGGCCAGCGCTCGCCGAGTCAGTTTACAATCGTAAGCGGTCAAGTATACATCAGAGCGAACGGAAGCGAAAATACTACAGAGTTTGAAGCAGTTACAGTGGAAAAGTGTAGTGTAGTGTGTGTTGTGTTTTAAATTTACTTGTGTGTTTGATTAAAACGTGTTTTAGTTGGTAATATTGTTTACATTCTTATCCCTCGAACCCAGCAAGTAACAATAGTTTAAGAAATAAACGATTTTGTGGTAGGTAATTAGGTATAGGTACCTATACGTGTGGCTGATATTACGGGATGTTAAGCTGTTCTCACTTATGTATTTGAGAAACTTGGTAAAATACCTAATACAATTTTTAAATAAGTTAACTTTATTATCTAGTGATTTAGGATAAACACGTCAGTAATGTTCTCTGATCTCATAGTATAGTGTCACGAGGTTTAACAATTATAGCTTGAGCTACTCAAATCTCCGGTTAGGAGACATCCACAGTTATCATTTTCCACAGATAATTATTATCAGTGTAAAACTGGAGTTACATTAGTGCACCACTACACTATGCTATTATAACATTTACGTCATAACAATATAGTGTCCGCTTTTTATATCCTTGAGCTTAGTAATCTTGGCCAGTAGCCATTCTAATTAAACTAAAATAAATAACTTTTAAGACTTAACCAGAGATATCAAAATCGGACTTTTATAACAAATCCTTACTAATATTATAAATTCGAAAGTAACTCTGTCTATCTGTCTGTCTGTCTGTCTGTCTGTTACCTTTTCACGTAAACCACTCAACCGATTTAGATGAAATTTGGTACAGATATAGTTTAAAACCTGGGGAAGGACATAGGCTACTTTTTATTGATGTAGGTACCACGCGGGCGGAGCCGCGCCAATCTTATCTTATATTATGTGGGGGCCAGTTAGTTCAGACCGGCGACACTTCGACCCAGTATGATCTTTTGTGTCGACACTCTCCCAATAACGACTGCCATAGATATTCATAGCAGCCGGGACCAACGGCTTAACGTGCTTTCCGAGGCACGGAGCAGGCGATAATTGTCAATCAATACGCACATAATTTCGAAAAGTCAAGACCTTAACCTTTAAGAAAAGAGCGTACTCCTTTTTAAAAGGCCGGCAACGCACTTGTAACTTCTCTGGTGTTGTGGGTATCCATGGGCGGCGGTAATCGCTTACCATCACGCGATCCATCTGCTCGTTTGCCTCCTATACCATAAAAATAAATAAATGTACGCACTTTTGATTTTGAGTAATTCAATGATATGGTATGGTCAATAGGGTATCTAACTGCTATAAATAGTTCAAGAAATGTTCAGTAATACTTCCAATAAAACAAAATTAAAAACATTAATATAATTAAAAAATAAATTACGAGGTTTTGCCCGTGGCTTCTTTTTTGTATGATAGGGCCTTTGTCCGTACCCCTGACACCGTACAAGTGATCATTGGTGGAGTAGTTATCTTATCTTATGTGGGGGCCAGTCATTGCAGACCGGCGTCACTTCGACCCAGTGGGATCTTTTGTGTCGACTCTCTCCCAATAACGACTGCCATAGATGTTCATGGCAGCCGGGACCAACGGCTTAACGTGCTTTCCGAGGCACCGAGCAGGCGATAATTGTCAATCAATACGCACATAATTTCGAAAAGTCATATAACTTCCGAAAGTCAGAGGTGCGCGACGTGGGTTCGAAACAGACCCTCTGCATTACAGTCTGTCTCTCCACTGAGCTATCGCTGCTCTTGGTGGAGTAGTTAATAAGTATTTGAATTTATAATATTAGTTAGTATATTAACAATTAAAACTAAGTTATTGATGTTCTATTTAGGTTCGCTTCGTGCTGAGACCATTATTGATAACAATGCGGTCTTGATAAGCGGTTACGGTGCTCGCAAACAATCCCCGGGAACACTATTTGATTGCGGTTTGATACGAGAGCTGCGGTTATTATTCTCGAGAATGTTCAACTAGCTTAGGTGACACACGTTTGAATCTATACTTCGACGATTTATAATCAATTGTGCCAGTTTTCGTAAATAATTCGATAAAGTATGGTTCGCTTAATTAAAACATTTACAACGTTTATAACGACGCGACGGATCGGTTATTACGTCCGAATGGCAAGGTCCCGGCCGAATCCCTACATAAACAATTAAGTAATACCGCCTATAACGACATCGGATACAGCGACATGTCGCTTAAAACGACGAAACTTTATCTATATTCATCGGCTTTAGCGACTAACCGTTTTACTTGTTCCAGCAAAACAAAACAATACGAACAATTTAATTATTAAAAATTTTACTTATTCCAATCTATGAAGGAATATTTTAAGCTGCGTACAGCTTATAGACTACACTTAGTATATACATATTTTAAGTATGTATATATTAATTTGAGGTTCAGCCTTAGTGTAAGCTGTAGGTATACATTCTAAAGTATAGCTTAAAATAGAACTGAATGTGGTACTAAATTTAGTCCGTATTAATTTTATATATTCCATACTAACAGCATAACGAACATTTGTTAAGGGATATGATGCTTGTGAGTAGTTAGAGAGCAGAGGGACCAACTAAGTTAAGCCTAGTTAGCAAATGCTTATATTATTATGGGGCTGGCAAATAACATCGACAATCGATTAGAGTTATGACCGTGAAAACTTAACAAATAAACAGAGAGAGTTACTCTCATATGTGTAACATTGGTATGGATAGATATTTAAAGCATTATTTTACTTATTATACTACCTACAACAAAAATTTCAGCATGGGTCAATAAGATTTTAATACTGATAAATTATCTAGGATTGAAATAACTGCACTGCTGTGATTATGACAGTGCTAGATAATTTGTCACTTGGTTATATCATAGCCAATGAGAAACATCTCAAAAATATAAACTGTGGTTTTCCTTTTACTACAATATTTTACGTTTCGTCTAGATGTCTGCATTGTTATATCTATATGGTTTATGTGCACATTTGGGAGATTAGATATACCTAAGTTGAAAATTTTTAATATAATCATCCTACCCATATTATTCTCAAGTGACATTATTGACAACTTTCTAATTTAGCTAGTTTTGGCCGAATATCAGATTTTTCCCGTAGCGATTGCCAGGGTTGCATATTAAAAAATCAAAACTTTCTCGAGCAAATTTCAAAAGAACAATAAACGAAATAACAAAATTTAAATGACCAAATGTTTTATTTAGAAACATTTTAGAATCCCAATGTATGTGACATCAAATGAACGACTGATCAAAAGTTGCTAGATGTAATTTTAAAATACCAAATCATAACTAATCAAATTTTATAATCACAAATGATTTCTTATTAAGAATTATTAATTTAAATGTACCTAGGTACATTTAAATTAATAATTCTCACACATACATATATATATACAATAATTCTCACAAGTACATCATTAATTTTAACACATTAATTTGTCCAAAAATTATGATAATAGTGCCTCAAAATAGTATACATACGGGTACGTATTACAATATCGAAATTTAAAAGACCATATTTTAAAATATCTATGGAAGAAATCCCGAAAAATTAAACGCCGAATGATTGTTTGGCCGAAAGTTTTAAATCCCGAAAGTTCATTTGCCCGAAAGGTTAAAATCCCGAAGATCCATATCCCGAAGTTAAAAATCCCGAAGAATTAATGAACTAATGGGAGTTTTGGACGGAGCCCCGCTCCGCGGGGCTCCTATTTCTGGGTTGGTTTACAAAAGAGAACCTAACACAACCTACCGCTTCCGAGTCAGAATCGTACGGATGGCCTAAGTATTAGCCAGCCAGTTTATTAAATGTTTATTTCATATATTATTTCGGTATTTCGTCCATTCGGGATTTCGTCCATTCGGGGTTTCATCCTTTCGGGCATTCGGACATCGGTATTTTATGTTTCGATATAACGGCTATCGGCAACTAAAACTTTATCGGCAATTAATTTATCCAGTAATCCATTTTGACTTTTAAACGATTTGGTCAATAGTGTAATAAATAATTCAGGGTGGCCCAAAAGTCCGTTTATATTTGAAATTATGATAAAAAAAAACTAATTACAGTAGATTAAAATTGTTTATTGTTTTCGATAGTAAACAAAAGGGGAATTTATTTCTTAAAAATCACATCATCCATATGCAATCCTTCATTATTCTGGCATTGCTGCAATCTAGAGAGGAAATTTTCGATAACAGCTTTACATGTTTCTGTTGAGATGTTTTTGATTTCTGTGCGAATACGATCCTTTAATTCGTCAAGAGTTACTGGGTTGGTGTCGTAAACTTTAGCCTTAAGATATCCCCAAAGAAAAAATCCATTGGGGATAGATCCGGGCTACGAGGCGGCCAGTAAATGTCCCCTCTATTCGATATCACTTTTGGGCTAAAAATGTCTCGAGCTGTTCTTAACGAGTCATTACATGTATGACAAGTGGCTTCATCTTGCTGAAACCATGAGCGTTGATTAAAACCAACAAAATCCTGCAGTGCTGGAGCGAAAAAGTTTTGTAACATGGTGATATACCGCTCGGAATTCACCGTAACCGAACGTCCTCTTGAGACAGACGAACAGACGATTTTACTCGCTCCACGTTTTCGGGGTCCCTCAACGTTCTAGGCCGGTCAGATCGAGGTAAATCCATTGTTAAACCCGTCTTCTCAAACTTGAGCACTCATTTTTTAATTAACACACCTGATGGAGCTTGATTTTTGTGTCGTATCTTGTAATGATCGCAAAACTTTCGTTGAGCTAAGGTCACAGAATCGTTATTTCGATAGTACTCGCGTACACAAAACGCACGTTGACTACCTCTGAACGACGCCATGGTACTAAATTCCCATTGGCCGCTCTTGCAATGCGTAACCCCTCCACCCCTCTCCGCCACCGCTGCTAGACGCGGCAACCGATTCAAATGTTAACGGACTTTTAGGCCACCCGGTATAAACGTTGATATTCCAGACTTTGGTCAGCTAAACTTTTGATCAAATAACCATCGTTATTTTAAACTTTGTTGATTTGTACGTTGTTCTTTTGAAATTTGCTCAGAAAAGTTTTGATTTTCTAATATGCAACCATTGCCAGGGATAGAGAGATATAGACCAGTGCCAACTATATCCTAGACTCATTGGTTCCTAGATATTTGAGATATATAAATATAAACTGTATAATATGTGTATGTAAACTGGGTTATTGTTATATATTTCAGTTTCAAGAAACGTTATATTAAAATTAATAAATTAAATACCAATAAACTAAACTAAATATAAAATATTTTGCAGCTATCTTCACGTACGTTTGCTGTAATACAAATAATGGCTCGTACTTTCATTCATAAACCTATAAACCTGATACATGTGACATAAATGTATGTTCTTTTTACATGTTTCTATGTCGCGTGACTGTCAGACGCATTCATTTGTTACTACAGTTTCTTTTATACAGTGTATCGCTGACCGGTAGAAGTTTCATGGAACAGAATATTTAATAGTACATTTCTAACTAATATGCAAAGAATAAGTTAAATAAGTTTGGGCGATTGTTAAACTAATAGCTATAAATCTAAGTTTGGATCAAATTCTCTTGCCAATTGACGTTCAGCAATAAGGAATGTATGGTTAGCTAGCTGTGGATTCTCTGAAACACTGTGAATTTTGTAGGCAATTAATGTCTATCGACAAGACAAAGGCAATAAATATCTATCGATGGGAGTAAAAACGTAGTTCAGTGTAAAACAGCTGTTTTCGTGCAAACATTTGGTTATTGAGTTTTCTTCGTAAAGTAGCCGAGTTAAGGGTCGAATAAACATGGTATTCTTTTTAATACATTGCGCCCGCACGTCATAATAATTAAAATGTTGAAATGCAGATTGCTTATACATTTAACTACCTATCTAGTTGCATTTTTCACCTACAAATAAAATAAATTAAATTATAACCTAGCAGAGGTCAGGCTGTTCAGTTTAATTTGTTCGTATAAATTAAATTTTTAATAACTTTATTATACAGACCGTTCAATTCTTTTGACTTTTATAATACTTATATCTAATTTACTACCTTAATCTTACACACTGCATAAATTGCAAATAGTTTTATAGTACTGCTTTGTAGAACTCGAGCTGCACAAGTGAGACCGGGTTATTGACCCACGCACTGCGACACCCGTATTCTCAGCTGAGTCACAGTTTATCTACATATTGTAATAACTTACTTTATAAGTTAAGTATTATAAAGTCCCTAAAGTTATATTTTGTATTTTATTCCCTGATAAGGAAAAATAAATATTGAAGCTGCAAATTACTTGAATTAGCTGTTTTGTTTTTAAGTAGGGATACGATGATTTAATAACGAGGAGCAAGTGCCTGCTTAAGTTCAAATGGGCGTACCTAAGCTGAGTGTGAAATGGAATGGAAGATGACACTTAACCCAGATACCGAGGACGACTTCGTTGGGAGTATCGGTGCCAGGATATAGACTAATGTAATGATCATTGGAAAAAAATCCTGAGAAAAATGGGGTCTCATTTCCTTAGGACGAGGGAAACCGCCGGATATTTAAACTTACTATAAATTTTATGAAGATTAGAACGAAAATGTGTCCATCTATTATAAAAGGTGATACATTACTAAAATGTTCCACATTGATGGTATTGGCTTGACTGACATCCAAAGAGTAAAGTAGTATATAGGGAACTGACATCGTTTGATTTTTTTCATCTGTCATGCTGATATTTTAACACGGACCTCTATGTATTTTCGCTAAATGTTTACAATGGTTCTCGTATGATATTTTACCCCCACGCTAAGATTATTGAAGAAATATATTGCATATCTTATTTAAATCTAGAGCAGCCCGGTGGGGATGTTTCGCCACCCTACAGGAAATCTTAGTCGAATAATCTTGTGTTGTGTGCTGTGGTGATTAGGGTTTCCATAGCTTGTATAAAGGTCGTGCTGTGATCGAAGGTCAAGTACTTTCTGAGTTTTGTGTTGAAAGCATTGCTATTATTATTCTGCTGGGTCGGCAACGGGCGAGTGATGCCAAATTGCTGTTTATTATAAATTACTACTATTAAATACAAGCTATCCCTAGGAATCAGTATCGTTTTCTGAATGAAAGTCGTTTTCTTTATCTTTAGCAACGTGATTGCGTGTTGATCGGTTAAGTAGTGTAGACGTAAAAGTGTAATAAATATGCAAACAAACACACTCCCATTCGCATTTGTTGGGATTACTTGGACACCTGAATTGTTCCTTTCCAATGTATTTTTTTAAGATTTGTGTAGTAATATATGGTATGACTGCAATACCCAGTCGATATGACTTGTAAAATACTGAAATTAAACATTTTAATACCCTCTTTTAAATCACCATTCTATTACCTATAATTCTCCGTGATGTTTTTGCAGTTATCTTTTTGTCCAAATCTAGCAAGTTGTAACATTTGTTATTTATGGGACATTAAGTCGTCTGTTTCTTATAGAATACATGTACAACTGTTTTCGTTGTTAGTCGCTGGCGAGTACGTGACTTACCTGACGTCTCTCATAACAGTCATAACGTAGTAGCATTTATTTGGCAGTACCACCCCTAACTACGTGTAACACGGATAAAGGCTATCTATTTTGTTACGAATGTGATGAAAGTGAACGAAGCCAGAGAAGTGTGTCAGGATCGTAGCAAATGGAAATCCGTAGTCTCTGCCTACCACTCTGGGAAACAGGCGTGAATCTATCTATGTATGTATGTATTTATTTATGTTATCCATGATGGTATAGGTAGAGGCGTGTTACGACGGCAAGAGATTATGTAAGTGTCGACTAGATATGGACACGTAGATTTATTGTAAACTAACTATTGCTCGCGGCTTCACTCGCGATAATTTAGAATTTGACAATCAATTCGGGTTGTACCTACTCTGCTTGTAATAATAATAATTCAATCATGATTCGAAAGACACGTGGCGCCATCTATTATCATAAGAACGTTATTGTTGTTTTCCTCGGGAATAGTAATTTTTTCGGGATGAAAGGTAGCCTATGTCCGTTTCTGTACACCTGACAACGTATATGCAAAATTTCAGGATGATCGGTTCATTGGTTTAGGCATGAAAAGGTAACAAACAAACAAATTAATTTTCGCTTTTACAATATTAGTTAGGATTATCATTTTATCTGCTACACGAATCTAGCACCCACATCACCCATTAAAATAAATACATATTGCTTTCACTAAATAAGTATTTTATTTGTAGTACTCATAAACTAATAAAATGTTAGATTACAATAAAATTTATTTATTATATAGGTACTGATTGTTACTTATGTTATCCAAATTACTTTTATTTATTGGGCAAACTGACACCACAAATAACAATTATTAATTAAGTCTAATATTATTGAAAACACTATTCCTTCGTTTCCTGATGTAAGCCGCCCACTGCATCCTTGACGATCTTCTAAATAATACAAATACAGTTTGTAATACTAATCTATGACTGAAGACAAATTTTGCTACATACCAAACCAATGTTTCATCAAAGAATATAATGATGATAACGTTAGCTATTAAAGCCGAATCACATATAAGAGCAACACCTATTAATGACGTAACATGGCTTATTTTTCTTTTAGACATTTTCTTTTTACAGCAGGAGAGTACAGACATTACAATTCTAAAAAATATTAATAATATCAAACTCATTATGATAAACAATGATAACATTTTTACAAAAATTAAGTAGTACAAATCTATACTGAAAACTTTCGGGATGATCCAATCTGTTATTCCCTTGATAAGAATAACTGCGACGTACGTGAAAACAGTCACCTGTCGCTTCTCATAGCTCAGTTTGCCAGTATATATTAGCACAAGTCTTACGTACGCTACTAGCGAGGAAGTAAGAGACCAGCATATAGATGTCAGGAACGTATATACGTTAAAGATTAGTAAAGGATGGTCGATGTAGTCTTCATCTTCGTCGAAAACTATGAAATCGAAGACGGTTACGCCTAGCAAATGTATTGTGCCCGTCACGATTTGATTGATACTTATGTAGTTCTGTAAGGTCCTCCATCTTGGCATCAGACACCAGCTTGTCACCAATAATACAACGCACACCACTGATAGACAGGAGCCAACGAGGTTCATTAAATTTTCACAGTTCATGTTATCGGTATTTGGACTAAAGTTTGTTACACGAATAAGAGTATAATACATACTGCCTTTTAAATGTTGGGTATTCCATTAAATAATGCTTATCAAAGTAGTTTTAACTTTTTAATCATACAAATAACTAATTAATAGGAGGTATTTGATATAAAACTGATTAATTAAAATTTTATGTTCTCCAGATAGCTGTTAAAAATAGCTATGAGCTTAGTTTGTTCATGATTTGGCTGTGTAAAAAAATGATGTGTAGCGATTTAGCTATTAATAGAGTGCACTGATAAAGTGAATATGTTGACATTAGAGGATATCATTAGTTACAAGAAACTTTGGTACTTGACAGTCTTTAGTCCGGATTTGTAGTTGGTAAACTGTAATGTCTGCATTATTTATACATCCAAACAATAGATGCGATACAAATATTACTATATATACAGGTTTCTGGTAATTAATGAATAACCTTCCAATGTCTTATAGTAGAAATGATGGCCGTTCAGAAAAAATATGAAAAGAAATCTATCCTAACTACTACCTGAGATATGATTTTTTTTTATTACCATATTTAACTTTCTTGTACAACTACGACCATAAATGAATGAATTCCATCGGTGTTTTGTTGTTTTATTATTAAACACTAATTATGCTAATATATAGACAGTCAAAAGTATGACCAGCTATTGCAGTTTTTTTTTCTGAACTGCCCTCATTTCTCCTATAAGACATTTCAAGGTTATCCATTAATTACCGGGCAGCCTGTATATTGTATGGTTAGCATGTAACAGTACTTTCTGTATGAAATGTTGTTTTTTGTTCCCCTGACAACGTGTAGCTATGCGAAATTACATAATGATCGGTCGAGTAGTTAAGGCATGAAACAAGTAAACAAACTCACATTAGCATTTATAAGTTAAGATTAAGAGGGAAGGATTTTTATTACTTTATAATACGGACGGTCTACAGGTCTTTATCTCTCTATTTTATTGGGATTCAATATGAAGGTAAATCGTATTTGTGTGTTACTCAGTTACTGGGTCTACGTTATAAGAAAATTTACATAGCAATATCGACTGGGTTCAATCGATGTTATCGGTAGCATTATTTTTACCCATCACGTTTTGTGACAATATCTATATTGTTTTTGTTCATAGGAAATAATTTATAAGCGAGGTATGCAACGAAGGTAAACTACTAAAATTTGGTCAGTATTTATGATACAGTGTTATTTAGGTATACATATTTGTTCCTCAAGGTAGGACGGGCCACAAAAATAAAAGTAGTGCAACGAGCTATTAGAACATGCTTTGCTTGGTTTTTCTTCTAAATGTAAGTTAGCCATAGCATGTACTCGCGTTTTAATCTATATCAGGATGGCCTGATATAAATTAAAACTTAACTTAAATTTAAAACCATGCAAGAAAATCTAATATACAGTTCTCAAGACTAGTTTAGAAACAGCAGGATAATGGAAATACTATTTTGATATAAGGCCTCAGAGACGGTAACCCTTAAAAATTTACAACTGCTGCGTATTAATTTAGTGTATTCGAACATAGTTGAATACTTGTAATGAACGTAGAAGGAGGTGGTTGTGTGTGCATTGTTATAGCACAAAATGGGTTTACAGTGAAAAAATGAATTCAAGAGATTTACATATGAAAAGGAAGTTAGGCAATCAATATATTATATCTTCGCGTGATGAGGGTAGTACCACACGATCTCACAAGTTCGTGTGGCATGACAACAAGTCTAAAGCAGTCTCGTATCGGCACATTTACGATGTCGCACCGGGTGATGAATCTTGAATTCATTAGTGTGGTTCGGAAAGGAGCATCAGTCTTATGTTTGTTATTACAAAATGAACCAAGGCCTACAAACGTGAAGCGAGCGAGGTGTTTATGCAAAATTGAAGGCGCAACTTTTTTTATATTGTCTGCGATTTCGCTCGCGTTAATCCAGATTCTATTAATAAATTTGTATCCCTCGAGAACAGTACATTTCATCTCGATGAAAGGTACCCTATATGACCTCCTATTATGTGCCTCTGACAACGTGTATGCGAAATTGCGTGATGATCGACCAAGTAGTTAAGGCGTGAAAGCTTTACAAACAAATAAATAAATTCACTTTTGTATTTAAAATATCAAGTTAGGATTCTCCTGACAATTGAAATTCAACACAGTGTCACTTTTTTGTTTCTAAAATACAAAATCCTCATTGAGAAAAACAGTCTTCATCACTGAAAGATACAGCGGTATCTGAGTAGGCATTATAGGTTGGTAAGTAATTTATCCATTTAAGTCTATAATATTATAGTATGCAAATTTAATGCAAACAAACTAAAAAATAAATTATGTGTTTATCTTATAGTATCAAGAGTCTATAAAATGCCATGTGAAAAAGAAATAAATATTTACCTCAAAAACCGGGGGAGTAGAAGCATAGATAGTATACAGTCATTGTAATAGATGTTCGTTTTGGTTCTCTCTTGCCCCATTACTTTGTTTTTTCCTTATCTTTGTCATGTCGAAGGAGCAGGACATGTGAAACCCAAATAAACAGTTACCTAAACATAAACGTGGCACGTAGTGACTAGGAAACAGTATAATTTATGTATTTACTCCGCTTAATATTTTATTTTATTTATTTATTTTATTTGGTTTACCAACATTTGTTTACACTCAATTATACACAATAAAAACAGAACGAATATTAACAATAGTGTAACATACACTTATAGGTAAACACCACATCTGAAAATGATGATGAGTGCGGCAATCAACATTTTGTATTTACAAAAGTGAGTGACAAAAACTATAAAAGCAACAATTTATAAAGGTGTGTCACAAGAATCAAAAGTATATAATAATAATGATATTAATCCGGCAGTTGCTTGAAAAGTATTGTTTTTGTTTGGTAATAGAATCACAGTGTATGTCAACGCAATCTCTACAGCTATTGATTACCTTGCACATTCTCGCGTAAGGGGAATTAGCGCCTAATACCGTCCTTCTCTGTGATGTGCAAAGTGGAGTGATACAGCTGCGTGGTATCCTGGATGGTACTCGGAATTGAAATAATGCTAGTATGTAAAAGAGAAGAGTCTATTTTGTGATTTAAGATTTTGATTGCAAACATTGCGTCGTTAAGGCATCTGCGTTTGTCTATCTAATTAATTATAAAATGCCTTAATCTATTCTTATATGATTTAATTTTTTTAACTATCCCGGTAGAAAACGCTAAATGCCAAACGAAACGCTTTTGCATACGTTCCAAACGCAAAGAATGAACCGTAATGTGGCCGCCAGACCACACTGCAATACTCCACAATGCTAAGAATCAAACTGTTCTATAGAACTATCTTTGTATTAGTGTTACGAAATGACTTGCAGGTTCTTAAGATAAATCCTAACATTTTGGATTATATGATTCAAGTGAGGCGTAAACGTTAATTTAGAATCGCATAGAACAGCTAGGTCGCGTATAATATCAATCTCCTCTGTCATATGTTCATCTATTAAATAATTAGATGGTAAATTACTATGCTTTCCCGTAAATTTGACATGATGACATTTTGATGGGTTAAACTGCATTTTGTTAGATTTACACCACTGCTATTGGTATATATTTATCTGCTTGCAGGTATTTAGAATCCTCTTCAGTTTGAACTATTCTCACAAATTTTAAGTCGTCGGTGAACATAAAATATCTGAATTTTGGAAACAGTATGGAATGTCGTAAAATAATTAAATAATACCGGCCACAAATGGCCGGCCACAAACCCCAGACAAAATGCATTTAGCTGCTGATTGGAGCCATTTACAACAACATAAAAATAGCTATTAGTTAAGTACCTACGACTTTATCTATTTAAGCTAAGAGCTAGTGATACCGTATGTGCGAAGCTTGTGTACTAGTGATTTATGGGGAACTTTATCGATTGCTTTAGAAAAGTCTGTATATATTACGTCAGCCTGTCTTCCAGAATCAATAACCTTTGTCAAGAGCTCAGTATATAGTACCAAATTGGTGCTTGTGGATCGTGATCGAACAAACCCATGCTGATGATCGGTGAGATATAGTTTTAAGTGATCCTGTATGAGTGGAAAAATAAGTGATTCTAAGATTTTTGCAAATGTGGACAAAATGGAAATAGGTCTATAGTTAGAGATCACTTTATCATCTTGTGATTTAAAGATGGGTACCACTTTTGCGATTTTCCATTTTGAGGGAAAATAACCAGACGACAGGGACTTATTGTGTATTTGCAATAAAAGCCGCACTAATTCGTGTACGCAAGTGACGATAAATATGGGTGGTATTCTGTCCAAACCTGCGACCTTGCTACAGTCTAGACATTTTAATTGTTTTTGTAAATTTTCAGACTTTATACAAATATTTGGTAAGCTTGAACTGTAGTTAATAAGGAATTGCAACTCTTTGGAGTCGGACATTTCATTAACATTGTCACATGTATTAACAGGGCTATAGAAAGAAGAAAATAAAGAGGCGAACAACTCGCATATCGCAGTGCCGTTACATGTGGTCGTTGATCCATCTGTCATAGTAGTCGGATATGCGCTTACGCCTCCACATTTTAGGGTTATCGGAGATTTTATTTTCTGTGGTTTTTAAATAGTTACTATAACATTAATTTGATAATATCATTTGTCACAATGTTTTGCAATAATTTTTAATTCGATATAATCTAAAGGATTTTTATATTTCTGGTAGCGCTTTCTCAACTTAAACTTTGTTT
Organism: Catocala sponsa; assembly: GCA_963564715.1. NCBI lineage: Eukaryota > Metazoa > Arthropoda > Insecta > Lepidoptera > Erebidae > Catocala > Catocala sponsa. Next base: position 16,873,873 of record OY751335.1, on the reverse strand, counting down.
TAAAAAGCCTAATCAAATCTCGGTTAAACCACGTTGGATACTTATTACTTTTAGGTATAAATCTTTTTATTGCGGTTGTAATTACTTCATAGAATGTATCTAGCATTTCATCTACTCCATTTTGATTTGGTAGAAGTGAATCCCAGTCTTGTTCTCCCAAAAAATCGCAAACGGTCTGGTAATTCGCTTTGTAAAAGTTTGGTCTCTCGTTGTTCACATTATCAGACAACCTTCCTTGCTTCTCCAATAAAATTGTTACGTAATCTAAAATTAATTCTCATATACCTACAGAAAGTACCTACTTCGTCCTTTGTAAGATTAATCTCACATGATGCATATCATTAAAACAAATTACTTGTGCCTTAGAAATGCGAATACTAAAATCCAATTCGCAATGAAATATATATCTAGTCTAATAAACGTCACATGTGAACTGAGACTACATCGGAACTCTATTCTGTAAATAAGAAATTATTCATAGGTATATAATTAAGCTAGTTAACTAGCTCAATAATTGAGCTAGTTCTTCTTTCATGATAATAAACCGCCAACATAGAGATTTACTGACATTGATGTGACAAATGATTTATCGTAAGTGTCTGTCAGAATTACTTGTTCAGTAGTGAAACTGCAGTACATTATAGAAAACTAGTTTTTGCCCGCGTGAACCCAATGGTAACATAGACCGGGACAGAAAGTATATTGCGTTGATAGACATGGTCTATCTGTCTATGGTGTATCTGTCTATGGTGTATCTATATGTATATGATGTCGAAGACAGAGCGAAGTGGAGGAGAAAAATAAGAAAATAAGGAAAGCTGACCCCACCATCATGTGGGATACATAGCTAGGAAGAGAGAGAGAGAGAGAGAGAGAGACATGGTCTATCTGTATGCCAAGTTCCGTCCAAATCGGTTCAACGGCTTAAACATGATTAAGTAAGAAACGTCCAAATAACTTGACATAATATGTACTTTTAAGTTTATAATATTAGTGGGCAAGCTAATAATCAATATTCGAGCCCTGTAAGCTATTTGAATGTTGGATTTACGCGGTGCTAGTACAAATTCAATATGAAATTTTCTTATCTCAAATTTGTAGCTACCGCTGCACCGTACGTATACCATATCTTGAACCGCCCACGCACGCACCACATGACATTAGACAAGACCAATGGTTTCCATTTGCGTGGGAAACGGCTTGCTCCGACGCGCGACGCGACGTTAGCGCCGCGCACGGAAGTTAGCGTAAACTAAACTCATTTCTGATTCGTCGAATGCAAGACTTGCTGTTGGTTACATTTCTGTGTAAATATTTTATTACTTTTTATTGGATAACGCAATATTCGGTGTACTATAAATTAAGGTGTCAAAACTCACGGGTTGGGAGCCTTCTGCGCTCACCCACAGTCCGCGTAAAGTTGTGAAGGCCATCAGAGGCCAACAACTAGCACATATAAAAAAAAACATATACATTCTGAAATCTGAAGTCTACGTGTTACTATACCCGTCACTATCCTCAACCTCCAAAAATTCTTATCTATTTGCCAGTTAATTTAACAAACTTCATATCATATACCTTTCGGGTTAACGAACGTAAATAGTCTTTGTTCATAACAATACCGTAGCCTTTGTTGTGGCGCTCTTGCAAAATTTTTGTTTGGCCTTGATATCAAGGTGTCTGACAGAGCCATTAAGGCGCACGAGTACCTACGTCATGTAAATAGTATTTTATTGTTAGGTATGTATACGTGAATGAGAGAACAAAGCTTTCCTTGAATGCACGTCACGTTTATGTCAAATGAGATGGACTTTGTGTATTATATATCTTGTGTATATTTAATTTTTGTAGCGATAGCCTAGTGGGAAACTGTTGGACTGCAAAGCAGAGGTCTCGAGTTCAGTCCCAGGGCGCGCATTTCCAACTTTTCGAAGTTATGTGCGCATTAAATAGTTAATTTTTGCTTGCTTTAACGGCGCGGGAAAACATCGTGAGGAAACCTGCGTGTCTGAGAGTTCTCCATAATGATCTCGAAGATATGTTAAGTCTGCTAACCCGCAAGGGGCCAGCGTGGTGGGCTATGGTCTAACCATTCTCACACTGAGAAGAGGCACGTGCCCAGCAATAAGTCAGTTTAATACAGGGCTGATATTATTATTATTTATTATATTTAATTTAAATAATATCACTTTTTATAAATATATTTGCCTTGAACTTGTTATCCTAACTACTGTCACTACATCTATACAAATAAATAAAATTGAAGTGTCTGTTTGTAATGTCAAAATAACAGCTTTTTATCTAATGCATATGAAAGTATATACGAAAACATCTACTTTTAAAATTTTTGTCTGTCTGTCTGTCTGTTTGTTCCGGCTAATCTCCAAAACGGCTGAACCGATTTTGACGGGACTTTCACTGGCAGATAGCTGATGTTATAAGGAGTAACATAGGCTACTTTGATTTTAGAAAAAAATAGTGTTCCGCGGAGACAAACACTTTTTAGTTAAAATCTAAGCGGACGAAGTCGCAGGTAACAGCTAGTAATATTATAAAACAAAGTTCCCCGCCGCGTCGGTATGTCAGTCTGTTTGCGATAAACACAAAAACTACTGAACGGATTTTCATGCTGTTTTCACCAATAGACAGAGTGATTCATGAGGAAGGTTTAGGTGTATGATTTGTTAAGGTTTTGTACTATCCGTGCGAAGTCGGGGCGGGTTGCTAGAAATATTATAAATGTACATGTGAGTTTGTTTGTTTGTTACGCTTTCACGCCTTAAGTACTCGCCCGACCAACATGAAATTTTGCATACACGTTGTCTGGGGTACAGAATAGGATATAAGGCACTTTTCATCTAGAAAAAAATTCTATTACTATTTTCTAACCTAACTAACCTAATTACTTTTACGCGAGCGCAGCCGCGGGTACAATCTTGTTTTATATAATTAAGTTCGTATTACTAAGCATTATTTATACTATACGTTTTAGCATGACATATGACAATACAACGCGTAATTTTTAAACAAGTCAATGATAATTATATTTAATAAAATAATTATATTTGCGACAACGTCGTTGACGGTCCGTCCCGACCCGTGGTGCAACTGCGATGTTCAACTGGTTGTACCACGGGGAAGTAAAGTTACGCCGTCGTCTCCTTCTGTGAGAAAGTGATTTCCATCAAGGAAGCGGCGGACCGGGAGAGGGAGCGTTTAAACCTTCTCCCCAACCGCAGAGCCGGGCGCCGGAGGGCGCGAGACGACCTCCAGGCACCCTGAGGTTTGACCTGGGGGTGCGGGCTTTGTGGGCCTGCCCGCCATCCGTTCAGCACCAAATCCGAGAGGCGGCGTGCGTGTTCCCACACGCGCCTCTGTGTCGTAACCGTATCCCCTCTAGGGGAGGGACAGTAGGGAATTTTGATCAGTGGTGACCATTGGGTAGGTCTTGTCGTGTAGTGGCCTGCCGTTTCATACGGCGGCGGGCCGAAACCTCGGCGGGGTCGCGACCGCATGTGAAAGTGATTCGCGCGGCCCCGCCGATAGTGGTTTCTCGAGGAACACCGTGGTAGGTTCAGTCGGTATTCCAGGAGGTCCATTATTATTTCAACATCTTTCTTTTATCCCGGCGTGTCCAACATGACCCCTCCGCCGGCCCCCGCGGTGGGGTATGCGTCAATGCATACCCCCACGTAAAAAAAAATCGCGGAAGTAATGTTACCCATCGTTCAAATGCTGTAACATTTTTTTTTGCTATTTATGATTATGACCCGTAGTATAACGGTGGAATTATGTCCAACTAGTTGTATCACGTGGACAAGTTCCTAAAATAAGTTTGAAAATTGTGTAAAACAAATGAACGTGTCTACAAAACAAATGACTATCAGAAAGTGATCAGCCATCGATAGTGCTTACAAAAACAGGTGCATGCGATTTTCGACCTTATTGACATTACTCAGAATTGATCATTTTGTTAACGTATTAATGTCAGAAAGCAAGAAAATACAAAAAAAAGCCTGTCACGAATTGTCTGACAGTCATTTGTTTTGTAGACGTTCATTTGTTTTGTAGACGTTCATTTGTTTTGTAGATGTTCATTTGTTTTGTAGACAAGTTCATTTGTTTTACACAATATTTTATTTTAGGTACCTATCCCCGTGGTACAACTAGTTGGACTTAATTCCACCGTTGTACTATGGGCCATAATCATAATAAATACCAAAAAAAAATGTTACAACAGTTGAACCATGGGTAACTTTACTTCCCCGTGGTACAACCAGTTGAACATCGCGGGTCGGGAGCGGTCGTTGATTTGTTCAGTAGTGTGTAACAGTATTTTTGTTGATCGCTAACTCCCTTCGTAGGAGATACTTCATATTACAAAATTATTCGATTTCGCTTCACAAACAGGGCTATAGTATAAACCACCTGCCTCAAAACCTAATTTTTAGATGATCCGAGTAGAATCCTTGATGTATACATCAAAGGGAATCGTGTACGCTAGGCTTTTATGCATGGTATATGATTACTAAAAATAAAATGTACATGTTTCTTATTTTTATGTACGATATAGCTCGTTATAATTTCAGATACAACCTGTCGTTATTCATATAATATTAACAATATTTTCGCTTAAGTATTAGAGTTAGTATCGTCTACTCATGTGGTATCGTAGCTGAACGAGCGTGTATAAAGCATACGACAAAAGAGAAGTGACATATAAGTCCTAGTCTATCCCTCCGGAAAACTAGCGTGGACTATATTGTGGTCGGGGAGAAGTCTCTTCGTACATTGTATAAATAAAATTATAATCAAAATAATGCAAGGTAACTTGTACTCCATGGTATCTGGCTAGTTACGTTATATTAATAAACGAAACATTCAAACAGACTGCTTCACGCAACTATTCAATTGTTTTCAATTGCCAATTATGTTATAGTTTTAATAAAATTAACAAAATAAAATCCCTCGTTTTAACTAGAGGCGGAGTAAATTATCACGTTAATAATATAATTAAATGACAAATTTCAAGCTCCGCCTTTTCTCGTACTCAGGTGAGTTATAGATATAGAATAACATCAAATTTTCACAGTTAAAATGTTATTGTCAATTTTGCTATCCCCATGATATTTATAATTACATGGCTGTATGAAATAAAAATAAGCTTCATGTAATATTTTCATGCAGCGAAAAAAAATTGATTAACATGTTTTGTTTTAAGCACAGATGTTTGTACGAAAATTCGTAAAATATACATATCTTAAAAGCAAGTCGAAGAGAATAAATTGGCCCAATCTCACCGCAATGTTATCGCGACTGTATGCGACAGTACATAGCGCTCGCTCCTTGATATGAAAATTAATTTGGTTCACGTACAAAAACTTTCTTAATCCTATCTTTTAGCTTCACTGTCTCCGTTAATTAAAATATGTGATTTTGTAGTAATTCAAGACTAAGCACCGTGCCCACTCATTGTATTTAGGATGTATCCAGAATCTTGCTATAAAAATATATTGTTGTAATCATAGAATTAATGTAAGTACAGTAGTATATATAAAATATATGACATGGTATTTTTTTAATTTTTTTATTGCGTTCGTCGGTAACAGGTGAGCCAGCGGCCCATCCGATAGTAAGCGAGAACCGTGGCTCATACACATGGCTGTGTTTTCTTAGCATTACAGAAGCAATGTCAAAAAAACACAACCAAGTTGCTGCCTACCGGAAGGAAAAGGGGAATGGAGCAGGATGGGGTTTGGAAAGGGAAGGGTGAATGGGCCTCCGGCGCTCTTACTCACCGAAAGAAAAATAACAGATACTGTTATTTTACGTCGATCTTCTGTGTGGGTGGTACTTCCCCGATCGAGCTGGCCCAGTCATGCTGTAACCAGCGTGGCCCTACCACTCAAAATATGATATATACAAACGGAAAAAGATATGATTTCTTTTATATGTTAGAATTTATCAATATAATATAATTCTTTCTGTGCCATGGTTAAGGTATTTTTTTATTAATATCTTTTGATTTTCATAATCACAAATTATATTGTGTTGCGAGTGCCTATATTGTAAATATTTTCATACTTTTGAACATATATTATTATGTAGATATAGGTCTCAGTGAACGCATCACAAATTCAATTTTACTGGGCTTTTATGTCTTGAATTAATACCGTGCTCAGAGACAGAGTGCACCGAGTTCTCTTAAATGTTGTCTGACCCTCTTTGTATTATGTACTTCAGTAATTAATGCTTGCAGTTGTATATTTAATAGTCATGAGCCGCACATTGCTTTCAGCTAATAGGATTAGCTATTTAGTGAACCGAATCTTCTACATAATTGATTTGCGTACCTAAACAATTCAGCATTTGTTGAAGCAAAACGCGCGGATTGGCGACACATCATTAATGTATATGAAAAGTTTATAACACCACTACTGTTTCAATAAATAATTCTGATTTTCGTAACTAAAATCTTCTGAAATGTTTTAAATAAATTATGTAAGATTATTATTTTATTTGGTTTGCCAATAATAAAAATGTAACACTGAAATGATAAATGCGACACAAAAATGAAATTACTTATACGTCTACCAATTATAGGCTAACCAGCACTTATACATACTCATATGATATGATACTGTGTTAAATAATAATATTTAATAAAAATTAATAACAATAGATATGGAAGAAATCGAAAAATATATAAAAAATAATTAAAGTTATTCTAACATTTATTTATGTGTGATATTGATACCGCTGTTGAAGATGCCAAAGGATTTATAAATTATGTTTTTGAGTCATGGTATATATCTATGCCGGGTGTGGCTTTAGTAATTTTATTGAACTTTATACAAATACGATATCAGGGTGAGTTTAGGCCGATGTTAGTTCTACAGTTTGATATAAAATAGATTAGAAAGTTTAATACAATAATTGACAAAGGTATATTACAGTCACATTTCGCCAACTATGGTCTAAACTTCTAATGTTTTTTGTAAACGATTAAGCGACACAGGGCACGAACCTTAATGTAAAAAAAGAAAGTAATAATTACTTACTACAAATAAAGTTCTTACGTATCTATTTTAATTTTCTTTCATTTAAGAATGCTGCTCTTGTCTGTGTTTGTATGTTTTGTTCTGGTATGGTCTCGGATTAAACTGTTTATGCCATTGTGCCAATGTTAAAAGTATGGTTGGAGTAATAGATGTACACGGCCAAATCATTAAATTCATACGTAGGTACTACATACTAGAAGGCGCATCTCTAATAGGTAGTTTGTACCATGCGTTAGAGAGCAATAATTTTATTAATAGTGCACTCAAACGTGTCGTTCCAGTAATCGCCTGGCTCAGACTAAGTGTTAGAGAGCATGCACTCTACCGCGTCCAACAAACTATTTAATTGAGATATCTTCTTTAGTAAGGAGCACTTAATAAATCAATGGACCAAATAGATAAATTATGTCAAGAGCGACTAGTGGACGTCCTACCTACATATTTATTTCTTTATTACTTATTATTAACTAGTTTTTATATAAGGAACAGTCAATACTATAATACTGCACTTACGGATATTATTTATTGGACGTAAAACGTCACATTTATCATTATTAGGCAAATCGAAGTGGACACACGATATTGCTGATATAATCAACTTACGTCGGTATAGATAGTTGAATCAAATCTGGATGTAGCCTCTATATACACAATGTTCACCCACCATTGAATTATTTGCAAAGCTCTTTAGTGGTACGGGGAATACATTGGTGGTCTGCAGCTATACAATAGTATGGCATAATTTCAAATCGACTTTTCTATCGAATTATTATCTATATAATATATTCTATCGAATCTAGTTACTAGGTTGCAATTCTATTGCTTTATTTATTACGCTATTACATACATACATAGTGTCACACCTACATCTCCGAAGAAGTAGCCAGAGAGGTATTACGCCTACATTTCATCAACTTTGTTTTTAGGTCCTACGTTGTAGAGAGCGGGCTTGTTGCTGTTGCCCAGACAAACATAGTTCCAGTCATTGCGCTGTTAATAGTTACTAACTGTTATTGAATTTTTCTGTTAAGAATTTCATAGGTATTTTAATAAGTAAAACTTTGCCCTGACCCGAGTCCAAACCCTACAACCCTCAACCCTCGTACAACGCAGTTGAATGCACAACCGCTGTGTCACCGAGGTAGTTATACGCGTTATTACATTTTTAACCCATTCCCTGTCCCATGATAGACACAATAGAAAATCTATTGTTATGTATCATATTATGTGATTCATTGGACAGGGAACCTGTTAATATAAATAAAAAATGTATAAGAATATACGCACTATTAAATATAAAAATATAAGACATAGGTATACATAGGACATAGGACTTATAAACAAATGTAGAGAGGAATTTAAGAACACATCCGGCATAAAACGCCACTTTAAATTTTCAACATCCACGTTAAAACGTAACGAGAAGGTTCATTCCCTCGTGTTCGTATTTCGTTATTTATTACTTTTTATAACTTTGTACAGACTCTTGAGGTTTCTGTCAACAGATTGTAAAAGATTGTTAGGTTGATGGGTAGGTACGTTGCTGTAGATGACACTCCAACTCAACGGTTCAATGAAAGTGCGTTCACAGCTTCTGTGAAAGCCGTGTACAAGCTTCTGAGCTTCAGACCCTTTTAAGTACCTTTTTAGTGGTCGTTTTTGTATCCATCTTTTGCATCTTACTCCATTTTAAAAAAGCTGTACATATTTATGAGTATTTGCGCGTATAAAGTGGACGCCATTATTTTTTTCAAAGGAATATTTTATGTACGAGTATATCTTTGTGGTTTGTTATGATTCCTGTAAAACACATTTCTTAACATAGATTAAACTATGAAAGCAACATAGATTCGAAAGCGTACCTATAGTTATATGGATATTTGTTTAGGCACTGGACATAAGGTATGCTTCACTGGCGTTTAAATTAATACACTAGCAGACAGCTTCGCATAGCAGCGATAGCTCACGGCGGCCGTTGGACTGCCACACAGAGGTCTAAAGTTCGATACCCAGGCGCACTTCTGAGAATTTTTTGCTATGTGCGTTTTAAATAGTTAATTATTATCGCTCGCTTTTACGGCGGAGAAATACTTCGTGAGGAGACCTGCATGTCTGAGAATTCTCCATAATATTTTCAAAGATTTGTGAAGTCTGCTAACCCGCACTGGGGGCCATAGTGGTGGACTATAGAGTAAGCCTTCTCGCACTGAGAAGACAGGGCTGTTATTATATAATATAATTTTAAGTTATTTTTATGTATAAACGGAATATTATTATCATGCCCTATTTGTTTAGTTACTAACGTTATAATTATTAAACAAGTGAGGAATGTTTGGCTAATAGTCAAATGTCAGCCAACAACCCGAGGCGAAACCTAAACAAGAATAATTTTCAAGCTATAGGTATCTACTATATACCAGATTCTAAGTGTATTTTGGTTAATGTATTATACATATTAACAAAGTTTACTTCAAACATGTTTATCTAAATATCTTTTAGTTCATATAAAACGAAACATTGTGACCGCGCTGATTGCATGCAATACGGATGCGACCCTTTTTCACTGCATACACACTTACCTACCTGCTTACATAATTCTATTTATGTGAGAGTCCTGAACTCGTCTTTGGAATGGTTTATAGATGGTTGCCTTGCCATTGCCAATGCTCCGAGTGTTGTGGGTTCAATTCATATACGGGACAAAAATTGTGTCATTCACAAATAGTTGTTCCGACTCTGGTGTTCTTTGTGTCCGTTGTTTGAATGTTCATCCCACGCGAGACAGGAATTAATCCTAGTGGAGATCAGACGTTAAATAAATCGCACCTTCGGTGCAACAAAGCCACAACTAGTCATTTTGCAATTTTACAGGAGAAGACTTTTAAGTATTTTTTCTTACTGTTTTCTTCATTACTAGATGACTATGTACCGTATCGTAAATTCCTTTTGAATTGATATAGTTCATTCTTTTACCTACAGTTTAGGATAAAAAAATATTTTGATTTATTAAAAAAGAATGTAAATAATCAGTAAATACAAAAAAAGGTCCCAACTTGTGACTTTGTTGTACCAGGAAAAAATATAATTTGATTATTTGTGCCTTACCTTCAATTAAGATTTATGATAAAGTTAAAAATAAAACCATAAGTATTTCACATTTATTTTGTTTATTTTATTTTAATAAAACGAACTGTAACTGTAATAGTAAAATAAACGTTAAAACAAAAAAGATACCGGCATGTGACTTTGTTGTACCAGGAATACATATAATTTAATTATTTGTGCCTACCTACAAATGAGATTTATGATAAAGTTTTAAATAAAACAAAAGATATTAAATATTTATTTTGTTTATTTTGATCATATAAAACCAACTAGAAACCAAAAGTAATCAAAAAAAAAGTATCTCAAAATGTAAAGAAAACAAAACAATTAAACCTTAACAAAACGTAACATAATTTCTTATACCTAGTTTTAATCACATTCTAGATAATGCAGACATCACTCATCTTTGTAAAATCAACTTTTAACAGTCTTCCATTCTCATATTATTTATTAATTACTTATACTTTGTTTCGCTATTTTAGAAAATACAGTAAATTATAGTAAAAATGTACTTAAAACTTTCAAAATATTGTCATCATTTTTTAAACTTAGTTTTAATTACCTTTTAAGTAATGCCGACTTACCTACACGCTCAGTCTTATAAAGTTTTGTGTTTATAACAGTCTTATGTAATAATTAAAAAACCAATTGCTAGTAAATAAAAACAAGAAAATAAAAAAAATTAAATTTAAAGCAAATAACTAACTGAAACTTAAACCAGTTAGTTAATTTGACCTTTATAAAAAAGTATCATTGAAAAATAAAATAATAAAGTAAAAAAGGAGTACTTAGAGATATTTTAAATTTTAGACTTTAAAGAATCATATTCTCATAATACTAAACAGTCTTTAGGGTCTGTAAATAATTATTGAAACAAACTGTTGTATACATTTTCATAGTATCTAGGTACAATATTGTCTTTTATTAATTGAGTAATATCTTGTCGCTTTTTAATCGAAATTGGTAACTTAGAGTCATAAACTGCAATCAAGTTAATATCTTGGACATTTCTCTTACCCGTACGACTTATTTTAATTTTAGCTTCACTCCACTGATCAGTTTTATAAGTATTTTTGTACTTATAGGTATCAGAATCCTTAACAAATTGTACGGCTTTAATTTCAGAAATTTTGATAGGCTCTCCATTAATGTTTTTGACAATGTTTAAATTTATGTCATTAGATAGTGCTTTTAAATCAAAGAAGTCACTAAAGTTCATTTCATTGACAATAAAACTATTGCCAGATATTTTTGCATTTCTGATTAGTGTCACGTACTGTTCTGGCGTGTAAATTGGTCCAGATTTTTTCGCTCGACGAATGCTTTTTTCTATAACTGAGTGGACAGCGTCTGCTTCATTTTGAGTGTGCCCACGAATTAGGAACTTGTGTGTTATGGACTTAATCGGCAAGGTTGAAACAGCGTAATAGTACATGCTCAGTATAAATTTATTTTTTTGCTGACCGCAGCAGTTGTCTGAGAAAAATATAATATCTGAATTTGGATTAGTTAAAGAGCATTCTTTCAAAAAATTGTATACACAAGTTCCTATTTCGTTGGCACCTCGCTTGCCCAGGCTCTCGTGCCAAAAGAAACAAGATGTTTTCTCATCTTTCATATCGGAGATTGTAAAGTTGTAGCAGTTCAGTTTGCTTTTATAAAAAAAAGCTGATGATTGACCTATTGGGCAAGGCAATACAGCCTGAAGGTCGTAAATAGCCACAGTCATGTTGTTATTAGAAATTTTGCACTTTTCTAAATCTTGCTTTTTTTCTATCCGGCTAAGACTCTTTTCTTCTAAATGAAGTTGGTAGGCAGCCTTTAACTCATCTTTATTTATTGCATTTTTGTATGCTTCGCATACGTCGCACTGGTCTTTGCGAGGAATAAAAAAGCTAATATTGAATTGTGTGTTGAAAATCCTATGGTATGCGTCGTAATTGGCTGCTTGCTTGTTATTAGATAAGCGAATTTGTTGATAATTGCGATGTAACTCGGCTACAGTCAAACCTCCATCTATATATTCTCTGGTCGAATTAGCTCTAATGTAGTGGCTTTCAATTCTTGGGATTGAATTTATGTGGTCGCGAACAGATTGTACTATGTCAGCATTAAGCTTTCCTTGTTTTCCGTGCTTACCACGTCTATCGACTGGAATCTCACTTACAGTACCAAATCTACCAGCAATTACAGTACTTAATGGCTTGTCACTTATAGCCAGCGTATTCAACAAGAATGTTTTGCAAACCCTTATCTCTTGACCTTGATTTATCAAATAAAAACTTGTGTTTGGTTTTCTAAATCTTTTATTCAAATCTTCATCTTTTTTAATCCTAATAGTACGGAATGCAGGTTCGATTTGCTTTATACAAGAGACAAGGAAATCACGCTGTCTTTGAAAAGAGCCAAGTCCCCAATACGTGTTAAATATTGTAATTCTATCATCATTGGAAAATTTGTTAGAACATGACAGGGTACAAGTATTCTTACAGGGTGGGCGGATCTTCTTTTTAGGCATGGCTTTTCCTCTACTAGATATGTAAGCTTGTCCAATATTCTTTGAATTCTGTCTCACGTTTTTTTTCCATTGGTTTGGATTTTTGGTCCGTTTTTTGGACTTTGGTACCTGACTTGGGAGTGCATTGTTTTGAGGTGCATTATTTTCTGTATTTAATACATTAGATACACTTTTGGAGGCACTTGAACCAGTGCTTGAGGTGGACGAACTGCTGCTACTGGAGCTAGACGAACTACTGCTAGAGCTAGTCGAATTACTGCTAGAGCTAGACATACGATGAATTGGCTCAAAAACTTTTTTTCTAGGGCGCTTTTTTCGTGGTGGTAAATATTGCGATCCATCACTTCCTGAATAATCATTTATATCAGAGTCTTGATCCACATTTTTTTCAATGATATCTTCTGAGGGTAAATTAATATTAATCACATCGGACGAAGCTAAATCTCTGTCATCCGAAACGTTACATTTTGTGCTGTCTTTGGTACTACTCTTCATTATCACATTCTCCTCTATAATGGTATTTTGCAACAATGAATCAACAATAACTGTGTCAGTGCGGGCTTCTCCTACATTATTCGTGGTGCGGTCGATCATACGGGTGTCAGTTTTAGAACATGATACTTCATTGATATTATAGTTTGGTGGGATACTGGAAGCTTCTAATTTGCAGTCAAAATTATTGTTCTGTTTCGCTGGATCTAATTTGTCTAACCAATCATTAACTAATGTTCGGTCCTTTGATGAAACATCTTGTTGAATTTGAACCATAGAAATAATTTTTCTGCATCGGGAACCCATCATTCTCTACAATGAAATTTATAATATTTGTGAGCAGAATGCATAATAAACGGTCAAGCAAGACATGCCATCATTTTACTGATCATAAGAAGTTACTTGGACTATTCTCATTTGCTACATAATGCTAGATTGCAAAATCATAGGAGTTTTACTTTATTTTTAACTATTACTACCGTAAACGTACTTAATAACTTACGAGGAGTTATTAAACTTTATACTTATTTTTTCATATCAATATAAACCATGCTGAAACTGTCGTTAATAGGTGCGTTTACGGTACTTCCTATTGAAAAATAAAATATTGTTTTTCAGCGTTATAACAACAAAAATAAGTACCTAGTAGTAATAGAAGTTAAAAATGATTAACATTTATTTAAATAGCCCAACAGTATCAAAATTTACGATAATATTATCGAAATTATGGAGAAACAAAGATATAATTTTAATTTTAATCACGTAGGAAACTAATTAGATACAGACATTTTGAATAACAAGGTAACAAGTATTTTCATAATCCGACCAATAGTAGTAATGCTGGGCCTAGAAAGCCTTTTTATCATTTATGGTTTCGTAATTCCATCAATCTGATTTATAAAACTATGTTGTTGGACCTACAAAAGCTTTATTCTGATCTGGACTTTATAGTTCCAATTAAATTACTCACAAATCATAATATTGGTCCAACAAAAACCTAAAAAAAGTAGTGTCGTTGTTGTTCCAATTATATTACACACAAATCATAATATTGGTCCAACAAAAACCTTAAAATACTAATGTCTTTGTTGTTCCAATTATATTACACACAGATCATAATATTGGACCAACAAAAACCTTAAAAAAGTAATGCTTTTGTTGTTCCAATTATATTACACACAAATCCAAATATTGGACCAACATATACATTTTACAACGAATGACTTTGTTTTTCCAAATTTCTCACAAATAAGAAAAAAGAATTGATGTCACTAAAGTATATGCGCCTTTGTTGCTCCATCAGATATGAATAAAAGTGGCCATAAATACCTTTAAGTAGTTGTAGCTCCAGGACGCAACCAACTCACGAAGGGCGCGGGGCACTACTGACCAATCAGACCTCGTTGTCCCAAAAGCCATAGAAAAAGTAGTAATAACCACAAAGGCACTAGTGCCATCTAGTAGAATATTCCAATAATTTCATAGCTGTCTTTGTTTCTCCAAACGCAGGTATGACTTGCAGACAATTCTGCATATTTATTTCATTTTTGCAATTTTGCGTAGTTGTGGCTTTGTTGCACCGAAGGTGCGAAATAATAACAATAATTTGTGAACAGTGTTACTATCCTTTTAAGTTATCTTTACATGCCATATTTCTGCTTTTGATTATTTAATGCTACTGCTTCTTACTTTTCGTTATTCAATGTTTAATTTCTATCAGAACTTTGGGAATACGAACTCACTGCGTTAATATTATCCTGAACTTGTTAAATAAATTATGAAATGAGACTTTATGCAAAGTACGTTACTATTATTTATTACTATTCAATTATTTAACTGACTTACCTCTAAATTACGAATATGTATTTTGTTGACTAATTCAGTTGTTGAGTCGTATATCATGGCGTCAAAGAAAGAGTAGGTTATTGAAAATTGTTGTTGCCTATTGTGGTTACCTATAAATAGCGTCACCATGTCTCCTGATAAAGACGGACACAGTCGGGCTTTTTGGTTTGCGTGCCCGGCCAAATTAGACAGTGTCCGGCCTGTCCAGCCTTGGTGTCAGCTCCGCTCTTCTTCTTCTTTTATGGTGTATTAGCAATGTCCACCCCTAAAAAGAATTGTCGTGTTATACAAAACAATAAGGGTTTACGCCCTTTTGACCCAAATGTCAGGCTAAACTGGTTGGTCTGTCCGGCTTTTCGGTTTTAAGACCTGGCAAACCTATCTGTAAAGGTACCTAGTTCGGCATTGTCTTCCCAGGAGATCTTCATGTGTCAGTATCGCCAAAAGTTTTCTTTTTTCGGGTTGGTACTTAAACCCTTGCCATTGCTATGGAGAGCAGTGAAATGTCGATCTTAGCAGTCGTTATGAACGTCTAAGATTGTTAATTGCACGATTTGTCCAATCGTGAAATTGATCCATCTCCGAGGCGTATAATGTCACTTGTAAAGAGCATACAAAAAATACTTTTATTTAAAACAGAGGTTCCCAGACTTTTTTCATTTCCACTTTCAAAACTCCTTCTGTGAGGAAGTCATTTCCGTCAAGAAGGCGGCGGAGCGGGAGAGAGAGCGTTTAATTTCCCCAACCGCAGTGCCGGGCACCGGGGGGCGCGAGACGACCTCCAGCAGTTTGACCTGGGGGTGGCGGGCTTTGTGGACCTGCCCGCTATCCGTTCAGCACCAGGTCCGAGAGGCGACGTGCGTGTTCCCACGCGCGCCTCTGTGTCGTGTCCGTCTCCCCTCTAGAGGGGGAGGGGGGGGACAGTAGGGATTTTTTGTAGTGGTGACCATTGGGTAGGTCTGTTTGTGTAGTGGCCTGCCGTTTCATACGGCGGGCTGAAACCTCGGCGGGGTCGCGACCGCATGTGCAAGTGATTCGCGCGGCCCCACTGATAATGGTTTTGTCGAGGAACACCGTGGTAGGTTTAGTTGGTATTCCGGGAGGTCCATTTTATCGTTTTAACATCTTTTTTTTAGCCCGGCGAGTCCAACATAACCTCTCCACCCGCCCCCGCGGCAATGCGACAATGTATTACCCCACGTGAAAAAAAAAAGGAAAGGTACACTATGTTTTTTTGTTCCTCCGATAACGTGTATGCTAAATTTCATGATGATAGGTTAGTTATGGCGTGCAGCGTAACAAACAAATAAACAAGCAAATAACTTCACATTCGCATTTATAATATTAAGTTACGATGTAGGTACAGACAGAACTGATACAATTTTATTTTTTATATAGATTACAATTGAATCGTTATGAATAAATTAACATTTTGCTTACAGATAATAATGATAAATAGCTGTGGCAAAACCCATAAATTATTTTACTATCTGTCTTGTCACCTACGTTTAGTCATACAAATTCTTTTACTGTCCTAAAACCTAGCCAAGCATAGCGAGGGGGATGATAGTAAATTTCAAATTGATCGGAGTTCAGAACATTCTGTTATCTATACGATACACTGGATTCCCAATTACCTATAAATGGCAACAACTCAATGTAATATATATCTATCTATATATGTATATAAAGGAAGATGTCCTGACTGACTTAGAGACAACGCACAGCCTAAACCGCTGGTCGTAGGAACTTGAAATTTGGAAAGCATATGTGTTTTAATTTGTAGGGGTGTAGTAAGAAAGGATTTTTGAAATTCCGCCCCTAAGGGGGTGAAATAGGGGGTGAAGTTTATATGGAATTTGCTCATTTCTGGATTTAGAAGAATGAAAATTAGTATATTGGGTCCTGATTACAAACAAAAATGATCTATGTAAGTGGAATGGACAAAACTTCCCCCCTAGAGGGGTAAAATGGGGGGTAAAGTTTGTAACGAAACTTTCTCATTTCTGGACAACAGTCTAGCAGTATGAAAATTGGTACATAAGTTTTCGATTACAATTGAAAAATATCTATGTAGGTGAAATGGATAAAACTCTCCCCTAAAGGGGCGGAAGGAGGGATAAAGTTTGTATGAAAATTTTCTTACTTCTGGACGAGTACGACCCGAATTGATTGTCAAATACTAAATTATCGCGGGCGAAGCCGCGAGCGAAGCCGCGAGCAAAAGCTAGTAACATATAAAATAGCAATGAAAGAAACCTCAGCTTTCTTGGTTGGTAGAAGCATAAGTATACATTAACTATACTTATAGTGAAAGCTTCTACAGAGCTATATTTATTTAGCTATTTTGATAAATTAACGTCAGTAATACATTCGAATAAAATTATGCAATTTCATTCGAACGATAATCTAATACAGTTGTACATAACTTGATACTTATTTTGCATGTAAGGGGCTCGTTAAGCAACTTTTTTTTACATAGGTAATTGCTCCTGATGCCTATCCTCTCGCTACAGGGGAAGGCAAGAGGTTTATGTCTGAGAGTTCGGGCCTACCGACTAAAATCATCACGGTGTGCCAACTCGCTGCTTTGTATGGTGGTTTTCTTATGTTTGTTATTGGTTGTTGTAGGTTCTTGGGTGTTGCCCCCCGGCTGATGTTGGCGGCGGGAGCGCTTAGCTCTCTGCTCCCGAATATCGGGGGGCCCAGTGTTGTCTGCCATCGCCTCTATTTGGGGGTGGTGCGGTCGATGGCCCTTTACGGGACGCCCATTTGGGCCGACGCCCTTGATCGCCGAAACGTCGCCCTCCTCAGGAGACCTCAGAGGGCGATGGCGATCAGCGTCCGTCACCGTCTCCTTTGAGGCGGCGTGCGTTTTGGCGGCATCGCCGCCCTGGGATTTGGAGGCGGAGGTCTAAGCGTCAGTGTATTACTGGCGCGCTGACTTCCGGCTCCAGGGTGAAGAACCCATGCACAGGGCGGTGGAAACGCGAAGGTCCCAGGCTCGACTGGTCCTCAAGGTGAAGTGGGAAGATAGACTGGCCCAGCCCCGCTACGGGGTGAGGACCGTCGAGGCTGTCCGTCCGGTACTAAAACAGTGGACGGACAGACGGCGCGGACCGCTCACCCACCTGCTTACTCAGGTGCTCTCTGGACACGGCTGTTTCGGAGAGTACCTCTGCAAGATAGCCGGTAGGCAGCCGACAACCAGATGTCACCATTGTGAGGAGTGTGACCGGGACACGGCGCAGCACACGCTGAAAGAGTGCCCGGCGTGGGCCGCGGAGCCCTGTGCCCTGGTCGCTACGATTGGCCCCGACTTCTCGTTGCCGACCGTCGTATCCAAGATGGTCGGCGACGACAGGTGCTGGGGCGCAATGAGGTCCTTCTGCGAGTCTGTCATCTCACAGAAGGAGGCGGCGGAGCGGGGGCGTGAGGAAGATCCTTACGCCCCGGAAGTCCGCCACCGGAGGAGGGGGCGCAGGAGACGCGCTTATGTCGCTCTCCTGCCCCCCACGTAAGGGTTCCTGGTGCAAGGCCTCAGGGGGGCCTGCCACCCACAAATTAAGAACCCCGAGAGGGCGCGCGCGGTGTTCCCGCGCGCCTTCCAATGTCGAAAGGTGAAAGCGGTGAGGCTCTCCCCTGGGGACGAGAGGTGGTCGGGTCCGTTTGACCCGGCCCGCACCCACACGGGGGGGCCTGCTATGGACGACTCAATTCTTTTAAGAGCTCCCAACAGACCCCTCCATTGGGTGAGAGAGGGAACACCCCAGGTTTTTTAGTGGGTATACCAGCGCTCTTCATGCTGGGGAGTCCCACACGCCCCGCCGGTGCCGTCCCCTAGCCGGCGGATAGTGCATCAAGCATTTTTCCAGAAAACCAAAAATAAAATGATATCACAAAATCTGCATCCGCAACATCCCTGTTACAGACCTAGTGATTTATCCCTAGTACGGACATTGTCTGTTTATTAAATAAAAAATCTAAAAAACTTGTTGCGGAATATAATGATGTAGGTATGTTGGCAGAACGCGAAACATCTTACTTGTCTTAGTGTCTGTTGCCTTATGTATAATTTTCTTTAACATTTCTTCTTAATGAATTTCTTGGAAGTTAATTTTATATCTTTTATTTCTCGTGCTTCAGTTGAATTTATTAAAGGTTTTATGAAGGATCTGCGAATGAGAGATCTAAGAATTACTGGCTTTAGAAACAGATATTTTATTGCTATAAGCTAAAAACATATATAAATCTACAACTGACGGTAGAAACATTATTTACCTGCCAATTGTTGCAATGCCAGACATAATTGAAAATTTGCTGTCTACCCGCCGGTGTGCCGCTGCGACACAATATATTATGATCATGCTTTGTACAAAAAAGTAGCAAATATTCTTATGTGTTCAAATAGCTTAAGCACATATTATTAGATACCAAAGATCAATTACAATTTGAAAACTATGTCACCATAACTGCACTGATAGCGAAGTGGTTTAACTGATCGCTTCGCCACTGTAATGCGCCGAGCGCTGTAGGTTAAATCTACACACAAGGCAAAATACACTGTCGGCTACAAAAATTTGTTAAGAGTCGGCTACAAACATTCAAATAACGGACACAAATAACACCAAGTATTTGTGTCCGTTATTTGAATGTCTGTAAAGTCCCTCATGACACAGGGATTACCAAAGAGATATTATAAAAAATTAAAATGTTGACTTTTCAAAATACCCTCTCCATATAGATATCATAAAAAACGATGATTGAAAGTATTCTTTTTCAATGATATCCTAGGAATCGCCAGGACTGCGTTCGTACAGCGAGCATTACGATAAAACTCTGAGTGTTCGCCAATCCGTCTAGCAATCTCAACAGTTGAACAAACTAACTTAAGTATATTTGTTTTGTTATATGATGAATATTCTGGAATACATTAACAACTCAGTACCTACGAAAATTGAAAAGTTTCAATATAAATATTCATTAAGGTAATATTATGTACTTTGTTAATATTGTATTACCTTATATAATATGTCTTTACATATAAAGTATATAATATGATTTACGTCTAATGGTTAGTGTAGGCGTTTGGGGTTCAGTGTTAGTGTAAAGTTCAGGTCGCAGTTCCTTCAATTAGATTTTACTAAATAAATCTTGCTAGCAGTTAAGATACTTAGTACTTAGAAGTGTTTTCGTGTCGTCATCATCATCATTTCAGCCTATTGCAGCCCACTGCTGGACATAAGCCTCCCCCAGGGTGCGCCACAAGGCCCGATCTCCCGTTTTCGCCATCCAGTCACCTCCAGCCACCTTTTTCAGGTCATCGGTCTTCGTGTAATAAGTAGTAATAACTAATCAGACATCAACATTTTTATCATCAATAACTGCTCAATACCAATTTGAAATGAAATAATCGACGGTTCGCAATTGCTACAGATGCAATAAAAGATATTGAAATCATTTATGTAGTTTAGTTTTATTTTTCACAATTATGTCGCACTGCTGTACAAAGGTCTGTTTTGACAAATTATACATTTTAATGATTGCCAGCTAGCCACTATGAATATTAGAATGTCATCATGTGGCAAGGAGTTACTCGTGTGATGTCGACTGTATTGCAGCACTTTATTACCCCATATAATAATATGTTTCTGCATGCATGCGGCAGACATGACCGACCCGAAATCACTAACCCGCTCGTGAGAATCATCTATGTCGAGTTATGAGTGTTTTAGGACGTCCCGTCCTTTTCTTTCCAAGTATATGACGCTCCATAGTTCTTTAGGACCGTATAGGTAAAAAGGTCAAAATGAAATGCGGTATTTGGTGCGTGTGTTTGACCCCGCTATATTATCAGCGCTAAAATAGAGCTTGTAAAAGCTTCGACATTAATTGATCTTGAGACGTTGAGGTGGAAAAGGTAAACGCGAGCTCCGTGAGTTAGTGCGCTTAATAAAAGAGAGACCGAAGGCTTGTAGACGAATGGCTCCTCTGGCAATGTCTCGTCTGAAGGATACCTTTTTATATTGCAGGTTCACTCACCTGCTCCAACAAAAATGTATGTTTACGAGTGTATCACGCCTGTTTACTAGGGGAATTAATTAAAAGTGATATCCTTGTAAAAGTCACGCAAATAGTCCACCTAACCCAATTTGGAGTTTAACTGCCGAATTAGTTGATTGTTTCGAATGATTTTGTTTACCGCGTTTTGGTCTTCAGGGGTCGATTTTGCTGTAAGTAGAGAATCTAAAAGCGTTCGGTGTGATATATGTAAAAATAATAAATAAATCATGTGGTAAAATCCATAAAATTGTGTTAACGTCCGGCGACGTTATGAAAAGTTTATGCCTCAACTGCTTGCAAATTTTCTGTCTAATTAAACTCAATGCATGTGTAAATTTACTGCTTTTATTTACTCCCTCTAGTGGACTTAAACTATGTTAACTTTGATAGAAGTAAAGATAGATCTCTATACACCATAAGTGAGTTCATAGTTTATTGTTTATTGTATTACAATTTAGAAATCCAAATAACGATAATATAAAGGGTAAGGGCGGGTAGATGTTGAAATTAAATTAAACAAGCTGCGTGTGAGGTATTAACAAAATTATTTTTTATTTGAAAGGCCTTTAATATATGCCATTTAGTGTGGAATATGACATCGTTCAAATCCCCGTCTCTGCTTCTTACAGTGGCACGGATCCGAGTGGTCCAATTTTCAATTACTCTTACGTATAGTTCCGAATTTGAGCGATGGCCTGTGTTATGTTCCCCTTTAGAGCATCGATCGATGCCCTTAGGCACATATTGTGTTAATCGACAAATATAATTATATATGTACTAAATTACTCTAAGTACTCTAAACTAGGTCTTTAGAGCATTATATGTAACTATATACCTAGTCGCAAAAAAATAAATGTCAATATAATGCACGGAAGGCGTAGCGGTTTACGTGGTCGCCGCGCCACTTGCCACGCGCCTTCATACACAAGCCTACGCAAATCTTCGATACCCGACGATTTTGGTCTCTAAGGGACTACCGCAATACAAATTCATAGAGATTCCTACACAGGCACGCGTCGCCGACATTTTGTTCATTCGTCGCCGACACCAATCGCGCACTACCTGCTGGCCGATATCGTCGATACAAACGTCGCCGCGATTTTCAAGATGGCGAGGCAATTATTGAATAGTAGCAGTAGGAGAGGCCGTAATTATTGATGTACTTATCTATGAGTACAGCTAATTACAGGTTTCCCTTCATTATATTTACTATTTATTTGCATAGGACGTGAAACAAACAATATAAGACGTAATACATATAAATTCATATACCCATACATACACACATAAGTACATACATGCATACATACATACACACATACATACATACATATACATAAATACACATAACTCAATACATTAAATAAATATGCATATGAAAGCTATATTTTTACATTCCAATCCTAAATTTGATTTTCTAAATTTAAAATCTCCAAATTCCAAATGTTTAACTTTAAACTCCAAATTTCAAACTGCAAATTCCAAACTTCAAATTCTAAATTTTCACTTTTTAAAAGGTTATTTTTTTCTTTACTTTTTTAACTTTCTTTTCTTTCTTTTTTTCTTCTATATATTCTGTATGATCGCTAAGCCTACTGTGGCAGAAAAGACAACTCGCGTCTTGCGATTCAATGTCGTGTGTACGGACCGTGCGCTACCAGACACTCGCGACATAAGTTCACAACATTACTATCGAAGATTTGCATAGCCTTGTGTACGAAGAGCCTTAGTTGTCGGCTCGATCCCGCCACGTTGTTGTTGTTTCGACTCTGGATATTCTTTGTGTCCGTTGTTTGATTATTTGTAAAGTTCTCCGCGATACAGGATTTAGTTCTAGTATGGGAATTGTGTTATTAAAGGTAAGGGAATACTTACTAGACCATTGCTACTGTCGAATTAAGATTGACTTAGGAGTTACACCTTTTTTGTTTAATCAAGTTGCAACGCTTTATAAATAGAGATCAGCTGACCAGTTCATTGATTATTGACTGAGTGTCTTATAAACGTACAACTCAAAACTAAGGGTCTATAAACTTTAAATCTTGCGGAGTTAGAATTGAATTAAGGAAAGGATTGCCGAAATTCATCACGTGAAGAAACTTTGTGGAAACCCTACAAATAAGTAATCAAACGTATTTAAAACCATTTCAATAAATGCATAATTAAAGGGATAAAATTCGATTTTAATGTCTGTATTATAGGAAAATTGACATAAAATTTTATAAAGTAACTTGCAATTATGTAAAGGTACTTTCGAAATAAATATTAAAAAGATGTTTCATAGGGTTTTAGATACGTACACGTGGGCGAAGCCAATGCATGCCCGTGGCTTGATACAAATAAAAAATATGCATAACCCCAAACAAAGCTAAAACAAAACTTTTCCTGTATAATATTTGTTACATAACTTATTTTTTTATGGAAACAGAAAATTGCTCTTAGCCAAATGTGTGGTGCATATATACAGCATAGTGCGTTAAGGTTTTATGTTTGTGTTAGTACTTTGTGTGTAAATGAGAATTACTGTAAGCCATATTTGTAAACATGATGTACAAACCTACGCACGTAAATTATAAGTAGGTACGCCTGTTACCTTACCTAAATACAGGCTGCGAATAATTCTCAAAGTGTCTAAGGTTATAAGTTACGTGTTGGTGAAAAATTATTCTACTACTATACTAATATTGCTAAACTGTTGTTTTTAACTTTGCCTCGGATTATTTCGTAAGTAAATGCTAGTCTATGTAGACCTTTTAACGTTTTAGACCACGAGGAGCTCACGATAATTCGCCATTTTAGAATAGCAGCTAGGCAATTATATAACTGTATAAAGCCTTAAAATATAAAAAGAAGTATAAGTGGATTTGGTTACAACTTGTATGGATGGATTGTGGTTTACGTGGTCGCCTCGCGACTGCGTTGAGAGTTATTGGTTCGATCCGTATGCGGGATAATACTCGCGATCATACGCCATTTTGGAATAGCAGCTAAGCAATTATATATCTGTAAAAAACCTTAAAGTATTAAAAGATGTGTAGGTGGATATGGATACACCATGTTTGGATGTCATAGTGGTTTATGTGGTCGCCTCGCGACTCCGTTGAGAGTTCTGTTGTGGATTCGAACCCTACGCGGGAAAAATATTGTGTGATGGTTGGGACAACTATTTGTGGATCACACAATATTTTGCATGTGGGAGGTTTTTGAGTCGTTGTTTAATGTTTATAAAATCCACCGAAACACAAGAATTATTCCTAGTGCGGGAGTGATCATTTTTAAGAGAACGAAAAGTAAATGAGATATTTGACATTAGTAATTAGCAGTCTGTTTTAATATGGCTAATACACTAATGTATATTTGCTGTCTCGGGAGCCATCGTTACACAAGTTTGTTTTATGCTTTGCGTGCACGACGATTGGGTTTGACTAGATATTTTGATAGTTTAAATATTTAACGGAATGCAAATGTAAAACACCCACATTTAATCCTATCCTTAATCCTAATCCTATCCTAACTTAATATTATAAAAGCGAAAATGAGTTTGTTTGTTTGTTACCTTTTCACGCCTAAACCACTGAACCGATCATCCTGAAATTTTGCATATACATTGTCAGGTGTACAGAAACGGACATAGGCTACCTTTCATCCCGAAAAAAATTACTGTTCCCGAGTAAAACAACATTAACGTTCTTATGATAATAGATGGCGCCACATTTCTTTCGAATCATGATTGAAATATATTATTATACAACCAGATTACAACCCGAATTGATTGTCAAATTCTAAATTAACACGAGCGAAGCCGCGGGCAAAAGCTATTTAACTATATTTTGATGTCTCATATAATAGGGAACGAGACTAATGCCGTCTACTGGGCACATTACCAAAATATAAAAAAGCTTTAACAATATTTTGCCATACCTGGGCATCGAATTTAGGTCCTCACTATTGCACACGAATATAAGCGCAAACTTATGCCGTGGGTCCTGTCACGCGTAAGAGTCTTGAAAGTATTAACAGACATTATTAGAATTAAATATTATCACAGTCGGTTATTTATTGCGATCTTCGAGGTTTGTAATCCTAGATAGGACAATGCCTACTTCCATTATTTAAAAAAAAAAAAATAATAATAAAAAAAAGAAACTTCCGTTATTGTCTGCAGATTTGAATTATTGTCAGTCATAACAACCCATTATTACTCAAAGCGTTTGCGTTAAGACTTGCAAGTTAAAATGTTAACCATAGAACCAATTAAACTTTTACCGTCTTTAGTTGTCAATGTCCCAAACAGATTTTTAGATACACTGTACTTTTCTAATGTAGGTAATTACAACAAGAAAGCATGCCAAAATATTCCAAATAAGCTGAAACAGTTCCGAGTAAGTCGCGGTTACAAGTTTTTTAAATGTATGTTAATAAATGCCTTCACTTGCAAAGTTTGTTCCTTGCACAATATCTAATATTCTAGCAGATTTGCACTTAAAATAAACTTAATAAATGTGAAAAGTAACATTGTTTGGTTTTCTCTACGAGATAACTAAATTCAACTAATTTAATTTATTAAACTTAGTAAACTAGTATCTAGAAAGGTAGAGAAAATAGTAGAGATAATTTAGTACCTGATACATAATTTGTATGTAAATAGGAAAAGACAAATAGTCCAGTACCATTTTCTCCTCTGTTTGTCAACCGACATTTATTTAATTTTTTTAGTTAGTAGCTCTTTTTTTGAGAACGGTATCGTGTCGTAGCTATCCTACGACACAATAGTGTTATCAAAAAGAAAAGCTGGAGCTCTCTCTATCTGTCTATCTTTTCTTAAATTAGAACAAGCATGGTTGGTTGTAACTTTAAAGATTACTTTACGCATTTTATGCTTACATAATTGTTTACTTTATAATTAAATAACAATATTAATAAGATGTATTAACCTATTGAGTCACAGCGGCACACTAGTGGCCAGAAACAATTGATTTTTAATTTTGATTTTTCTAAGACCTGACATGTTAATTAGAAGATCTATCAATATATTTTCTCGCTAAAAAGCAATAATAAGAAAGTCAAATTCTAATAATCGAATATCATCGAATATATCATCGAATAATTACGATATAAACAACGCTTGTTTCTATTTCGTATGTACTACCGTAATAAGGTTACTAAGAAACAAAGATGGCTTAACAATGTTATAAGATAAACACGCGAAAGACCATTTACACAACTTTGTGTAACAACATCCCACAATGTAATTCTGTTTACAAGCAGAACTCGAAGGAAGGTAAGCAACGCTGCCGGCTCGTGGATCGCATAATAAAAATTTACAAGTCATCCCATTTTCATAAGTCCCTCTTAGAAAGCTCTTTGTTGATTCCCGCTGAAATAACTGAGCGCAAATTTATGATATAAAGTGGATAATTTATTTATTGAGTTATAGCTGTTCGTACTGTTATTTATAACAGTTCGAACAGCTAGTAATAATTTAAATTATGTACCCTATTTTGTTTTAAATATCATGTTCCACATCACAGATAAACAGAAACTAGAATAACCTTGACAGCGAAGATATTATATTAGTTTAATTATCATATGATTCTATTAATGTATCATGTGGTTGAATGACCATTTTTTTGCTCTTTCGTTTATGATAAATATTAGAGCACAATTTTTAACATTAGCACAACAATATTGCACTTATGGTCGATGATAATAAAATGGGAGATCAAATTTTTGCCATTTTTGCTTTTGACAACACAATCGATCAAATTAAAACCGTATTGCATGATGATTTTCTTGATTTCTTAGAGCAATCCAGAGATATTGACTTTTAAAATGGTAATTTCGCTAAACTAATTTTCATCGGAATAAAAAGGTGATGATGATGAATGATAATACTAAAATGAAAATCACTTAGTCTCATGATCTTTATCGATCGGATTGACGTTTCAACCCAAAAATCATTTTGCCTATGGTTGTATGTAAGAAACACGAAGTAAACCACGAGTAAAAGCGTTTAAGTGGATCAGAGTCAAGATTACAATTTAAGAAGAATTTTCCTTTTACGTTTTTGTATAGGTTGGAAGCGATAAATTTGTGTTTAGGGGACGTTTAAACAAGAAAATGTGACAGACAATGAACGTCTAGGAGAAATACGTAAAAAATAATTAAAAATTCATTGTGCAAACAATACACAAACGGACAAATGTATGTGCGCTCGACACTTGACTCATTAACGAGTCAAGTGTGCAGCGGACATACATTTGCCGTTTTTTAATTTTTTTTTTGATGACTCATTTTTGCGGATAGCGTATGTCCGCTCAACAGTTGACGGGAATATGCAATATTTATACCGATCACAGTCATACCTCTATGGCCACGAAAATATACATTTATCTTCATACATAAGACACGATTTCCGCGAATACGAAATTATAACAGCTATACTTATAATAGATATGTAAGTGAAAGTTTTCTACTATTATGGCTATTGTACAGATTTATATGAATTGCGATACCAGGTAAAGAAGATTGAGTAGTGCTATTTGTCTATTACTTCGGGTAGGTAACAAATGGGCTGCTTGTTTCTAACGACTCAGACTTGTTGTCCTTATCGCTCGTTTTCTAGGCCGAATATCCCAATAACTATTTATTGGGCCGACTTGGGATTTAGATACGGGATCTCATGATCTGCGGCTATGTACACTACAACTAAGAAGATATATCCATAGGCAGTCTCCTGATTCCAACACCAAAAAAGTATCTAATGCACGTAGGTAAAACTTTAGAGAAAAGGTTATAGGTTTTGGTTAGGAGCCCGGGAAAATTTCCATTTGAAAAGTCTTTGTTACTAAAGGCTATGATATAAGGTATATAGTATTAGTGAAGTTTGCCAGAATATGCCGCATAACTACTAACGACGCTCAACTTGTAAGCAATGTTCGTATTCAGAAATGAGTCCACTATTCAGGTAGTGAAGTGCAATTATTATACCTTTGGTGAATATTAAAATTGTTTAAACTTTCGTTAATAGAGTGGCCATTTTATTAAGTATATTAAGCTTAGGCTTAGGCTTCATAGAAGTCACATAGACACATCGAACGCTACAATATTTCTACAATTATCATTTATAGATTAGAGTTTCTTATTATACAAATTAAATTCTAATTAAATACATATTATGTATGTATATACAGACATAGACATATTTGTTTTATACACGTTTGCAAGCTATAGGTTAAATATCGATAACATGTTCACTTGTGAGGAATTTATTGCCTATAAAGATAAACAATTTGAATTATATTGTGTAAAAGTTTAATTAACCTAATATACAAAATGAGATAAATATAAAATGAGGCTTTATGCTTTCAGTTTTAAATGAAAATATGTTTATTTAGTGGTTCGTAGATGTCTTCGCAAAATTAAAACAATAAGCTCATAAGTATTATATTATAATAATTGGTCGTAGTTGACTGCACGAATGGCGTAGTGGTTTAATTGGTCGTCTCGCCCCTGCCACCGCTCCGAGTGCTGTAGGTTCGGTTTCCAAACGGGACAAATAGTTGTTCCGAGTTTGAGTTTTCTTTGTGTCCGCTGTTTGAATGTTTATAAAGTTTCCCGCGATACAGGCATTATTCCTAGTGCGGGAGTTACCTTTTTTCATTTTTTAAATGAAGTTGTCATAAACAGTGTTTTATTATTTTACTACCATTGTTAGCTTAAGTGTGGCTGTTTTTGGAGTTGAGAGGTAAAACTAGGTAAAACATGATTGAAACTTTTGTCAGGTAGGTACTCATGTTTTATTAAAAGTTTAGAAGCGGCTTGTAATACCACTGGCACAAATTGCTTGAAAGTAAAATCTTTTGAGGCCCGTAATTAAATTTTAAACAATACGTTGTTTAAAAACTCATTCAATTTACATTCATATTTTTAATAGTCTCTTTGATAAAGTATGTTAGTGGGCTGATAAAATGGACATTGTCAAACTATTTCGTATTTCGGTGCTGGATCAGGCTTTTCTATAGCATTAATAAAGAACCAATATGCATGTACCATCATTAATACAATTACAGACGAATTAAATGACGCTCTAGGCAAGCACCT
This sequence comes from Catocala sponsa, assembly GCA_963564715.1. Lineage (NCBI taxonomy): Eukaryota > Metazoa > Arthropoda > Insecta > Lepidoptera > Erebidae > Catocala > Catocala sponsa. The sequence goes on along the minus strand of OY751335.1, from coordinate 16,844,686 downwards.
CATAGGCATTTAATTCTTGATAATACAACTAATTAGAATTTTATAAGCGACCACTTAACTGTTACTTTATAGTTTAGTTCTGATGGTAGTTCTCGATTTGGGCTTACCTATCTTTTTTAGCATAAAATCTTCCGCGCGCGCCTCTCTGTAGTATTGCGTGGTCTCGTGCTTTTAGGCACATGCCGGGTTTGCCTTTAGGATAATCTGCCACAGAATACAATGCCATCTAACATCTTACATATAATTACTGTCATTCCAAATATTCATGGCACTTTTCACCAGCTATGTTTTGAACCCCTGGTAATAGGGGATGCGCCTATTGTTGTTAATTAGGCATATTTCTAGACACGAAGTTCCCAGTGATATTTTTTATCAGACAAAATGTTCCCTATTCGATGCCTTCGACTGAAAACATAAGCGTAGTTATACCGCAGGACTAACTAGGCAGATCCTAAAAATAATGTTGTCTAAGTTATACTGTCGTATATAAAGAACATTCATACATATACGTTATACGTAGAGTTAGCAGCTTATGTGAGGTAGGCAAATGTCATTGAAAGCGGGAATATGACTAATGGACATGGAGGACTCCAAAGAGAATTTTGGCAGCGGCCTGTAAGTTGTTAAAAATACTAGATAGCGATGCCAAAATGCAGGAGCAATTCTGCATAATGTAACTGGAGTGCTTCAATAATAAAACTGTCAATTGCAATTAAAGTCCTAAATCAACCAAATATGCGGAATTTTTCTGGCGTAATATTATTGATTCAATTCAATTCTATGACAAGGAAAGCCAAGCCATGAAATAGTTTTAAGTTTTTAGCTTAGCTGAGCTAAACTTTGTCTTAATAAATCAATAGGTATACAAATTGAATACACCATAATTAAAAAAGCATGAATGGGTAAAAATCTTGCCATCTTTGTTTTTCGAATTCTGGTTTTATGCAATCCTTATCGCGATATTTACAATTGTGTTGGTATTGTGCGGACAGTTCTATTTTCCATATAAATCTCATTCCATATAAATATAACTATCTTTGTATTAGATGTGGAAATTCCGATAAAACTTTTAGTACGTTAAAACGAGTATAAGTTCTTATAATTATATTGAACTAAGTTAATCCTTACAGCATAAAGTCTTTTACAATAAAGAACCGATGTCAGAAGTTTGCACGGGTTTCCTGTGTTATATTGGTGTTCAGAAACAGACATTAGCTGGCTTTCAGCATTAATGTGGAAGCACGCTTCCTCGTAACTAAGCACAATATTGTGCTCGACTTGTATTCAAACTTGATTGCTTCATCTACCCCTGTCCATGTTACACTAACTATTCATACTTCAATTAGACGAAGCTTCATAGATTTGTAGTCACCATGCCAAGCCATTTATAATACTCAAGCGTAACTTGTAGTCCGATCAGATACAGTTGAATATTCGATTTATCTACATGATGGTGTACCGGATGAACCGCTACTTTGGTCTACCATGCACGAACAATAAGTTGTTTGATCCTAGCAGGAGATTAAAATAACTGTGATTTTGTCATAGTCGATTTATTTCTTCGTAATTTCTTCGTCCGTTCTTTTAATGTTTGTAAAGCGTCAAATTCGATCCCAAGGCATCTCTGATATTCCGAAGTGCGAATTAAGTTATTCATCTCCTCAGCTCGCTTTAACAATGAGAAAACAAGAATGTGAGAGATCTCCATAATGTTTTCGAGAATACATAAATTCTGCCAATCTAGATTGGGCCAGGGTGGTGAACTAGGCTTATGGCTACCCACATTGAGGAGAGGCCTGGGCCTGCAGTGCGGTATTTTATATACTACTACGCATTGGGCAGGGCATGTATATATCGTTTATAAACTCCTAGATACAAAAATCTAGTGCCAGTGCCTTAATTACATGTAAAACAACATGGACGCCCGTCAGTTCGCAAAGTGATAGATTTCTATTATGGATTGTAATATACTTTTCTAACTTAATTATATTAAGCTAGTATCCTTTGTACGCATTTTTAAACATATCTTACAAGCGAATGACTCTAGCTTACTTAAAACTCATAGTTTGAAATACTTAAACTTTATTCCGTTTCATAATGTGTTTGTAGGTGGTAGAGCTTAAAATTAGGTATCATCGTGAACTTAACTTAGTAGATGTATAGTCCTAAGTCCAATATTGCCAATGGATGTTTAGGCCGGTACCGCCATCACTTCTTCGCGAGACAGCGCGTCAGAGAGTTATACTTTTGTCTCGTTTTCTGATACCTATGCAGTTATGCTAGACGGGATGATGGTCTATACTTAAACCAATGATAAACAAATAATGTTAAGCAATATGTTAGACGCGGATCACGGTGATGAAGGAAAAGCATTTTCTATACATTTTCGTGCCTTCTTTTTTCGACACTGAACATTATATCATCAGTAACGAAACTACTTCTTATTAGATATTGTAAACATTTAAGTTTTGGTAGTGACGTTATTAATGCAAGTATTATAAGCACATCACTATTATTCATGCAAACGCACGCGCTCTCTAGCGTGCACTAAGGACAGCGTGGACAGACTGCTAATTCCTACGCTCCGCAATACGCATATACGATGCGCCGTCACACGTCAGAACGCACACTTAGACAAGCACGGTCGAGCAGATATACCAGGTGCCGATAAGATCACTTGCATTACTTCAGTGTGGTCACTGTCCCACTGCTGGGCACAGGCTTCTTCTCACTGTGGGAAGCGTTAGGGCATAATCCACCATGCTGGCCCAGTCACGATGTTTTCCTTCAACATTAAAGTGCGATAATTAACTATTTAATACGCACATACATTCGACAAGTCCGAGATGCGCGCCTTGGGATTGAACTCGAGACTTCTGCGTGGCACTCCTACGTTTTCCAACTAGGCTATTGCGGCTTGCATGTGTAAAATTATTTTCGTAATTGTATCTTTAAAAAGCGCGAGAAAATATAATTTGTATTCATCCCAAGCTGTCGCTGTTTGTGTAAGATGTGTATCTAATTGTACATTGTCCCCGATGCATTTTACTTATGCTCCTTGACCGCATGCGAGCTACGGCCTCGCATTATCGGTATTTCTATTTTATAAAAGTTTACCTCCGCACTAGGAATTACTCGTTTATGATTACAACCGTTCAAACAATGAATACCTTTACAAAGAACACCCAGACTCAGGAGAAGTATTTTCAATATTGCTTGATTAAATTGGCACCCTGTATCAAAGCTACATTCGATAGCTACGTTTTAAGTTTTAGGTGACAAGGTCGTTTTAAGTAATAGTGCTTAAACTTATTATTGCTTGATTAAATTGGCACCCTGTATCAAAGCTACATTCGATAGCTACGTTTTAAGTTTTAGGTGACAAGGTCGTTTTAAGTAATAGTGCTTAAACTTATTATTGCTTGATTAAATTGGCATCCTGTATCAAAGCTACATTCGATAGCTACGTTTTAAGTTTTAGGTGACAAGGTCGTTTTAAGTAATAGTGCTTAAACTTATTATTGCTTGATTAAATTGGCACCCTGTATCAAAGCTACATTCGATAGCTACGTTTTAAGTTTTAGGTGACAAGGTCGTTTTAAGTAATAGTGCTTAAACTTATTATTGCTTGATTAAATTGGCATCCTGTATCAAAGCTACATTCGATAGCTACGTTTTAAGTTTTAGGTGACAAGGTCATTTTAAGTAATAGTGCTTAAACTTATTATTGCTTGATTAAATTGGCACCCTGTATCAAAGCTACATTCGATAGCTACGTTTTAAGTTTTAGGTGACAAGGTCGTTTTAAGTAATAGTGCTTAAACTTTTTATTGCTTGATTAAATTGGCACCCTGTATCAAAGCTACATTCGATAGCTACGTTTTAAGTTTTAGGTGACAAGGTCGTTTTAAGTAATAGTGCTTAAACTTATTATTGCTTGATTAAATTGGCACCCTGTATCAAAGCTACATTCGATAGCTACGTTTTAAGCTTTAGGTGACAAGGTCGTTTTAAGTAATAGTGCTTAAACTTATTATTGCTTGATTAAATTGGCACCCTGTATCAAAGCTACATTCGATAGCTACGTTTTAAGTTTTAGGTGACAAGGTCGTTTTAGGTAATAGTGCTTAAACTTATTATTGCTTCATTAAATTGGCACCCTGTATCAAAGCTACATTCGATAGCTACGTTTTAAGTTTTAGGTGACAAGGTCGTTTTAAGTAATAGTGCTTAAACTTATTATTGCTTGATTAAATTGGCACCCTGTATCAAAGCTGCATTCGATAGCTACGTTTTAAGTTTTAGGTGACAAGGTCGTTTTAAGTAATAGTGCTTAAACTTATTATTGCTTCATTAAATTGGCACCCTGTATCAAAGCTACATTCGATAGCTACGTTTTAAGTTTTAGGTGACAAGGTCGTTTTAGGTAATAGTGCTTAAACTTATTATTGCTTGATTAAATTGGCACCCTGTATCAAAGCTACATTCGATAGCTACGTTTTAAGTTTTAGGTGACAAGGTCGTTTTAAGTAATAGTGCTTTAACTTATTATTGCTTGATTAAATTGGCACCCTGTATCAAAGCTACATTCGATAGCTACGTTTTAAGTTTTAGGTGACAAGGTCGTTTTAAGTAATAGTGCTTAAACTTATTATTGCTTGATTAAATTGGCACCCTGTATCAAAGCTACATTCGATAGCTACGTTTTAAGTTATAGGTGACAAGGTCGTTTTAAGTAATAGTGCTTAAGCTTATTATTGGCTACCGGGCACGTTTTATATCTGCGTGATTAGATTCCAACAAAAAATTATACCTATGTAGTAAAACTTTGCTAGATCTGAAAAAACAGAACTTTGAGTTAACGTCTGTCATGATAGTGAGTCGAGACAGGCCTTTATGCTTTTGTAATTTACTTTTTCACATGATAAATCGAATAACTTATTAAACGCTATTTTGGAATTATGTTTTCTGTTGGAAGTTAAATCCAGTGGTTAGCATCAAAACGATAACATACAGAGTCAACACCTTGACACCTTGATTAGAAATTCTATCCCGGAAATAGTTTATACTTACCTACTACCGAGCGACGTAGGGATATATAATAGTTTGAATAAGAAAATGGTGCTCTTGAACACGTTTATTTGTGGATGGCGCAGTGGTTAAGATAGTTACTCCGCCACTGAAGCTTGTCCGAGAACCTATTGTGGGTTTGAACTATACACGCGACAAAGATGCGCCCCACGAATAGTTGTGACGTATAATCTGCATATATTTTGCAGAAAGCGACACATACCTATAAAGGTATGTGTCGCTTTCTGCGTATGTACGTATGTACTCAGTTTGCGCTAGCTATGATACATATAAATGTATCATAGCTGGCGCAAACTGAGTACATACACACATTTTTGCCTTGTTCTTAGCGTTCATCGATATTATCAAGCTCGTCCATTAATTGATTATAAGAAATCCCAGAGGACTTTATAAAGAGAAAGCCACAATGGTTATCTAAAATACCAATTAAATAGATAATGGTGCTTTAAACTTTAACTCTATCGATTTGCAATGGTCTGTCGCTGTAGGGTAAGCAATATTAATGACATTTTGCAATACTGCGGCGCCTAATGGTATTCCACTCTGTTAAGTTTGAAAGCCTTTGCGCGTGTAAGCATGGATGTTCCGGTACATGGCTCGTAAAGAGGCCATTCCTCCGACTCGTTTCGTGACAAACCTTTTCTTCTGTCGCACGACTTGAAATATCAGAATACATACTTACGTAAAATAAATCGTTGCTTTTTGTTGACGGCGTAGTGTTTAAAGTATTTGAGGTTTATACAGCTTGTTACTGAAGCTGGTAATCATTTGAGGCTCGTTACTTGATATCATGCCAATTAAAAATTGTAATAATAACAGTATAATAATAATATAATATTCTACCACATACACACAACACCATCTAGCCCAAACTAAGCAGAGCTTGTACTGTGGATACTAGACAGTGGATAAACATACATATATAGAAACACCCAGACCAATACAAACATCCATGTTCATGCACACAAATGTTTGACTTGTGCGGGAATCGAACCCGCGACCTCAGACGTGGCAGTCGGTTATACTAACCACTACGCCATCGAGGCCGACTAGTTTTTGCACATGCAAGTTTTTTGCTACAGCTGTATTGGTAAATTTGAGATCTATTACTACATAGTATATATTTTGTTTGAAGGTCGTACTATGAAACTTTATGTAGGAACGAGAAGGTCCACACTTGCTTGTTCGCTCACACAGTGAGCTCAAGTACCAAGTTTCTGAACTCAAATATTGTCCTTAACTAAATATTTATCTTCATTAACGAAGCAACTTCTTTTATTTGACTGTCCTTTACTATCATTAGCTTGAGTAGATACATAGCTCAGAGTCCAGGCACTCTCAAATTTGCTTATCTTTCTCTTTTATTACATTGTTGCTTAATGCCACTTAGAATATTAATGAAAGGTAAAAATATGACTGATTTTGCAAGTCAAACAGTTTCAGGTAGGTACAGGTATTACCTCGTTGACTATAATATAATTCAGATCTTTGAATCGTGTATGGAACTACCAACTATAATAATATATCGTATGTATAATCGACGATCTTGTTTATTAACTGTCTTTGATATATATCTTACTATATAGTCCAGTTAAATAAGCAGGAAAAAGGGGTCAACCTCGGAATGAGAGATAATATGCTGTAAACTCGTATACCTACACCTTCATTTTGGTGTTCTAAAAGTTGTCTGAGTCTTATAAATTAATCTCGTGGTCCGATATAATACAGATCTTTGAACCCTGTATGGAACAAGTGACTAATAAGGTTTTATCTTAGGTATAATTTTAATCGTTGACTAAATAAGAATTTCTTCATACTAGAGTTTTGCCCGCGGCTTCACCTCACGTTAATCTAGATTTTGCCAATAAATATCATTATATCCCACAGGATCAGCCCTTTTGATCTGGATGATTGGTAGCCTATGTCCTTTTCTGTATCCCTCACAACGTGTGCGCGCAATTTCATGATGATCGGTTGGGTAAATAAGACATGAAAGCGAAACAAACAAACTTACATTCGGATTTATAATAATTAAGGATTAGCTGTCTTTTAACGGCACTTTTCATTTTTAATAACTGTAAATTACTGACTCCCGTGTAACAAAGCTTATATCTGTGATTTAGACTATCCGTTCCAAAGTCAATAGGATTTTTTCCATACTGAGTAGATACATTATAGTGTCTGTAGCCCAAAGTAACACGACGCTAGCTTAGCTATCGCAAGTTATTTGTGTGGACTACATGCGCGAGCATACCCGAGTTATTTGTGCGAGCGGTGCACAACGGTCATTTACACGGAGCACACTTGGGTCGTTATATAACCGATCTTAACGTGCGAATGTTCCCCGCGTCGTGTACAAGATTTATTGAAAATATAAGTTAGTTTTCACATTGTAGTTATACTTATCATGAATTTGCTCTTCCTAAACATGGGATAAATCCAAACTTTGTACACACAGTGATACATCAACATAGACTGTTTGGACTTTGAACTATTAGAAGTCGAACGCTGCGAATCATGCGAGAGAGTGCGTTATATTTTTGTTACGCTCTATCTTTACCATTACATCGACACCACTATGTACTGTCCCTTTCCGACAATTCTCTATTTTGTACGTAGCATATATAGGGTGTCTAACTTGATGTGTAGCCATGTGTACAACGAAGAAGATTATATCTTCCTATGTCACTAAGGAAAAGCACATTATATTTAAACGTGTGGTCAAGAGCAGCGATAGCTCAGTGGGGAGACCAACAGATTGCAATGCAGAGGGTCTCGAGTTCGAACCCACGTCGCGCACCTCTGACTTTCGGAAGTTATATGACTTTTCGAAATTATGTGCGTATTGATTGACAATTATCGCCTGCTCCGTGCCTCGGAGAGCACGTTAAGCCGTTGGTCCCGGCTACCATGAACATCTATGGCAGTCGTTATTGGGAGAGTGTCGACACAAAAGATCCCACTGGGTCGAAGTGTCGCCGGTCTGCACTGACTGGCCCCCACATAAGATAAGATAAATGTGTGGTCATATATTAAAAAGAAACCGGTACTTATATCAAGCTTTCAAGAGCTCTGTCGTCTTAGGCCTACTTTAAGTGGTACCTTTTATAAAACGGAAGTTGGATTCTCCAGAGACAATAAAAATGACAAATGCGTACTTACTAGTGGTGGTATATCGTTTTTATAGTCAAGCTGTCTGTAGTAAGGGGATCTTTCGCAATATGAAATATTCGCTGTTAATTTAACAGAATTTATATCTAACTAGCCGTTACGCGCGTAGCGTAATGTTTTGTAGTTTATAATTTGCAATAAATAGGCAAACGAATGCAAATATTTTCAATTCCCTCTTGTAGTCTCTGAGATACGGCCGCCGTTCAAATATACAAAATCTACAACTTTATAATATTCCTAGCTGTTGTACCGCCGCGCAGTTTCATCCGGGCTTAATAACTTTTATGGTTACCAATCCGTTTCTTTGGGTGTTAGCGTGATGCTATATAGTTTAAAAACTATCTCAAGAAACGGGTACTCTATCAAATTGGTTAAGTTTGGAAAATGAGCGAGTTCATACATACCAACTTATCATATAAGTATGGATGATAACAGTATATTTTGACACACTGAACACAAATAAAGTTGACGACTATGACTTTCAATTATATTTTATTCGTAATGAATGTATCATGAATAAAATTTTATGATTATTTTTATATTATTATTATATTATTAGAACCGATTGAAATAATGCTAAATAACCAAATGCTTTTCAGCGTGGCTTCCATGCTGCATATCTTTGCGGATAACTATGCACACATATTTTATTTTTATTTTTTATTGATTATGACTATTCTTTAAACTATTATTATTAATTTGTCCTGACATCCAATCTAATTATTTTATATTGATTTAATATTGTTTGATTGACATAATTACTTATTTTTATTTTATATAATTAATATTTGCATGCCGCTATATTCCGGTCAAAATACTTGAATCTTGAATGCATTTCTTTGTAACACCATTTGTCACAGTATTTTTGCAAATAAATATTCTGATTTCTGATTTCTGATTTCTGATTTCACATTCGTATCGACGCACAACAGGAAGAGGATCCCCGTGGTGGTGCAGACGTGTCCGTGTCATGTTGTCATAGTTCGTACAAGAGTTTGTACACTGTAGGCATTCACCCTAATAGTGTGCAAACCAGATTCGGTGGGCGGGCGCTATTTTATTGTTTTGTATCCCAGTGCACAAAGCGGGCGATTAGAAGGTATCACGAACGTCTTGTTTTGCATCCCACTAACATTTATAAAAGTACTATTTATACCTAAATACTTAGGTATAAATAGTATCATACGATCTATCTGATTTGTGTTCAGGAACAATATATAGGAACTCTAAAGTTAGATCTAGTGTCATAATACTTTAGGATTCTTATATAATTTGTGCAAATTAATTAAATTACCGTGGGAGTGGAAAGATACACGGAACAGAAAATACAATTTCAATTCCGTGGATAGGTACAGCAGTCTTGGGTCAATTGTATCAGCCTGATATGTTAAGAAAATTCTGTATGTGTCAGTGCGTCGCGCGTCGGTGTTTACGTCTTCTTTGTTATATTCCAAGTTTCTTTGGGTGTTAGCTTTCATTTCTATATATTTAATTTTTAGTGCGGAGTGCCCATATCAGTTGTCATAACAACTAAGTGAGAGCAGCTGAGACTCTTATGTCTTTGGCTATAAGAAGGCAATTTTATCTTGAGAGTCAGAAAATTATAATTTTTGAAGTCACCGTCACACGATGGCATAAATATCGTCACGTACGAAGCGGTTCAGTGCGTCCTATCTTTGCCGTAGTATAAATATGAAACTCATTACCAGCGAACGTATTTCCTTCCATTTCCAATCCTAGCTCCAAACCGGGTTTTAAAAAGAAACTCGTTAGGCGGTCAAAGTGAGGCCTGCTATTATACCAATTCCACAATGTTAGGAATCGGGTTTGCGGTCTATTAGACTACAGTGATTTTTTTTTCTAATTAGCTTTTCGTACGGTTCGTGTTCGAATTAATATTATGTGTTACAAATATCGCAGCAAAGCAATAACAGTTCTCAACCAGAAAAATCTACATATCTAATCGGCTTCGCTCGCGTAAATGTAGATTATGTTAATAAAAGTACTTTTAAAAAAATAAAATATGTCTACGTTACTCGCTGATAATATAGCTTTCTAACGGCGAAAGAATTAAAAAAATCGGTTGAGTAGTTTTTGATTCAAACCCTTATAAACAAACAAATCTTTCCTCTTTATAATATAAGTATGGACAAGTCTTTAGAACTTCTTTATCCGTGCTATTATGGACATCTATTGTACAGACAACTGTACAGATTAATTTTATTTTATATACCTAATTGGCGCCGCAGTGCGTGTCAGCATTTTTACATTGTAATTTTATTAAATAGTGACCATAAAGCATTCGTCGCAAAAGGTTGTGTGTGTTTATCATTTTCTATTACGCAATCTGTTTATCAATATCATCGACTTTCGTCACTATCATAAACCGTAGGCGAGATCAAACCCCTACATTTGGTTCTTCGAGCCGGATCACAGTGCATCATTATCATTTGTGTCTGGAAGATTTCTAGTAAGATAGCGAATCCGTTCGCTGGCCTCCCACAAGCGGGTCTCACCAGTAGAATTGAGAAGGCGCATATATCGTGCTGGAAATTACAGGACACTGCAACAAGGTATTTATCACCTAGTGATTTTCGATTATCATGGAGGGATTACAATCCGTTATAGAACGCCAGAGCATCCTGACAAAAGAAATTGAGAGAGTAAATGTCAATTTCCGAAAGGATAGTGCGACCAGGAAAACATCCGAGTACCTTCTCAGCCGTTTAGCCGCGCTGGATAAATGGTAGAAGGAGTTTGAAGAGAATCATAGCAAGCTGATAGTCTACGAGGACGATCAGTATGAATATATTTCTAAAAATATTTATGGGTACATGAAGGATTATTACATCAAAACAAAGGAAATGATATCATCATACAAGGAGCCTAAATTTCCGTCGTTTTCTTTGCCTATTTTTGAAGAATATTCCTGCCTTGGTGATGATCTACTTAGCCAGCAGGAAACCAATTTAAGAGCGTTAGACCAGTTGATTAATAGAAATGTCGTCCTCGATGGCGTAGTGGTTGGTGTAACCGACTGCCACGCCTGAGGTCGCGGGTTCGATTCCCGCACAAGTCAAACATTTGTGTGCATGGACATGGATGTTTGTCTTGGTCTGGGTATTTCTATGTATAATATGTATGTATTTACAAAAAAAAAAATGTATATATGTATGTTTATCCATTGTCTAGTACCCATAGTACAAGCTCTGCTTAGTTTGGGCTAGATGGTGTTGTGTGTATGTGGTAGAATATTATTATTATTATTATTATTATTATTAACATTGAGGAGTTAGAGGAGAAATGGGAGCTTGTAGATGAACTAAAGAACCTTCAAAACCTTTGGAAGATAATTGACACCATTCATCTGCGTCTTGACAATCAATTGAAGGGAAGTAATGACGCATACGAAGCTAAGTTTCTAGACATTGAGGAACGTTATCTTGCCATCAAGAAGGAGTTGAACAGAAAATTAAACTCTACTGCTCATCTTGAACAAGCCACACCCAAACTGGAAGTCCCTACCTTTTTTGGAAAATACACCCAATGGCCTACCTTCTTTGATTTATTTGTGGAAACGATTCACAATAACAAATGTCTGAGTAAGGCGCAGAAAATGCAACATCTTAAGGGGAAGGTCAAGGGTGAGGCAGAGGGTTTAATTCAGCACCTTAATATATCAGCCGAAAATTACGAGACTGCGTGGGACATTCTCACGCATCGCTATAATAACCCCCAGATTTTATTTTCAACGCAGATGGATACCTTTTTAAATCAACCGCTGATCAATAAACAATCATCATATCACGCATTTAAGAAGCTGCATGATACTACAACACAATGTATCAACAGCATTAGGAACCTAGGCATTGACATCTCTACCTGGGATCCCATATTAGTTCATCTCCTAACAAAGAAGCTGGATGAAGAGACGCGTACTGACTTCATGGAATCACGTGAATCGCCTCGAGACCTAGCATCGTATTCAGAGTTACTCCATTTTCTTGAAAATAAGTTTATGGCACGAGAACCTGTATGCAAGAAAGAAAAGTCACCAACAGACTCCTATAAGCCGCACCCAAGTCATTCTAAATCTAATAACTACAACTCCTCTTCAAAGAATACTCCTTTTTACAAGAAATATCAATCTAACGCTACAAACAGCGGCAGATTTTGTCCATTATGTAAAACACATCATGATCTATTTCAATGTAAACGCTTTCTTGCGCAATCAGGCGACTCGAAAATGAAAACGCTATCAAAATATAATAATTGTCGTAATTGTCTCTACAAACATTATGACAATAAATGTATATCAACAAAAAGGTGCAAGCAATGCAATGGCGATCACAATTCATTGATTCATGACGCAATGTCGCCGATGCGATGTGACTCACAGGAACAAACTCGATTCCAGTCACCACTGGACTCTACGTCGACGTCACAGAATAGTCACAATGTCAACTATGTCGCAAGCGACAATGAAGATGTACTTTTGACTACTGTAGCATTGAATATCAGAGCCTCAGACGGTACCTTCATGCAGTTCAGAGCCCTATTAGATCAAGGGTCACAAATATCTCTTATATCAGAAAACGCCACTCAATTATTGGGATTAAAAAGACAATATTGCCGAGCAGCTGTATCGGGAATTGGTTCGACACAAAAACAAAGCAAAGGTTTAGTTTCACTCGAATGTGTATCAATTTACGACGACTATCACTTTACAACGGAGGCTCTAGTTGTATCTCGAGTTATAAATAACTTACCTAATGCTTCGTTTAAGAAACAAACTTGGCCACATTTATCACACACAAGACTGGCAGATCCCGAAAGCAGATTTCGAAGCCAATTGACTTGCTTTTGGATGCTAGTGTCTATTCAGATATAATTATGAGCGGCTTAATCAAAGGTCCTGTCCAAGCTCCCATAGCACAGCAGACGAAACTTGGGTGGATACTCTCAGCCAATGTGAAGACGTTTGCATGCCATGTTGTAATCAATGATGTAGACAGTATCTCCAAGTTCTGGGAAGTGGAAGATATACAGGATTTCTCCACATCACTTTCATCTGCAGACTTATATTGTGAGGAGTATTATCAGTCTACAACGAGGAGATTGGACTCTGGCCAGTATGAAGTAGCATTACCCATGAAACCCAACTTCGAACAAGGGATGGGTGCATCTAGACCAAAGGCACTCGCTCAATTTATTCAACAAGAAAAGAAGATGATCAAAGACCCATCACTGGCCGAAGTTTACCGCAAATTCATGCGGGAGTATGAAGAATTAGGTCACATGCATGAAGTTAATCAACAGGATAATACAGCATGCTATTTACCGCATCATGGCGTGCTGAAGTTAGATTCCACGACGACAGCTCTCCGTGTTGTATTCAAGGCTTCGTCTAAGATGTCATCTGGGCGTAGTTTAAACGACTTAATGTATACCGGACCTAATCTTCAACAAGATCTCCAAAATCTCATGTTAAGATGGCAACAATATAAGTACGTCGTCGCTGCGGATGTAGAGAAAATGTTTCGTGCGATCCTTTTAAGACCTAAAGATCAGCATCTTCAATCTATATTATGGAGAAGTTCTCCATACGAAGCACTCCACGAATATAAATTAACTACGGTACAAGAGCAGCCCCGTTCTTAGCGATGAGAACATTGAAACAAGTCGCGATCGATCCTTCAGCTGCTTCCGCCCTGGAGTCATGCTTCTACATGGATGATTATCTAGGGGGAGCTAATAGCATACAGAATGCCAGACAATTACAACAGGAATTAATAGAAGTATTAAAAGGCGCCGGCATGAACTTGAGAAAATGGTCGAGCAATGAACCCCAACTAATCGAAAACCTACAGCCAGAACAAATAAATGCTTCATTCGAGTTCAAGGATACCGAGTCTCGAAAAACATTAGGTTTACGATGGATTGCTACGAGTGATATGTTTACGTTCGACACAAGAATCGAGCCTCAACACAGCGACGAGCCATACACAAAACGTCAATTATTGTCAGATATTTCAGAAATATTTGACCCGCTCGGCTGGTTATCACCGCTTACTATCAGGGCAAAGATATTATTCCAGACCACTTGGACCACACCCCTAACGTGGGATGAAAACTTGCCCCCAAACATATCAGAATGGCAGAAGTTGCGAGATGACCTAAGAAAGATTAATATTTTTTCGATACCTCGTTATATAGGTCAAACAGAACAAAATATACAAATTCATGGCTTTTGCGACGCTTCGGAGAAGGCTTATGCGTGTGCAATTTACATAGTAACAACCGACCATAAGGGCACATACACATCGAAGCTCGTAATTGCAAAAACAAAAGTTGCGCCAATGAACAAATCAATAACATTACCAAGATTGGAATTACTAGGCGCACTATTACTATCAGAATTAATGAAGAAATTTCATCAGACGCTTTCTTCGGAGAAAATAGAAATCTTCGCCTGGACTGATTCGATGGTTGTACTTGGCTGGCTACATGGGGACTTATCAAAGTGGAAGCAATTTGTGGCAAATCGTGTGCAGAAAATTATTACAGTCATTCCAACATCAAATTGGCGTCACGTCAAGTCCTGTGACAACGCAGCAGACTGTGCCACACGAGGAATGATAGCAGAAAATTTAACCCAAAATCGCTTGTGGTGGGAAGGGCCAGAATGGCTTATCAATTATAATTCCAATAATATCACTACAAGTGAATATTACAGCCCGATATTGGAAAGGAAACAACACAGTGTGCATACAGCCTTACGCCAAACACAAATATCATTTATAATCGAATTATTAAATAAATTCAATTCATTAACAAAGGTTATACGTACAGTGGCATGGGTCTCGCGTTACATTGCTTGTTTACGCAATAAGAACTCACGTGCAGAGAGAGGTGCATTGACCGGTGTCGAAATACAAAGCACATTGTATTTTGTTATTAAAGAAATACAAAGTATAGATATAATGAGGATATATCTCATTTGAAGAAAAAGGGCTGCGTTAGTAGCAACAGCAAACTATCCTGTCTCCAACCATTCCTAGACGATCACAGAATACTAAGAGTCGGCGGACGACTTGAACAATCGAATCTCACATATGCGAAAAAGCATCCCATCATAATATCACCTGGGAGTCGCTTGTCAGTGCTAATCATTCAGCAAGCTCACATATTCACGTGGCACGGCGGGCCGCGACTTACTTTATCACACATTCGGGAGAAATATTGGTTAATCAGTGGCATGAATAGCGTCAAAAAACAGCTCCGGCTATGCGTAAAGTGCAGGAGATATAGCCAAGAATCATATCAACAGCTCATGGCGGATCTACCCAAGCCTAGAATCACTCTATCACGGCCCTTCACCAACGTGGGTGTTGATTTCACCGGACATGTGGATATAAAGGCCAACAAGGGAGTATCAAAACTAGCAAGGGATACGTGGCGGTATTCGTCTGCCTAGCCACCAAGGCCGTGCATATGGAATTGGTGTCGGACCTCAGCACAGCATCCTTCCTGGCAGCATTAAGAAGAATGTGTTCCAGACGTGGAATACCCAAAAATATATATAGTGATAACGGCACTAACTTTGTGAGCGCTTCCCGACTTCTTAAACAAGAGTACCGAGAGATCATGGCTTCAATCAACCCAAACATTATCAATGACCTCACCAATATGGAAATACACTGGCATTTCAATGCTCCCGCTTGGCCTAACGCAGGAGGCCTATGGGAGGCAGCGGTAAAGAGTCTGAAATATCATTTGAAGCGAGTCCTTGGTGATCAAAAATTAACCTACGAAGAATTCTTTACACTGCTATATCAAATAGAAGCCTGTCTCAATTCGAGGCCCCTTTGTGCACTCACTGAAAATCCCGATGACACGTACCTCACCCCTGGGCACTTTCTGATCGGTGGTTCCCTGTTATCACGACCCCAGACAGATCCTGATCATATCAATTTGAATATGCGTTGGCAATTGATTCAGTCTATGAATAAACAATTCTGGAAATTATGGTCCACGGAGTATCTTCAGCAGTTACAGTCGAGAACAAAATGGCGTAGTATAAAACAAAATCTGAGAGTGGATGATGTGGTTCTTATCAAAGAAGATAATATGCCACCGGGCAAATGGGCGATGGCGCGTATACAAGCCCTGCATCCAGGTCAAGATGGATGTGTAAGAGTTGTTACTCTGAAAACTGCTGATAGTACCATCAAGCGCCCGGTCAACAAGCTTATCCCTTTGCCGGTACACGAAAATAATACTTCGAAAGAAGAAACCTCGAACAGTTCTCGTCACGGGACATCCCCTAGACGTCGCAGTCAGCCTAAGATCTCCTTGACAACATTACTCATATCAGCATTTCTACTGTTGATGATGACTATATCACCCAGTATACAAGAACCATCAGTAACATACAACATCACGTCGCTTGACAGTGGAAACCATCTATTTTTCGATAAGATATCCGAACTACAACATATAAAAGATGAGTGGAAACTAATAGTTTATTACAACATGTCTACATATTGGTCTGGATTCGCTGACTTAGAAATATATATTCGACATTTAAATAAATTATGTCACAATACATGTTTACAAACACAATCAGGAATGCCATACGGAGCTATATTACTACAACTGCAACATGAGTTGAACGAACTTCAACATTATAATTCATTACTGCGGAACTCTAACAAAAGATACAGAAGAGGACTTGTAAACGGCGTTGGCAACCTGGCTAATTATCTATTTGGAGTTTTAGACAACAAGTTCGCCGAGCAATATAAGTTAGATATTGAGAAAATAGCTTCAAATGAAAACCACATGCAAAACCTTATTCGAAACCAAACCCTTATTATTAAATCGGAATCGAACGTCATACGAAGAAATGAAGTTATAATGAACCAACAATTCACCTATATGAATAAACAAATGAAAGTATTAGTACACGATGTAAACATTGTGCAATCGGAAACCGCTAAAGGCCTTTTATTAACGTCCTCAGCGTTATCGGCGTATGTCGTTCTATCAAACCTACGGCGTATGCAGCAAAACCTAATAGATGTGATCACAGACATTCATCATGGACGCATAGACACTCACATATTCTCGCCTGAAGAGTTAGAGTCTCAAATTCACATCATCATGCGCGAGATACAGGTGATCTAAATGTTCCACTAGAAAAATCAAGCATCAAGAGTTTATACAAGCTATTGCGAGTGTCTACTCGGGCATACGATGACTATCTTATTATAGAAATCAAAATTCCCTTGGTTACTACGGAAAAGTATGAGTTGGATAAGGTCATTTCACTGCAAAGAATGGAATCAAAAGGGAACTATGAAGTTACGTCAACATACCCATATTTGGCATTTAATTTGAGAAAGGATTTGGTTTTATTCTTCAACGAAAATGAACTACAACTGTGTATTCGTGCGAATCCTGGGAAGATAATATTATGTACTATTGATAAACCGATCTATAAAATACAAGACCAACAATCCATTTGCGATGTTAAAATCAATGACATAATAACTTCAGCCTGTATATACAAACAATGGAAGTGCGGCGCGAATAAGTGGATCAAGTTACGTCGCCCGAACGACTGGCTGTATCAATGTTGTCAACAATGCACCGTCCGTATTTTTAGCACACAGGCCACGGAAGTAACAACTTTATCAGGCAATGGCATAATCACCTTATGCCCAGGATGCACGCTTAAGGGAGATTCATTCCAGATTTACTCTCACAAGAACTTTATAAATCACGTGGATCACCACACCGAGGGGATGGAGCTTCCACAGATATCTGTTGTGAATGATATAGTCAATACGAGTATCTCTACTGTTGAATCCTTTTTACCAGAAGACCATAATACCGTGTGGGACCAGTTCAAGTCTCAAATAGAAGATCTTAAGCAGCAGTCGACACAAATACTCAGCGTTCATGACGTGCATCAGTACAGCGTGCTCTACTCGCTGGTGGGAGGAGCTATCCTGACTGCCCTTGTTTTAATTATCATTTGGATTAGACGAAAACGGAAGCAGCAGCCAACTATGGAGTCAAGTTTGGAATTAGCGGTAGTACGGAGTATACCCGAGCCGCAACCTATCCCTCGACCTAGGGAGATTAACGAGAGCACTTCAACGCCCAATTTATATACTGTCAAGTTCGACATTCCATTGAGTGAAAGTGACTAGTTGCAAGTGCAATTTTATATATTAAATTTATAAATTTCTATTTTAATTTCTGATTTGTTTTATGTTTGTAATTTTATATTCATGTACTTTTGTTCTCTTTTCCGCCCTCGGCAGCATGTACAGACAACTGTACAGATTAATTTTATTTTATATACCTAATTGGCGCCGCGGTGCGTGTCAGCATTTTTACATTGTAATTTTATTAAATAGTGACCATAAAGCATTCGTCGCAAAAGGTTGTGTGTGTTTATCATTTTCTATTACGCAATCTGTTTATCAATATCATCGACTTTCGTCACTATCATAAACCGTAGGCGAGATCAAACCCCTAAATCTATAACTGAAACTTAAATAATCAGGTAATAATACAGTTTAGATTGATTTAGATCATATAATAGTTGATTACTGAGAATTCTGTTTCAAAGGGGAACCCGCGTCACATACATTTAATTATAATACCGATCGCAATACACTTGGGAACAATAAGACAAGGAAGTAGAAGTACTAGCTGTGCACTATTTATGTTCTCATAACTAGGTTAACTTCGTTAGGTATACTTAGCAAAGTGAATCTTGATTGGTTTCTATTAAATGGTGAAACTTGTTGTTGAGTTAACAACGTAACGTGATGTTATAACCTGTGGTTCGTCAAATTAAACAAAACTTATCGTAGTATAATTAGAAACTAGTACCTCTGCGAACCGCGAATTTACGTTCAAACAGTTGAATCTGTAGCACAAAAACTCACACCTGTATATCCAATTGGGGCGTGCCTATTGTTGTCCACCGGTGTGCTTTCAAATACCGTGCTGTTAAGAATTTCCTAACAGTAAAATACGATAACACTTTTGCTCGTCACAGGAATCGAACCCGGGTATTCACGATAGGCCGCAAACTTATGTCGATTTCAGAACTAAAAATAACACACGAGAGCAAACATGACTTATATAAGGGCGTTGCATTTGCTGTTTGCAGCACATTTGGAAATCTGTAAAGTTTTCAGTATGCTTGTAAATATTTATGTCATAGGTTTCTCTCTAGCCACTCGTCGCATGTTCCTCACGACACTAGATTATATTTTCATAGGTGCGGCACCGTGCAGCAGCTGCACAATACTATATTTTTATTCCGAGACTACGTGACTCTGAGAAAGACTTACAATTTTCTACTTAGAACAATAACAATAAAAATTGCACTTGGCTTTTTCCCAGCGCATAAACAATCCTCTTTAAATTTTAGTAACTTCGTAACAAATTACCGTAGATATATTAAGGCGAGCAATATTTTAAATGCCTTCATGTTGTGGTCTCGGAGGAAATCTCTCTAAACCTAACCTCGTTTGCGTGATAGAGAGGGATTCTATAGGGAGCGGCACGACTAGAGGCGCGCGGGCTATAATACTACCATACTATAAAAATGATGCCTACAATTTTAAAATAGAATATTTTGATAACTTGATAAATAAATTCTTATCATTCATAATTCTCTGTGAAAAATGAAGGCCTATTTTAAATTTAAATCAGAAGAATTATAGAAGGTAACAAAACAACTTACGTAACTATCTGATCTGATAAAACTATAGCCTTAACAAGCTTAATTTATTTTACGCTTTTTACGATATTCTAATAACATTTCTGGCAAAAGACAAAAATATTTTGTTACAGCGTATATCTCCCAATCTTTGTACGTGCCGTTCGTTAGGTATTGGTCTCTTGAGTGTAGGTTTTTCAAGTTCATTTAACGTCCCTGCTGTAAAGTTAGCTGCACTTTTTATACAATCTACATTTCTCTATTTTCTTATAATACTGTGACATAACTTTCACTAGTGGAATGAAAATTAATTTCAATCAACGTTTAATAATTGCCAACTTGCAAAAACGATAAAGATTTCTCTTCATTTCTCACGGAATAATTATTTGATCGTTTTCTATGCTTCAGAATGCTAATTAAAAGTTTCTATTCGCTAGTGTTGGTTGACAGTTTTTATGAAGATACATAGTAATTAATGTAATAAGGAACAAGAAAGAATCAATCGCGTGTTCGTTCGCTGATTCACGAGAAACATTAAAATTATCGACGAATTGTTTCTTAAGTACAAGTAGGACAAGGTATAAATTCGGGTTAACATTCAAAGACTAAGATAAGGAATATTCCGAAGTTGTTCATAAACGACTTTGTAAGACCATTTCCTTCACCTTTTTAGTATGGATCCCTATAAACCTCGCTGAATATTGATTTCGAGACCCACGCTCCTTTTCAATAAGGACCCGGTTTAATAAATATTTCACAGCAGAATCACATGACACACGAGCCCTTTGCACGTGGCCCTCGAATCACATTTATTAGCCATTCAGATACAACTAGCTAATTTCTGTTTAATTAAATTGTTAAGACTCTCAGTTTATCGATAATCAAGTTGGCAGCGATTTAGAGCGTGAATTTTAACTGAAACGAGCACCAATATTTAAATGTAAACGTTTTGTAAGATTTAGCTGCTGTGCTTGTTGGTCTGGTCTTGCTGGTCTAGGGTTCGATTTGGGCGTCGGGCAAAAGTGTTATTGGATTTGCCTGCCATAAAATCTCAGTAGCAGCAGGGTAAATCGGAATAAACTCGTCTCCTGTTACGTGGGACTTGAAATCCATAGCTGGCGACAGGTGGGTGTAATACACCATTGCATACCCTGTCAGAGATATAGGTATGTATGAATATTGAATTTTACTACCATACATTGCTATACCTATGTATTTGACTTGAAACAGTTCGTCGCTCAGTTTCCTTTTCCGATAGAAAGTAAATGGCTGAATTTGAGAAAGGCGTTTTTATTTGTTGTCTCTATTTATCGAAGAACATTATGATAATTGATCTATGATCAAACATAGAGGAAGCATTTTAATAGTATGCATACCAAAGATATTGTAGAACTGCAATATCTTTGATGCATACACTTTGATACAACGTCAACTAGACGTCGCAACTAGACTGCCAATTTGTCTAACATATAGTATAACTAGCCCGCGGTTTCGCTCGCGTAAAATTAGGTTAGTAACAGTATTTTTATTTTAAATAAAATATAGCCCATGTCACTCGGTGATAATATAGCTTTATAATGGAGAAATAATGTTTATAATTGGATGATTTGTTTTTGAGTTAAATCTTTACAAACAAAAAATCAAATCTATCCTTTTTATAATATTAGTTCCTCTTTATAATATTAGTATAAACGACATAGCCTGAGAATCTATCAATATTGGGCAAAGTGGAGATAAGTGATCGTGCTTCTGTAAATAATACCTGTTTATTATAGAACTTTAAGGGCGAGAAACAGGCATTAAGCTGAATACTGATACGCCGAGAGGTCTTAATACCGCCCAATACAAGGTTAAAATCCTCAATTCCGAGTCTGACAAACAACGCAATAGTATAAGAGGTGGTCTTCTCAGGTTACATCCTTACTTCCTTACTAATATTATACATTCGAAAGTAACTCTGTCTGTCTATATGTCTGTCTGTCTGTCTGTCCGTTACCTTTTCACGACTAAACCACTCAACTGATTTAGATGAAATTTGGTACAGATATAGTTTAAAACCTGGGAAAGGGCATAGGCTACTTTTCATTGGTATAGGTACCACGCGAGCGGAGCAGCGCGCAAAAGCTAGTTTAAAATAAATCCGAATTTCAATTATCTTCCTCAAAGTTACACCAATTGGAAGGTTACAAGACATAATCTTTAATAGCTTATCATGTTTAAAAAGAAACAATCTTTTACAAGCATTATGTAATCTTGTACAACTATATAACACTACCCTTTAGCGTGGCTTCACCTACGTGCTTCTATAAAAATATGACTATTTCACAGGCCCCGAGCACTACTCTAGTTCAGTCTACAGTCGTAAACTATTTCTATAGCAATACTCATAATTATCAATTGTTAGTTTCTTTGCTGTCGAAACACGGATGAAACCAACAAATATATGTACTCTCGCATTTATAATATGAGCAACGATAACAATATGAATTATATAGAAAATATAACTTGAAGATAACTATAACCATAACTTAATGTTAATGCTTAGCAAATTGAAGTTACTTATCTTTATATACAACTTGTAAAATAATAAACGCACAACCTCAAACACCCCAATTAGATTATTAAATCGTAATAATAATATAATCATTAAAACGTTACTTTTATGTACTTAAATATTTTAAATTAACGAATTAGTTCTCCTTATTGTGCGCGGATAGTATGGGTATATTACAATAAATTTAACATTATTGCCTTTATTGCATCAAAAACCTTATTGCCTTGAATTATGATACATTTTCGTTTATTTCAGCTGTTTAATAAATGGCTGACTATAATTTAATTCGTTTTAATTATTTTAGGGATAAAAATTACCTATATTAAAAATTGCTGGAATTGATTCAGTGGGCGATTTTGAACAAACTACTTTCAGGGTGTGCGTTTATTATGTTACACGCTGTATATATAAATCTTCTGTGCGTGTGTTTGTAATTAAACTCCTCCTAAACGGCTGGACCGATATTGATGAAATTTTTTGTGTGTGTTCAATTGAATTCGAGAATGGTTTAGATTTGGTTTTTTTTTATTTTTTTTTAGGACGGCGTCTGTCGGGACAGCTAGTTTAATATAAGTAAGTTATTACCAACTTAAATTGTATCAAAAATGAATTTCTCTTATGTCAATATGTGTCAGTTTGTAGTAAGGTAAGCAGCGGGCGGGTTGTTATACCAACGACGTACTTACGTTCCGGCACATAGGATTACATTGCTTCTCGACATTACAATCCCTCGAATACGTGCTTTTGATCGGTCTCTTATTGAAATGTCGCAGTGACATCAATATACCTTGTAAAGCGTAGTCAGAGTACGATGAAAGGCTTTATGCTTCAAATGGTATGATGAAGTTATATATAAGTAGTTGCCGCCATTTTAGCAAGCATAATGTAACTTACTTACTTCACTCATCGACCATACTGACTACTCGTGTTTAGCTATAATTTTTCACAAAAATAAGTCATAAAGTGAAAACTCCAGTAGATGTTTCCTCCTCATGTAATTTTTGGAAAACTTCATAATTGGCCCGAGAACTTTTGGACTCGTTAATACCTCAAATGTTCCAATTATTTCATAGGGGAACTTAGAAGACAAAGCTTTCTTGTAGGTCGTTTCGAACTTCCTGGATGAATATTGCGTTAGAAAGGTTTGAGACTAGAGAGTAAAATTCTTAAGCTTAAATCTTTATAAAGGAAAATATAGAACTGAATGCAGCTCCCTGTTACGGATAACTGGCTATCGGGAATTCTTTTAACTATAAAGCTCTTTCAACTGTGGTATTCGAATACTGTCTGAATACTCGTTCCTTTTTTTTTTAAATATTGAAATTTATATACCTACAGTATCATAAATGGAAAATGCATTTTAGATATCCCATAACAGCGATGTGGCTAATATTAAACTACCTATAGCGATACAAGTAGTTATATGTATTATGGAGCTGCGTATTATGGAGTACCTATAAGAACCACTCTGCCTTAGCGTAAGCAGTTAACTATCCCAATTGCGGACTTTGCGAAAACGATGTCATATTCCTCGGCTTTAAGATGTTATGCTTTTTTCTACAGCGGCTTGCTGGATACAGACAAGTGTCTAATCTTAGTTGAATTACTAGATGTGCCCGCGGTTTCATTCGCGTTTATGGTTACCGCGCCGCTCCCGTTAGTCGTAGCGTGATGTTATATAGCCTATAGCCTTCCTCGATAAATAGGCTATCCAACACCAAAATAATTTTTCAATTCAAACAGGTATTTCCTGAGATTAGCGCGTTCAAACAAACAAAAAAACAAACTCTTCAGCTTTATAATATTAGTATAGATATAATGATATTATTTTTTAGCTTATTATGGTTACAGGTGTATTTTTTAAATTAAGTTGCGCATCGTAAGACGTTGTAAATCGCTGTAATCTTCTGGACAAACATTGTAGTGCGAAAAATATCTTTGAAAAGTATGTCATAAACCGATAATATAATAATGTGACATTTTAAAGATACGTGCAGAATATATTCGTAACAGGATGGCTCATAAAATCCATGGTTGACATTGTCACTGTCACACATAAAATGCATTTTACGACTGTGTGCAATCTGAGAGAAATATTGTGCCCATATTTTGTAATTTTTAAGGACTTCATTAGAATCTTTAAATGTATATTATTTTGGTAAAGACTGCTCAAGTGCTAGCTTTAAAATTGTGTCGCGCGGGACTTTATAGATATTCATAGAATAGTCTGCTATTTACGAATTGCAAAAATGTTTGCCTCGTGCCGGGAATGAACCCAAAAAACTCGGCGCGTCACAAGTGGCGACCGCTTAAACCACGTCTACCGTGCATACAAACGGAATCTTATAATAATGTGTAATAAATTCCGGAAAGTAAAATCATATTATTTCTAACAGTCTTCTCATAGCAGTCTCCCTATTATCGCATCCGCGATATCCCTATTATTCTAATATCCAGGATATTTGGTGTAACCTGGTCGAGGTATCAATCACCTAATTAACCTCTTGTGAGACAGCTGGATGTTTACATTATCGCCCGTTATCGCCGCGTGCCACTTGAGATTTTGTTATTGTTAATTACCGGCCCACTCATAGCTGGTAGAATCAAAAAAATGGTACTACAGAATTTGTTATGATTTCAGCTACGTAGTAAAATATAAACAAGAGCTTTTTGCTGGCTCGCATGCGAGCCCCTGGCACACTAGAGGTTAAGGTAAATACGAGTAATATCAAATTTCCGCTACGAATTGTATATCCACGTTGCGATGCCACACTTAGTACTATTGACATTATGATGTGTAGAATATCTGAATATCTCACGATCGATACTAGCGTATGCCATTGGATTCTTTATTGCAACAAAAAGTTTATACACAGTAGCCTATTGATAATAATTCCAGTACGGCGGCGGCGTCACCTTGTTTACGAACCTAGGAATTTAAACCAAATAGGAAAAATAAAACAATCATTAGCACGTTCTTTTTAATTAATAAGTAAATTGCCACTTACAAATTTAGTGATGCGATAGTTATTCAAGCGATGCGCATATATGAATTTAATTAAATAATTTTCTATACACCCTTAGTGATACAGTGCACAGTAGTAGTGAATGTGGGTACTCTGATGTTTCAGTTTCGATATCCGTGATACTACTGAAAATTTCTGTCGAAGAAATTGTGGTATTTTCTGGTATACGGCTATAGACTGACTATCTTACTCGCATGGGACCTAAAACCAGACCTAGCAAAATGAATGTGTAATACATCTCCGCGTGAAAACGACACTTGACTGGTCTTTTGTCCCTATCTACTGGATCCGAGTAGATAGGGTTTCGGGGGGAGAACTACGGGTCTACCCCTTTGGACTAGGGTACTGCGGGGTCAGGAAGCCCACTGCGCATCGAAAGGCCTGTTCTATCGACCGCTGATTAGAGTGCGCGGTGCCTGACATGGTGTTGGACAGGGGTATGTGGTTAGCCGCTGAGGACGACATGTTTGTTGCTCAGCGAGCACGTGGCGTTCGAGCGTCGGACTCGGGCGCAGCTAGTGCGAGCCAGTCGGTCGCGCGAGGCACGGAGTTGTCTTTAGCGAAATGGCAGTGTGGTTTCACTGCCACAACGTATCTCGAGCGCTTGCCTGCTCAGCAAGTAAGAGTCATAGCTAGGTGACTCAGGCCACACCCAGCTTGTAGGCCTATTGGGTAGGCGTATGGATGTACGTCGGGAAGTGAGCGTGCCTTATACAGCTCTGGTACCATACTGGAGATATGGAAGGCGGCTTCTCCGTCGGCTATAGCGAAGTTTTCGTTAGCAACTCCTAGAGTTGCGGGTGGTGAGCGGCTTTATTGCTCCGTTACCTATCTGAAGAATAGGTAGTGTCACTTGGGCACGAGGTAGCTCGCTTACGAGAATCGGATCTCTGAGGTTAGGATGGAGAGTCGAGATTTGCGGACAAGACCTGTCTATAACTGGTCCCGGAAGGTGCTCTCGGGCACTGGAAAGTACAGCGGCTCCCCTAATATAATCTTGAAAGTTGGTGTAGGGGAATCCTATATCATAAATTAGACTAGTCATAGAGGAAAAAGGGGAATGGTATCTTTAACGCATGCATATTTGTATATTTGTTAAATTAGCCATAGAAAAACATACTACCCGGTACTAAAGACGATAAAAACTTATACTTACGGTTGTAATAGGGTTCAGAGTATCTTTCAACTTTTTCTTACATTCGTAGTTATTAGTTCAGTTCGTATTCGGTAGAAACTACTTTCCGGAACAGAAAATAAGACAAAAGAAAAGTTACACAAACTCTTTTCGTATGTCGTTTATAAGAAACAACGTAGCATTTGTTTGCACTCAACTAAGGCGGTGGCTTCAATCGTAATGAAATTAACGAGGTTTTCGGCAATATCATGATTAAACCATACGGGACTTATAACCATAGATACGGTAACTTTGCAATATTAATTACATAACCAACTAAATTGGGTTCTACTTAGTAATATTTTATAAGTGACATAAATTATATAAACGTACCCAAATTATTTGCGGAGACCGCTTTTTTAATTTAAATCCAATTTGTTGGCAGGGTCACCGCGTGACCCATTTAACCTAATAATACCAAAAAGAATTAATTTAGGGTTGATGTCTACATGCCATTGTCTTTGTTGACCCATCAGAAATATTTTCGCTTGAGTTGTAATGTTGTTAAGTATGTTATGGTTTAATATAGCGTGCAATATGTTAATTATGTAAATGCTCAATATTTTGACATGAAACGTAATTTAATAAAAGGGTAGAAAAACAATAGAAATTTGGATGGCAACGAAACTTTATATAATTTTACCGCAATATTTTCTTATTATTATTTACTACAGTCAGAAAACGCAGTGTATATTTACGAATAGTTAAGCGGAAGTCTAGAGGTACAGCACCCCTAGAGGTACTCAGATCACCCATGGTCTGCGTTCTTTTTCTGCAAGGTACAAATTATCTGAAGGCGTTTCAAAAAGAAGTATTGCAAAAGCGAGTGTGAAATTTTAAGCCACTTTTACACTTCCGCTTGACACCCTGTACTGAGAGTTCTTCATATAAATCATAAATAAAATTATATACAGGACATGGGGTACCTGTCATCTAAAAAAAGGGATTATTCTTGAAGGAATGGAAATTTTGTGACAAAATGTACTATAACGCGAGCAAAGCCACAGGCAAAAATCTAGTATTAGGAACTCTACTGCTTTTACTTGATTATTCCACTACTGCATGATACGGAAATAATACGGTACATACGTAGCTGATAGACAAAAAACAGTGATTTCATTGTACTTTAAAAAGTAATTCACTGCCTAGACCTTACAAGCTAAACCAATTACCGAGGCCGTATAAAAACCTTACCAAAATTTTCTCATTTCATTACTTGATTAGGTATGTAAAGCACATGAATATTGTTAACATAATTAACATTATTCTAAAATTAAACTAGGCTAGGTTTAATAAACCAACTTGTTATATGAACTACACGTACATTTTAATGAACGCTACATAAATAATTGCTTAAACTAAATAATGTAGCAGATCACGCACTGTACCTAAATTTTACATTTGGTGTAAGTGAGTACGCTGAGTTAAATAGACCCAACACTGACTTAATGGTTAGCTTAATAGTAACTGACACCGTAATTACCTTGTATCTTTACGATAACGTTTGCCAGAGTATATGAATAATGAAGCTTACACAAGTAAGATTAATAAGGCAAACAAATTAATGTTTACGGGAAGCCATTATATAAATTACCATTTATAATTGTCCTCTCAAATTGACCCATTTTAAGCGAACGTTGTTACATAAATAATTCAATAAAGAAAGAACTTTATGCAAAATACAATTTTCGCAATATAACTTTTATTTTTAAAATCTTTCTTTACAGGCTTTCAGAAGTTTGAAGATTCATTCCGGTTCTTCAATGGGCCCGAAGGTTCCCCTTTTTGAAATTATTACACCACTTTTACAATCCATAATGTTAACCTTGGTCTGCGAGACAGATTTGGTTATAAGTTTTTCTGAGGTTTCTTTTTGATTTGTGTTGCAATTATATTTTATTAAATTTTATAAAGCTTATTCAGCTTACCCGAAAAGTGTAATATTTTTTGTAGAGAATATTATATACCATAAATCAAAAGACAAGACAAGAAAATGAAAAAAGCATATAAAATTGGAATCTGATTTCTGCGAATTAAAGTAAGTTAAGTATTTTATACTGGTTTTAGTAGCAGTTGGTATCACACGAGCACCTGTTTTAAAAATTCTGCGACTATATCAGCAGTACAACAGTATAAACGGTTTATCTCGATTTCCGGCAAAACTAGAAGTCCTATGGAAAAAAGGTAAATAGCAAAGTTGTAGGTAATAAAAAGATCTACAACTTTTGTATTTACACTTTTTTCACATAACCTCAAAATTTATGTGAAAATTCAAATAACCAAGTTTTTGTTTTTTATTTTTATCTTTTGCAAAAAGATAATTTTCCCGAAATTTGGTGAAATCTTACCTTTTTATGTCCCAAACACACAGAATTTTTTTATTTAAAATATTTATTTTTGCAGCTTATTTTGACTTAATATCGAAAAAGCACCCTAATTTTCAATCGAAAATTCACCCGTCAAAATATCTGCTTTTTTAAAAAGTCAGCGGGTTTTTTTGTTCTTTGAAATGTCTACTTTCAGATGGTGTAAAAACAAATATACATTACTATGGTAAATTTTCTCAGAAAATGCAAAAAAACGAAAAAGCTCGCTTCCAAAATTTTTTTAACCACCGCGTACAATTTTGAGCTATTTATTAAAATTTACACTTTAATTACTCGAAAAACGTTTCTTTGCATATTATGAGAATTTTTTTTTGGTTTCAAAATTTTTTATGGTTTCAAAAATTATCGACCCTGGTCTATTATCAATACCTATATTATCCTTTGTTGTCATGCAGTCAGTGGCTGAAGAGGTGATGCGTCAGCTTATAATAAAAAAATGATGGCGTCACCGACTAAATCAAACTTTTCAAAATCATTTTACTGAAGACGATAGGTCAAAAGTAAATGATTTTGTTGACGTTTGAATGATGAGGATTTTGTTTGTCCGGCACATGTGGATCTCACATGTGGTCGTTTTGGTTTATCTATTTGACTAACACGCTTATGTTGTTTAGCACGTCATAAAAGGCAAGTGACCGGAATGCTATCTTGCCACAGCCGATATAAACCATTAGGTTTAATAATGTGTAACAACAATGTTGCCATCACTGCTTAATACTTAGTCTGAAACAACAATATAGTATGAAGTATCAAAAATATTATTATTTTTGACAAATTATTTATTGGATACACATGTTATTGTTATTGGCTAAAGATTCGATGATATGATGATATGATGTTGACTAATATAATTACATCTGTTTAATTTAAATCAATCTACTTTATTACAGCCAAATAGTACAACTATTTGGTTTGCTTAGGTGGGACGTTTCAAGTATTTTCATATTGAAATAGGGGTGCCTTTTTTAAATTCTCCGTTAAACGAGCACCCTCAGTAGTATTCGGTGTTATATTCCGAGAAACTGTTTTATCAAATTTCAAGTACGCTAAGATTGTGTACTTTGTATAAATTGTTATTATACAATTAGTTGTTTTATAAGTGCTTTTTAAATAGATACTTAAGATGAGCGACAGACAATATATTTTTAATTTATATTAATACCTGACGCCTGTATATCTTACCAAAGGCCTACGTAAAACAAAGCGATTTTGAAACGTAACAAATTTTCTTATTCATTTCGATGTTCCTCGTGTAGTTTATTAAAAGGGAGTACATCCGTTTGATAACCAAGCAACTAAAGAAATATAATTGCATTGCATAAGTTAATTAACAAAGCCGTACATGCTTTGTTTGTCACAATTACTGCTAACTCTTGTTTCAAACTTTATATTGACTGACTCTTCCGTCATCAGTCTTTTAAACGTCAAAACGTTGTGAACTGGTCCTTAAAAATCTTACATTTGCTCTCAGCGTAGATGCCTTTTAGTTATCCCGGACCAGCGGCGGTCTGGTGATAGCAATTCTTTTTAAAACTGTTCTAACTGTTAGTCTAGATAACCGACTCCAATAGGATTGCAAATAGTAAGGCAAGGTTGGAGTGGTTCCAAGCTTGCTAGTCAAGGTCTTTTGTACATTTACAAGTAATTATAACAAACCTAAATCAAACAATGCGCTATATACATCTTAATTGGATAAAATTCAAAGTAGATTTAACTTTTTCAACGACTAACAAGATTACGTAAATTTTATAACAAAGAGATACTAAGATTTTTTATAAATTTTGTTTGCCTTTGGCTTTTTATCTTACTGTTTCGATATTTAAGGCTTTAAAGCCTTAAATAGCGAAAGAAGAAGAAGGCTCTTATGTAGAGCTATAATTATATGTTATGCTTAAACAGAAATAGTTTAAATAAAAATGGTACGAAGATTTGTAGATTGAGTGCAATTATAAACTTAATAATCAAATATACAAACTAGCTGTACACCCGACTTCTACAAATTTTCGTACCATTTTCGCAACACCAGAGAAGTCACAAGAGCGTTGCCGGCCTTGGTGTTCTTTTGCGAGTATCAAAGTTTGTCTAAATCCCAAGTATTGACCAATCATTTTCAAATTTCGCACGTAGTAGACTGCATCGAGCGTAGGTGTTTAACACACATAGCTGACTATTGGTTTTTTTTTGTGCTTATACTTCTCTCAGTTTGACTAATGTATGAAAGTACGGCGTCACAAATTATCTTAAATACCTCTACAAGATTAAGACCCCTACATCTGTGGGAGTCTTAATCTTGTAGAGGTGTTTTCAATAATCGATTAAAGTAAATTTTTTTATTTATTGAAGTTGTAACTAAATTAAAATCCACATAGTTACATAATCCTCCAAACATTTATTTGATTTGAAATATTAGGACAGTATCGGGGAACAGAATGAATAATAGAACTACGTAGCTAAATAAAACCATGGAATACTTTGTGTTGGTATTCTACGACATTCAGTGGACGGAAGCTAGTTTTAAAATAAATAGCTGGCTTACAACAAAGCATCTGCGCTGCTCCGTCACAATATCTATGGAAGCTTTGCCTTTCTTTATTTCGTCCGTTTCAAGATAAAAATTGAAGCCGCAGAAAATACTATTTCAACTAAATCTTTTTTTTTGTTGCTACATGGAATATAAATGGCCTATCTCCGAATAATGAATTTTTTCTTTTAATATCTGAAACACACATGACCAACCAAAGAGTCGTTAAAATCAAAGGATATAATATATACTATGCCAACCATCCTGATGGGACATCACATGCTGGAGCTGCCATATTAATCAGGGAAAACATAAGACACCATGTCTTATCTCATTTTAAACAACCACATATACAGGCCGCTGTAATATCAATCGACGACTGGTTGGGAGCATTGAATATGGCTGCAGTATACTGTCCTCCACGCCATCGAATAGGCGAACAAATGTTCACTGACTTTTCCACACTCTTGGTAACAGATATATATCAGGTGGTGATTGGAACTCCAAAAACACCTTCTGGGGTTCCCGACTAACGACGACAAGAGGTCGAGAACTAAAGAAGACCATTAAAAGTAATACTCTCAATGTACTCTCAACAGGAGAACCAACCTATTGGCCAACCGACCTTAACAAAACCCCAGATTTAATTGACTTTTTTGTCACTAAGGGAGTTTCAGGACTCTACACAAAAGTGAAATCATGCTTGGATGGTTTCTCCGACCACACACCCGTGATATGTACAGTAAGCACTGAAATCATCTTGATAGAACCACGTGAGACCTTATACAATCATAAAACTGACTGGCAAGCTTTTCAAGACTACATCGAAGAAAATACTGAACTGTGCATATCCCTTAAAACGGAAGATAATATAGAGGATGCTACGTGGTATACGACGAACCTAATACAAAAAGCAGCCTGGCTATCAACTCCCTATGTAGAACCGAAATCACAGAATCATGACACTACCCTAGAAATACAGGAGATGATAACTCTGAAAAGAAGGCTCAGACGCCAGTGGCATACTAGCAGGCATCGGCAAGATAAAAGAGCACTCAACAAAATCCAGAAAGATCTGAAAAAAACACTTAGAGAAAACGAAAATAGCACCCTGCAGGACAAGTTAAAGACGTTATCACCATACAAAGCAGAGGATTATTCACTTTGGAAAATGACCAAATCACTAAAAAGACCGAAAGAACATATTCCTCCACTAAGACGACCCGATGGTAACTGGTCACGGAAACCTGCAGAAAAGGCAGAATTGTTTGCTGGATTCCTAAAATATGTTTTCAAATCCAATGAAGCAGATTCAATGGACACAGAAAAAGATATCAATGAAGTTCTACACATGGACCAGCAAATGTCTTTACCATTAAGATTAGTTACACCATCAGAGGTCAGAAGAACCATAGTACAAAAAAAGGCACCTGGCTTTGACCTTATAACATCAGAAGCCCTTAAACAACTACCAAAAAAAGGAATAGTACTTTTGACAATCCTGTTTAATGCTATACTCAGACTAAATTATTTCCCACAACTGTGGAAAGTGTCCACTATAAACATGGTTGCCAAACAAGGAAAGCCTCTCACAGAAGTCACATCATATAGACCCATAAGTCTCCTGCCATTAATGTCAAAAGTTCTCGAGAAACTGATACTTAGGCGCCTAACCCCAGTCCTCCAAGAACTAAAAGTAGTACCAGATCACTAATTTGGGTTTCGTGCACATCATGGAACGATGGAGCAAATACATCGAGTAGGTCACACAATACGGCAGACACTAGAGAGGAAAGAGTACTGCTCTGCTGTTTTCCTTGATATACTGCAGGCTTTTGACCGTGTGTGGCATAAGGGTCTGCTATATAAGCTAAAACTTCACCTGCCAAACACTGCGTATATGCTCCTGAAGTCCTACTTACAACACAGAATGTTTCAGGTCAAGTGCGGAGACTGTCTTTCGTCCATATATCAAATAGAAGCAGGAGTACCTCAGGGTTCTGTACTGGGACCTGTGCTATATACAATTTATATCGCTGATCTACCCGTCTCAGAAGAACTGGTAACTGCAACTTATGCAGATGACACTGCATTGCCTCTCCTGTAATAAAAATCCTAATATAGCATCAATTAAACTGCAAAACCACCTGAACAAAATTGAACCATGGCTGAAGGCGTGGAGAATAAGAGCTAGTCCTGCAAAATCGGTGCATATAACGTTTACACTAAAAAGAGGAGACTGCCCACCTGTGACACTTGAGGGTACTGTCTTGCCAGAACACACGACAGTTAAATATCTGGGTATGCATCTAGACAGACGGCTAACATGGCGAGATCACATAAAGATGAAAGGGAACAGTCAAATAAAAAGTTCATGGATATGTACTGGCTACTGGGCAGACAATCATCACTAAGTCTGGAAAACAAACTCCTCATATACAAATGCATCATAAAACCGGTATGGACATACGGCATACAGCTATGGGGATCAGCAAGCCACTCAAATGTGGAAATCCTCCAGCGTTTCCAGAACAAAGCATTGAAGACTGTGAGCAATGCCCCATGGTTTATACGGAACATGGAAGTGCATGAATATCTTCAAATGAGCACAATAAAAGAAGAAATAGAAAGGTATTCCAAGGCGTATAAACAAAGACTTAGAATACACAGAAACGATCTTCCCTCATCACTTCTGAACACCAGCGACTGTACTTTCCGGCTGAAAAGACCACGATTAGCCTCAATCTAGTCTAGTAACCTAAATATGAGAAGACATGTCACTGGATGTGCATATCTCAAAATCAATAACATAAATTACAAAAAATCTGATTATGGCATTCGGGCCGATCGCAGATAGTTCAAAATATAAAAAAAAGAAAAAAAAAAGTACTAAATCTTTGTTTTTCAAATACATATGTAACACAAAATCTTATTCCTATTTTAAAGTGACTGCTCACTAAGATTAATTCCTGTGCCGCTGGCGATTTTACAAACTTAAGGTACGAACATAAAGAACACCTAGACCCGGAACAACTATTTTAGGAGCACACAATGTTTTTGTCACGTGTATGTATCGAATCCATAATACTCGGCGCAGTGCCAGGGGCGAGGTAACACTACATTCAATTACGCTGTCCGTGCAGTATATAGTAGAAATATATCTTAACTTATCCATTCGGAAAGGAAATTTCTAGAAACCGAACCTAGAATCTCACGAGCAGACGCAAATCCAACAACAAACTTATAAGAAGAACCATCGCGAAAGATTTCGTGTATTTTGCCTTTACGCGAGACATCCTTAGGACAGTTTGACAATAAATGAGCTAAGTTAATAAAACAAGCTCAAATAATACGCAAGACACCTATTAAACCTATTAAAGTAAAGGTTATCTATATTTGTTAAAAATTCAGGCGCATTCATATTTTTATCGTTGTTAAGCATAGAGAAAAATATAAAATTTTAATGTAAGATGGACAACGTATAAAACAACTATACCTATCTCGTATGCAATTTCAATGGTCGATTGGTTCACCAGAATTGCAAAGCTATAATGTTACGCTGGATTGCGTATCCATATCAGTTTACTCAGAATTCCGAAACCTCAGCAATACGTGCAAAGGAAAGGTGAATTAGAGTTGTCAGTGATTCGTAGAATTAAACATAAGAGTGATGAAATATGTATATTATAGATAGGTAATTCGTGACTTGTCTGCAATGTAGTGCTTTCTAACGTAACTTTTAATTAGGTACCTACATAAAACGTGTGATATTAAAGTCATATTTAAAAGATGTATGAAAATTCAGGCCGTGTTCAAAGAAAAACCTTTTAATAAGTATATATTGTGAATATCTTTTGGGAATAACAACTAACATGCGAAATTAGTAAAATAATTTCTTAAGGATATTACTAAATCGAATATTTTTGGAAAATGCCCGTGTCCTTTAAGAAGATTATCATTTATTTTGTTGCCATGATAAATTATGACTATGAAAATGTTATTCCCGCATCGATTACAAATAACGAACTCGAAGAAAACTCAGACTACAGTTGGAACAATTATTTGAGGATCATAATATACATTTTTGTTCCGTGTCGGGATGTGACCTACAAAATCTGGTTTAGTGGCCAAGCAACCACTTAAATTGCACCTTTCGTGTATTGTAAAGTCAATTATGTCATTTTTAATTATCTATTTCCGAAATATCTAATTTATTTTTAATTTTATATGATTTCTGTTACTACATATTTCTCAAGAACACGTTACGATTCTTAAATATTATATTATCTTATCTAAATATTCTTGTAATATGCTGTATTATTAAGAGTATGTGAAGAATGTAAATTTATGTACGGTTTGTAGTTGGTTCCGCATAACAGTTTGTAGATGCAACTGAAATGTTAACAGTATGTACATGTGTTACAATAAAATGATACAAATAAGGAACTTGTGTATTATATTGTGTTAGAATGCAGCGCCACATATATTTCAAGCTTAGAGTATTAGGTAATCATATATCACATTTCATGGTATGGATAATTCGTTTTGAAACGCGGTGATATGCTGTAATGTTGATAAGTTATATCTGTAGCTGAGAGATAAAGAATTTCCATTTTGTCATTGCTTTTTAACGATTTCGCGTTTTAAATAAACTTAAACACAACATTTTAATGACGTCTTAGACCCTGAAAAGTGTTTAATAATGATTAGATCATTGGCTAGTAGGGTTCAAATTGAAAACATCATATACTTAATGACAAACAATGTTTTGTAATTATATCAGATTATTTTAATTGCTTTAGTGGAATTTTAAAACATTAGAGATTTGTTATATGAGA
This sequence comes from Catocala sponsa, assembly GCA_963564715.1. Lineage (NCBI taxonomy): Eukaryota > Metazoa > Arthropoda > Insecta > Lepidoptera > Erebidae > Catocala > Catocala sponsa. Next base: position 16,808,175 of record OY751335.1, on the reverse strand, counting down.
TTTATCGTGATCTGCTGCAATAAAAATATTTATGTCATTTTTCATTTGCATTCAAGAAGAACTTCTAAAATATAACTGAAACAAAAATATAATAACATAATACAGACAAAAAAATGTTTGCTTGTATCAATTTATTTTCATTATAACTTCTTCTGCAAAAACAAAAAGTCTAAATGAAATAAAATATTATGAAGTGTCAAATTGCGAGATCACATTTTCTTTGGAAAAGTTAATTTTGCTTACTTTGTTATATCGATGAATGGCGTATAAAATTCGTATAATACATAACAACGGTGTGCTTTTTTTGCATGTATGAATTCAAATTACAAAGAGCCCTGCTAGGCAGACAACATTTTCTTGCTGAATTTCTCCTGTTCTGTTAAAGATTCCTGGGAGTTAATACATGAATCGAGAGGTACATTGGCACAAGTTACGATAAGTATTATTTTTATGTATTCCGAGCGTAATACAATCGAGGGCCCTGCTGGATGGATGAGGCGATTTATTGTAATTTCTACCATAATAATTGAGGTACATTGGATCTTGTTAATAAATTAGTGAGGTACATTGAACAAACAAAGCATTGCCATTAGTTTATTCGGTCTAGCTCGAGAGGCCCCGCTAGATAGATACACATATCATTACATAATAATATGTTTTTTATTAAAGTAGGCTTTACCTTTCAACTTACTAGAAAAATAGACAGACACTACTGATTTTTTATATCCTTATTCACTGTCGACGACATTTTTGGGTGCGGGAACTACTGTCCGTCTTTTTCTAAATGCTATTATTTATGGAATTACGTCAAACTATTAAGGCCTTATTGTTTTATTGCGTCATAATTCTGGTACATTTTTCTACAATTAAACATCAAATCATAAAAACTGCTGTACGCTCGAAATGTTTCAAGGTAATAATTTTGTTTTAATTGTGAGATATATAAGTTTTCGTTCTATTTTACATTCGTGTAATAGATAATAAATGATGAAATACTTACCCTATTGTTTAATTTATGAGAAAAATTAAATACGAAACAGAAAGGGTTATTTAAAAATATAGCGGGGAGTAGTTGAAACTGTGGTATAATTTTACTAGATAAGTCCTCAAGTGGCTCTTGCCATTCATTCGCTTCGGTACGTCCCCAAAAGAAGTTATTTCACTCAGTAATTTTCTTTTATTTACAGCTTTTTAAATTTAATTCGAACATTAAGAACTCAAGCGACTTTAATGACTTTTAGTTTGCCTCAAAGTTAAAGAGAGGTAAACATTTTTTTTTGACAAATGCATAACTTGGATATATCCTAAAGGCTGTGGTTTCAACCCCTACGTTTCTCACGGCAAGCTGCACTGTTTCCTCACAAGATCATTAAGGCATTATACCTATATAACATTTTTTAAGAAGAATACTCTCGCGCTATGATTAATTCCTGTGTCGCGGGGGACTTTACAAACATTGAAACAATGAACACAAAGAACATCTAGACTCGGAGGAACAATCATTTGTGGATTACACAATGTTTTGTCCCGTGTGGGATTCGTACCCACAACACTCCGCGCAATAGCAGTGGCGAGGCGATCATTTAAACCACTACGCCGTCAGTGCAGTCAATTGCATTGAGCATATAATATAATATTAAATTATGTTTGATTACAAATAAATAAACGCTTTTGCCACAAATAAATTTACTTCAAATAAAATGAAATGCAAAAATAGAATATGCCTTTTAGTCCTTAATAATCTCTAATCGAATCTAACTAATGTGTCTTTGTAATGTGAGTTCGGCGCAATATTGTATTGTATTGCAGTTAGTATTGCTAGGTGGAATCGTTAAAATATATTTTTTTGTGCAATTTTCAATTACATTTATCACTATACAAAGTATGAGCGAAACTTGACTAGGTTGACAACCAACATAACATTATTGTTATGCTTTATCTATGAATGTTAGTTATAAATAAAATATTAATATAGCTACTCATAACAACGGTAGCCTGAGACACTTATAAATAACATTTTGTTGCTGATTTGCTATTTATTTATATTTGTATTGGATCATAATAGAAGCCTGCTATTAAAAAAATTACATTAGTAATCCGTGGCCTACAAACTAAAAAAATAAAGAGAAAGACATATGCATTGAATAATTAATTTTAACCCATTCACAGTCCCGTGATAGACACAATAGAAAATCAATTGTTATGTATCATATGTGGTTCATCGGACAGGGAACGTGTTAAGCAAGTTTTATAGTAGTTATTTTGGTAGGTAAATAACAAAATAACTATACTTAGATATTTTTAATAGACTAAAATAAGTAAATCCAATTTGTCGTAAATTGGATTTACTCATTCATTTATGTCCGGACTAAATTCATTTTAACAGCTGAGTTATATCCTACCTAGCCTAAATATATGCCTAAGCACAAAACTCTTAAATCTTTCTAGTGGTAGATGTAGTGATGGTTCCAGTGATATTAAGGAAATAAGAACACTGGCTTTCAAATTCATATTTTCATTGTACTCGTTTTCGTAATAAGTAATAACTTACCTACAGGCACGTTTCGCAGATATTTGATATTTCTTTGGCAAGGACGCTAAAGTATAACAAAAGGGAAATATCAAAATGGTTGTATACTATGTAGTTACGTATGACAAAGTAAATTTGGCGAAACGGACATCTCACGGCGCTTACTGAATCAAAGATAGTGGGCACGAAGACCTTAAGTTAAAAATGTGCTTTTTTGGGCTTGAAATGTTTTATGCAAACATACTATTTGACCATAGAGCGTTACTAAAGTACAAATATGGTCTAATTGTATGTCACTTGAAAGAGCTTTTATTGAAAAATAGCATTAAAATATTAAGATCGATGTCCTCGAAGAAGAATTTTCGATCCAGTGTGCGGTTCTAAAAATACTTTGTGTTTAAAAGCATAGGTTTCTTTTAAATGTTTTGTATCTCATTTGTTGAAAGTAAGTAAGAAACTGAGACTTTTCACGTTTTTATAAAATATAAACTTTTCTTACAATTTCAATGACTAATGCCTTCGGGCACTTGCAATTGTATTGAAAAGAAAATCTCCAAGACGATATAGGAATAGGTACTTACCTTTATTTCAATACTATGGTGATACATAGCTTTTTACGCATACTGATACCATACCTACACGTATATCACGCTTATATCGCAGAAGTTTAGGTATTAAGTACACATTTCACCAAGTATGGCTTTAGGTCCCACGTAATAGAGAGGACACGTAGGAGTCTATTGACGACGACTGATAACTTCGTGACAGAAACCAACAACATCCGGAAATAATCCTGAGCTTTGAGACCATGCGCAGGAGTGCTATTCATTATCGCTGCACTACAGACGCAGACATAACTTTTAAATCATATTTATGTTTTGTATATTAACATTTTATTAAAATAACATTTACGTAACTAAATTAACAACGTAATAAAACAAGCGGACAATGAACATATTTTTAAACCTTTACAAATATAAATTACACCCACTGAAAAATGTTGAAGGATTTGTGCTATTATGATCATATCTCATAGCCGTATTACTTGGTTGAGTGGAGCAGAATATCTGCCTAGCAAAAATCTTGTAAATAAAACAAGAATATATATATTACTTTTTGTAGCGTACTTTCTATGAATTATATGCTTAAAAAAATACTATAACGAATAAGCAAACAGACTTATAACGAACTGTTACATAATTGCCTCGGTTCACTGATATCAGAATACTTAACTCACGCAATTTCTAGACAGTTCTCAATATTTATCGATGTGCAATGCGATGAAGTAAGTAGAGTAGAAAAATTTACATAATATTAATTGACTTCATTGATTTTATAAGTACACTCTACACTCTCAAAAGAAACCTTAATGAGGAGCAATTGAATTTGTCTTTGGAATCCTCGCCGTGTGGGCGAGGATTCGTATCAAGTTTTTAATTAACTTTGCTTATCAAATCAAAGGAGGATGCGACAGATCCCAAGAAAAATGCGATGTTTTTTTACATCGTGACTAAAAAGCATTATATTTGCATGTATTTAATTGTATTTAAATTATTTCAGTACAATTACTGTAAATACATGCAAGTCATTGTAACATTTAAAACATATTCACCTTTATAGCACGTACTGGGTATTAGCTCGGTCGTGTCGACGACACTTTTCTGGAGTGCTAATAATAAACAAAATGCGTAAGTTTGTCGTCATTATACGATGTTCTTTGACCCTTGTATTTACATAAAGTCTCATGCATATATCCCCAAAAGAGTACACAGAGTACATATATATCCATATTTCGCCAGCTATGATGTCGGCATCAAGATATCTTGGAGTAATCATTTACGTATATCGGTAACATTGCCAGACTCCGTGCTGCAAGCGAGAATTTCTCAATAACACTGCCCGACCCAAGCATCGAACCAGAAAATTCATACACAGTTGTCGCATTTTTGTTAATACATTCAAGCTGATAACTGTAATCAGTAAAGCACAAGTTGCTCATCTAAAAATGACTGTTGATCCAAACTCACTCTTGACTGTTTAGCTTAGTTAAAGAGTGAAATTATTGTTATAGTTGTTAGATAACATTGTCATAGTTACTACCGTCTTATCTGTTGAGACATGTTTGAATGTGTGTGCTTGCACAGTCGCGCGTTATTTGGTACATTAGATTTAAGACGAGTAATTCTACGACTATGATTCATGATTTGCTAACTTCGTAGAATGACGGCGCCGCAAGTTGTATACATAATTAGATATCATATTATAAGATGGTGAACTATAAGTCACCGAAAACGACCTACGAAAGTTAAAACAACCGACCTGATAATCTATTAAAACTACTTGATACACTCACTATTTCAGTTCATCCTGTTTTACGTTGACCTTTGGACATTGTAGCCTACTTTCTTTAAAATAGCGGTCCATTCAATTCGTTCGGCCCATGAGAGATGAAAATTATTTCTACCGTATTTTTTATTTATTTTGTTTCCTTAAAGAACTTTGTCTTTGACTCCAGCTAATTTCGGTGTTATCTCGATGCCAAGTTTACCTCAGTATACCTCCATAGAATACTGAGTGGTTTATTCCAGTCAGGTGTAGTCTATAAATTTAATATCGCTGTCAACGTAAGGAACTATGGAACTGAAAATTAAAATAAGTATTTTAGGGAGACAATACTGTACCTACCTGTACTGTACTGTATCTATGATAACATTATAGTGTTATCATAGATTTTGTATGCACATTGCACATGTTTTTGGGAAAAGTTGATTTATGTTTGTAGATTTAAATAAAAATCTCGTATGAAAAATAGCAACTAAAATAACCGCTATTGTAGTAGTTAGTTAAAGTAGCATAGGACGTGCCCTATAGTCCAGCGAATTGACATTCATAGGGAAAGAAAGATTCCTCATTGTAGATCTCAGATCATTTTACGAAATCTTAATCAAGATAGTGTTCTAGTATAATAAAAATACTTTTAAGAAAAGTATATATAAAAACTACATACGTAGGTATATCAACATTTAAAATATATTGTAATAAATTAATGGCAATGTTTCTTCATGATAAATTTACGATAAATTTTATCGAACTCGAAACTCCATGTTTTAAATTATTAACGTTGTACAGTTCTTAAATTTTTATAAGCTTTTGATATTTATTACTTGTAATGATTGATGTCTAATATAAATGCAAATATTTGCGTTTCAACGAACTATAGATAGTCTTACTATAAATCACGATGTTGTTCAGCTGTGATGCTAGTCGAGTTTATCATACTTTAGATATAAAGTTTTAGTATTTGATTGTTATAAATGTCCGTACTAAATTAATGCAGAACAGGCTAACAATGTTTTGAAAGTGACTGAAATCGCATTTATAGTATAAATAGATATTTTATAAATGTTGACGAAAATGCCTACAACTGGCAGAAACACAATATTTGCAAACAAGAACATCGGGTTCTTAAGTATCTCGTATTCTATTCAGAAGTAATAGCCAATTTTTGTGAATACTATTGTAATTAAGCTAACGATATAAATCTCACTTTTCTACTGAAAGCGTAGAGTATAGGTTACATTTCGAAATAATATTTGTCGTTGAAAGCTAGACTGCCTTTTACTGAGAAAATTGTTTCATAAAAAGCTAGTCATAATAGAAGTTGCCTGAGAAAAAACAACAGTATTATATTTTCAAGTATGCGTAACATGTTTTAAATATGTTTTCATATACCACTGAAAATTATATTAGCAAATAGATTCATGAAGCCGTAAAGGTGTGAATAAAGTGTAAGGCGTTCTATTAACGATTGATTTGCACACAACTCTGACTTATCAGAGTTGTGTGCGTATTAAATAGTACATTATTGCTCGCTGTAATGGTGAAGAAAAATGTCGAGTTCTCCGTAATTATTTATGTGACGTGTGTAGCTTGCCAACGCGCACTGAGCCAGCGTGAGCTATAGCTTAACCTTTCTCACGCTAAGCAGAAGCCTGCACCTAGTATTGGGACTGTTTATAAACAGCGCTGACTGAAAATGAATTACTTATATATTGTAACCCGTGGTGTTTGTATCGCTGCATATAAGACAACGCAAAAAAATGTATTGTGGATCCGTCTCAAAATTACCTGCAGACTAAAATATGTTCTATTTAATTATCTATTTAATCCTTACTAATATTATAAATTCGAAAGTAACTCTGTCTGTCTATCTGTCTGTCTGTCTATTACCTTTTCACGGCTAAACCACTCAACCGATTTAGATGAAATTTGGTACAGATATAGTTTAAAACCTGGGGAAGGACATAGGCTACTTTTTATTGATGTAGGTACCACGCGGGCGGAGCCGCGCGCAAAAGCTAGTTATCTATATTTCGATGTTACAATCATTGGCTGATATTGCCATTTTTTTATTTATCCTGAGTTTCTACAGGAACTAGCAGAAAGAATATTATAGAATGGATAAACGCCAGCAAACGTTAGATTACTGAAATAATGTAGGTATGTAGGTACCTACGTCTAAATATGTTGACTATTTTTAAATGAACTTGTGTTAAATGTGGCTGATTGAAAATGAAAAATAATTTTCCATCTGCCGCATTAGTCACAAGTTCATTTAAATTACAATAGGATTGTGATCTGATTTTTCAGTCCACGGAATAACAAAAACCAAATTACGGCGCTCATTAAATGAATTAGCCGCTATTCTTGCCTACATCAATAACAGGTAAAATGCACCTGTCAGTATAAGAAATCATCATTCGTTGCAAATAGTTAGAATCAACTACTACAAGGATCTCAAGTTTGACATTAACATGATTATTGTTAAAACTGTCTCTTTTCGAGTATCTTGTTAAACTAGACCGCAAATGTCACTCGCTGGCATGCGTTCAGATAAAATTAAATTTAAGACCAAAAATTTTTTAAATTTCGTTTATACTACCCAAATAACTCTAGGTGCTATTCCGGCGTATCTAATATAATAAATTACTTAATTTCGGATAATATTGGCCAGCACTTTATGGTTAATTTAATTTGAGCAGCAAATTGCCATATTAAACTGACTAACCTATAAAACTATATAATTTAACGAATACAGAATACTTTTGCTTTTATACCTCATGAAAATTACGTAACATGAATAAAGATATTTTGTTTGCATAGATACGAGTATTTCTTTATGTTATAAGTAGGGTATTATTGGGCATTCTACTCCACCTTCCGTTCCTACGGCTCACTTCGTTCGCCTCCGTCTCTCCCGGTGGAGTAAAATGCCCAATAATATTTCTGGAGTGAACGGAAGGTGGAGTAGAATGCCCAATAATATTTTTGGATCGCGCAGCATGTTTTCTATGTGAAGTTGTCTCACCTGTCGTTCCTACGGCTCACCTCAGTCGCCTTCGTTTCACTCACTACCTATCGTCGACCGAAATTATTACTTCTAGGTTCTAACTGAAAACCAACCAAGGTTGGGTGGAGATTCGGAACCCCCATTATATCAGCACTAGAGAGTAATAATATAACTGTTGCACTACACTACTTTACTGTTTCACAGAGGCTTTACAATTATTAAAACAACGGTCACAAAGAACATGCAGACTTGGAACGACTATTTATGCATTACAACAATCAATCACAATACTTAGTGCCTAGCAAGTAGCGTTTAAGCCGCTACCCAATCAGTGCAGTTTATTTGTAATTGCCCATTAATTGTAAGTCTGTCAGATATGTAATATCGGAAGATCTTAAAGATGACCCAGATATAGAAAGGGAACGCAGGGCGTTGGCAGTGAGGAGTAATAGGCTGGCCCGCAGGTTTGCTCGATGTACTAATGACGTAAAATTAACTCTTTTTAGGGCATATTGTCAATCTTTTTACTCGAGCGGCCTGTGGGTTCGGTATACGCAAAGAGCCTACAACGTCCTGCGTATACAATACAATAACGCTTTCAGAATGTTGTTGGGGCTTACGCGTCATTGCAGTGCGTCGCAGATGTTTGCAGTTGCGCGCGTTGACGGCTTTCGCGCTATAATGCGGAAAAAGCGGCGTCACTTTTTCAGAGATTGCGTAGTAGCACCAACAGCATTCTGCAAATGATTGCTGCCCGTAAAGATTGTCCCATACAGGCACACTGGGTGGGCATCGTTACGGGAAAACTGTAATGTACATGTACTTAATTTATTTCATTATTTCTTTTTACTAACATAGTTTGTAAGAAAATTGTTACTAACTCATATGGACTATGTCCGAAATAAATGTTTTTATTATATTATTATTATTATATTACTATGTTTGACCATTTAAATAAAATTATTCTGGGACGGTACATTTAAGCGTCCTAGAATTATTTTATTTAGGGTAACGATTAAAGCATATAAGAAACTATAGTTGGCGAAATGAGTATAAATTGCGATCGTTTACTGATCCGAATTCTACTTTATATCAAAGGCACTAAATCTAGGTCAGGATGATTTTTATTTAATGTAGACGCGTGTTACTCTCCTCGTGCTCTGCATATGGGCTATTTAATGTATTCCCATAATAATCCACGAGAGTTTTATAATCTATTTGAGCCAACTTTGTTTGCATTGTTTACTCGTGCGAAGTTTCGGTAATAAGGCAATACGTCAGTTATGCTAATGTTGTTTGCGTTTATATGTATACTTGTATATACAATGGAAGGTTGTGAGGGCTCAGAATAGAATTAGCAATTTTTCGTGGATGACGTACAAGGCAAGGAATTATTCAGATGCTTGGCAATTATCTTTTATTTATTGATGTTTTATTATTCCCAGGGACACTGGAATAGGCTTAATAATAAATAAAATAATGTTAATTAGAATATATATTTGTATTTTAATTAATGAGCACTAAGATGATAAATAAATCTAATCATCAAGTTGCCCACGCATTCAAAAAACAAATAAGCCAATAAAAGTGTAACATTTAACATAATTTAATTATATTATTTAAAATTAAACCTAATATAATTTGATTTATTTGAGATATTCATATAAAACGTAATTTATTTTATTATTACAAAACGTTAAAGAGTGCGATAAAGATATAGCAATATCACTTATGTATGTATTCCGCTTCATCATTTTAAAATTATATTAATTTGTCAATCTATTACGCGTCGCCGTCGTCCAGATTTAGGTTGGATAAATTCATAATAATGGCAAGCCGCAATATTTTTGCAATATACTATTTTAATATAAGTACCCTTACCTAATTATGTCTTATATGGATGCTTGCAAATATAGGTATACTTTATACATTTTCCATTTTAATGTCGTAGTAATCTATAAAACCATATTAATTAATTTCATATAATATAATTGGGTTTGTACCCTATCTTTGTGATGTTTCTGAGCTACCTCGATCATATTTTTTACTTTAGTTCTGTACTGGGTAAAGGCCTCGTAATCACTGTTCGAGCCAGTAGTTTTGTACCGCTTGTGAAGATTAGCCTTTCTTTCTATGTCGCTAATTATTTCAAAAGTGTACCATTCGGGGTAACTGTACCTCGAACTGACTTTATAAAACCAATTTGGTCGGTAAGTACTTACCACATTGGTCATGATATGATAAGTAAGTACCCTTACCTAATTATGTCATATGGATGCTTGCAAATATAGGTATACTTTATACATTTTTCCATTTTAATGTCGTAGTAATCTATAAAACCATATTAATTAATTTCGTATAATATATATGAATTAATATAGTAATATAAGACTAACTAAAAGACCCTAAGTCTTTTTGGAATTATATTAATTCTAAAAAGCGTAGTAACGCTTCGCTTAATATTTCAATAAATGGGGAGATTCTAACGGCGGAGGAATGCGCTAGAGAATTCGCGAAATATTTTCATTCCATCTACATCGAGCAACGTGCTGAGCTGAATGTAGGTGCAGTGGTATAGGAGGCAGGTTGCTTGAACGGAGCGGCGTGTGTTCATTTAGACCGATTATGTTTAAATTACGTACAGAAAGCGCTTTAGCAATTAAAGCCGAAGAGATCAACGGGACTGGACGGTATCCCACCTTATATCATCAGGGATTGCAGAGCTGTACTCGCTGAGGCGCTGCTTCATACGTATTTACAACTTTTATTTCCAAGCTGCGGTATGTCCCGCAATGGAAAGTAACAAGGGTCATTCCAGTGCTTAAAGAAGAAGCTAAAGACAAGGTGGAAGGCTACAGACCCGTGGCTGTGTTATCAACATGAGCAAAAGTTTTCGAGTCAGCAATCCAGAACGCTCAACACGGGTAGAAACATAACTAGAAGTACCTCGAGCAATCTTCTCAACTACATATATGGCAGATCTGATCCTGACAGTAGACAGTGGAGTGCAAATCGATACCGCCTATTTTGATTTTAAAAAAGCATTCGATCTAGTCGATAATGACATATTGCTAAAGAAATTAGCCGGCGTTGGTTTTACTCCAGACTTACTACATTTTTTTACCAGCTACATGACAGACAGACTACAATACGTCAAGTGTGCAGGTTACGAGTCAGAGCCGTACTTTACTCGTTCGGGCGTGAGCCAGGGAAGTAACCTGGGGTCGATGAAGTTTATAATTATGATAAGTGATTTACCCGATGTCATAAAAGACGCTAAATGCTTATTATTCGCGGATGACTTAAAATTATATATGCCTATAAGAAAGCAGGGTGACTGCGAGCGGTTACATAGGGATATCGATAGAATTGTAGATTGGAGTACGAGAAAGCTTTTACAATTTAACCGCTCTAAGTTTGTGACTATCACGTTCTCTCGCGCACGTACTCCAATCATACACGAGTATAATATTGAGGGCACTCCATTGGCCTGGGTTACAGAGGTGAGAGATTTAGGAATGTCTTGATACTAGGCTGACTTTTTTTATTTTATTTTTTTATTTTGCTCGTCAAAATGACCACACTCCACCTGATGGTAAGCAGTCGTGTGGTCTAAGAGCAGTGGCCTCCACATCGCCCCCACAGTAGCCGAGGCGATGTTGAGGTCTCTACTTTGACGGCCTGAGAAGATGCATTTTCACGCCCCGCTTAAAGAACCCAGGATTGAAGGAAGAAGGAAACACGTGCCTTGGCAGAGAATTCCGTGCCTTGGTCGTTCGGCAGAGATATGAGGACCCAAACTTTTTGGTACGCGCTCTAATCGACTCTACCGTGTAAGGATGGCATCTGAGCCCAGCACGCGTTGTTCTGGATAGGAAAGGGGAGGGCGGGATAAGGTGGAATAACTCTTCAGAGCACTCCCCGTGGTATATTCTGTAGAAACATGCCAATGACGCAATGTCTCTACGGAGTTGCAGAGGTTCCAGTGAACTCGTGACCTCTGGATCTCCGATGATACGGACAGCCCGCCGCTGTAACCGGTCGAGAGCGTCCAGCAAGTACTGCGCGGAGCCATCCCAAAGATGAGAACAGTACTCCACGCAAGGGCGCACTTGTGCCTTATACAATAGGCACAGTTGCCCAGGCGTGAAGAACCGCCTCACCCTGTTCAGAACTCCGAGTTTTCGCGAAGCTTGCTTAATGACGCTCTCGATATAGGTTTTCTGATTAAGGGAGCGGCAAAGATTCATACCTAAGATGGAGAGACTGTCACGTATCACCAGTGGAGTGTTCTTCAGAGAAGGGAGGGGAAGGAACGGAGACTTTTTTGTAGAGAACGCGCATGCCTGGGTCTTCTTGGCGTTGAACTCGACCAAGTTCTTGGCACCCCATTCATAGATGCGGTCCAAGGTCCGGTCAAGTTCAACGACAAGATTCTGCCTTTTCCCCTCAACCTCAGCCTGTTTGGCCCCAGGATGTCCGAGATATCGCCCATGCACGGTACTGTCGTCCGCATAACAATGTATGTTGCCGAGATTCAACATATCATTGATATGCAGAAGAAAGAGCGTAGGGGATAAGACAGAACCCTGAGGCACTCCTGCATTGACCTGCATAAATTTGGAAGCGCGACCGTCGCAAAGGACCCGAATACGACGCTTCTGCAGGAAACTTGCAATCCAGGTGCACAGTTGAGGGGGCAAGCCATAGGCCGGAAGCTTGGAAAGAAGAGACCGGTGCCAGACTCTGTCGAAAGCTTTGGCTATGTCAAGGCTGATAGCCAAAGACTCGCCGTGCTTGTCCATAGCCTCACCCCAGAGGTGCGTGACGAACGCTAGAAGATCACCCGTTGATCGTTTAGACCGAAAGCCGTATTGGCGATCATTGATCAACGATTGATCCTCCAGGTAGCGGACAATTTGGGTGTTTATAATCCGCTCGAACACCTTGGAAAGCACCGAGGTGATAGCTATGAGTCGATAGTTGCTTGGCTCGGAACGGTCCCCCTTTTTGGGAATCGGTTGAACGTTCGCTTCCTTCCAAGCCTCAGGCACAATGCCTGCGACGTAAGACGTCCGGTATAGGCGCGTAAGTGTGGGAGACAACTCCGCTGCACATTTTTTAAGAACCACAGCTGGGATGCCGTCAGGTCCACTGGCTTTCCGAACATCGAGAGACTGCAGTATCGCACGAACGGTTCGTTGCCTGATACATATATCAGGCATGGTGTAGCCGCAGTTGGCAATGTTAGGCGGCTGCGAACCGCAGTCATCGATTCGGGAGTTGGCCGCAAAGAGATTTGCAAGCAGATCTGCTTTCTCCTGCGGCCGATGAGCCAGTGATCCATTCGGATACCTCAGAGGGGGCAGCATGGTCTGGCAGAAGTTGGACTGCACGGCTTTGGCCAGGCGCCAATAGCTACGACTGCCCGTAGGATGCGCCATTAGTTCCTGGCCGAACCGTGCGACGCGCTGGTCATCCACTCTTAAGTATGCCCTCTTGCAGACCTTTGTGGCTTGGTTGAACGCTGCCTTCAGGTGATCCACGTTAGGGTCGTGGAGAGTGCGAGCCCTGGTCCAAGCGCGATACGCCGTCTGTTTGCGTTCAACAGCATCGGCGCATTCACGCCCGAACCAGGGCCTTTTCCTGCCGCCGCTCGTGACATCACTGTATGGAATATAATATTCCATACCCGGGATGATTTCACCAGCGACAGCAGTAGCGCTCTCTGATGGATCCCTGTTCTCAAAGCAGCGTTGAGCCCAAGGGATGGATGCGAAGTATTCCCGCATTCCATCCCAGTCTGCCGACGAGTAGTGCCACAGTCGTCGTCTTGCCTCCTCGGGTCGTGGGGGCGTAACAACAACAGCTGTGGCACAAACCAGACAGTGGTCTGAGGTGCCCAAAGGAGCACGAATCGACACACTGTACCGGTTCGGGTTACTCGTCAGCAGCAGATCGAGCAGAGAGGGCGCCTGACCTGCAATATCTGGTATCCAGGTGGGCTGGAGTACCAGTTGAGACAGGTCATGCGTGAGAGCGAACGCATGGGCAGTTCGTCCCGCGTGGTCTGTTTTGGGAGAACCCAACCAGGTCTCATGGTGGGCATTGAAATCTCCCAAGAACACCAACTCAGCGTTCGGAAACCGCTCCTGCGCGTCGTCTGCCGCCTGACTCAGGTAATTGAAGAGTCGAGTTGTCTCAGCGTCTCCTGAATGGGATCGGTAGAGACACATGTAGATTTGGCTGAAAGAGCCATGATCTACGTGTACCCAAAGGACAGAGAAGGAAGGGTCCTCTAGGCATTGTAGACGGCGACAGCAAATATCCGCCCTAACAAACAAGCATACCCCGGCTTTCGCGAGGAAACACTCCTCTAGCACGTAGCTGGGATATTGCAGGTAGTTCGTGTCTGCAGGACGGCGTATTTGTGTCTCCGTTAGAAAAAGCATTGCCGGCCGAGCCGTCTCCAGGTGGTGATGGACGGCATTAAGGTTAGCGTGGAGTCCTCTGATGTTAATAAACTCCACGACACAGGAAGCAGCAGTGGGGTTACGGCGATTGGCTGCTGTTGAACGACAATGCTTTGTTCGTACTGCCATAGGGTGAAAGGAAGGGGAAGCGTGAAAAAAAAAGAGGCGGCTATTCTCGCAGCAAAGTGGGGCAAGGCGCAGAGCAAGTTTTGTCATATAACTGTATGGTATGGCGATAGCCGATCCGACGGACGGAAGGACCCCCGTAGCCTCCCGAAAGTGGTTGCCGGGACCCACCCTCCGGTCACCATCCGGCACGACGAGCCACCTCGAGATTATGCGTGGCATGATAAGGCAGCCAACCTAGTTGGTTAGACTCGGTTGGGCCTCTGGACTATACCGCGGGCGGCCAGCAGAGCACCGTTTCTACGGCTCTCCCTGGCCGCCGGGTCGACTCGCGCCACCCACACAATGACTCTACGGATACTTTGCAGGTCCCTCATAAGCTGCGAGAATCGTCACCTCATGCTTAGGCCTCCGGCGCTCTCATTCACCGAACGAAACACAGCAGTGAAACACTGTTGTTTCACGTCGATTTTCTGTGAGAGGGTAGTACTTCCCCGGTCGAGCCGGCCCATTCCTGCTGTAACCAGCTTGGCTCTACTACCATTGAAACGTTTCGTAATCACTTGGTTAAGGTTTGCAAGAAAGCTTACAGAAACCTAGGTTTCCTACTTTGAACCGTTCATAGCTTCACTAATGTTTCAGCGATTGTTACATTGTATAACGCGTTGGTAACAAGTCAACTAGAATGCAATGCCGTCATCTGGAGCCCACATGAAATTAAATATAATCTCATGTTGGAGCGAGTACAAAATAAGTTTATTAGATATATGAGGTATTATGGCGTGTATCCCTTTTACCCTTTAATGTATCTAACTCTATTCATTTTGGGTATGGTTGATTATATATAGATAAAATAATTAATTAGATTATAGTGAACCACACTATCGCATTAAAGTTCCTTGTAATGATAGTGTTGTGTATGTGCAATAAATAAATAAATAACCAAGATTACATATTATGTATGTTTACATTATAGATTTTCTTATATTTTATTTATTTTAGAAAATACTTCGCTAGGCCACCACACAAGCCGTATATGCCTCACATATTGTTACCATCCTGAGTTTTAATATTACAAATGCGAACGTTACTTTATTTCTTTGTTTGTTTGTTACGCTTTTACGCCTCAACTACTCGACCAATCATTATGAAATTTCGCATAAAAGTTGTCAGGCGTACAGAAAAGCACATATGGCACTTTTATCCAGATAAAAAGGCCTGTTCCCAAGAGATAGAAATTAATTAACAAAATCTACATTAAGGCGAGGATTTCCAAGCGCTCAAATGTTTTGGGGCCCCCCGCTTCACCGGTCCGCGCGTACGCCGACGTCCATAATTACGATGAGTCGGGCGCTATGCTACTTGCGAGTGCCGGTGACGTAGGTAGGGTGGTGGCACCAATTATCGGCCGTGTCAACTTTTTTTGAACTTTGACTGCTTGTAATTTTTACGTTAATAGCTTAATTTGCTTTCTTGCAATGCCTTTTTTGGGTAGAGGGATACTGAAACTCGGGTTGGGTAGAACATTTCTAAGCTATGACACTAGTGCATTCTTCATAGGCGTATAGTGATAGATAATGCGATAATAATATTATTAAGTTTCCATGAAAACTACGTAAATATAACAATCAAACCGTATTCCATGTTTGGTAATAGTGTGGTAATAGTCAATAGGATTATTGAATACTAGCTTCTGCCCGCGACTTCGTCCGCGTGGAATAGTTACTTTGGGCTAACGCTGACTTTAACCCGCGACTTCGTTATACTTAGTTAGCTGCGATGTTATTTTAAAACTGCGATATCTCCTAAGATATTCATTGAAATCGAATGATGTAAAGGGCAATTTTGTTTTAAATTAAATACTTGTGATGAATAACGTATTTATTTGGATAAGGAATAATATCATGTTTATAAGAACACCTTCGCAAATAATGCATTATTTTAGAACAAATTTGGTTAGCATAAAAAAGGTTATAGTGAGCCAACCTTTAAAGATAGACATATGCTAACGCGGACTTTTTTTTAGAACTTTTAAAGGGGAACAATTCTATAATACATGATTTTTGCGAAACTTTGAGAGTTTGAGAGCTGAAGAAGAACTTTGAGAGCTGAAGAGTTTATTTGTTTGTTTGCTTGAACGCGCTAATCTCAGGAACTACTGGTCCGATTTGAAATTTTATTTCAGTGTTAGATAGCCCATTTATCGAGGAAGGCTATAGGCTATATATTATCACGCTAAGTTTAATAGGAGCGGAGCACCAATGAAGAATGTTTCAAAATCGGAGGGTTTTTTTTCCTTTTGAGAGCTTCCGCTACGTGCGCTGGGTAAACAGTTAAAGTTTCGTAAAAATCATGTATGACAGAATTGTTTCCCTTTAAAAGTTCTAAAAAAAAGCCCATGACAACATATGTCTATCTTTTAAGGTTGGCTCACTATAACCTTTTTTATGCTAACCAAATTTGTTCTAAAATAATGCATTATTTGCGAAGGTATTATTATAAACATGATAGTAATCCTTATCCAAATAAATACGCTATTCATCACAAGTATTTAATTTAAAACAAAATTGCCCTGTACATCATTCGATTTCAATGAATATCTTAGTAGATATAGCAGTTTTAAAATAACGTCGCAGCAAAATAATTACCCATTACAGACATACAAACGACGTTTCTCCTGGTTTATTTTGCGTGATTTTAAACTAGCACAGTAGGTATATTTATAAAATGTTGTTCAATGGTTCTTATGTGGTTCGTGGCTTTAACAAAGAAAGATTCAGCTCCTTTAAAATTGTATTATAGGTGCCTACGACCCACTCTCTCTCTTATGTGACGCAGACGAAGTTGCGCGGGTCAGCTATCTATACTAATATTATAAAGCTGAAGAGTTTGTTTGTTTGTTTGTTGGTTTGAACGCGCTAATCTCATAATAGCCTATTTATCGAGGAAGGCTATAGGCTATATAACATCACGCTACGACCCACGGGGGTGGCGCAGTAACGATAAACGCGGGTGAAACCGAAGGGAACATCTAGTACCAAATAACATTACAACTGACGAGGGTGGTGCAGTAAACATAAATACCACAACGCGCAGGTATAACTGCGGATAATATTTGTATTTATTTAGGTAGGCAGGTACCTACCTATAAAATTCGCTCGTATTGCTTTTAGGCACATCTCACATTTTTATTCCCGTATACCTACCTAATATAATAATAATGCTATAAAATAATGATTCAAGTCCTATACAAATATGATAGGTAGTGTTTAGTAATTTTCAAATAATAGGTAGGCAACCTACCTTTTACATTTGTTTAGCCTACGTAAGGCTAAAGATGACAACCTTGATTTTCTTTTATTTTATTGCCCATTTCTACACTCGTCATCTACAAATCAATAATGGACTTGCACTGGTAAGTGGTACCTAACTATGCTGTTGTTATCAAGGCCGTTATCACGTCCAATAATCAAAACTATGCTAATTATATACACTCTTATTACTAAAAATTTATAATACCTATTTACAAACTAAACCTAGATATAATATATTTATCAATAAGTGATGACATTCGTAACTGACGATAAAATTATTTGTAATTCTGCGGTGCGCTCTGCAAACTAGCGATACGTCCTGTCCCCATTACATCCCGCTTGGGAGTGCAAGACGCTAGAGAGAGCGCGGCGGCTAGTAGGAAATCACATATTTTCGGTATTATATTTTTGTATATTATATTATGCATATTGTGATGCCCGACAAATAACCGTTTTTACATGACCTTTCTTTTGGTATATTTTTGAAAATTCAATTCCCAATATAACTCAAATAAAACACGAAAAATGCTTAAATCAGACCTATCTTCACGATTTTTTTCGATCGTATAAAATGTCAGTAATCGTGTTTAGAATGCCCGATAAATCAAGATCTAATGCTGTAAAATAACATATATTTTTTTCAGAATTTAAATCTATGTTATTTACAAATACACGCTAGATAACACTGTACTTTGGGAAATCCTCGCCTTAACGCGAGCAAAGTCGTGGACAAAATCTAGTGAAATATAAAACAAAAATATAAAGAGTACTTATCTTGGTAATATTTACGTTTTAGAAACAACATTTAATTATATAACAAATAAAATATAATTGTGATTTGTATATTATTAAAAAAATATGTCCACCAGATTAGATTTCTGAAATGTCGGTGAACGTAGCTAATTTATAAAATCCTTAACGCTCCCGATTGCCAGAAGGAATTATATTACAATTCGCCATGTTGTAATATTTAATAAAAATGGGTCTCTTAAAATATATTAAATACTTTAAAATATAGTCTGTATGAGATTATGCGTGTAGTTAGCTAGCGAATGTAGTCAAATATTATTGATGCTTCATTATTGGTTGTATATCAAATCGCGGATGTAATAATTATTTCATATAATTATGCATCTCTTTTTTATAATGTTTACTAGCAATTTTGGCTTTATGACAAAATAACTTTTTACATCGAGTAAGTCAAATTAAAAATATCTATATATTTCGTGGAAAACTACAAAAGGGGATTTCATTATAATCTGCTCTATTATAAGTACCGTAACCATCCGGCTTTTTAACGAATTCAGATGTCACGGACACTGACAAATATAAAAAACAATAGTATTCAATGAATCAGATACGAGAGTCAATAGTTAAACCATTGTTTATATTGTGTATTTATATAGTCGTCAATGAAATGTCACGTTATGTTTTATACATCTGTCGGGACTTGAGAGATTTCGGTGTGGTTATGAAAGTCATTAACAGATTTTATATTCTTGACATAATCACAACAAACAGGATTTAAATTGCGGCGATTCCTTTATCATAAACAAAACCTTAAATATATAATTTCTTTAGTGATTCACAGTTGTGATTCTTTTGTTTTAATATTGGGTTTCGATCGCATTAAAACATGTAAAGTAATGACTACATCTGATCTAAGTGTCCGCATTGTTAGACGCCTATTTACTACGCGTTAGTGCTTACTCGACGATGCTCTTAGCATATTCAAATAAAACCGGTATACAGTATAGGTATTCTAAATGTAACTTCGAAAACACTCAGAAAGTTTAGTAATAATCAAAATAAGTGCTCTTTAGCTTATAGTTTCGCTGTGACAACTTTACAAGGCACTCTCCATCAGGGTCTACTGAAACTTTCACGCGTCTAAATTAATTTTATACTGTTCTTCCACTGCCTGGTAGGTTTTGTGGCATAAGTTTTGTTTATATTTACTTTACGGATCGATTTTCTGGTCGGGCAAAGAGTAAAAGTATTTTTCAGTTAGAGATTGCCCAGTAGCACGGAGTAGTTATAGTAGTAATAGTTAAAGGAATAGACGAAGTTTCATTTTGAGCTAATTTT
Organism: Catocala sponsa; assembly: GCA_963564715.1. NCBI lineage: Eukaryota > Metazoa > Arthropoda > Insecta > Lepidoptera > Erebidae > Catocala > Catocala sponsa. The sequence continues at coordinate 16,788,294 of OY751335.1, read as the reverse complement.
AAATAGAGAATTAAATGATGTCTTATGGTGCGAAATATTGACTGTACAGCATCTGCGCTACAAGTTTGACTAGTGTGGTTATCAAATGAAAATAATGACAAAATATTTTTTTAGGAGGTATATAGCTCCTAGAATTATAATAATTATATTTTATAATGTAAGTTAGTTATATTAACAATTTCGGCCTCAGAATACAATATACATTATTTAGACACAATATCACAATAAAAGTTAAACTCAACAAAATTAATTAAGATGAATTTGCAATCAAAGAGATCATAGATATTTTAATTTAAATGCAAATACATGTCCGTAGCAGTGTGCAAATATTTATTAGGTTAACGAATGTATACAATTAAGTAATGCAAACTGATTATTCTAAAATACCCTTATTTATAACTTAATCCGGGATAACCTCGCCATTATGTGACTACGGATTTGAACCACTTAAATACCAAACAGGTAAATTTTCTGAGTTTAGGCGAAATTTAACATCCACCAAGTAGACTTGTGCTAATTATATAAGGGTTTTCAAAAGAAATATTTAATGTAAGTCAAAATTTTAATCATAAAATGTTTTTCCCTTTTTCACAGAAACGTGTATAAATTGAAATTAAACTATTTTTACGGCTTTTATCGCGTTGTTTATAAGAGTCCACAGTCACAATCTACTTCTATAAAATAGATTGTGACTGTGGACTTTATCTATACCCCTGCATCTTGTATAGTAGGCACTTGACGGTTGGTAAAAATTTACTTATTTTCGTTGGCGACTTGAAGTATGTGTTGACTGAAGCTCGCTTCAAGTTGTAGCCAATCTTGTCAGTGACACCCCTTACATATGGCAGTATGGCAGGCTGGCGCTCCATAGTGGCTGGCTTTTCTCGGGATCTGTGACAAAAAAAAGGTCATACATTGGTCAAACCAAGAAAAGTATAGGCACCCGCATAATAGAACACATCGCTGATGTTAAACAGTTACGCTCGATGAAGTCTGCTCTATGTGAACATGTGCAACAGGGGACCAACCACTACCTTAGATTTGACAAACCACAGATACTGGCTAAAGAACACCGATTCCTACCAAGGATGCTTGGCGAGGCTATTGAAATCAAAAAGCATCCTAATTTTAATAAAGATGATGGTTGGAGTGTACCACCAGCTTTGGGATCCAGTAATTCAAATAGTCAAACCCAAGAAGAAGCAAAACACAGCTACACTTTATTATACTTTGAGCTCATTCTGCGTAAATAGAAACACCAATGATTAAATTATGTTTGTGTACTTTGAAACAACTACCCTTCAGAACATTGAGACAACTACCATCTTAGTGTCCCCTTCAACATAGCTACTGAAAAGCACCCGAAACGTCGAGGAAAGTGTAAACTTAAAAATAAATGGCTTTAATAATTTAATTAGCTTAAAAAGTAGTAAAGTTCTATAGTACTAGTATAACAATTTCAAAATTACATAATAAAGGGTTATAATCAACGCGATAATATGCGTATAAAGTAGTTTAATTTCAAAGAATAACATTCGCGTTAGCGTTAGATAAAATATATCGTGTATAAAATTTGCGTCAGGAGCTCTTGAACGTGTGTATGTGAACAATTATGTTTAATAGTAGGTATATACAGGTAGTCCGGTAATTAATGGATCACCTTGAAATGTCTTATAGTAGAACTGATGGCAGATCAGAAAAAAAAAGAAAAAAACGTGCTTAGCTATAGTCATACTTTTGACTGTCTATCTATTAGCATAATCAGTGTTTAATAATAAAACAACAAAAACCGATGGAATTCATTCATTTATGATCGTAGTGTACAAGAAAGTTAAAAATGGTAATTTAAAAAAAATCATATCTCAGGTGTTAAGATAGATTTTTTTCATATTTTTTTCTGAACGGCCTTCAGTTCTATTATAAGTCATTTCAAGGTTATCCATTAATTACCGGACATCCTGTATAACCTGTGTTACCAACACAGAATTTATAAAGTGGTGTCTATCTATGTGTAGGGTTCTCGGCGTTGTATTTTATGATAGATTTTAACATTAGTTCGGTAGCAAAAACACGTACTCATATTATGATACACACTTCAGTCCGTGTTCGCGTATATTATTGCATGCTCGTCACGTACCCGATGTTTGAATATTTTTTTTGCGATACAAATAGGTTAAGTCGTGACCTGTGTTTATTTGTGCCGCTGTAAAAAGAGCCACTTGTATGTATATAAAATGTGTAGAAATTTTACAGAACATGATTAACAGCTATTGTATAATATGGGATCCATATATGGCTGTTCTTTGTGAACATTGTTTCAATGTTCGTAAAGCCCCCTTTGACACTGGGCATATGCATAATCTCGAACTTAGTCCCTACAGTTTAACAATCCCAATAAACAATCGCTGTTCATATTATAGAACTGAGTATTATGGATTATATGATAGACCTCTGTAGATCGCTATTATAAAAAATAATATATTTTGTAGATTACCCTTGAATATGGCTAGATATCTTTTTCTTATTCATTGTATATTTTAAAATTGGTTTAATAACAAGGTAGAATATAAATAGGTTCTAATTGTGTAAATAGACAACTTCTCATACCTATATAATAAAAAATAATTAACAATACTTACTTGATCAAAATAAAATCCACAGTAAGTATTGTTCTAATAACAACTTCAGTTTGAAAACTTGACAAGAAACTTCCAGAGTATTTTGAATCTAGATCGAATACAGTTGTTTGCCTAATTCCTTTGATGCTGTTCTTAAATTTGATGTACTCAGAACTGTGTGGGTGCTCTGCAATATATTCATGGTAGAAGCATTCTTCACTAACACATAAATTCAGTTTTATTTTGACCGTCTCCTTTGTATGATTTTTAGTATTAGCGAGGTTAAAGAAACGAAAAGCAAATACGCAAACATTTTCTCCTTGACATGATTCTACAAGGACAGTTCGTTTGATGCATTTATTGTGATGTATTGCTGTAATTAAGCGGCTCTGATACTACTGTTATCTCATCGATAATTTTATATTGACGCTTTTATAATTAAAAGTTTTCTTATAAATGTCAGGTTAGCTGTAAACCAACTTTTGTTTTAAACATTGTGCCAAATAATTTATTAATAAAATCGCAACGTATAACATTTATCATTACTGTTGCCTGAGTTACATTACCCTTGCTATATTAAGAGAACAGATCTTTCCAAAATTACAGACGAGTCGAGGCTAGTTGACTTTATTGTAACATAAGTGACTAAGTGTAGATGTGACACAGCTCTCTATAGCTTCGATTATGAATGTTGACCGAGTAACAAAACGGGGCAAGTGCTAGAAGTAATAAAAGCTTCAGTTACAACTAAGCGAAACCCTTTGCTTAATTTTACATAATTATTTTCTACCTCATATTAAACCGTTTTATCTTTATGACTGCTTGCGGCAGATGTGTTATTTGATATTATGACATAATTTATTTGCAAAGCCTATAAAGAAGCGAGATACATTTTTTACATTTAACAATATTAAAATTTGTTTCGAGGATTGCCCTTTGTATGATCAACTTTGGGTATTAGTAGCGAAAGTATCTACAATTGAAAAACTACAGTACTGATGTACTACAAATAATACATACTGTAAAATAATATAAATCATTAAAATAATGATAAAGAGTGTGTAATGCCACTTTAGTGAACATTATTTTACAAAATATGTGCCACTTTAGTGAACATTATCTTACAAAATATGTTAGTGAACATTTCAAGCGGTACATTTTGAGGGTAACCACCAACAAATAACTCTGAACACCGTTGTTATTTACTATCGTACTAACATGATAAACTTAAAATTCAGTCTATTTGTACGTTGTTAGTCTTTACGCCATGATGCACCAGCTATATAGGAACATTTACTTCCCATAATAGAATTGATTAAAAATGAAAATCTCAACATTCTAGCACTACGTTTAATCTCTGATAGTCTGTCAGGCCAGTATAGAAACCGCAAAATATTTTATATTATGGAACTCCATTGGTAGCTTCCTAGTTTAGGAATTACTCTGAAAGCGTCCATAGAAAAGGAGCTACGGATGGTGTCGGTGCGATACTCAAAAGAATGGCTGGTCACCAAGCTGCTCAAGGCAGGTATATTTACGAATAATATTGATGATTTTGGCATTTACGAAAAATAATTGATGATTCCAACTGATCTTCAGTAATTTACATGGACTATAAGAGTACATAGGGTACTATGAAACGCCAATGAGTCCAACCAGTTATCGATTAGGAGAATGGGTTACGCCGAACATAATTGTAAAAATAATCCAGTGCCTTATAAGTATGGGTAACACATAAGATTGTACATTATTGACGAACAAGTTGACAGAGATATGGTTAATAAAACTAACAAAAATAAGAGTAACAGTATCAATGCAATTAAAAATACCAGTAGTAGTAGTTCAATATATTATCTACGTGGTCGAAACACAGAGTAGAGTCGACGCAACCACATCTACTAAGCCTAACATTTTATCAAATATTCTAATCAAGCTCCAAACTAATTACCCACCGAATATGTTGATAAATCCTTTATAACTAAGCACCTGTCCCAGAGTTTAGTATCAGATCTAGAGTTATATGAGTGACAGCTTCTGGACGCGAGGTTCGACAGATTGTCCAAATATTGATCTGACTGTACTGATTAAAGTAATTAGTCAAAGTAATGATGACGATACCCTTATTTGTAACATTGCTTTTACATATTAGATATACCTGCATTTGTAACATTTCTTTTACGTACGAAGCACTTAAAGGACTGATTAGATGTTCTTGTCGTGGATTTTATTGAAAGGTATGATAAGTTATTCTGTGATTAAATCTTCACAAATCGTATTAAATTTTTGATAATAGATTGTATTGTTTAATGTTTTTAACTCTAGTAGGAGCTACGAGATATTTGTGTTATTCCTACCAAAGCTGATTTCTGTAAGTAATTATTGTAAATACAAATTAATAAATATGACATAAAGTTGATTACGTAACATTGGCTTACTATGAAAATAGCCTACAATTCCTAACAAACCAAAACTTGTATATTTCAGGCATTTCATATAAACTTAAATTATTTGATGCTCTATATGAAAATGGTAGTATGAAAAGGAGGACACAACTAAAAAAAATACAATAACTTGCTCGCTCTGCCGATGCCAATGCCAACTCTGCTATCAATAAATTCTAAATGTAATCTACGTTCTATATATCTTACACGATTTTAGTAATTATTAAAACAAAAGTGGACGCGGAAATCAATCCTATAATAACAAATCTAAAAATGACTCACGTTGTAAATTAGGTTTTTGTGCTAGTGTAAAAGAAGCTTTTTGATAGTAGGAAAATAGCCTAATATAAAATGAAAATCCAAAAAAAGTTGTCCAAAACACAACATCTGAATTGGAGCATGATATTTTATTTGTTTACCATTCAAATGTTTGGTTGAATACTCAAACACCATTCGACATATGTACATGTTATTGAAATAAACATTTTAAAAACAGGTTGTTAGTCAACTTTTGTGCTCATTTGAAAGATAATGTATTTCCTTCCAAAAGAACAACATGTAACCACATCATATATTATGTACTATGTACTTGAATATACATTGTACATTCAAATACACGAACGATGTACAACATCGAAAATAAACATCATATTAATTATCCCGTCGCATAGGTACGGCCGATTGAGGCGAATCCATTCCATTTGCTGAGTTGTGCAAAGTGCTCTTAGAAATTCTTAGTAGCAGTACAGATTCTGCAATTGAGCTAAGTGGACGGCAACACACTAGCAACCCACTAGTATGACTTGAATGTAGCTGAATGTGAGTGTAACGTAGATCTTATATTTAGCACATAATACCTATCAGCATGACGCTTAATATTCACTGAATATTCTCCTTACTCTCTCCATAATGTACTACCTTTATTACTATATGTAGGTACTACACATACCAGTTACTTTTTATTTCTAATTTGACTTGGTTTGATTCTGTCTGTCATAATCGCTATTATAATCTTAAAACTAGTGTTTATCCTAAGATGTCTGTGTGTAATGCTCATAAGGTGTGTAACTCACGGTGTGAGTTTTTACGGATTGCTAGGCACGAGCTTGCATCGGCGCACTACGGCAAAAGCGTCCGTGGTAGCTTATCGTACGCAGCGGTCCATAGCTAGAGTATTTTTATGAATTAGCTCTCAATAGAGTCAACACTACGAATAAAATAAGTTCTAGAAGTTAAATATTCAAATAATTTGTGTATTTCACATCCGCTTAGAATTTGTTTTACAATTAAATCTCATTTCGGATTCAATAATCAAAACGTGTATACAGGTCCGAAATATATGTATCTGCCAAAAATATTTTACTTACCTCAGCCACATGGGGAACATATTTCATGAAAACGTCATTCGTTTCTCTGCTTATTTGTATCCCATATTGCAGTGCGAATAAATTAAAATATATTTTTCGGTTTAAATTGTCAATTGAACATGGTTTCGATGTAAACCACCGATAGGAATACTGTTGGTTATGATCATAATAGTAAATATAGTTTTAAGATAATCACATTTACCAATGCATCGTTTGTGCAGTTAGTAAATTAATTATTATTTACTCGTACTATGCTATGTTTCCAAAATATGTGTATTTTGCATTAGTTACGTAAACAATGCCAAAAAAATAATAATTTGGATTCACAGCATTATATTTCGTCTGGCTATATTCTCGACGGGATATGGATTATTATGTGTTTCGTTACTTGTGGTTTTAGAAACAATTTTATAAAGAGCTAGCTTATTCTTGTCCTCCGAACACAATTTCAGAAGTCAATTTCAATATTCTTAATAAAAACGTGTTCAAAATAAAACTCCGATCAAGTTTTACAAAAGTCAGATGTGAACTGACATGCAATTGTATTTCAGTTGCACATGCGACTTTTATTATATTTTGTAGAGTACCATTTGTGATATTTATGACATCTACATCGGGAATTTATTTAGAGCATTTTTAACGAGAATTTTTGTGCCTCAGATTCCATGCTTGCTTGAGAATTTCTTAAGCCATCATAATCATTCTTTATATGACTGGGAAACAATCGAGTTCTTTATAACTGATAATTGCGTAAGCAACTCACACTTCCACCACATGACCTATGAAGCACTCCTTCCAGGAACAATTTCCATACAATTTACTAAGAATAGTTGGTAGTAAAGAAAAAGTAATTACTACGTGTGAAACTAATATATATACATAGTCTATGTATTTCGGTGGGTTCGGTAGTTCAGTGTTCATTACTTAGTTGTCAGGATGCATCACACGCATGACTACTCTGCGTAATGACGATACGCGGCACAACACACCCGTCCTTGCGCGTTAGTAACAAAACATACTATTACCTTCAGTGGACCACTGAGTTAACTAGAATAACCTTTAATTATTGCCGTGTTTATCTTCTTTTTTCTTGTTGGCACAGAGTACTAGTGTTTCAAGTTGTTTCGTATCAAGGGTCGATGAAAGTGCAGACAAGAGCTATGACGGTAGTTAATGTCTGGTATCGACGGCAAGTAAAGTGATTTTTGGACAGAAGTGGTTCTATAACTTCTATAAACAAAGATTAACCTACGAAGATTCGTCAGTAGTCAATTGTAATAATATGAACATATCTGCTAATAAAACATCCTAAAAGTTTGGTAACTACATACATTGTCAACTTAGTGTATGTAAGTTTGTGATGTTGTTTATGTATTTATTGGTTTATTAGTAACTAGTAATAAGTAAATGCTTTTGTGAATATATTATTATGAATAGTAATTATAATATATATTAGTAGTCATTCAATTTTTTTTTTCAGACATTGGCAGTTTCAGTTTTGCAGCGATAGTAGATGCGAATGCTGTGCGTGAAGTCTCGGATTCTATTTCCTGGTCAGTAAACCTTTTCTAGTTGTTAAAATATTTAAGTAGACGGCGTCGTCCTATATTTGTTGGCACGGTGCCGGTTACTGAAATGTCTTTACTTATACGGCGAAATGTTGGTGTTGTACACCGATACCTATAATTAAAATGTTGTTCATAAACTATTGTTTTGTGTTTTATGTACATTGCACTTAGTAATAAATGAAATTCTGTTTTATTGACACAACAGACGCAACATAAACGGAGTAACTGGGTAATTTTTTATACTGTTGGGCTTACGCTCTCATTAAACTAACATAAAATACCTACATTATAACAATCGTAGCAGACATTTACGACGCTATCAAAGTCATCATTTTCCGTGCGATAGTTATTAACTCTAAGCACAGATACGGGTCCATGCGCGACATTCTTCCATACCTACTCGATATACCGCTTGTCGTTCGTCTCATCTGAGTGAACTCAAGCTTTTAAGATGAATGTTACCTTGCTCTATAATAATCATCTACGTTCAAAAAGAGATGATGATATTGAGATAGCAATATACTACATAAGAAGAAGCCCTATTTTACTTCATGAAGAGTGCATCCCGGATACACACATTATATCGACACATGCACTCGCATGTTCCTATGTCAATGATTTTTAATGATATCTTTTTTTAATAGCGTAAATAGTTCCACATATTTAGATCAGTATGGAGTTTCAGAAAATATGTTTTCTTGGCGGCTCGTTTGATTAAAAATAAAAATAAAAATGTCATAACTTATGCATTTTAATAATGGAATAGAAAAATATAATATAGCACGCAGATTTTAATTTAAACTTCATGTTGTGTTAAGTCCGTTTCTTGTGTATATATCAATAATTATAATTAGCAGCGTCCTGGGATATAGTTAAAGATAGACAAATTTATATTAGTAATAATCATAATATTAGTAGTGTCATTAAAAAAGCCAATTCGAATATTAACTGACATATAATATTCAGAATGATCCTAAACTTCGTCTAGCGCTTTTAAGTCGCGATGATAAAAGTTATGCACAGTAATAATTTCACATTAGGAAATGTAGGTCCCTAGCTTTCAAAAGTTAAAGAAAAACGTTTTATGGATGCAGACAAGGATTATAGCCACGTAGCCCATATAACTTAGGTATACATAATGTGAACATAAAGATACCCAGAAACGTCATTATAGTTGGAGAATATTGTAATAAAACACTCACGTAAACTCTATCTTCTTAAGTGCTTTCTCTTTGCTTTAGTAGTTACAAAACAATATTAATTTGAAAACAATTATAATCTATGCTCTTACAAAATATTTAACCAGGAATATCGAATATATAGGTAAACCTATATATTGAAATTGTATTTTGCTTTACCTGGAGATGTTCGCTAACAGCTGTGGCACTTACTGCAACTGTTAATGGAAATATAATTTTGTAAACTTGTTTTGGTTTCAATAAATGGTAACTATGCCTAAAAATGTAAATGGACTAAACTATTAGAAGCAATGTATGTATTAGAGACATACATACAAGGCACATACAGACAGAACTGGTGGTGCAGCAAATTGGATTTGTCTGCTTCGTATTTATGTTCTCGGGTCGAAACCTGGGTCGATCTATGTTTATTGGCTTCTATTTTATGTCAAGAAATTGTAAGTGACAGCACGGAACGTCATCGACGTCTGGAACTGTGCCCAGTAGACGACAATTGGCTCGCTATCTATAGTAGAGTAGAAGTGTCGGTGAAATAAATCTCTACCTATATAAAAAGGTATTTGTATTTTATCTTCCTTATTAGGCCAGCGACATAATAACATGCAAGATCTTTGCAAGGTTCACGTAGTCATCGTTCTTCATATGAATAAGTCGGTGGACACGAAATAAGTGATCATGGTATAGATAACGTGGCCATTTATTCTTTGACTCAAAACGGGACATTGGTTTATTTAGGTTAAATAACAGATAGTCAATGAAAAAAAAAACACCTTTTCAAAGTTATTTATTCAGAAAAAGTCAGTTTGCTTAAAAGTTACGAATTAAAATATATATATATATACCCGAAACGTTTAGTTATATTTATATTTATCAGAGGAACAAATTTGCTGGTGATAATTTTAAGTAAGAATGGAACTCTTGGCATGTTTTTTTTATATTCACCTTAATTATCAACATCGCCTTTAGAACTGATATTTGTAACTGGGTTTTCTCAGATATTCACAATTTGTTCATCATAGAAAATAATCTTTCTACTGGGGCATTTGTAGCAGGCAAACATAAAATATATTCAATTGAAATAGAAATACTCAAATTTTTGCACGGGGTCAGAAAACGGGACAATTTTGCGTCTCAGAGTTCATTTCGGGGACACCGGGACTCGTAATTATAAAAAGGGACAGTCCCGTTCAAAACCGGACGTCTGGTCACGTTAGGTATAGATCGTATCACACAATACAATAACTTTCGGGGTACAGAGGTTGCATACTTTGATAAATTTCGCGATGTTTCTAAAATTAAAGGCACCAAACTACACGAGATCTCTTTAAGATCTATAAGACATATCGGCCGAATAAATAATATTTTTGCTACTTCAACACTCACGACATCGTACAGTAAAAGCCAAGCTAAAGTGTAACTGGATCGGACGTGTCGGCTGCATGTCTGATGACACTTAGAACATAGTTTCAACTGACTGGGTCGCACGAAATTGTAAGTGACAGCGACTATAACATTTTATGTGCGGGAGATGTGAAAGGAAACTGTAACTGACTTTACCCTGCACTAGTATGGTAAAGAGTTTTATGACAAAAGTTTGAAGGCAAAAGGCCTTATAAAGTCACTATTTCACTTGTGTTATAGGGTCTTTATTATTTTTAATGTTCTGGGAACTGCGTAATTCATTTCCTGAACTTCTTACGATGGTTTCCTTATACAGTTATATTTTGTTTCATGTATACTTAATGGTAAAATGTCCTTGTATATTTTATTATTAAAGGTTCTTTAAACTTTGGGGCAAGGTATAAGATACACCGTTAGTTGACCTTTAGGTAATAAGATATGTCATGGCTCAAATAAACTCTAAAGCTCTTGAGTGCTCAGCTGGTGCTTTCCTTAAATATTGTTATTTATTCTAGAAAAGGTATTCTTCAAATTATTTACCCCATAATGTTTTAATAAAATCTAAATGCAATGTATTATCGAAACTGTAATTTTAAAGATCCCTTGAATGTTATAACCTGGTAGCCGAACAATGTAGCCATGTTCTTAAACAAATAAATGTAATTATTTCCAAAAATTGTTTTGTCAAGATTCAGAGTACAATACAAACATATTTTAGTGGCTTTGCCGAAGCAAATTACGTATTTATCATGTTTATTTTCAATAAATCTGATGTAGCACGGCTATGACATGAATTTATGCAATTTCATTATAAGCATCGCTTGCTTGTAGCAGAATTCCTTTAGTCTTTAGAAAATATTTGTTACTCAGTCTCTGAGTAAATGCATTGTTACGTAACTGACTGACAGTAAATAATCCCTCAGTTTCGTTGAAACGAATACACCATTAACTCTCGTTCAGAGGGTAATGAGGGATACGAGCATATGGAGTACCAAAATGTAAAAACAATTCTTATTGTACAATCCAACCGTTTGTTCAAGGCCGTTCTAAATATTTAGCTACAAGGAACCTTAATTAGAATAGTTCTGAAATTCATATAAACAGACAAATATTTACGCGATACATTCTTTATTTTACATCAATTATATTGAGACTAGTCAAATAATTGACAATTTATTATTACTGGAGAAATAAGAAATGTTCCATAGGTAAAGTAGTTTTAGGCATTTGTCTAATGTTTAGCTACTTATATTGCTAACTGAATACAATATGTTGCCCATTAGCATGGCAACTAGTAGGAAATAGGTACCTATGGTTTTTTTAGAACTAAGAATAATATTTGCCTAAATAGGCATGCGAATTTTAACTTTAATAATTAAGATTCATAATTAATTCTTAAATTCAACATTTAGTGCAAACGTGTTTTAATTACACTCTCAGATATTATAAAATTAAAAAATAAACAATAACTATATCTAAAGTGTACAATATTTAATTTCTATGTGAATTCATGCAAGTACATCTATCTGTTATATTATAGAATATGTCTGCTGGGGACGTATAAAGAATTATATGTAATAACGAAGATTAATTTTTATTTTTTTATTTTTTTTATTTTGCTCGTCAAAATGACCACACTCCACCTTATTTATCGTTTGTATATTACAAGCAGAGGGTAAATATATTTGTTGACGAAGGAATGCGAGGCTGTTTGGTCTGCTGCTCGTTGATCTCTAAGTACCGAGAGATGTCACGTGCACGTCTACAATTCAACAGATCTATTTTTAGTGTGTCTGCTGGGGTTGATAACTTGCAATAAGTATATACATAGTCTTGCCATAAATATGGTTACAAGGAAAACTCTTTATTGTTCTATTGCATAAATAATATATGAAGCTCATTCAAAATGATATCCATTGGCTTTAATACAGTCCTTTATTTGACTATAAATCATAATCCAGTGGGTTAAGATTGGAACTAGATGACGGCCAGTCTTCAGCTCTGATGAAGTCCAAAACGTTCGTTTCCAACCACGCTTGCATGGATCGAGCTTTATGACCCGGTGCTGAGTCTTGCTGAAAGGACCATTCTTTGCATTCCGCTTAAGAAGTTGATTTTTATTTTACCACCCCATTTCATTTTTAAATGATCAGTTACATAATTACCAGTGCGTCTCTTTATACGCTGCAAGTCCTAAATCATCTTTTAAAATACGCGACATGGTTCTAGGTGCTATATTCATTTCCCGAGATAAAATCTTTTGCTTTGGGACAGGATTTCCTCAAATTCTTTCCTTCACTGTTTTGATCGCCTTTTTCGTACAAACTACATGCTTACATGAGCGGCCAGATTCTTTTCTGCCACAAACAGAGGAGGTTTTATTGAACTTATCAATAGGCTGGTACACAAACATTCGATTAATACCAAGCGGATGGAGAGTTTCAAAAATTGCATTTGGCTCTATACCTACTGTGTGTAATGCTATCACAGCAATTCAGTTCTCTTAATCACTCCACTAAGGCCTATGTCCAGCAGTGACTGCGGTGGGCTGCTTGATTGATTGATTGAATCTCACTCCACTCCATTTTAATATCACAAAAATATTTAACACCGATTGGCGCGAAAATGAGAAAACACAATGAATATTCTTAAAAGAATGACAGATTCCAAATTTAAAAATAATATTATGTTTTTTTTTAATTGTAACAGTATTTATGGCCAGACTAAGTATTATTTCCTTTTGTACATAAGTTATCGCAATATCCTGTAATCAAAAATTGTGGTGGTTGAATTATTATATTTATTATCACGCCTATATCCCCGAAGAGGTTGGTATAGGTTTATTACACTCACATCTTGGCGGTTATGACTTTAAGACCCATGTAGTAGGACAATATCAGTAACTCGCTAGTCAAATTTAACAATACTTTGCTCGACCAGGGAAACGAGCCAGAGACCTTATACACAGCAGTCGAATACTCTACCGTTGCGTCACCGATGCAGTTAATTATGACCTTCTCTAATATCTCATAAAGAAAGGTATCTTATTTCTTTGTACTTATATAATTACTAATTAATTGTCTCACATATAATTTTGATAATTAGACGTTGCGCAACTTGTTATGTCATTGCTATGTACCCGCACGCTGTAAGCAATCAGTATACTAAATGATAATATAAATTCTTGTGATTTTTTTGCAAACCACTGTGGGCAGAAACCTTAAAATCTGGGCGCCCTTTATTTCTTTCTATACGTACTCGCTCTAACAAATAATTGGGATACACATACAGCGGTTTCTGTAAAAGAAAATGTTGTGTTTAAAGTCTGGATGCCGTTAATAATGGCGCCACCGTTGGAAACTGGCGTGCAGTAACTATCATTTACCACTCGAGGGATTTCAGTCAGTGCTCACATTGTGTATTTTATAAGCCACGATTTGAATTTATGAATCAGACAGATTTAATACTAACATTCCAAACCTTTAAATTAAAGCGTAACTTTACTAACGTCCGCTGAAAAACAATTAGCTTGCGATTAATTTCAAGTTTAGTCACTGAGGAACGAACATACAGCAAACTCGTTTAAATTAACCAAGTGGAAAGATAATTAAATTATTTTACCACTGAACAATTAGTTACTAATATTATTATTGTTATATGTAAAACGGAAAAACATTTTATAAGGTTATTTTACTTGCAAATTGTTCCTTCGATTATGAAAATAAATCAATTCGTACAAATTTTGCATTATTATTCTCTTTAGTATTTCATATTTAGATTATATGACAGGATCTATTTTTCTTCAATTAGTCTGGATGAATGCTTACTTGGCATGTCACTTTTTATTTAATCCATTCAGACCTTCAAAGAATTTTTAAGCCTTGTCTTATTTTAAAAAGACTCCTGCACTCGGTTAATCTTGTGTCACGGATGACTTTACGAACATTTAAACAACGGACACAAAGCACCCACACTACACTCGAAGCAACTATTTGTGGATTACACATTTTTTATCCTGGATGGAGGTCGAATTGGTATCCATAATTTTTATTCGTTCTTATTTTTCGCCATAGATTATAAAAGGCTTTTGTAAGACGAATGTATCTCTCTTGATCCTTTGTACATATTATATCCTAGAATATTTCGATTGTTGATATTAAATCATTTTTTTTTTACCTAGCGGAATGCATTGACGCATACCCCTCCGCGTTATGTCGCACTCACCGAGGTAAAAGAACGATGTTGAAACGTTGTTCGTCTACAGTTTTAGTATGTTTTTATGTAAACTGTAACTCTTTACTTATCCGCGACTCCGAACGCGTGGAATTTTGTTTTCGCGGATCCCTATTTTTTCTAAAATAAAAGTAGCCTAAGTTACTCCTTATAACATACGCTATCTGTCAGTGAAAGCCCCGTCAGAATAGGTTCAGCCGTTTCAGAGATTAGCTGGAACAAACAGACAGACAGGCAACTAATGAAAAATATATGTAAGTACCGTATATACTTTTATATGCATTTAAACACAAAAAGCACAAACATACACTTCAATTTTATTTATTTGTATAGATGGTTAACATCGTATCTACATAACGTATGATTCGTAGTAATCCGTAAATTCACACAGTGTTAGGATATGCGATAGATTGAAACTGATGGCCAAGGAGGCCGTCCCTCTAATGGAGATAACTAAATAATATGCACAGCGTCCGCCTACACTAATAGTGCTATAAGGCACCACCAACACTATTTGCCAACCTAATGTTACAAATGGATAATACTCTTAAAATCGTTGCAGCAAAATTATCTTTCTATGGCTTGAAATACTTAATAATTTTTACTGAAAGCTTGCTTTAATTTTTTTTTTTTTTAGTAAATATGTTATTGTTTATTAAGGAGCCAGTTAAGAGCAGCGATAGCTCAGTGGGGAGACCAACAGACTGCAATGCAGAGGGTCTCAGGTTCGAACCCACGTCGCGCACCTCTGACTTTCGGAAGTTATATGACTTTTCGAAATTATGTGCGTATTGATTGACAATTATCGCCTGCTCCGTGCCTCGGAAAGCACGTTAAGCCGTTGGTCCCGGCTATCATGAACATCTATGGCAGTCGTTATTGGGAGAGTGTCGACACAAAAGACCCCACTGGGTCGAAGTGTCGCCGGTCTGCACTGACTGGCCCCCACATAAGACAAGATAAGATAAGGAGCCAGTTGGAATAAACGAATACTTTTTTTTTGGATTCGAGGATTACATGCGCATGTTGAAACATTTTCGCTGTTTGTATATCTCGTGTTTCTAACCAACGCGAACCACCTACGCATACACGAGAAGCCGTAGCACGCATGATAAGCTCGCGCATGTTGACGCAAATAGCGCGACTATTTGCGTCGTGTACCACAACATAACAATGCATGTAAATTCAGCAGAGGAAAATATGCTACAAAATCTTTTACGGTATCCTTACTAATACTATAAATGTAAAAATGAATTGTTTTTTGTTACGCTTTCACGCGTTAAGTATTTGACCGACGATAATTAAATTTTGCATGCACGTTGTCAGGAGTAGAGTAGACATAGGGTACCTTTCATTTATAAAAAGTATTGTTCCCTAGCGAGCGAAGCTGGGGGCACAGCCTAGTTTTCCATGAAATGCAACGGTTTCGATTATACAACATGTAACATAATAAACGCACATCCTGAAAGTAGTTTGTTCAAAATCGCCTACTGAATCAATTCCAGTAATTTTTAATATAAGTAATTTTTTATCCCTAAAATAATTAAAACGAATTAAATTAGTCATCCATTTATTAAACAACTGAAATGAACGAATTTTTGACGCAATAAAGGCAATAATGTTAGATTTATTGTAATATACCCATACTATCCGCGCACAATAAGGAGAACTAATTCGTTAAATTATAATATTCAAGTACATAAAAGTAACGTTTTAATGATTATATTATTATTACGATTTAATAATCTAATTGGGGTGTTTGAGGTTGTGCGTTATATCTGTGACATGTTGTATATATCGTAAATATATTCAAAATAAATAATACATATATGAGACCTGTGGATAAGTTTATGCTTTGCTTTATTTTCAGTCGATCGTGAGTTCACAAGTTTGATTTCCGGGCTGTGTATAGCGCTATTTGGTTTTTCTATTAGGAATTTAGCACAAAGCTTAAAATGAAATGTATGAATTAATCCACCGGATATACACAGAGGAAAGCGTTTGTTTTGTTTACCATAACCCCTTAAATATTAAGACAACGGCCTCCAATATAATTTACGAGCAGTTGCTTTAAGTTAATATCGTGTTTCTTTAGTTAAAAGCTTTTACCGTCGCTGACGTAACTAATCCGCCGGTGTAAATGGTGAGCCGACAGGCCCAACGTGCTGTAATATCTCTATAAGCGCCTGTTTAAGCCTTAAAAGCCATCTCTTAAGGTTTTAAGTCATTTTCGTTCAGATTTTGTACCTAAATTATAGAAGGTAGTGGATGTGTAAAATTAGTAAGTGTATTGTACTAGAATTTAGTACTTTGTCTTTCATTTGTCATTCATTTTGGAACCACTATTTGTGGATCATACAATGGTTTTTCCTATATGAGAAACGAACACAACATTTAGCTCGTGGCAAGTAGCAAGGCGACCACCTAAACCACTGTTGCATCATCCGAATATTGGACACAACTGCATATGTAAATCTTATTACCTTTGTTCAGAACTTCATATGTAAACATCTCAGTTTAAATGTAGCCCGCGTGTCGTCATCTTTTCCTTTGTTTGAATACGGATACAGACCGGCTGGCGCAAATAACGTCACACATTGTAATGTGTCAATATTTAACTTGGTTTTTTAAGATAAGTATATTATTTCCGAATTATTTCAATTTAGATGAGGATGATCTTTGACTTATCTAGGTTTTTACTTTCTACCAGCGATCTGCCCCGGGTAATACAAAGCCTTATCAAATTGTACACCTAAACCTCCCTAATGAATCACTCTGTCTATTGGTGAAAACGGCATGAAAATACTTTTAGTAGTTTATGAGTTTATCGCGAACAAATAGACAGACACGGCAGGGGTCTTTGTTTTATATTAAACTAGCTGACCCGCGCAACTTCGTCTGCGTCACATAAGAAAGAGAGTGGGTCGTAGGCACCTATAATACAATTTTAAAGGAGCTGAAACTTTTTTTGTTAAATCCACGAACCATTGAACAAAATTTTATAAATATACCTTCAGTGCTAATTTAAAATCACGCAGAATAAACCAGGAGAATCATCGTTTGTAGGTCTGTTAATTATTTTACTGCGATTTAATTTTAAAACTGCGATATATTCATTGTTTTAAATTAAATACTTGTGATGAGTAACGTATTTATTTGGATAAGGATTAATATCATATTTATTAAAACACATTCGCAAATAATGCATTATTTTAGAACAAATTTGGTTAGCATAAAAAAGGTTATAGTGAGCCAACCTTAAAATATAGACATATGCTGTCGCGGACTTTTTTTTTAGAACTTTTAAAGGGAAACAATTCTGTCATACATGATTTTTCGAAACTTTAACTGTTTACGCAGCGCACGCAGCGGAAGCTCCCAAAAGGAAAAAAAACCCTCCGATTTTAAAACATTATTCATTGGTGCTCCGCTCCTATTGATCTTAGTGTGATGGTATATAGCCTATAGCCTTCCTCGATAAATGGGCTATCTAACACTGAAAGAATTTTTGAAATCGGACCAGTAGTTCCTGAGATTAGCGCGTTCAAGCAAACAAACAAACAATCTCTTCAGCTTTATAATATTAGTATAGATGTGCACAGCTTTTTTGTCATCATTAGACAATACAAACATCCCCCCGGCCGGTACCGCCGCAACCGCTATGTCCCTGCATTTTAAATCTCTAATATCCTCGTAAATATTCATTTAAATTACATACTGTAAAGGGCCATATTGATCTATATTAAATGCACAATGTATTTAAGTTACTTAATTGGATAAGGATTAATGGTGTATTGTTTAAATCGCTTCGTAAATGAGCTAAAATTTCTCGTAAAAAGTAAAGGATAAAAAATGGTTATTGTGAGTGATCCCCAGGAGATAGACATATACCATCCTGGACTTTTTTGTAGACCTTTTTAAGATATACAATACTGTAGTACATTATTTTGATCTATCTCGTAGGGTTCAGGCAGCGTTTGCAATGTAATCGGAGAAAAATGTGTTTATTTACGACATCACATTAGAAACCTTCCTTTTGAATCACTCTATCTATTAAAAAAAATCGCATCAAAATCAGTTGCGTAGTTTTAAAGATCTAAGCATACATAGGTACAGACAGACAGCGGGAAGCGACTTTCTTTTATACTACATATGTAGTGATATGTAGTAATGTACTGATATGGAGCCACCCAGTGTCTAATTCTACAAGAATATTCGTGCTACTAAAAGCTTTTTATGAAGCGTAATAATCTCATGCGTAATCTGTATTTTAAATTAAATAAATGTATTCACATAACTAGACTAGTTTAAAAAAATAACTGAAATACTAACATTTCTTTCTATTATGACTTTGTACATATTATGAAAAAGGTCATGGATGGAAATCTAGCTGGATTAAGCATACTCTGATGTTGTCAGATATTAGTAATTAGATATTTCGCATCGACGTCAATGCGGAGCACGTCTCAAATTAGGTTTTAGTATGCTCTAGATCAACGTTACTTTCATTTGTCACGTATCTGTGGGCAAAAACTAACATAATATAATATTATATTACATTTATTGTCACGATACGCATCACAAGTAATTGTGTTCTTGTGCTCTAATCACATATTAATCTAGGTAGTTATAGGAATCACTGCTATCATGATTTAGTGACGTTCAAGTTTGCATCCCCTGGCTAAAGATGTATATACCACACTAACTTAGAACAGATTGGTAAACTTTACTCATGCTGGAGCATATTACGGCAAGTTAATGAGAGCTAATACCCACCGGAACCCTCGTTTCGGTTAAACCAGCGTAGGTGAGGTAGCCAACCTACCAGAGATGGCAGCCAATAATCTAGTTTTGTGTCACTGTAGTAAATAGTTAGCGGAGTAATCAGTGGCCTTCATTCATCCTAGTCTCAAATGCCTACGTGTAATTTTCATCTAAGTCTAACTTGCTTTGTATAATTGACCAGCTTTATGTGTCATGATGCTTTGAAATATTTTATTTCATCGTAAACCGTAAATTATAAAAATTGGACGTGTCCCATATTTATATTTTACGGTTTACGGTAATTATTGAGATGGAATTCTCAAATGAGAAACAAAGAATGTCGTCGATGGTATCAAGCACATTACAGAACTGGAAAATTAAATAACACTTTGGTCGACCCGGAAATCAAGCCCGGGAACTCAACGTCGCGCGTCGTACGTAAAAATAAGCGGCAACTTATGTTACGGGACCAATAAGCAAGTAATATTAAATGCTATATGTATATAGATAAGGACTTTGTTATAATTTCCAAATACACGTGAAGAAAACAATTCCATAATTAAATGTCATACACATAAAATGCGACGTCAAATGTAGACGCGGTAAATATATTATGTGAGAGACATGCAACCAGCCGTATTGTTCGTCACTTCACATTATGTGAGCGGAAATGGCTCTCTCGGGATGTTCTCGTAAGAATGCGATTATCAGGAACATTATGAAGGCACTTATTCGCTAAAAATGCAGTTACATTTGCCTCCAAGCCTGAGATTGTCCTGTAATTGTTTAACTTTTGTATTCACTACGGTTTTAATGACAAAATGTTGACGGAGGGAAAGATTTCGTGTCATTCATTATTTTAATGGAATTTTATGTTATTGTGTAAAAGGCTTTGATTAAGATATACTTAGTTTTCAATGCTATGGTGAGTAAAGGAAATTACGCTGCTAAGTTTTTGAGTTAAACCCTTATAAACAAAGAAACAAACTAACAAAAAATCAAATATTTCCTCTTTATAATATTCGTATAGACTACTGCATTGAGGCCACTATCTGTTTGTTGTGAGTTCGATCACTGAACAAACAAAACAAATGAGATTCCAAGGCTGTGTGCTCTTTGTGTACGTTGCCTCAACGGCTGTAAACCTTCTGGCGTGCGTGATATAGCAATTTCTCTTGGTAGGATCAAAATAAAACTTATTTTATTTATATTTATCATAAACCAAAACAAGCCTAATACAAACTGAACCAGTCTGAAGGGCCACGAAAACACACAGACCCGAAAGAACTAGTTATGGATTACACAATTTTATTCCGTGGCGAACCCACATTACTTATTTACAGTTGCGATCACTTGAACTACTACGCCATTTGTGCAGTCAGGTATGTGAGCTTGTTTTTACCGTCACTGATTTCTGCATCTTAGCTGATAGTGAAGCTTACTAACAACACCCGTTACGTACGTATTATATATTGTCAGATAACGTAACTAATTTAAACATAAACAGAAATAATAAATTTTGATGAGCAAGAAGCAGAGACTTCTAAATGAATTTTAGCGTGTTTATTCTGACGTCCGGTCGGACGTTCATCCGACGGAGTTTTTCCGTTCTAAAACAAACTAAGTACGGACTACGTCCGGAAATTGACATTGCATGATAATGGCTGTAGACCACTTAGTCTCACCCGTTTTAGAGTTTTAACAACAGCGTATGTAAGTGAACGGCAGCTCGTGCAATTAGAATATTACTTTATGTTTTATATTCTCAGGAGGTATTATGATATTACATTTTAGGTGTCCTTGGCCGTGTGCCGAAAGTAGTATTACAATAAAAATTCACAGTATCTTTGCGCAAATATTTTCGTTCAACTGTGAAGTCGAGAGCTACACTTTGCTTGACCCAGGAATGGAACCGAGAACAATATATTTCAATAAAAGTATATTTTGTATGGCGCCCAGAATCTATAATCACTTGCCTAAGTCTCATCTTAAAGAACAAAATGTAAAAATTGTTAAGAAAAACTTAAAGCAAATATTGCTGCAAAAATGCTATTACACTGTTGAAAATTTTTACTAGATAAAATGTAATACATATAACAAATCACATTAGTTTTATATTAATGATTGCACGCCGCAAAGCTAAGTACAGTCTTACCTAATTGTATACATACTAACATAACATCCCATATTAACTGTATTTTAAATTTATGTAATAAATAAAAAATAAATAAACTCATAAGACGTGTAGTAGCAAAGAGTTTAGAAATCTGCTTGATAGACGGCTACGAGACTATCGTCGTATGTAGGGACTGGACACAATTACAACGTTGGTAAATAATATACTTAGGTCAAGAGATGACAGGATAGTAAAAAATGGCAATCTTTTGTAATTATATATTTGCATATACAAGTAAAATTGAAGAATAAAGAGGCATCAGAGTTGATGTCACTTAATTTACTATTGGAAAACGTATTGGTCTTCCCTTATTTTAAAGGCAGGTTTGAGGTACGCCACTGTTAAATGTATATATAAATGTATTTCTCTACCAGTGAAACTTTTAATATCAGCGCGGTGGATTATGGCCCGATCATCAGATACTGAGAAGAGACCGATAGTTTATAACTAGGGCAGATATTGTATTTATTAATGTAAATTATTTTCAAGGTCGTTTGATTTATAAATTTATAAACATTTAGTTAGCAATAAGTGTTTAAGTGCGTAATTGATCTTAGTCACTCTGTTCAGTACCTATCCCTGTAAATCAACAAATATAATTCGTGGAAATATCACGTACAATATTAAAACGTCCTGCAGGAAATTACAATTCATTGCTCCACACTGCGTCGTATCAGTTAATAACCTGATAACATTAATAGATTATACTAATGAGACTTGACGCCTGTAATTTGCCGACATAGCCTGAAATATACTAAATAGAGGCGCGATACCGAACGCCATCGGATTATCTCTAGCTAATCTTAAGAGCTACTGAGATATTACAATTAAACATAGCTGTTATTCGAACCCATGATATATTATAGAATTTAGTACATATATCCTAACTAATACTAAAAATGCGAATGTAAGTTTGTTTATTACGCTTTCACGCCCTAACTACTTGACCGATCATCATGTTACATAAAAGGTTATAGGATTTACCTTTAATCCAGAAAAAATACTATACCCAGGTGAAGCCGTAGGCAGAAGCTAGTATTGTATATCATATAATATAACCTCTGTTTTATTAACATTTTATTAACTGCCTTTATTTTTAATTTGACTACTCTCGTCACGGATATAATACCTATGTTTTTTTTAATACTATTTAGGTGGCAAACAAACATACAGCGGCCCACCTGATGGTAAGTCGTCACCGTAGCCTATCGACCCTTGCAACACCCGAGGCATCACTTGCGCGTTGCCGACCCTTTAGGAAAGGAAGAAAAAGGAAGTGGAAAGGAAAAGGAGCGGGAAGGGGGGAAGAGGCTGATTGGGCCTCCGGCACTCTCACTCACCGAACGAAACACAATAGTAGGAATACTGCTATTTCACGTCGATATTCTGTGAGAGGGTAGTCCTTCCCCGGTCGAGCCGGCCCCCATTCATGCTGAAATCAGCGAGGCTCTACTATGTCGTAGAGGATTTTACAAAATAATAAATAACTTAAAATATAAAGACTCAGATCAACCATTTGCGGATCACACAAATGTTTATCCCGTGTGGGGACACAGCCATAATTATTCCGTGTGGGGACACAGCCATAATTATCCCGTGTGGGGATACAGCCATAATACTTAGCGCATTGGCAATGGCGAGGCGACCACTTTAACCACTATCTGTGCAGTCAAAACAAAGTGTCCTTTGAAATAGAGTGCCTTTGAGAGCGGAAAGGATGTAGCGTCCTATGTATTTTCAGAAGTTACACAAGCGCAAAAAATCTAAGGGTTATAAATAATAAGTGTATTTCTAGAATACCAACATTTTTATAAAATAAAATAATTTTATGGCGATTATGTTACTATAATTGTTTCAATAGCTAGGTATCTAACCCAAATATTATATGTCCCCATATTGTAATAAAATTTGTTACTCGATACTTCTAATGTATCCCTAATGGTTAACTAAACCTAGATATTATATTATTTTTAAATTTGTTTGCAGTTGAGGTGCTCTGATCGTTATTGCAGCAAACTTATATAAATATATATATATATATATATTTATAATTTTAATATATAATGTTTTCGTTCTTTTTTTTCTCTTATTTTATTATAAGGGACTTTTATACAATTGTATATGCCAGTCCCATCGTACCTCATAACAAGTTATACAACAATTTATTTAAAACGCAACGACACGAACTTATAAATGACAGATGCGGCTTTCATTGTTTCTAAAAAGTGTATATTAAGACTGCTCTGGGTGCAAATTTTTGGGTTTGCAAACAAAGGGACAAATGTTTTTTAATTTAAACACTAGCGACCTGCCCCGGCTTCGTAGGTACGGATAGTACAAAACCTTAACAAATTATACACCTAAACCTTCCCTATCAATCCCTCTGTCTATTGGTGAAATTCCGTTCAGTCGTTCTTGAGCTTCTCGCGAACAGACAGACAGACGCGACAGGGGGACTTTGTTTTATAATATTTAGTGAATATACTTTATATTCATCTAAATACTTTAACCGTAAAGTAAATTACAATTTTAACCTACAAACAGTCGGGTAGCCATTGTTTTATTATTTAAGTAAATTACTATTACTATTATTTAAATAATTTAATAATAAATAATTAATTATCTAGTCTATAAATCTAGTCCTCAAGTAAACATGTCATATCATCATTGATATGACATGATTACTTAAGGACTAGTAGCAATGCACTTTTATGTATGTGTATAGGACTCCTGTCTCCCAAACTAGGTGAGAACCTGTATCTTGGAAGTCAGTGTTCCTCCGCTAGATTTATGACATTAAACAGCAGTGAAATAATTATCATTGTAAGTACTAGGTAATTAACATAGGTACATATATTATGTGGATATTAAGTTAAATTTTTTACAATTACCTTATTAAAACTCTAAAATACAAAGATAATTTGATATCCACTCAAGAATAAATAAGTTGCAAGCGTTTTAAATCTGGTAGAACAATCTCCACTACGGCCCTATTTTTCCTTATATCCAAAAATTATTTACTACTCCCTTATTTTGCAACCAATTTTAATACTGTTTTTATAATAAGATTTCTTATGATTGTTATTTGTATGTGTGTGTAAAATATTGTACAAAAACAAACAAGGGCAATTAACATTATGTTACTTGTAACAATACACGTTCAAATTAATAATGCCGATGAAATGCAGTGGCAATGCAAACATTGAGAAGTATGTCACTAAGGAAAAATGTGTGAAAATTGAGGAAAGTGTGTTAAGATGATTTGGGCATGTAGAAAAATGGACGACAATAGACTGATGAAGAATTGTATAAGGTAAATGTGAGTGGGACAACCAGAGACGAAATATCTTGGTAAATCTTCTGGAACTAAATTAGAGATAATCTGAAGGAAGCCTAAACCGACGAGCGTGTATGAAAATTAAATATGTATTGAAAGAGAATGCAGCAAACGAGTCTACCAGGATCGTAGCAAGTAGAAAGAGTCTCTGCATAAAAATCAGGCATGAGTTTATTTATGTATACATGTAAAAATGATACAAAACAAATACTATTTTATTTTGTAGTCATCTAAAATAGCATCTGTATAATCAAATTCAATTTTCCTTTTAATATGAAATATGTAATATGTTATGTACTATATTTATAAAAAGCTTATCATTTGTTGATCCAAATTTGTTCTTCTTTTCCTGGAGTATATCGCACGCCAGCGGATGCACCCAATATCAGTGATATTAATTCTGCCAACTTGGGAAAACTTTGTAGTATACAATCTATGTATGTTGTTTCTCTAACAAACTTCTGAAGTAGGACATTCTCCTATAGTGCTGTATCATACGATGGATATTGCTAGCTCTCTAATATAGTCTTGTAGTTGTTCGCATGTGAGATAGTCGTGTTTCTATTAAATTATTAGTTTCAATTCAAGTTAGTCATAAAACAATTAACTTGGGAAAACACGGCGGTCCTGAAGGAACATCACGTACTATCTCGGAGGCAACATACACGTACACTACGCACTACAAATTACCATGAAATAATTTGATGGAAATTAATCGTTTTGGTAACTTGCCTTGTAAGCGAATAAATGAGGCAGGCAACTACATTATAAATAATAATTAGTTTATTAGTTTGAGTAGGGATTCTGTGCCAAAATTGTGTTAATTTACATTGTAAATTGTTACCTGATTCATAAATTTTCGTTTCACTTACAAAGAAAATTAAGTGAATTCTTCTATTACTTTGTTTCATATTTTGGATAATCACAAGGTCATCTAGATTAAATTACTTAACATGCCGTGTTAGAACTTTCGTACACAATACCTATATTGTTATGTATACCATCGCCTATATGAAACGAATTTGTGGCGTGTCGCCAACAAACACCTAACGTTAGGTTTGGCTTATACCTACCGGTCTGTAGTATGTACGTTGAAGTCTATCGAATTGTACGTTTCAAATAGACCTTGTTGTCGCATAGCCCTAGGTGAGAGACAAATACGGCAACCTGATAAATACCAAATATTGACACCACAACACTACTATGTCGCTTGCACTGTTACATAAATTAGTGTAGGTTTTAATGAAAAACAAAACAAAATCTTTCGTATATGTACATTAAAATTTTTAATTATGTATTTTGTTAGATATCTCAAGCTACCAAATTGTGGCAACCGTCTTAATACCTTCAATGGTATTTGCGTGATGCCAGAGGAAACAGACAGGAAGAAACAATAACTAGTTTGGCAGATAATATCAATTAATTTTTTTAAATATAGTTAGAGCATCCTAGTTATATTTGTATAATAGTAATAGATAAGAACCAGTTTACGGGAACATCTGTCATGGCGCAGATGATAACAGAGGGACTAGAATAAGTGATATATTCTGAATTATGTCCATAAAATCGAACAATTGTGTGTTTGTTTAGTTTATCTTAGTACTTTACTAAGCACGAATATAAGTCGAAATCTTATGGGAAATAACTCCGAAAAAATATTGGAAATTAGCGTTTAACCTACTGGCTATAAAATAATCAAGAACATGTATAAACATAATATTATTATAGTTAACAACACGTTTGCTTTAATAAAAATACCGTAATAGAAAATAAAATTGCCTTTGTTAAAAATAGGTATCGTAAAATTCTTGGAATACTAGATATTATACCAACATTTATCAAAGGAAAAAGTTTGTTTTGTTACGCAATTACCTATACTTTGTTTTTTAATATGTACCTACAGCATTCGGTTTATGTTTCGGGTCTCTTGGCTGCCAAACATTATATAAGCATAATAAACCCATATCCCGTACAAATATCTGTAAGCGATCCAAGTACATAATATTTGTTTTGTTCGACAATCAAAGACGATATTTGGGTACAAAAGGCACTGCTATTGCTCTTTGAAAAATCTTGATATTATACCTACTTTACCCACAAAAAACATTTACTTATAATACATAATTATTATCTATATTTTTATTGGTAACAAGCAGGCTTTAACTGCCTACAAACAGGAGCAAAGGGTTTCCATACAATATGAATGTTTCTTTTTTTATTGTTACTGTTCGCAGACGAACTAATGGCTCCTGCTAGTAAGTGGTAACCGCCACACATGGCATAACATTTTCAGACATCACAGAAGAAATTTTAAGTTAATACAGCCAAGTCGCTGTTTACCGTAAATTACCTAAGTGGCAAATGAGATTCTTAATTATTCTTGAAATAGATTTTTGCGAAGTTTCCACGAATACGACGTGAAATCATCGAAGAGCTAGTTAATCGAAGGGTTATTTCATTGATGGACCATTCCATCAAACAGTCATCTACAAATACCCATGTCGCCGACAGAGCATTTTCTCGAGTGTCTCATGTTCTAAGATTAAGTATATAGAATTCCTAATAAACAAATTATTAATCAGCTAAGGCCCTTTTAACAAAAAATATAATACCTTCTTCTAAATAGTGAAAAGCATGAAATGTAAATGATCTTATAAGGTCTCATTAAGCATCAATCGAATTTAGCCAATGCGGCGTCGGCACCGAGTTAATTCATTTAATAAAATGTTTTTCTTGGCTGGTTGTTTGTTTGGCACCGACTCCAGATTAACAGAACGATTCGATTTATTATATACCGATTTATTATATACCGATTAATTTATGCTCAGACTAGCCAATTTTTTATTATTGTGATACCTTTGGAACCAATGAAAGTTAAGAAGTAAAGAAATTCTCAACTGACTTTCTCTTCTATCACTCACGAATCTTTTCAGGTAAAGTGAAATAAATATTTCAGATTAAAAAAGGAAAAGAGAAATTAAAGTAAAACCAAGACCTCCAATATCCGTCGTAATATTTCTCATTGTTTAGAGGACAGTAGGTAGCATCGCCACGTTTAATGACAATGCTTATTTTCATAGGTACCTACGGAACTTGCACAAAATTGACTTCAACTTATCATGCCGCAAAATTACTGTTCCCCAGTGTTATTGGGTATATAATATGTATTCAGTACAGTTACAATGCCATTTTAAAAGCGGGATTTCGCTGCTATTAGCTTGTGCAATCGCCGACAAATCACATTATTTCTGACGTGTACAATATACTACATACTGATCCAGGTATTGGTTATAACCCACGCAGGATCGCTCACTTAATAATCAGTAAAATCAGTTGGGGTTAAATGAGATAAATGTGTTAAAACATTCATTTAAATTATTTAAAATAAAATTACAATTCGTCATCAGCAGTGCGTGTAATATTCTAAATGTATGTATGATTAGTTTGTAAACATTATGAAACCCTATTGCTTTCCTAATATACATAATTACTATATTAAGCAATAGTAAATTTTCATTTATACCTTTTAAAGGTATTGTCGAAGAAAATATATGGCCTTACCTATCCTAATATTATGAACAAGAAAGATTGTTTGTCTGTAATTGATAAATATGTAATATGTAACGGGTATTAACGCGATCATGCTTACTTTACTTTTTTTTAGGCTTCACGTTTCGACCAGGTTACACCGGTAAAAGGTAAAGATTATGCATGATCGCGTTAATACCCGTTACATATTATATATAAATCATGCAACGCGAAAGTTTAAAAGTTATTATTGTAATTGATAAAGTCTGAAGCTGCTGAATCGATTTTGATAACTCTTTCGCCCTTAGAAAAGGTCTTTATCATTTACTAGATGTTCCCGCGGTTTCACCCGCGTTTATCATTACTGCACCGCCCCCGTGGGTCGTAGCGTGATGTTATATAGCCTATAGCCTTCCTCTATAAATAGGCTATCCAACACTAAAATAATTTTTCAAATCGGTCTAGTATTTTCTCAGATTAGCGCGTTCAAACAAACAAACAAATAAACAAACTCTTCAGCCTTATAATATTAGTATAGATAACACCAAGCTAAAACTCGCAGGATCGGAGGAATAATAAATAAACGTTGGTAAAACCATTGGGATGGCTAGTAAAATAAAGATGATATCTTTGACATCCCCTTTTAAAATAACCTAATTCTCTGTAAACTTTAAGACGATTTTAGTTTCAGTACCAAGTAATTAAATTATTTTTGTAGCGACTCCAAATTGATCAGTTTCCATTGGCACCTTAGTTAAGACTAAACTTAAAGTAATTTTGAAGTTTGTTTATATTATCGACTAAAAGTCATTATAGGCATTTTCAGCGTTTTTTTACATAATACCTAATGAAATAATACTGAAGTAAGTAATAGCAATAAAACCTTATTTTCGTATACCTACCATACAAATTTATGTAAACATTTTGGCCTTAGCTTTTAATAAATCCATCGAGTATCTTATTTAGGTTAATGACTATATAAATATTATTTTACCTTTATCTACATATTATGAACGCTATACTTTAATAACAATAACCACATAAAACTGCATACACTAGAGAGATAACCAATTTGTGTTATACAAGCGGTCACTTAATTAATTTAATAATTTATATGGAAATTAACGGTCAGGAAGATAATAAATGGGAAAAGATATTCTGAACTAATCTAAATACGGCAGACTTTCGTACAACAGGATAGTCTGTATGGAAATATGTATATGGTTATTAATTATATACACTTATAACAAACCCGTTTACCTATTATTTTAGAAATTTTAGGCATATTTTAAGATTTTAATTTGTTAGATAACAAATAAGCCAACACGCTATTACTCTATTATTAAAGAACCAGTGTCTTGCATAATTCCAACTCAAATAAAATTTTATTCTGGAGGGAATATGAATGTTTTCGCAAATGTTGTGTTAGCTCTTTACAATTACTCCACAAAGAGCCGTTGAAGTAATCTATTTAACAGTTTAAATACTTTTTTAATAAGGGGAACATGTCCAGCTTTGCTATAAATTCAGTGAAAGCTTTTAGTTAATTCATAATTTTGATGTCAAAATTCCTTATGGAATCTAAAAAAACACTTGTCACAAATACATGTAAGCTTTTATTCGTAATTATCAAAAGCATGATATACTTTTAATAATTAAAAGAACATCGGTCATATCGTACCTGAGCGTGTACAGATATGTTATATACATAAAAAAATCGTATTTTTTTTAAGGTTAAACAGTTATAAATATCTCATTAGAAAGCCAGGAAATAAAGATATTCATTTTTTTATCATCGTACATTTTGTTGGAATCGGAATGCAAATTATTTTATAGATTATACTTAAATACATTATTTTGATTTTTAATAGTTTAGTAGCGGTACAACAATTCACTCAATAAGTAAATATCACATTAACTCGAAATCTGTTTGTATTATTGATTTTATAAAATAGAAAACTTAACAAAAGTAATAAATGCATCAACGTTTAGCTTATACGCGTATAACGAAACGTGATTTGTTACCGATGCGCTGGCTCCCCGATATCGATTGACAGTTGCGATCCACGGCGTTTGTTGTTGTGAGGTTATGATACGTTCTTTTATGTCATTTTGATTTACTGTTTTTAACCCCGGCTTTTGTCACCGTGAGCTGCAAAGTATTGCAACAAAAAATCGGGTAACGTTGCAGTGGATACGCGGCCACAGCAACTCTTCTGGCAATGATGCTGCAGATCAACTGGCAACGAGAGGTTTGAACACCAAAATGGTAGGACCCGAACCAATTGTCCCGATACCCTTCTGCCAACTCAAAACATGGTTATGCGATAGAATCACGGAACTACACGAAACACAGTGGATAGAAACAAAGGAATGTAGACAGACGAAGGAAGCCCTTCCATGCTTAGACAGACATTTGACACGCAAACTGCTACGTTCCACAAGGAAAAACTTACGCCACCTAGTGGGTATAATAACAGGCCACTGCTCACTCAACAGGCACCTATTCAACATCGGCATCACTGACTGTATGGAGACCGAGGAGACACTGGCTCACGTGCTCCTACATTATAAAAGCGTGAGCAACCAACGGGCGAAATTTCTAAACAGTCCAGAAACGATGAAGGAGTACCTCCTTCATCGTTTCTGGACTGTTTACTGCGCAACATCGGTCCCCTATTGTCTTTCTGGATGGAGCTGGGGTGGTATGAGTAGCCGAACAATATTTCGCGTCGGTTACTTACGCACAATGGCCCAATTGTGGGGCTAAGTGCGGATAACACACGTCCAAGTAACTAACTAGCCCCGGCTTTGTTTTACTGACTGATAACTACCGCTTCTGACGATTACTTTGTGCTTTGCCTATAGTTGTTATTGTATTTGTTATGATAAAATCCATTTAAAATTATATTTATTCACATATTTCTTTCTTTTTGCTTTCTGTTACAACAAGAATTGATAAGATTCGAAAACTACTTCGACCTTAACAAACTCGATATCAATGTGGCCAAATGTTATCAATCACCTTTACCCGTAAATTAAAACCTACTAACTTTGTATATGCACTCAAAGGAGAACATCTTAGAAAGTTAGACGAGATACGGGACCTAGGCGTAGTTCACGACTCCAAACTGACTTATGAGAGCCATATAGATAATATTGTTACGAGAGGTAATAAAGCATTAGGATTTCTTATTAGGTCCAGCTCTCAGTTCCGTAATATAAAAGTAGTCAAAATCTTATATTGCTCATACGTGCGTAGTATACTTGAGTATTGTTCACAAATTTGGAACCCACAATACGAGGTTTACATAAATAGACTTGAATTAGTTCAAAAAAGATTCTTGGGACATTTGCAATACAAGTATAGGACTATGGATGACAATTGTGAATTAAGATGTAAAAGACAACATATGCTACCTCTTAGCGAACGGCGTAGAATCGCAGATATATCTACATTTATGATTTATGAAAATAGCACAGTGTCAAATTGATTCTCCAGAGCTCCTCTCCAGAATAAGTCTTGCGGTGCCAACAAGAGTCCATCGGCACCCAAATTTAAATTATCTACATACTCCCCGCTGTAATACCAATTATAGACAAAACTCTTTCTTCATTAGAACCGCAAAACAGTTAAATCGCATTGACTTGCCTGAATTTGATCTGTTTAATAGTTCTCCTAACACAATAAGACAGATGTTATCAAGGGACTGGTTTGACTGCATTGTGTAACAAAATTTATACTTTTATATACACACTTACTTTACTGGCATAACGTTAATTCATCTCTTTTGTTGTTGTTGAAGCTCACGGGCACCTATAGTTTTATAATGCGAAAACTGTTCATGGTCTGTAGCTATAGTATTTGAAATTGTTCAGACATAGTAAGACTGTTTGTTTACCAATTAAAGAAAAATAAAAAAATAAAATAAACACTAGATATCTAAAAAGATCGTTAAATCAGTTTGATAAGCTTAATTAACTATTGAAACCTATTTGTTAAAACTTTTGTAGATTCTAATCTTCTTTTATAATATTAAATTATTTAGGCTTTTTACGTGCCATTTTCTGACGGAATAGTGTTTAATACATAAATACTAACAAATCTCATTATAGTTTGTTAATGTACATGGAAAATAAAAGTCAGGTACAGCTGCTATAGATATTTGGCCATTGTTCTTTTCTTTTGAACTTAAATTAGCTTTTACGAAGTTTTTCGCTGTTTATTTTGTTTATAATTCTTTATTTCTACGAAATCCTTGTTTCGGATACTTGTAGTTATGGATAATTATGATGCTTATGCGAAAAGTTAGAAAGCTACCAATGACATTGCTTAGAGACCTTGCTTGCAATCTGTAACTCTAGACAACATAATGTAAGTAACTGCCTATTACTAGTATTTATAACGATAACCTCGAAGCAATTTTAATTACTGTGAGTTGGTAACAAAGCACGACGTAACACAGAATAGCTGCTATCGGTAAATTTATAATTTGACAATGTCATAGCGTTAATGAAAATGTTGAAAGATAACGTTATCATAATTTTAGTCGCACTCCGGTACCTAACTCCCCGGTTCAATATGTTACCAAAGAAGATAATGCGGAAAAACTTTGTACTTTACGTTTTAATAAAAATGTTCACATTATTTGTTTTTAGCCGACTACGAAAGGAAAAGTTTATATATTACACGTATGATATTAATATTACTTATTAAAAACATACGCGTAACACTTTCACGGCATCCCCATTGGTGTAGTAGATAGTGGGAATGCTTAGAATAGATAAAACGTATATTTGCGTGTAGCACGCGTAACCACGTTTGCTAAAAGTGTGCTTTAACAAACTAGATTTTACACTGTATTGGTCAGTCCGCTTCGAAAGTATCGGTAGTTGAATGGTATAAAGTAAACAAAATGAAATAATGTAATAGTTAGATATTTACTTTGCCTAATAAATAACTGCAGAATATAATGCAACGAAGGATATTAAAACATTGTTTCACTGACTTATTTTCCAAGTAATTAGTCGAACTTGTAATATTTGCGTAATTTTAATATCTTTTGATTTAAACACCTACATGTTCCGTGTCGTATTAAATGAAATTATATAAATGCCATTAGATTGTATTTATATTATTTTCTATTTAATAAAATATTACCACTTCTTATTATTCTATAATTAGTTTGACTGCTGTGTACGGGTATTTTCTCAGTATGATAAAGGTTGGGTCCATTGTATAGTAGTCCTTTATTTACATTAATTTGTGGAATCTAATTTGCGGCCCATTTACAACGGTATATTCACGTCTAACCAGCAGTGCAGTATATTCGTTTTGACAAAATTCGTGGCTAGACTTTACATTAAATTTATTTTCAATGACTCAGTTAAATTACTATTTTAATACATTTCTGATGAGTTATCAGACTGAACAATGCATTTGTTTAATTACAGTTTGAAACGCTTTTTCTGTCATTAGGTTTCAAATGATTATTCGACCACAACGAAAGGAGTATTCCCACAAAACATTACAATCGTTAACATTTTATTGTATAAATTAGGTATGTCAATTAAACGTATTTAATTAGACTTGTCCATTAACTACGCTTGCCTAGACTAAGTGACAGAAAGCGATGCAATGTGATGCGACGTTTTGCAACCTCATCGCGACGTGTTATGAAAATATAATTATCAATATCAAACAATGATTCATGAATGTTTTATGGATTGCAAATAGTTACGTTTGTAACTAATATTTGATATTATACTACCTATTAAAGATTCAAATTTTACATTAATGCTAAAAATACTCGATCGAAGTTACTGATCATTTAAAGCTAGATTTATTGTCCCTTTAAATAAAACAATACATATAAATATAATATTCATGAATCATTATACTAAGAAATGTAAGAAGGATGAAAAACTATTAGTATCAAACGATATAGCAAAATATAAAACGCTAAATTTCGTTATTAATATTTCGAATACACAGAACAGCGAAATAGAATATCTTAGTTTCGCGGCCTCAGCGAGAAAATAACTTCTCGTTGTTAAAGATTTTGTTTATTATGTGTTTCTCTCAATCTTCACTTAGCAATACTCATATAATTGTTAGGTCCTACACCTTTTTTTTTACGTGGGAATATGCGCCTGATGCATACCCCCTCGCCACAAAGTGAGGCAAGAGGGTTATGTCTGGCTCTCCCGTACTTCGGGCCTACGGACCAAAACCTACACGGTGTGCCTACTCGCTGCCTTGTATAGTGGGTGGGCGGCTGGAAAAGAGACTACATCAGCGACTCACCCAGCAGACTATGACTCCTGGGCAACGCCCCGGCACTACAGAGGGCGTCGGACCGACTCAAGGGCTGGCGGGTGGTAGATCCTCGTTCTTCCGCCCACGGCCTTCATTATGGCGGCATCGGCATGAGGCGCGCGAATGCGTGTCTGCGCCGCTCGGTTTGCCGTCGCCGGCTCGGATCCACAAGGATACTTACCTCACGGATCCGCTCCCATGCCTCCTTCTGCGAGATGACGTCCTCGCAGATGCGACCGCTGCCCACTTCAGCCTTCACACATATGGCTTTGGATCACGGCCGGCAGTGAGAGGTCTTCTTCCACAACCTCAATGAGTTCACGGAGCTGCACCACCCAAGCAGGACATTGCTCCAGCGTGGGCTACACCGTGTCCTCTTCACACTCGCAGTGGTGGCAGACGGGACTCGGTTCCCTCCTAGCGACCGTGTGCAGGTATTTGCCAAAGCAACGGGTCCCATGCTGCCGCCCTGCCCACCGCTCCAATACCGGCTGGAGGGCCCCAACGGTTCTGAAACAGGTCAGTGGGCATCCAGCCGCGCCTTCCACTTACCAATCAAGCCCTGGTGGGCTCAATCGCGCGTGTTCTTAATCACTGCCGGGAGGGAGCGATAACCCGTCTTCTCCCGCACCTTCTCACTCACTATGAATACTTCGGCGAGCACTTCAGCCTCTAAATCCCACGGAGGTATTCCACTCCGGTGCGCCGTAAAGCGCCATCGACCGGATAACCCCCGTGTAGAGTCACCAGCAACCAGCACTGGGCCCGCCCAAATTTGGCAATAGCCGTCCAAGGGCGGACGCAGTGCCAAGAAGCTTCGGGGCGAGCTGTCTGAAATGCTCGTCGAAGTGCCACCTTCCGTACAGGACCAAGCCCAGATACTTCATGTGGGCCTGGACGGGAACGCGCGTCGAGCCCAACACTATCGAGGCGCCGCGGGGTGGACTACACCTAACTTATACGAGTGGTTTATTTAATTAGGAGAACACGTAATAAAACTTCCTTTAAGTATCTTTTTGTCTATCTATATTATAAAACTGTAACGAGGCTGTGTCTGCATATAAGACTGAATCGAATTTTAGATAGTCAGTTATTACGTAAAAATACCGATCATCCTTTGATGCTGTGTTAACCTGTGGTTGCATGCTGTATCAATGGACATATCGCTGTCCACTACTGGACATAAGCCTCTCTTATTTTACGTCACAACATTCAGTCTTTCTGCTTTTGTATCGAGATCTTGTTCTCATTAGTGTTTTTGAAATCAGTTTATTTTTTTTAAAGTCTTTAGTGTTTAGTATTGTTATATGTTATTTAGGCAAATCAAGAAAGCCGAACTTTTGTTTTTGGGTTAAGATACAGCTAGAGTGCAAAACAAACGAAACAATAGCTTCAATAGCTTTTTAAATCCTAAAATAAATACGTACATAGTAATCGATTACACTTGACACCTTCTCGCATATGTAATACCTTGTACTGCCTTTATTTAAAACTTTGTGTGCATTTGGTAATTTTGCCAGAGGGTCCATTTAGAGAGTTGGCGAGTCACCTTCTGCCTTTCCGGCTCAATAATATGGTATCTTGTAACCTGTAGGCCCCAATTTTTATCCTAGTTTTGTTTATATTACAATTGGTATAAATTAAACTTGGCTGAAAATCGGGGCCTGTTACAACAGCGACTCATATACCACGTACCATGTACTGTGTAAGCCTACCGAAGAGACGGCAATTTTTCTAACGTTAAATATTAGAAAGCTAGCCTTGAAATATAACATTGATAATATTATTAATTTCAGTCCAGAACATAATTTCTACAGCTATAAATGTATATTTACACACATATTCATTCAGTGTTTTTACTTTTTATAGATTGTAGTCGTTGGAGCAACGAGGAGACTTAGGGTCTCTCTGCGTGTTCTACCGACTCTTTCACGGGGAGTGCTCTGAAGAACTGTTTGATTTGGTACCAGCGGCCCCTTTCTATCACCGTACCGCTCGACACCGAAGCAGGGTTCATCCATATCACTAGGAAGCGTTCAATTCTAAGACGGTACGCTTTCAGCGATCATTTCTCCTACGTACGTGCAAGCTCTGGAATGAACTGCCAGCTTCGGTGTTTCCCGAGCGCTATGATATGTCCTTCTTCAAACGAGGTTTAAAGAGAGTTCTTCTTTCACGGTAGGCAGCGGCTTTGCTGTGTCCTGACATTGCTGAAGTCTATGAGCAGCGGTTACCACTTTCCATCAGGTGGGCCACTTGCTCGTCTGCCACCAACGGCAATAAAAAAAATAAAAAATAAACTTTCTAGTTTCTATTTTTGTCTATCAGCCTTACATAATAAAATGTGAACACGACAAAGACAACAATGTGAAATGTGAACTTGTGGTCGCCTAGATAGGATTCTGGTTAGGTTTTATTTAAGCTGTGCCCCGGTATTGAGTATTTTACAATATGATACCATATGTATGTTGTCCATTTTTGTTTTATAGTAATAGTAATGGACTAATGTAAGGCAATAATATAATGTGTGAAGAATTATAGATTATTGGACATATTATTTGGTGTCAAATAATTAAGAGTTGATTTTTAAATATCTCTATCTATTACTACAGATAATATCATAATTAATATTCAAAATAAATGTTATTTAGAAAATAAAATACAGAATGTTTAAATCCGAACAAATTTGGTATTTTATCGTATAATACAAATACTGAATTGTTATGTCAGTATCAGATTACAGACTCTTTATGGATCTTGAAACCTCCGACATTTCTTTGGGCTACTAATTAAGTTGATTTACAAACGCATCTTATTACGTTTCACAAGAGAATTTAAGCTCAGATTTCCTGCCGGAATTTGTTTATGATAATAAGGTCTTAATAAATTTTTTATTTTGTTATCTTGCCTATTTTTTTTAAAGTGGATTTTATATTATATGTATTATACTAGAAGTACATACAGTGCAAAAAAGTATATGAAAGAGGAGAAAACAGTTTGCAGTTGTTCCACACAAGTGCAAAGTGTTTTCTCCTCTTTTAATTGTTTTTTGCCATGGGTCAAAGTGACAGATTGGATCGCAACAAATAGGAGGCCGACAGTTTGATCGATCACGGGGAAAATGGCTCAACCATTCGAGCGAATAAAGTGCTCGCAAGTGGCCCATATAGTTAAAGATTCTAGAGATACTTTTTATTGTAGGTTTGATACATTTAAGTAAGCAGTTCCAATTAAAAGTTAAGGCAAACATAATTACTCATAACAAAGATTTTCGTTAAACCACGATTGTGTTCATTATATTTTTATTTTCGAGACACTCGTGTCGACTTACACATTTATTAAAAAGGACCAGAATACGGGCTGCTTTAAGCTCGTTAAATATATGATTTTAGATTAAGGCTATACGCTAAATGAAGTATATCGTGGGTATAATACATATTAAAAAAAACATGCAGTGAAAAAGGATGTTTAACTAAATATATAGCAATACTGCAATGCAATACATTATTATGTGACCTTTCTTAGTAATTTATTTAAATCATCCTATTAAATTTAATTAT
Organism: Catocala sponsa; assembly: GCA_963564715.1. Classification (NCBI taxonomy): domain Eukaryota; kingdom Metazoa; phylum Arthropoda; class Insecta; order Lepidoptera; family Erebidae; genus Catocala; species Catocala sponsa. Next base: position 16,749,783 of record OY751335.1, on the reverse strand, counting down.
CTCAATGGATTGAATAGTTATTAAATCCATTGCGATAATTCGCAATCATAAAGCACCAGTGGTCAAAAGGATATTAAAATAATAATTAATAAGAATAAAAAACTAATTATGTTAATAGTTTGTTTACTGTCTCGTTGGTCACGTGACATAGCTTTGCGCTTAAGTTTGCGTGCGATCGTGAGATGAAAGTTTCGATTGCCTCGTAAAGCAGTGTTTAGGTTTTTTGTTAGGAAATTATCTGTAGCACGGAATCTGGGAATATGCCGTATGTCTACAGCGTAATAGGCCATCCCTTATTAGGAGGGAGTTAAAAAAACTGGTAAAATAGAGGTGTAGTTCACAGAGCCAATCCTTTGAAGGATACACAGGCGTGAGTCTGAGTATATATCTAGTTTATTATAAAATGGAACACGATGTAAACAACAATGAAACCAGCAATGTTTTTAACTTCTTCAACGTCTAGGGGAAATACGGAAAAATAATTAAAAATTCATTGTGCAAACAATACACAAACAGAAAAATGTTTGTCCGCTCGACACTTGACTCATTAACGAGTCAAGTGTGCAGCGGACATACGTTTGAGGTTTTTTTTTTGATGTCTCGTTTTTGCTGACAGACGTATGTCCGTTCCACAGTTGACGGGTTAATGTACAAAATAGCTTTTAATCTAGGTTCGCGTCTTTGTGGTAACTAATGGAATTCGCCGCCTACATTCAGAATTAGTTTATCCTGATTTATGGAGTCTCTTTGATAGACATAAAAGCTGAAAAGTAACAGATTAGTGCCGGGTCAAAAGGATATAATATCGATTAACAAAAGGCAGAAAACCGTATAGGGAAAGTTGAATGGCAGATAAAGGGATGGCATATATTTACTTGACGACAATAGATCTTTCAGATAGCAGCATAAGGCTTTAGATGACCCAACTCATATTCAAATGTCAGAGGTATTAAACTGTCTTATTAACGTTATTAAATGCTTCGTCTCTTAGAGATTAAATGGAGGAAGTTTCAAAAGTAAAATCTTGGTCTTTATTGTACCCAAAAGTGACGTCTACAGAAATTATACAATATAATGGACAAAGGTTGAAACTCAATGCTGAGTTCTCTTTTAGCAAAAGTTTGAACAATTAAGTGGAATAATATGTAAGAAGGCTTTGTTAAATAGAATTTGTATTGGAGACTTGCTAGAGGAATAAAGCAATGTATTGCAATATATCATGCAGTGTTATCTTCGAGCCAATCCTCAATAAACTCTTTCCAATTTAAAGCTCAACAAATAATCACTTTTCTACTTTGTGTGATTGCCCATGCTTGTCTAAATCGAGCTGTGTCAGATACCTCAGAGTTTATTTAGACAATAAATTAAACTGTAAATTTCACATAGACAAGCTTACTGCCGGTGTGCGTAAACTAATCTACGTTTTTAAAAAGTTACGACACTCCGCAGAAAAGCAGACTTTAAAAACAGTTTATTTTGCTCTATGCCAGTCAATTCTAAGCTATTGCATATTAGAATGGGGAGGGGCGCAAAGACTTACTTCCTGGAAATGGATCGGGCACAAAGAGCTGTAGTCAAGGTTATGACCTGTAAACCATATAGATACCCGACGTTTACACTCTACGAGGAATGTAAAATACTTACCGTGCGGCAGCTTTTTGTATTCCATACAGTTGTTAAAAAACACGTCTCTCTAAATTATGATCATAGTAAACTACAGCGACAACGGTCTAAGCAAATATGCCTAGTACAGAAAACCCGAATTGCTAATGATCTTTAAAAAAAATATAAGGCAAATAGAGCAATGCAATAAATGCTTATATCAATTTAAAACTGTTTGTCTTCATTTTTTTGTACGGCAATTTCCTGTCAATTGCACCCACTTTTTAGATAAATTATATCGACTTGCCTGTTTCCCGGCGGATTAAATGGCAATTAGGTACTACTTTTCATTTGCATAGCATATCTCTTTTATACTCGACTCATTCTTTATACACGCTTACCTATTTACTACAGTTACTAGTTATTTTTATACCTTAAAATATTTGGGTATAAACAAGACGTCCTATTTACAATAAAATAGCGGCATACTCTTTTTTATGTACTTATTACATAATATTACTGTATTTCCTAATGTATTCTATTTTCAATACTGGTTTTTATATACGTCAGATACCGTTAAATTTATAACTTTGTAATGGAGAGGAGCCCAGCTCATGTTACATAAAAATAGTTAATTTTTCGGCGCGATTATGTTGATGGAAGGATACTATATTAGTCTCCACGGAGTGCTCAACTTTAGTCTTGAGCGAAGAGGGCTTGACGCTGAGCAACTTTACTGTTAATGCACTCTTGAAAAGGTTAACTTTAGCATAAAACAGAAATGTATAGTACATTTTTAGGGTTTTATATATGACAAGCTTAAGCCGGCGGTTTCGCCTGCGTATGTATAGCCAACGGCCATAATTGTAGTAGTTTCTCAAAGATTATATTTTGCCGCATGATGCTGCGCCTATCTTTGTGAGCGTGATGTTTTAATGCAAACAATACCACATAATATTCAAACAACTGCATTCTATGTAGTTGATTAACACTAGACAAAGACATAGTATAAATTTGTCTGCTATATTGAAATATTCGCAACCGCGCCGAGCCAATTCAATAATGATGCTTAAATATATAATTGCTATCAAAGTAAGCGCTGGCAGATTCGTAGAAATGGGTTGTTCTATAATACGTAGTCACGGATGCTGTGAGTTTAAATTCTAGATTTTCATTTAAGGCGAGGATTTCCCAAAGTAGTGTTATCTAGCGTGCTTAAACGCGTTTTATTTGTAAATAACATAGATTTAAATTCTGAAAAAAATATATGTTATTTTACAGCATTAGATCTTGATTTGTCGGGCATTCAAAACACGATTACTGACATTTTATACGATCGAAAAAATCGTGAAGATAGGTCTGATTTCAGCATTTTTCGTGTTTTATTTAAGTTATATTGGGAATTGAATTTTCAAAAATATACCAAAAGAAAGGTCATGTAGAAACGGTTATTTGTCGGGCATCATAATATGCATTATATAATATACAAAAATATAATACCGAAAATATGCGATTTCCTACTGCCGCCGCGCTCTCTCTCGCGTCTTGCACTCCCAAACGGGATGTAATCGGGACAGGACGTATCGCTAGTTTGCAGAGCGCACCGCAGAATTACGAATAATTTTATCGTCAGTTACGAATGTCATCACTTATTGATAAATATATTATATCTAGGTTTAGTTTGTAAATAGGTATTATAAATTTTTAGTAATAAAAGTGTATATAATTAGCATAGTTTTGAAAATATCGTTTTGATTATTGGACGAGATAACGGACTTGATAACAACAGCATAGTTAGGTACTACTTACCAGTGCATGTCCATTATTGATTTGTAGATGACGAGTGTAGAAATGGGCAATAAAATAAAAGAAAATCAAGGTTGTCATCTTTAGCCTTACGTAGGCTAAACAAATGTAAAAGGTAAGTTGCCGGTTGCCTACCTATTATTTGAAAATTACTAAACACTACCTAATATATTTGTATAGGACTTGAATCATTATTGTATAGCATTATTATTATATTAGGTAGGTATACGGGAATAAAAATGTGAAATTTCAAATCGGACCAGTAGTTCCTGAGATTAGCGCGTTCAAGCAAACAAACAAACAAACAAATAAACTCTTCAGCTTTATAATATTAGTATAGATAATCTTCCTCAACAAATGGGCTACAGAGGCAAACAAAATCATAGAAATTGGCCTGCTAGTTCCTGATAATAGCGCGTTCAAAAAACACAAAAATTTCAGTTTTGGTATTAGTAGGTAGGTATATGAATTTCCGTATAAGTAATCTATACTATCTATACTAATATTATAAAGCTGAAGAGTTTGTTTGTTTGTTTGTTTGCTTGAACGCGCTAATCTCAGGAACTACTGGTCCGATTTGAAATTTCTTTCAGTTTTAGATAGCCCATTTATCGAGGAAGGCTATAGACTATATATCATCACGCTAAGATCAATAGAAGCGGAGCACCAATGAAGATTGTTTCAAAATCGGAGGGTTTTCCCTTTTGAAAGCTTCCGCTGCGTGCGCTGCGTAAACAGTTAAAGTTTCGCAAAAATCATGTATTATAGAATTGTTCCCCTTTAAAAGTTCTAAAATAAAGTCCGCGACAACATATGTCTATCTTTTAAGGTTGGCTCACTATAACCTTTTTTATGTTAACCAAATTTGTTCTAAAATAATGCATTATTTGCGAAGGTGTTTTTATAAACATGATATTAATCCTTATCCAAATAAGTACGTTATTCATCACAAGTATTTAATTTAAAACAAAATTGCCCTTCATATCATTCGATTTCAATGAATATCTTAGGAGATATCGCAGTTTTAAAATATCATCGCAGCAAACTAAGTATAACGAAGTTGCGGGTTAAAGTCAGCGTTAGCCCAAAGTAACTATTCCACGCGGACGAAGTCGCGGGTAGAAGCTAGTATTCAATAATCCTATTGACTATTACCACACTATTACCAAACATGGAATACGGTTTGATTGTTATATTTACGTAGTTTTCATGGACACTTAATAATATCATTATCGTATTATCTATCACTATCACGCCTATGAAGAATGCACTAGTGTCACAGCTTAGAAATGTTCTACCCAAACCGAGTTTCAGTATCCCTCTACCCAAAAAAGGCATTGCAAGAAAGCAAATTAAGCTATTAACGTAAAAATTACAAGCAGTCAAAGTTCAAAAAAAGTTGACACGGCCGATAATTGGTGCCACCACCCTACCTACGTCACCGGCACTCGCGAGTAGCATAGCGCCCGACTCCTCGTAGTTATGGACGTCAGCGTACGCGCGAACCGGTGAAGCGGGGGGCCCAAAAAGCTTTGAGCGCTCGGAAATCCTCGCCTTAACGTGGCATATATTTTTTAAATAAAATATTACAACTAGCTCAATGCGCCACTTTAAATCGCTGTTAGGGTTAATGCCAATATCAATACTATGGGTTATGACTTATGAATGATATCCTTGCAATATAATATAAGTATCAAATAAAAATAATCAAAGGAATTTATTAACATATACTTATTATCATAAATAAATTATATTTATAACCACTCATAAATAAAATAACCAAAAGTTAAAAATGTCTATAAATCAAACGCCAAAGTCACTAAACCATTATTTTATTCGATCTCCATAATATTATGTGGTTTAAAATATTGTAGAAACACATCGTCTTTGTAGATAACTCCTAAATACAATTCAAATATAATAATTAGTCTTATATTAGCCGGTTGCTTCAGAATCGAACTAGCATGGCTCCTGTTACTCAGTGTTAACGGCTGAGTTAGATCGGAACCTATGATGTTAGTAGAAATAAATACTATAATTCTAACAAAATTGTAATAAGGCGCAGGTCGACTTACACAAGCGATTATTATAACACGCTCTTTCTGATTGGTTAACGATTAAAGATGATATAGGATATGTGCAAGTTTTCGTAAAAGAGGTTATAAGTGCGAATGTTTTGCACGCTGTAGTTTTGTGGGATATACTGCTGCTCGGGTTATTCCACATATACCCATAAATGGGAGTCTGTGAACTTTTTGTCCACATATCCCCATTGACCAATCATCAACACCGCAATAGGGATTTATGGACATGAAGTCAACAAATCCCCATTGAAGTGTCTCATCAATGTGGAAATCGTTGGATTTTCCATTCACGAATCCTCATTAACTTGGCATCGAGTTCACAATGGTGATCTTTGGACAAAAAGTTAACAAAACTATCAATAGTGTAAAAAGAAACAAATCCGGATAGGTGAACATAGCACTCTTTATTTATAACACGCAATCATTAGACAATAACAATATAAGTACTGTTGAGTAAAGAAAACAAGCAAATCATTGACTACATTGATAGTCAGAGACTCCTTGTATATACTCATTAGGGTAAAGTCCGCACCTAATTATATGAACCTCGATTTTGTAGTGCCTCTAACATGTTTACAGAAGCCAGAGTGGACGGCTTCCATGCTATCATACGCAAGCGGGTCGCCTCTTTACTAAGCAGATTCTTAAATATTCTTATAATATTGATATATATTCCTATATATAATACTGACTGCTGTTTTAATTAGTATGCTCGTCGAGAACTACTTAGTCTGTCTAATTGCGACGTAACGTGTCTAACAGCCTGGAGGCTTTTCACTGAATGAACACGAAGTCTAGCTTATTTATTGCACTAAGTTTTGCAAAGTCTAAAAATAGTTTCCTTTTCTGTGGCTCGTTGTTCCAATGGCACAAGACGGAGTTTAAGCTAGTTATTGATCGTCGTGAATGGTATTTCAGGATCATGGGCTCCAGGCCGCAAACCGCATGTCGGGCCAAGTGTCAAGAGATAGGTACTTTTTTTACAAATATTGCGTCAAAGAACTCTTTTCTATTTACTGACTATATAATTATCTTAATAACATCTTGGCTTGATTTACTCCACATATCGCATCAGGGTTACCACCAACAGATATATTATATTTTTCCTTATTATGACGCGTAATGTAGGTATATAACTTATCCAATTTACACAAAATTAAAATGCTACGTATATAGTCAAAACTCAGCCTGATCCTTTAGAAGTTGAGGTTTATCGATGTTATGTATAAAAATCTAAGCGGCAAATTAACATGTTTTAAATATACTAACAGTAACATTAAATTTTATTCTGAGTCGTATAATGTTTTAATCCATTGCTTCTTTGCACTCATAAATATAGCTGATTTAATACGACGCAATGATCATGATCAGCGAGGAACTCTAGAAAAGAATGCCTAAATACATTGTAAGCGGAGTAATTAACAATACTACATTCATTTTTTATTTTATTATGCGATGGGTTGGGTTTTAATTTAAACTGTATTTTATGCGTAAAAAATATTTTATGATACCTAAAATATTTACAAATCACAATGAAAAATTGCTGGATTTCTTGTCTTTATGTCCCTTCTAATATGATAATAATATAATATGAACTGTTCTGAAGTTATTCAAAATATAAACGTGATTAATTTATTGAAATTAAACTATACGGCTTTTATCGCTTTATTTAAAAACACTTTTATTACATAATTTTACAATTATTACACTACTACTGAACCTTTATATAGCAGTAAGCTATTTAAAATGATTAAATCTATGTCAATAGGTACACGATGTGAATTAAATACGATAAGAGGCAATAAAAAATGTGCTTCAGAATAATTCTAATTTATTGCTCAATAGATAATCAAATTAATTTATTATGATCATTAAAAAAACATGATGCGTGATTGATCTGTTGATATGCAAGCCCTATTGGGCGTATCAACATTACATTTGACTAATAAGTCTAATGACGGATTAATAGACTAATAATTTGATAAAAATAAAATCTAAAAATATAAATTGTTAAAAGGTAATTGTGATATAAACTGTTAGTATGTTTATTAATGTTATAGTTGATAGCCATAAGAATCTTTAAATTTTTCATCTCCTAAAACAATATACTTAAAAGTATCTATGAATCTTTGGAAGAGTTTGCGTGATTTTTTTTTGATCACTCTATATTTTGGTTTAAGAACTTTATTCTCATAAGAATTACAATAAGTCACTTACTGAGAATCCATATTTACAATAAATGAGCGTAAGGAAAAATATACAAAAATAAAATTTTATATGAACATAAAGTGGGTAAACTTATAATTTTATGTTAAAACGTATAACTGTCAACATCACCAAGCAAGCAAACACGGATCTAAAGTAACAAAATACAAAAACAGCTAGATGTGAATATCATGGCAATGAAGGCAAGAGGTATAGATATATGTATATATATATATATATCGGAGGAAGCTATTGAGTCGGGTTGATTGTTATTTGCACGTATAATTCACAATATAAATTGTCTACGTTTTAATTACTTTTAAAATTCTTAATTTAATTTAATTTGTTAAATTATTCTTTAGCTCAAAAACATTATTAATCTAATAAAATTTATGAATATTGTAATTCACGTAACGACCAATCAGAGCAGAGCGCGTGCTTGAGTGGGGTCGAGGCGCCATCTTTACTTTAGGAAGGCCGACAGTTATTGAGACACATTTGAGCGATAGCGACTGATCGAGTCGGAACGTTGAGTTGTGAGTTGTGTAAAAAGAAGTAAGATCAGTGCCCTGAACCCACTGCTCGGTCTTAACTGTTATTTTTCATTCGACATTATTGTGAAGTGAAAATACTGTTTATTCTAAATACAAATAGTGTAAAACCGGCGTCGTTGCGTTTTGTGCTCGCATATTACCCAGATAACGCCCACTAATCCCGCAACCACTACTGACGTTGCCATAGAGAACAATACTTCTCCGACATATATATAATATATATATATACGTATATATACGTATATAATTTTTTATATGTTATTTGTATATACATATAATTATGTGAGTGCTAGTATGCAATATATAACATATATGTATAATTATATATCTATATAAAGCTAGTTTATATATCTATATAAACTAGCGGTCGCCTAGTGGCCAAAATTCGACCATAATTGATTTAAATTTTAAGTTTGATCGTTATTAAGGTTTTATTGTCTATAACTTTACCTTTATAATCACATTTCATTTAGATTTCGCTAAGGCTAAACAGGTTAATTTACCTATCTTTTTCAAACAAATTATTATTTACTTAACTATACTCTTTCATTGACGACATTCCTAAGCTTGCTACTTTGTTTTCTTTTTTCTTTATTACGTATAAATAAGGTATATAACCATAGTTATGAAGAATTGTACGACGTTAGCGAACGATGCCGAAATATTACGAACGCGATTCGATGGCGTGTGACAAATGCAGGCTTGTGTGCGTGTAGTGTTTTTTTCATTAATTTAATGTATTCCTAATGCATATTTTATAAAAATATTAGAATTCGCAAGTCCTTCTCCATATTAACTTTAACGGTGCTAAATTTCATACTTCTCCGTCCGCTCAATTTTAGTACAAAGTTTTTGCTTCACGTATTAATATATAGATAAATATATATGTATTTCTTTCTAAATATTCTAATGATTTATATTTATGTATATATTTACAAGTTTTTTTTTTAGGTTTTCTTTTTAATTAGAAACTAATTATATGCAATAGATATATGTGTACTGAGCATGTATTTATGTATTCTTGGAGACTATATGTATACTACTCCAACATTTCGCCAGTTATGTTTTTAGGTTACGAAATATTTACAAGGCACAGTTCGAGACTCCGTGCTGATACTGTGAACTTTGTGATTTACAATTATTATTATTATTACTTTGACATTAAAATTCAGCACGTGCCGAGTGACACTTTATTATAAAATGTTTAGGTAATGTGTTTTTTGACCGTTTCAAAGACCTTGTCTAATATAAAACAGAAAGAAAACTTTTGTTTTTTATCCGACACGGACTTTCATAATTACTTCAAGAATACTTAGCTAACTAGAATATTTTCTTATTCAAAGTAATTTATTATTCTTATAATTCAACAATGTAGCCGCACAAGACAGTTATTATGTCAAACATCTGACATCGGGTGGAATGCCCGCGTTTTATGTCGCATGCATAAACAGCTTTCTGTTGTTCTGATGTTTTGTCGGAAATGTTAATGAAATTTTTATTGTGACGGAAGTATTTCAGATATTGTTTAAGTATATCCATATGTTGGGAAGTGTTTTGTACTTAAGTTACTTCGTAGACCCGAAAGCAAATCGAACGCGTAAGCGATAGTCGACTTGCCATATTAGTTTATTAAATTATCACATAAATATGTATATTTTGTCGCACTATTGGCAACTTATTTGATATATCGTGTATAACGATCACACGAAGTGCTAGTTCACTTAATAAGTGCTCAGCTATTAATTCAAAGTGGTTTTATATATCTATATATTAATACGTGAAGCAAAAACTTTGTAGGTACCCCTTTTTACGAAAATTGCGCGGACGGAGGAGTATTAAATTTGGCACAGTTAAAGTTTATATGGAGAAGGAAGGCCAAATCCTAATATTTTATTAAATTTGCATTGGAAATACATTAAATTAATGAAAAACACTATACGCATACAACCATGCTTTTGACACAGTCGAATTGAGTTCGTAGTATTTCGACATTGTTTGTCTGACGTCGTACAATTCTTTGTAACTATGGTTACGTTGTACCTTATTTATATATAATAGAGAAAAACAGAAAACAAAGTAGCAAGCTTAGGAATTTTGGTAAAATTTTGACCACTAGGCGATCGCTAGTCTAATTAAATTGACTTATCTAGTCAGTTGGCACATACTTATCTATTTTATATTGTAGACTTGACCATAGCTTTACAAGTAGGTAGTCAATATTCGAATTATACATACATAAAGCAGATTGACGTCTGCTTAATGTCAGCTTAAAATAGTCTTCTTCCCAGACAACAGCGACTACGTATACAAAAAAGGTCCGCTTAAACAATTGTGCTTTATATGTAAATCTGTTTTCAAATCTGTCTAGCCAGAAAGCAAAACGCGACGTAGATATACCCAGCAACGTTGAGGATTTCCCGAAGATTAACCGAATAATGAGAAAGGTCAGAGAGACTAAAAGGGAATATAAAAGAAGCTGCTTTTCCCGGAGAGCTGAAACGTAGAGTATCGGTAGTGAGCACGGCTGAGAGAAAAATGACTTGGCTTTCCGAAGGCACATTATGCTTGTGTAATAAAAATTAATAGCCGTGTGGTTTGGAAACTTTTCGAACTGGTATATACACTGTGTGAACAATATTACCAGGAGAAATATGTAAGGGGTGTGGTCACATCCGTTCCGCAATTAAACCTTTTAACGTTCCAACAACGTCCTCGCTTATTTTGCATGCAAATTGATTATTATTGCAGACCCAAATCGTTTAAATTTCAGAACGTAGCATCGACTTTTTGTCTTATTTTATTTTTAAATATTGGACTTGCTAACCTGGTGGTTAACGCAACTAAATAAATTGAAAGCAGAAAAGTATCTTAATTACTTATACCTAAATAAAAAAATAATGGTATAATTATATTGTACGATTTTAGTTTGTGTTACTGTAATATGGGCTTTCCCCTTTATGCGCGCTTTCGTTTATTCACCCGCGTTTATGATTACTGCACCTCCCCGGTGGGTCGTAGCGTGATGCTGATACAGATTCTCGTCAGATTCTTCCTCGATAAAAAAGATATTCAACAAAAAACAAATTTTTCAATTCGAACCCGTAGTTCCTGAGATTAGCGCGTTCAACCAAACAAACAAACTCTTCAGCTTTATAATATTAGTATAGATATATATAATAACTAGCTGACCCACGCAACTTTGTCTGCGTCACATAAGAGAGAGAGTGGGTCGTAGGCACCTATAATACAATTATAAAGGAGCTGAAACTTTCTTTGTTAAATCCACGAACCACATAAGAACCATTGAACAACATTTTATAAATATACCTACAGTGCTAATTTAAAATCACGCAGAATAAACCAGGAGAAACATCGTTCGTATGTCTGTAATGGGTAATTATTTTGCTGCGATGTTATTTTAAAACTGCGATATCTCCTAAGATATTCATTGAAATCTAATTATGTAAAGGGCAATTTTGTTTTAAATTAAATACTTGTGATGAATAACGTATTTATTTGGATAAGGATTAATATCATGTTTATAAAAATACCTTCGCAAATAATGCGTTATTTTAGAACAAATTTGGTTAGCATAAAAAAGGTTGTAGTGATCCAACCTTAAAAGATAGACATATGCTGTCGAGGACTTTGTTTTAGAACTTTTTAAGGGAAACAATTCTCTCATACATGATTTTTGCGAAACTTTAACTGTTTACGCAGCGCACGCAGCGGAAGCTCTCGAAAGGAAAAAACCCTCCGATTTTGAAACATTCTTCATTGGCGCTCCGCTCCTATTAATCTTAGCGTGATGATATATAGCCTATAGCCTTCCTCGATAAATGGGCTATCTAACACTGAAGAATTTTTCAAATCGGACTAGTAGTTCCTGAGATTAGCGCGTTCAAGCAAACAAACAAACAAACAAACTCTTCAGCTTTATAATATTAGTATAGATATCAGACCTGTATTAAACTGTCCATCTTCTGGATACGTACCGCTTCTCAGTGCGAGAAGGGTTAGGCCATAGTCCACCACGCTGGCCCACAGGCAAAAAATAAGCCTCGTTTAGGAGATGTCTTAAAAATATAAATACATAGAGCTGTATTGTAGGGACAGGCCTCTATGTTTCTGTAGGATACAGTGAAGTAATTAAGATTAAACTCATTCAAAATTTAGTGAAACTCCAAATACTACACCGTTTGGACGTTTGTTCATCAAAAGAGAGCGACCGCTGTTGATTTTTCAGCCACCCGGAGGGAGTAATCCACTTGGCGTACCAAATGTTTCATTTACAGTCCGTGATAAATTGCTCCATGTATTTATTTATATTCTTAGCTTTATTGGATCAAGATTTATTAAGCCCGTAGGCTTACAAGTATGGTGTTTTTATTAAATATCTCATTATTTCTAGATGGTACAGGATTTATTGATGTGAGGAATATTTAGGTATGTTGTCTTGGTATAGTAGACTACTTATTTTAACAGATTTTGTAGGTACGTATTAGCAAGGCTGGCAGTATTTCTGAATTATTGATTTCCTTTACCTGTTACTTGGATCTATTACCAGTTTCAGTTCTGCCATTTTAGAATTATGGCGCATAACCGTAGTGTTACTTGGCTACAGCGGCATATACCCGTTCTTTGCGTAGCTAACCGTCGTATTTGCAAAATATGTTGTGAATAAAATATAGAATATCTGCTTAAGTCGCTCAAAAGTTACACTTTCACTAAGCAAATGGCTCAAACTATTTACCTATACATTTTACTAGATGGGCACTATAGTGAGTTCATTTATAACGTTACTAGCTGAATCGCGCAACTTTGCTTCACATAAGACAAATTTCCCCGTTTTTGCAACATTTTTCATTGCTGCACCGCTCCTGTTGATCGTAGCGTGATGTTATATAGCTTATAGCCTTCCTCAATAAATGCGCTATCCAACTGCAAAATAAATTTTCAATTCGAACTAGTAGTTCCTGAGATTAGCGCGTTCAACCAAACAAACAAACTCTTCAGCTTTATAATATTAGTATAGATTTACACTTATCATGACCGCGATCTATTTACTATAACTCAATAGCTAGATTTTACGTTGCACAGTCTATATAAAAATGTACAAATCTTATGATGATCCGTTCTGTAGATTTAGCATTAAGATTAAACAAACAAACAGACATAAATAAAAAGACAAAAAGCCTATTCATCATCATCATCATCATGTCAACCAAAAGACGTCCACTGCTGGACATAGGCCTCCCCCAAGGTTTTCCACACAGACCGGTCTTGGGCCACCCGCATCCAACCGCTTCCCGCGACCTTTACCAGGTCGTCGGTCCACCTTGTGGGAGGCCTACCCCTGCTGCGTGCAAAAAAGCCTATTGAGCCTATTAGTTTAACTAAATTAGTTTTTTATAAATATCATTAACATATTGAGTGGCAGTGGCATATCGGCGCGGCGCGACCAGACACAATAGGTTTTTAATCATGTCTGGCTTTAAAACAATGGTCAGGTTAATGTACACACACAGCTTCGATCCAAGTATATAACAGTATAGATAAAGGTTATTACTAATGTTTCCTTCAAGTAATCTATCTCGTTCGTGTATAATAAGGCTATTATGGTAAGTATTAAAAAGGAATTAGTGAGTTCGAAGACTGTACGGGCAAATCACCCGTACATCGCGGTGTCAGCATTATGCCGACACCTGCCATTAAATTTGTTTACATAATTATATATAATCAATTAGTACCTAACAAGTATCGTAGTCAATCGGTTGACCTAACAAGTGTGTCATTGATTACATATTATCATATAGCAATAATATAGTATTAGATAATATTATATTTTAATTTCATCATCCTTGGTGTATGGACCATTTATCATATTTGTCTGTACAAAGATATTTTCGTGAAAGCATTTAGTCGTGTAATGGAGGCCTAATTAGATTAGCCTATATCTCAACTATATAAATACTTACATACAATTTATTTTGAGGGAATGTCAATCATTTGATGGCGGTCAGAATAAGCCTGGTTCACCCGGTTAAGAAGTAAAATTTTATAGTAAGCTGGTGTAAGAGTAGTAAGACTACTGTGTTTCGCAAGGTAGGAGAGAATTTCGGAGACTAACGTACCTGTACCACAGAATGTCTTCTTTTAGCTTCATTTCTTCTTAAGGGTTGATATCGCCAGTGATACCTTTAGTAGTGCAAGCGATAATAGGCTTGGGTAAGTTTCTACCGAAGCCTATTATATAGTAGCAACTATTTTAGGCCTAATTGCAAACAGACAAAATAAAACAAACAAAAGAGCGCAGCCGAATATAAAGACCGTCAACAGATATTTAGTAGCAACTATTTTATGCCTATTTGTAAGCAAACAGACAAAATAAAACAAACAAAAGAGCGCAGCCGAATAAAAAGACCGTCAACAGATAAAAAATTATAAACAGACTTTTTGTCTATACACTGAAACAGATATAAGCATAGTGCATTAAAGAAAGAATTGATTCATAAAATAGCAAATAGGTATCTTTATTTAGAGTTCACTACACAAGACTTAATAAAAATTGTAAACGAAGTCAATATTTATTCACGTATTTATTGTTCAAGTGAGCATAAATACTTATTCAAAGATATTTTTGTTTTTCTCTTAAATATTATAAAGCCGTATTCTAAATTTCAACATCTGATTGTTGATGAACTTAATAAGTGGAACCTTTTACCTTTGCATATACATATTCATACTTGACATCACTAATATTTTTTGTTGCGGATAAAATAAATAATTCTTCAAAATGGCTACCTTATTAGTTCAGGGACATAAATTGCGCTTAAGTTTTCTATATGATTGGGAGGTCTCGGATACCTACGATTCCCGGGGGGGCTAATGTGTTATTTAGCTTTTCTGCCAGAGACGACCCAATAGCACCACAGAGTCTTAAAGTGGGCCGGGTACATGGCAATAAGCCCTTTAGGTGGTCTAAGAAACAAAATGTTACCTATATTTTACCCTGCCACCCCGTCGATGACATAATATGAATCTATATTCTTCAAAACGTGCCTCATATGTACTAGTTCTAAGAATTTATTATCGTCTAACGTAATCGCTAGCTCTATTATAAAGATTAACGGGGACAAAAATTATAACACCCTAGTTATTCCCTGTGGGCGAAGATAACACGTCAGTGAATTTCGTGTATCGGGGATTGACAGAACAATTATCTGCGACGGCGAAGCGGGACTGTGATCAAAGTGAATTGAATCACTCAATGTCCTTTAGCAGCTTTATTGGGGAATGACAGCCAATACTACAATGTGTTGTTACTCGTCCGACGTTCTCTTTGTCCTAGACGAAGTACCTCATACATAAGTAAGCTAATGGATTAGAAGCATTAAAGTAACACTTAGGTGGCTCACGTAACTTACTGTAGAGTTTTCAGGTAATACGTGACAATTATAAGAAATACTTTACAGTGAGTGTTTGTAATTGATTACAAACATAAAGGAGAGACGAATGACATTCCTTCATATGACAATTACAGCGAGTTTGCACACATTAAATATTTACAAGTATAATTTCCATAAAGATAAAATATGACGTTTTTATAGGTCCAAAGCAAAGTGACAAACAATCTAACTGCACACCCGATTGTAAGCTATTACTGTGGCCTATGTACGCTTACTGAACCAGAAGAATGAATAATGTGTTACAAAATTTGGACATTATACTTAATCTACATTTATTCCCCGCTATGCCATTAATAATATTGAAACATAACTTTTTTCATAATGAAAGGTACGTACTCTTATGTCTTTTTCCGTACAGGAGTATATACACGTTGTCAGGAGACAACGTGTATGCAAAATTCAACGATGATCGGTCGAGTAATTAAGGCATGAAAGAGTAACAAACAAACTTATATTCGTATTTATAATATTAAGTAAGGACGCATAAAAGATATTCTATTTAAAAATATATGTATAATACTGTAGTATAGTATTATATACTCTTAATAATGAATGTCCGTGGAGAAAAATGAATGAGATAATGAAACTTAATATTTTGTTATTTTTAAGAATGTGAATTTTATAATACTATGTTTGGTGTCTTTTTTTTATACATCTTCCGTTAAGTATGATATCCGTGTCGTGGTGGCTTTTACAAACAATTAAACAACGGGATATTTTTAACTGTGTATAGAAGATCTTAAGGTACACTTATGTGCGTTAAGCTTAAAAACTACCCGTAAACCCATTTAAATTATTTGGCTACAAATAAACAATTTCACCAACAAAATATGTTATACCAACAAGCCTAAAACTACCTCCTAAAATACTCTATTATTTTACTGCTCAGCTAATATCCTACGCAATAACTATTATTCTTTCACTAAAATACTAATTGTACACCAAATATTCCGATCGTTCTACAAAATATCTTATTATATAGTTTTTTTATACTTATACTATCATTATGGTTAACACCCCGATTCAAAGCAATCCGACTCTAATACGTTAGGTAAGAAGCCTTAGACTTCGTGTTTTTTTTAGTACATAATGTCGTAGTTATATTAGATAAATAAAAGTAAATTGGGATTTGATTGGTGTTTGATTAAAATATTTTTAGTGTACATTGATTGAAGTGGTGTGTCTTTCAGAGAAAGATAGAATAAGAAATAGTGTGATTAGAGAGAGATGCGGCATGAAAGTGGATATAGTTACAAGAATAGAAAAGGGTATGTTAAGCTGGTTTGGACATGATAGAATGGACGAGGAAAGACTGACTAAGAAAGTTAATAAGGCTAGTGTGAATGGAACAGTCGCAAGAGAAAAACCTAGGCGAACGTATCTCGATCAGATCGGAGGCGTTCTGGACAAAGGCCAGGTTAAGAGCTCCTTGAACCGACGGGCGTGTATGAGGAATGTGATGAAAGTGAATGAAGCCAGAGAAGTATGTCAGCATCGTAGCAAATGGAAATCCGTAGTCTCTGCCTACCCCTCTGGGAAACAGGCGTGAATCTATGCATGTATGTATGTATGTATGATTGAAGTAAAACTAAAATATGAAGTGCGTCTTTAATAGAAAGGAGTATTTTTATTCAAACAGATTTGCAGCAGTTATTAAATAGGTGTTCGTTATGAAATATTTAAGTAAGCATATATTAGTGCACGATTAGAATCTTTGGTGGAACAAAGGCATATTTGGACGTAGTTATGCAAAAAGGATCCAACCCCACAAAACACTTTGTTTTTAGGTATGGTTATAATTGGTATTAAAAATATATATATATATATATATATATATATATATATATATATATTAACCAAAACACTTTGCTTTTAGGTATAGTTATAAATGGTATTACAACAACAAAGTGTTTTGTGGGTTGGATCCTTTTTGCATAACTACGTAAATTTTCTAGTAGAAAACAGAAATAAATTGAGGAACTGTTAATTACTACCCTTAAACAACTAACACAAAGAACATTCAGACTGGGAACAACTATTATTATATATATCTTTAAACCATGTATTTACAAAGCACTAGATGGCCAATAATTGATGTATAGTTTAAAATTGTAATTAGGTCGTTGATTTGCGTTAGTAAAATGAATAAATAAAATACGCATGAAATCATGCCGCAGGTTTCTTAAGGCATTTTATTGAATGTGTAAATAAATTCCACAACATGATATAACACATTAATGGGTGAACATTCCTATCAATACCTACAATATTCCACCAAACTATTGAATCGCACTAGTACTCTGGAGAAACCCAGTAAGCCCCAGTTAGTCGGTTTAGATACAAAGTCGTATCAAATATAATCCACTTGAGTGTCTAAAGCCTTCAGGCTGGATAAAGCCGCAGTACGGAAACATGAGCTTTACAGACTCTGAATATCCCTTGACATAATGTACTATGAAGAAATATTATTTTTTTATGCTGAAAGTTTACTACCTTCAGCATAAAAAAATAATGTTTCTTCCACAAACATGCAACATTTTAAAGTTGACAGTATCTATTTATTACTTAAACTAGATTGTCCCCGCGGCTTCGCTCGCGTAAATGTAGGTTAGGTTAGATTAGTAACAGTCTTTTTTCTGAATATAAGGTATCCTATGTTCCCCTGACAACAATAAATTTTATGATAATCGGTCGATTAGTAAAGGCGTTAAAGCGTAATAAACAAACTTACATTCGTATTTATAATATTAAGTTAGGATTGGGATTAGGTACTGTATTAAACTTTAATACTAACGATATTCAAATATAGGTTACTAGGTTGCATTTAATACAGAGTGACGCCGGGTTAATTCTAGAAAACAAACGCATTACTACGAGTATTGTGCTCTGTTATTGACCGCATATAAACGGCGCCGCGGTGTGCGATACCACATGTAAATAAATAAAGCACCGTATAAAGCCCGATGTCAACTCAGCGGCAATACGTCGAATGGAAGTTCATCCGTTTGTCCTCGCCAAATCGAGTCGCGTATGTTCCGTCCATCACTGAAAAATTGCTGATTCATAGCAATTTGTCATCAAAGTAAATCATGAGCAGTTGAGATGAATAAAAGATTTTATTTCCAATTCTTTTACGAAGAAGAGGAAAATGGGAGGAAGATAGCGATAAACTGCCAAATACTTACTTACGAGTTTCTATGGGGGCGCATATCCGGTGTAGTCGAATTGAGGCTTTTTATCAAACCTTATTTACACGCGGCGTCGCCCATTTCCGACATTTATTAATCAAGAATATTTTGAATATCATTAAATGTGCATAACTTTAATGTCCATAGAGGCTTGCAGAATGAAGTTGATAAGTTCCTGGCTTACACAGGCAAAGTATTACTGGGTAATTACTATTAGGTACTTATTATTATAAGAAAAATAAAAAATTGCTGTTTAACGTAACTTATCACTGTCTGTACCTTCGGGAATATACGACGTTTAAAGCATGCATATAATTCTAATGCTAAATATCTTACATTAAAGTACATTAACGCAGCTAGGAAGAGAACTCCCTTAAATAAGTGTCACAATTGGTATAATAAATGTTACGTGATAAACTCTAAGTAATGTAATAAGATAACACCACGCACGTCTTATAAAATAAAATTCTTGGCTGGGACAAGATTGACGTAAGTACTTGGGTTTCCTTCTTTAGTCATTCTAACTCATATTATAAATGTGAATGTGAGTTATTTTGTTTGTTTGTAACGCTTTATGATATTTCATTATGAAATTTCGTATACACATAGTCAAGGGTACAGAAAATAAAATAGAGTTACGTATCACCCAGAAAAAAATACTGTTCTCGAGCAAGCAAAGCCACGAGCAAAATCTGGTAGCATATAAATTCCATCGTACGTACGTAAAAACGCAAAAACGGCAAAAATCGGCAACCACATTTCGAGTCCATTTGCATCGGACGAGAATTTGATTGACTGAGATAATTTCTCGTACAAAACGGTACCATAGATTTATATGTTTACCGTTAGTTGTTTACCGTTACTCTATTGCACTACAAACCGCATTTCAATTACGACTTTTAAATAAGTATTGCAGCAGTGACGTCTATTGCGGGTCACATTTCTCTCTTAGCTTTAAACAAGCACAGCAAACCAAAACGACGACGACTAGAAGGTAACCCGCATCAGTGCTTGACAATATACTATCTGCGCTAAACTTTTTCATTTTTGTCATTTGCTTTGCTTTTAAATAACAATGGTGTGTGGTAATCCTAACCTGTCTGCATCAGAATAGGCATAAATATTTTCATTCGTATTTTAGAGGTAGGTATCGAGGTAAACCGAGTTAGTCTTTAAAATATCAATGTGAGATTTACCAAGGAATGATATGTACACCATTGATCGATCTCATCTACGCACCATTTATTGATCTCAGAATAGTCCAAAACTATCGCAGGCTGCAGAAATAGGTTAGAAATACGCCTTTCATTTGTGTCCTCTGAAAATGTTTCAGAACCATTTGTCTCTATGTCAGGATAAGTAGCTCCATTTTATCGCTTAGTTTTTTGTAACTAACTAAGTTTTATTTAGTTACAAAAACTAAGCGAGGGATGAATTTGGAGTCCTTGGTAGTTTAGTCTTCGATAAAATCAACATGATTTTTATGCGATCGAAGTTTTAATCATTCTTTGTTACATTTACTGCTACTTTTATTATATGGCAATAATATTTTTTTAATTATAGATATGTACAATATATAAGAAATTGTAAACTGTACGAAACGATGTGACGAAATTAAAAAAAAATAACTAAGTTCATATTATTATAACCATTTCACTTTTATTTTGAGATATCTGCTAGTTTCAAACTGTGAAACCTTTTATACGACATTTTGTTATAAATATATATAATTTAATATGGCGATTCGATAGAGTTAAGAGTACCAACTACGTTTAACGAGATAGAAAAAAAAATATAGGTGCTACATTTAAAATACTATTTGTCGCCTGCTTTAAATTCTGAATAAAGTACATACTAGTGCTTAAAGTTACAGTACTCTGATACCGTAGTCATTTAAGTAATCGGCTTAGCGCTGCCAGTTTGCTAAGTGTTGTAGGTTCGATTCTGACGCGGGATAAAAAATTATGCTTTCCTCAAATAGTTGCTTCGACTCTTTATATATATTTGAAGTCGCAATATTTGTTAAAACAAATCCTCATTTGTTTCCTAGTCAATCCGATGTTGTTCTACGTAATAGGCGCAAAAATAATTTATTCATAAGAAGAGCTAAAACTACCCTTATGTGGAACAGTATATTCTGTTTAGCTCCAAAACTCTATAATAAGTTACCGGAGGAATATAAACAATTAAATTTAAAACACTTTAGAAAAAAGCTAAATATTTTTTTGTATAATAAATGCTACTACTCTATCAAAGATTTTCTAAATTACACGTTTTGTTAAATTTTATACTTTGATTTTGTTTTTGTGTTTATGTTTTTCTTATAATATTTTTGTACGCCGATTGTATTGGCAAGACACAGTTTGTACTTTCATTTGTTTTTTGTAAGATCTTTTTTATAAACCTGTGTCTAACAAATAAAAATAATTTGAATTTGAATTTGAATTTGACTCTGTGTGTATACTGTGTTCAATGTTTCATTGCTTTTTGCATTCCCGCGATACAGGTATTATACTGAATGAACGCGTGTCTTTATCAAAAAGAAAATAGGAACGAAATACTATTTTGTTATATACTATATTTTAATGAGTATTTATATTTGTTATTTCTGCACTTAATAAAAGCACTCAATATTTGGAGCAAAATGTTATTCAGATACACCGTAATAACTAGACTACGAGTATGATAACTCCTGAATAAGATTAAATATTGCTCATTTACGTAACTGAAATATTAGTAAGCTTAAATATTATGCTGTTATCTTATTATATATGGTGGGTTGTTTACTTACTTTTATGATAACATTTTCCGTGTCATTATTAATGAAAACGCGTATTATGTATTAACTAGCTAAAGGTAAATAAAATCAATTCATTTAATTAATGTTTAATTATGTAAAAAGACTTCACTGCAAATGATCGATGGGCTTATGCGTGGTACTAAGAAATCTGTCACGTATGGTATTAAGGTTTAATTTTAGATAGACAAAAGTATTATTTTAAACTATAGCTTGGATTTTCCAGTCATGTTCAAGCTGAGAACGGAAATAAATAGGAATCGCCGTCGACAGCAAAATCAAGGAGGATTATCGTTCACTGGTTTTCTGTTAGTAAATATTGTTTTACAACACGATCGCTGTCTACTAGACTTCCGATAAAATGATCTTGTTTGAGATTCTATTTGAAATGTTATCTCGTTTGTCGCGTGGTATAAGAATGCGCTATTAGCCTGCGATTCGATTTCCAGATCGTATTAAATATAATTAGGGTTTTATGTTAGAAATTTCTCAGAAGGAGCACGGCTTCGAAAAATTATCAGGTGAGACAGTAATTGACCTGCCCCCTTTGACGTGACTTAAAAACAAAACCGGCGAAATATTCCTGTTATTCAGCTCTAGCTACCCTTTCGAAGACATATAGGCGTGAATATTTGTATGTTATGTAGTTGGTGATCCGTTGTGCAAAAAAATGTTTTGGATACCGCGATGAATATGTGCACGTATCGGACAAAATTAGTTATAATAGATGTTTTATCTATAACAAAACGATAAAATTAATATCAATGTGATTATATTTGATCATTAACCGATTACAAAATGACATCCGTACTCTAATCGCTTTTTAAATAAGAGTTCGTATTTTTTTAAAATCTAATGGTTTTCTTTGTGTTTTATAGAATATGATATAAAAATTGTACTCGACCTATCTGAACTAGTTTTGAAGTATAAATACGTGGTTAAAATGTTTTATATTTTAATATGCAATATACTTGAATATAAAACATTTTTAAGTAGCGCATAAAATATAAACCTGATTCTGCATTATAATGTGCTACTTATGCTACAAGGCTTCAATGAAAAGGTATAGAAAATAAAGCGCACAACTAACCGCGGAATAATGAAAGCACGTTCATGTAACATAGGTTGCATATTATGAAAAAATCTCAAAGGATTCGCTTTTCATAGCGTTCTTTATTTATTCTCTAACGTAGTCTACTTTAAGTACACATACAACTGTTAAACCTCTTGAATCAAACTTTTAAGAAACTAAATTAAGGACGACCAGCCAGTCGGATGGTATGGCCGGTTTATTTAAAATAACGTGTAGATGAAGTAGCATTTAGTTGTATTAACTTGTCAAATTGTTAGGGTGCTAGACATAATATAAAACCTATTGTGTCTGGCCGCAGGTGTGCAGCCGCTACACAATAGGTAAACGATACTTTTTGATGAAAGTATGTTTTTCTAGAGTGTCGCATCTTCGGCTGCGGTAGACCCGCGCAGTTGATGTTATGCGATGACACTTTTTAAAGAAAGGCCATATATTCCAGGCTTCATGAGAAATGGGAATTTCCAGTGGCATTGTTAGAAGTAAATCATATGTACCAAAACATACATAAAGTCACACTTTTACATCTCAATGATATTAGACAGAAGAATTTTATACTAACATATCGCCAGTTAGGTCACTCGCAACATTGTAAAGTAAGGTCATTCGTAACAATGAACACATTTTCGAACGGGTACTTACCTATGTAGTCTTTTCGCATCGCGAGCGGTTCGGACCGCGGTATGTATAGCCTAAGAGCTCTTTTTGAATGACGAACGCCGTGTTGCAAATTTCATAATAGCTAAACCAAATACCACAATGCTCGATCCGGGAATTAAAGCGTGACCTCTATTGTGATCCTAATATGAAATTATATTTTCAGTTTAATTTAGAATACAATCCGTAAGTCTCCTTAAAATGTGCTAACAGTACAACTTTTTGGAATCGACGTCAGCCATCCATCGCTGGTAATTTGTATCTTTTACACGATCTCGATACTCGCACATGTACCTCTACTTAAACAGTCATGTTATCCGCGCTAACAAGCGCCATAAGTATCGTTGATATATATCAATTCACTTGTATTAACATAAAAGCATATGGTAAAGTGCAATGTAATTTAAGGATTAATAATAAGTATAATAAATAATAAACTAAACATCTGAGTAAGATGTGGAACTACCATTTAACACAGTTGCGAGCAGGGACCGCTACCGATTAAGGTATACGGTTTCGCTACCGGTATAAAATAACCGTAGCGCTCTATTTTAAAAGTTGACCGAAACAGTGAACATTTAATTATAAAATGTAATTATAAAATATTGATAGTGCTATTTTATGTACCGCTATACCTTTATTTAACTTTTACTTACCCGAAATAATTCCATTACCGAAAAAAGTCCCGGGTATAAGTACCTAGGACCTACGCGACATTGTCACCTCTCAGCGACAAGTGCTGGCAATGCATTTGTCGTACTAACTGTTTTGAGTTTGTCCATTGATAGAGGGTAGATGTTTTTCACAACAGCTGTTTTGTGGGTGGCCACCGAATAAATGTTGGTTTTGTTGAGTTTTACAATCGGTATAAAAGTAGTGCATTTGTGCTTTCGCATTATCAAACCCTTGACAAAGCGTTGTCTAACTGAGAGTACAGGGCATTCGCTATAGAGTATCTCTATTGCTAGAGAAATATGATGTAAACTTCATGAACCACTCTGCTCCATCGGTTGTCGGCTCGGACCATATTACCTGCCTGCTTTGAAGCAAAATTTCTGTCCTTAAACATTTTTAGACACTGTTAACAGTTTTCGAGCAGTTTCAGTAACTTACCCATGTCCCTTGCGGAGCCACGTCCATTGTTATGAATTCACGTTTTTTTGATGCAGATAATAAAAAATATAAAACGTAACATTTAGACCTAATTTATGAGGGACGAAAAATGTTAAGATTGCTTCACGAGAATTCCTTGACTTATTTTTCTTTATCGAGCGATATTTTTACTGTTCCTTTAGAAAGAATCAAAGTCTGTGCTCAAACCATTATTTATCGAAAATAAAAAAAAATGTACTTACGCTGTCGTAAAACTTTACCGTTAAAACAACTTTATTTGTGTTCGCTTTGAACAAGGATATGTTCTAAGTCAAAGTTCCGTTTCTAGTTAAATTATTCGTTGATTTGAGTGGGAGAATCTATTATTTGGTGAAGACACGAATAAACCGGCTAGCAGTGTAAAGTACTACTCTCTTACAGACTAACGTTATAAATGTAGTAGACCTGTTGCTTGCCTACTTTCCTTTCATGTTTAATTCCTTGTCCTTAGGACCCGCCAAGGCGTCGGTGTTCCAAGCGAACGAAGCTTACTATATGGTAAGTAAATGGTTACTTCTAATTATGAAGAGCCCTGCATTCTGGTAGTAAGTAGTTACCCTAGCCTATGTGAAGGGGCAAGGGAGTAGGTTTAGATTTTCATAAACTAGACACAAACGCTACGTTGCATCGATCGACACCGACGTAATCCAGTCATGCATGCACTAGTTTCCCGCGTTGTATTGCCCCGCCTATCCGTAGCATTCTACTTTGTGTGCGCGCTGTGGAAATAGGCATTAATGATATTCGGAGAATGTTCACTTTTGGTTGAAAACAACCTTGTTAAATTATGAATAAAAAAAATGCCTGAATGTTTATTCAGTATTTATTCATCTATGTAGTTATTCAGTTTGGGTAAGTAAAACATCCGAAAAGAAATTGTGCGTGTTTGCCGAATAGATAATGGCGTCGATCGCTGTCGTCCCAAACTAGTTATATTCGGTTGAAAGAATATCAGGTCTCGTAGAATACCTAGCTACTAACGTTGAATAAATTAATATTAGTTTACTGAGTGTTATCGAGAAATCGTCTTGTATTTGTTCAAGTAGTTAAAATAATAATCAGAAGCCTCTATAAATATATGCTACATTAGAGATAATTTGCCTTTATTATTACAATTTACGTCATTACTAAGTTTGGGATGTATATAAATAAAACTGCTCTTTCAAAATTAATATAAATTAATTTATTTAATATAACGATAATGGTGCAAACAATGAACACGTAGGTGTCACAAGAAACTTTGGTATCGCTTTGGTGACTAAGCTATTAGGTACATAAGACTTACAGACTCACGTGAGAAGATCAGTTTACAGCAAGAAATTAATATTTTACAATTATATAAAATGCATTCCGATATCGATATAAATTCGTTACAATATGCATAAGAACATATTATTTATAGAATAGATGCGATATAAATGCAAGTGTTCACAAATATAATTAAATATTTACATTTATTATGAATTACCTACTTATTAGACATCTCATTGGACCCTAAGTAAATCTAGATTATTCATACAAAGTTACATTATTCTTCAAAATAACCTATTAAAATATGTATGTACAGCCTTAAAACATATAATTTTACCATTTAGTTTTTGCGTCATGGCTCATGAGACGCAAAAACTACTATAAAATACAATAATTATACTAATTTTTATAAACTTAAAGCTAACTTTGGCTTAAAATAGTAATAACGTTGACTACTATGTAAGAACTTATACATTTATAGAATAATATACATTATTTGCTACGTATTTTTGTGAACTAAGTTTTTCAAGTTATAGAGAGCAATTGTACCTGGAACAAAAAAGTGTATATTAGTATCAATATAAAACATAATGATACAGGGTACTAGAGGTTTAAAATGGCTAAATTGAACACATTGAGTGCTTCCCTAAAATAAATGATGACCAAATAAGCACTAGATTAGCACTAGAGCGAAAGAGAGCTTTCAGGCAACCCATTGCTTGGAACACGTACCTATTGTTAAACTTATGAACACGAATAAATTATGTGTTATATATATATATATATATACCTAACGTAAAACTCTCTTGGTCCAGTCTGGTCCTTGTCCAGGTCTGTCTCATCCCCTACGCTCTTTCTTCTGCATATCAATGATATGTTGAATCTCGGCAACATACATTGTTATGCGGACGACAGTACCGTGCATGGGCGATATCTCGGACATCCTGGGGCCAAACAGGCTGAGGTTGAGGGGAAAAGGCAGAATCTTGTCGTTTAACTTAACCAGACCTTGGACCGCATCTATGAATGGGGTGCCAAGAACTTGGTCGAGTTCAACGCCAAGAAGACCCAGGCATGCGCGTTCTCATCAATAAAGTCTCCGTTCCTCCCCTCCCTTCTCTGACGAGCACTCCACTGGTAATACGTGACAGCCTCTCCATCTTAGGTATGGATCTTTGCCGCTCCCATAATCCTAAAACCTACATCGAGAGCGTCTTTAAGCAAGATTCGCGAAAAC
This sequence comes from Catocala sponsa, assembly GCA_963564715.1. NCBI lineage: Eukaryota > Metazoa > Arthropoda > Insecta > Lepidoptera > Erebidae > Catocala > Catocala sponsa. The sequence continues at coordinate 16,722,691 of OY751335.1, read as the reverse complement.
TCGGAGTTCTGAACAGGGTGAGGCGGTTCTTCGCGCCTGGGCAGCTGTGCCTGTTGTATAACGCCCTTACGTGGAGTACTGTTCTCATCTTTGGGATGGCTTCGCGCAGTACTTGCTGGACGCTCTCGACAGGTTACAGCGGCGGGCTGTCCGTATCATCGGAGATCTAGAGGTCACGAGTTCACTGGAACCTCTGCAACTCCGTAGGGACATTGTCTCATTGGCATGTTTCTACAGAATATACCACGGGGAGTGCTCTGAAGAGTTATTCCACCTTATACCGCCCTCCCCTTTCCTATCCAGAACAACGCGTGCTGGGCTCAGATGCCATCCTTACACAGTAGAGTCGACTAGAGCGCGTACCAACAAGTTTGGGTCCTCATACCTCTGCCGAACGACCAAGGCATGGAATTCTCTGCCAAGGCACGTGTTTCCTTCTTCCTTCAATCCTGGGTCCTTTAAGCGGGGCGTGAAAAAGCACCTTCTCAGGCCGTCAAAGTAGAGACCTCAACATCGCCTCGGCTGCTATGAGGGCGGTGTGGAGGCCACTGCTCTTAGACCACACGACTTCTTACCATCAGGTGGTGTGGTCACTTTAACGAGCAAAAAAAAAAAATATATATACATATATGTATATATATATATACGTAAAAAAAATTGGTTGGTATGCAAACAATTTTTTTATACTCATATATTTTATCAATTTCTTTTGATGGCTATAATTGCCATGTAATTATTCAGGCTCATATCCAGCCGCCCATCTCTGATGTCTCTCACTCGAGTGTCGACGTATTCGTATGAAGATATGTTCGAATATCGACGCATTCGTGTGTAGTTCAAGTAATGGTCAACGAATAACATTAGTGTTTATTAAATAGTTATGGCGCACTGCAAATGCTTACATTAATTCCAGACGGTCATCGCATGCAGGTGGGCACTGTCATTAACTGTAATGGTATGTTATTGCTGAATTAGTTAATAGTATTAGTCGACACATTGTTGCTTGAAGTAGATTTGTAGGTGTCCTCCTTTAGGTATATTAGGCGCATAATATGTTAAAGCTACTAGACTTACTATCGTAGTCATGCTAACTGTGATTTGCTATCGTACCCACATGCAAAAATAGTTTCAACAAGATTATATCTTTTGTGTACCTATATTAATAAGCTAGAATTTAATGTCCAAATGTCGAAGTTTTATACTAGTGTTTATACATAAGTGTAAAAGTGTTCTCATGTAAGTGAAATGTAAATTTCTTTATGAGAAAATAAAGTCTTTAACCAGAAGTCAGCGGACTATTCCAAACCTTTTAAATTTATACATACGTTTCAAGATAACAGTTATCAGAAATAGACGAGTAATCCACAATCTATTGCTTAAATAAAACTAACGGTCGCTGTTGATGACAAGGTCTAGCATGATTCAAATATTTATTGGGATAGCTGTTGCCTTCATTTATGATGTGTTGCCTGGTGTTCAGAGTTTTTTATTAACTTGTCTATGCATCTTTTCATTTCATATTTGATGTTCCCGAAGAGCAGCAATAGCTCAATGGGGAGACCAACAGTCTGCAGTGCAGAGGGTCTCGGGTTCAAACCCACGTCGTGCACCTCTGACTTTCGGAAGTTATATGACTTTTCGAAATTATGTGCGTATTGATTGACAATTATCGCCTGCTCCGTGCCTCGGAAAGCACGTTAAGCCGTTGGTCCCGGCTGCTATGAATATCTATGGCACTCGTTATTGGGAGAGTGTAGACACAAAAGATCCCACTGGGTCGAAGTGTCGCCGGTCTGCACTGACTGGCCCTCACATAAGATAAGATAAGATAATGTTCCCGAAAAAGAGTCGTCTGATTGTCGAAAATATAAAATAAAATAGTAAGAGATCATAAATCATAATTGAAAACCTATTTAAATACTAAGAAAACTAAAATATTACGCATTACATTGCCGAATGCTTAGATACCAACATAAATTATAAGTATGTGTTTACGAAAGCGTCTTATTTTAAATACCTTTGATGTTTCTACAAAAGCAAAGAAATAAAATCTATCTGATTAGTTTTAAAATCGGCCGTTGCGACATTTTTGATAATTATTTTAGAAGATTCTTTTAGCCCAATATTTCTGATAAAATTTGTAATTAATGCGCAGTAGAGCATATCAAATGGATGGTTACAGTAGTGGTAAAATTGTATAAACGTCCCTGACAATTACTGATCGCGTCATTGAGCGCAGCTGCATACGAAACATTGAAACGTATCTGATTGCCTACGCGAATGTCACCGCTGCACGTAATAGATCAGGATAAAATATTAATTGTAGTTATTGTTATTTTGAAAATATTATGTTAAAATAATATTTATTGTGAAAATGTACTATTTAATTTGATTATTTCCAAGTCTGCTTCTATTTATGTCTGAGTAATGGCAACCCACATGTAAAATGATTATAAAAGGCCCTCCCGGGCAGAATTTCTTTCTATTCTGTTGTGAGCTGTAGAAGTGAACGGATCAAAAGCCTCGTAAGTTAAGTAGCCTATTTTATTTTCACTGTAATAAATGTATTATTTAACAATTTACTTAAATATTATAACATTTAGGTTATAGGTTAGGCCATGTGAAATTGTGAATATTGAGAATTATGTATTAATAAGGATATTAATAATACTGGTGTGATTTATTCTTGTGTTAATTTCCCAATTAAACAAATAAATATGTTTTATAAAGTTGTTCCTGGTTTCCATTTACATCCACCTTCGCCACACATAAAGTTTAATGTTTGCTGTTATCCTAATATATTAAACATTAACAGTAACAGTAGTAGTTTATATTTAACAGTATATTAAATAACTATAATTGATATATAATAGTAAAGGAACTTAAATTCAATTTTATAAACTGGACGTCCGACAAGTCGGGACCAACCGTATTAAATGCTGGGCGATGCGGGTAGCGAGGATCTTCTCTAGCATCTTCCCCGCCTCGTCCAGCAACACAATAGGCCTGTAGGCCGCGACCGATTCTGGAGGCCGTCCCTGTTTGGCCAGCAGCACCAACTTTCCCTCCTTCCAGCACTCAGGGAACCGTCCCGACACCAGGCTCGCGTCGAAGAGGTCCCTAAGGCGGACATCCAGGTGATCGAGGGCCAGCGCGAGGGCTCGCGCAAGTACACCATCTGGTCCGGGTGCAGTTCTCTTGGAGCGGATCCGCAAGAGAACTGCCCCCATCTCTGCGTCTGTAACCGGGGGCACAATAGAAATCGGCTCCCGATATTGGTCTCCCATTGGAGCCATTATCGGGGGCACGTGCTTTTCCCGGCCAGAAAAGAGTGCCTCGACTACCTGGGAGAGAAAGTTGGGCTGAAGGGTCTCCGTAAGACGGGGGCCCCGCGTGCGAAGCTTAATTAGCACCGCGCGGTATGGGCGCCCCCAGGGGTCACGGTCAAGACCCTCCAGCATCGCCTCCCTCGCCCACCCTTTGGCGCGGTAGACGGCCAACTGAAGAGACTCTTTCGCACCGCGATACGTCTCATACAGTCTGCCCTCCTCTAGCTCATCACGGTGGCGACGGCGACGGCTGCGAGTGTAAGACCTTCGGGCACGGATGCACGCCGCACGATGGTCTGCCAGCTCCTGGGACCACCAGTAGACCCCCGTCCTTAGGGTCTTGTGTCGCACACGGGGCATGGCCGCATCACAAACAGCTTGGAGGCTGTCGCGAAAGCAGACAGCGCCGGCATCTACCTCCTCGGATGAAGGTGCAGAAGATGCTTGTACTATGGCTGCCTCTTCTAATAGATCCCGATTCAGCCGTCTCAAGGCCCATTGCGGAAAGCGAGGAGTTCCGCCCGCTAGCGGGCGATGACCCCTACTGGTTCCCCGGAGGGGGGCAACTTCTAAACGGATGTACAAATGGTCCAATAGAGTCTCAACCCCCTCCAGGACACGCCAGCCACCTACGCGTGCGGCGAGGGCAGGGGTAGCGAACGAAAGGTCCACTATCGACCCCCCCTGCCGTCGCACGCACGTATAAGTGTTTAGTAAACAGAGGCCCGTCGCATTAGCCCACTCCTGGACCGCCTCTACTCGGACATCCATGCGTGGGGAGCCCCACGCAGTCGACTTTGCATTAAAGTCCCCCATTACAAGGATGGGGCTAGATGACATCCGCCGTATCGAGGCCGCCAAATTGTTAAGGAAGGCCTCGAAGTCTCTCAGACTCCGATTAGGGAAGAAGTACGCACCAAAGGAACTTGAGAACCTAATTTGACCAATATTCAACGTTTGTACGCTAATTAGTATGAAAAGCCAGCACTTGACAAACGTGGAACGTCGTAGTACAAAAAGGTTAATGCAGAATTTACAAGTATCGTTTTATAACTTCAATGTGTTTTAATACCAAAAGATCAACAAACAAAGCGATTTATTTTATATATAACACGCCCACTATGATTGAATATCGAGCTCGGATACTAACCTAAATCCTAAGGTTTAAAAATAGCTGGACTTTTCATTTTATAGTGCAATTCTGTTCTTTACGCTTAACACTACCTAGTGTTTTTAAAAGCTAAATAAAACTAGGGTTATTGCAAACTATTAAAGCGTTCTATAGTCTTGCCTACTCTACTGATGTTAGAAGAATGCTGCTTTTAGTGACACGTTTATAAAAAAATTAATGATTTGATGTAAGATACATACCAGAAATTATCGTTTTTGTTAGTAAATAGATCGTGTTCCGAGAAACTTGCGGTGTATTAGCAGTAGATTGACTATCCATCGGCCGGTTAGACAGACTAAACAACGTAATTTAGTCTGGTTCTAAATGCATAATGTTCCACTCGGTCATCGCTCTCAAAACACATGAGGTTTTTCATTTGGATTGTCATAAACATCTGATACTTAATTAGCATACCGCATCCATTTACTATACTTAGGGATAGTACAGTCTTGCATTTTTATGGATATCGGCTGTAGTATTAGTACTACGGTTGATTTCCAATAAAAATGTAAACATGAAAATCTTAGGTAGGTATTAATTTTCGGCTTGTATAATGGAGGGATCTTTATAACTACAATAAAAACCTTAAGGATATTTTAGGCTTTTGCGATTTTGATAAATCAATCAGATTTGCTCAAAATCACACCTTTCTTGTAGAAATTGTATGTAAGATATTAGAATGAGTTAGAACTATCTGATAGTTCTAAAACAGTTATTATTTACAGTCGCGCCTGGGGTAAAGAAATGCTGCTATTGAGTGGTAGCGTGTGTAAATCACAGATCATGAAGCTGAATTACAAAATAAGTGTTTATCGAATAAATAGAAAGTTTTAAAATTTACTGCATCTACAAATATAAAGTGTAAAAACTGTTTAAAGTAAATAATATATTAGAAATTAATTGGTATTAGTAAATATGGTAACATTCAACCGACGCTTACCAAAGTCGGAGATTGCTATTGGATATTTAAGTATATTGTACTCATACTACGTGCTAAGTATTTAGATCTCACCCAACGTGAAATAATCAAAACAAATAGAATGCATAATGTAGCTTGATACATTTATTAACCTCTGAGTCTTCTTCGAAGAGGTTAATGAAAACACGTTGTGACGGTCTGTGTGTTAGTGACAGATTGATGTTAGTGACAGGTATAACTCCGGAACAACTAGACCGATTGACTTATAACTTGGTGTGCAGATACCTTGGGGTCATACCACAGACGAATTAGAATATGGGCTCTGTGGGTCAAAAGACCCCCGAGATATAGGGGTAATTTCTTTTCATTACTTTTACATTTAAGACGTAGAGGTTGAATCCTGGGTTTTTACACACATCTCGTTATTCATATGCTCAATAACTTTTTTTAATAATATGCTAATACAATAATAGCCTATACCTACCCAAACCTTACACTTTATTTTATATTGCTTTCTGTGACTTGTGGCAAGTCTTCAAACATTTTGCCTTGCTTTATGCTTACATAATACGTTTCATCTACGCGCTTAATATATTGAAAAATAACACTAAATACAGTTGTAAAAACGACAGTAAACGATAAATAACTCAATGCACTATGTCGATGAAATTTAAACTTTCAGCGAACTTCAGAATCGTCTTAAGCTGGTTTACTGTACTTTATCACGGCATTAAATCGACTGATGTTTGCCTTTAGGTATTTTTTAATATTAAAGTCATAAGTAATTTATTTGTTACAAGATACATTAGTGACAGATTTATACATAGCTAAATTACGTGTAATTTTAGATGGGTATGTAAACATAGCAGTGGTAGCCTAGTGGGAGACCGTTGGACGGCTACGCAGAGGTCTCGCGTTCGATTCCGAGGCGCGCATCTCTGACTTTTCGAAGTTATATGCGAATTATATAGTTTATTTTCGCTAACTTTAACGGTGAAGGAGACATCGTCAGGAATCCTGCTTATCTGAGAGTTTTCCATAAAAGTTCTCTAAGATATATGAAGTCTGCCAACGCGCACTGGCCTAGCGTGGTGGACTATGGTGTATATTATACTGAGAAAAGGCACGCGCCTAGCTGTGGGACATTTAAAAACAGGGCTGATATTATAAATATTATATAACTATAAATGAAATTGATTTTTTTAAATTTGAGTTTTTTATTTGTAATTGCACTTGATGTGACGAAAGTGCGATTCTAAATAAATTATATTATACATGTAGGTCACTCGGATGCGGTGTACCGTATAATGTGAATTAATTAATCACCGTAGTAAACATTTCGAGACTAAGCTGGTATTGAGCTTTGACAGTGTTTGACCGTAATCAGCTTCTGTCCATTGTTCTCGTAACAATTTACCTCTCAATATTGGCTAAAACCTACCTACCAAGCTTAATATCCAAATGTACGAGTCAACTCATATCGGTGATACTAGTAACAATTTCATAAATAACATAAATTGATGTAAAATGGATACAATTTGTGATCGACATCGTGCTGTATAGAAATCAAGAATTTGTTTTTATTGGGTCTATATGTACAAACTAAATGTAATTAACAAAAGATAGTAATTAACAAATATATCATTTATACAAAATTTTAGAAGACCAAAGTCAAAAGTTTATTTTGTAAATCTAGAAGGCGGCCGGATATTTGGCAATTTATAAAATGTAGTAAAGAGACATATATTAAGAACCACACATGACTTAAGTTGTTTAGTTAAACGAATCTTTGGTGATGTAAGCAATGCTATAAAAATAACATTTTATATGTCATTAATAAGCTAACATAAAAATGTTCTTTCTACTTTTTGTTAGTTGTATGGTTTTTTTATACTTCTTAGGTGGCAAACAAGCATATGGCTCACCTGATGGTAAGTGATCACCGTAGCCTATGGACGCCTGCAACACCAGAGGCATCACTTGCCCGGTGCCGAACCTTTAGGAAAGGAAGAAAAAGGAAGTGGAAAGGAAAAGGAGCGGGAAGGGGGAAAGAGGATGATTGGGCCCCCGGCACTCTCACTCACCGAACGAAACACAACAGTAGGAATACTGCTATTTCACGACGATATTCGAAAATTTTACGTGGGAAAAACTCTGAATGGATTTGTTAGAATTTATGCATCTATCATCGATTAAAGCGCCCCTAATAAATAACTAATAATCTTGAATTTATGAAATAATTGTAAAGATAAAAACTGCATTTAAAGGTAAAAGTGCCTAGAGTGGAATCAAAACGGAAATTTTGTATTCGATCCCGTGGCACGCCTTTCGTAGTTATGTGTATAAAAATACTTATAAGCAAAACATCTACAATAAAAGGAAAGTTCATATCGTAGAGTACCTACTCCATAATGTTATTGAACGCAAACTGTAATGTCGCATTTGGCCAGCTAAGGCATCTAAGCTAGTTTGTGGCATAAAAGCCTCTAATAAAAAGAAGGGGTCTGTATTCAGCTGTGTGAGTTAAAACGAAGAGTACATTTTTGGTAAAATATTTACCAACAAATAGTTGGTTTCCCTTATCCTAATCAGATGACTGTAATTTTTATAAAAGCCTTGTGTAATTCCTATAAAATATACAAAACTTTACCTTTTGTTACAGACTCCATCAACGTTATGCTTTTGGCTGAAATATCTTAGCTTGTGGCGTAAAATACATTTTAATTTATAGTAACAAAGTGTCATCCGTCTTTGTCACCGAAAATATGGATTTTCTTGAGGTATAAATATGGTATATTTTTCATCTCTTCGCGGGAACGGTGATTGAGTGTCTACAGGGCTAGACTACTGTAGAAAAGATGTAGGCGTACTGGTACTTTAAAATTTACATTTTTAAGAATTTGCAGGCGCTGTAGAATGTTGTAAGCCTTCTTTGAGTTATGAGGTTCTTAGTAGCGCAAGAACGCTGGATCCGCATGATCTATATTATCCCAGAGACCTTAGCAATGACGTTACATAATATTTATATTCTATACCTCTTGCTTGTACTTTGGTGTAACTATTTATTCTTTTACTAATCAATTTTATTTAACCCCTGCCTCACACACAGGCAGACTAAGTGAAAGTACCAATTTACTGAAATATGAAGTTTAGCATATTAGTTACAGTTACGTGCTTACTGTAAAACATTGTGTCGCTATATAAATATGTCCACTAAATCTAAACTTAAATCGTAAATTTAAGTCCTTTTGGGATTAATCAACACGAAAAGGCTATATATTATTTAATCACTCCCTTCAGAGCTATTAACTGGACATTTTATACTATTATTTAAACAAACAGAATTACCGTAACAGGGTGAGAGGAAAACAGAAAATTTTATTAAGGAACTCTTTTGTCTTGTTACTTTTTCTTGAAGAGCCCGGTCGAGTTTATTTTAATTTGTGCTTAATTAATACTGCAAATTGCACGCAACAGACACAATAGAATATCTATTACTCCTCTGGAATCTTGCCGCTGGACGGGTGCTGTTATCACACCCAACCGACATACCCGGCTGAAACCAATAGGTTCCAGCAAGAGTATGCAAAGTTAACCAGTATATTAATCACAAATCGCGCTTAAAATCGCATCCGTCGGCTTGGGATGTTCGAAGGCACTGCAGACTCGAGCCTATCGAGCTACGGTGGCTGCTGACCGCGGTGGTGCTACACGTCTAAAAGTTTGAGCTCAACAATTTTTATAGTAGAATCTGATATTGAATCACGGTATAATGAAAACATACGTATTATCAATGTATGTATATTTCTTTCAAATTATAAAGTTAAGGCGTAAAACTAAATCAGTTTCGCTGAAATTATTATACAAACTCGAGATACTGCTGGGTATACGCTTGTTATATTAGGAGTTCTAGGAACACGTTATCTTCTTACGAATATTATTAAGAGTCTCCACCGTGTTTTCTTTGCCCGGATCTTAAACCGGATTGGTCAAATTTTTTTGTTAAGTTCATAAATGTTACTACGAACATATATACAAGATTATTAGCAAAATAATTAAGCTATTTATAAATCAATGGATAGCAAATAGGACAGTGTTATTCGGTATCGGTTCATTGATTCGGAAAACTAATTAGTCTGTATTACGTGACGTAATTTTCTTTGTTTCATCCTTCTTATAATAGACGTGATTTGATTGACATATATAAATATGTATCTAAATAATTATCTGGATAAAACAAAACTTAATTACGGTGCTTATATTATACCTTGCTATAACAGCAGTTGTGAATGCGAGTGCTGTTATTGTGCATTAGGTTTATATATTTCATTTATTTATTCAAAAGCAATATACATCGTGTGTGAATGTTGACTATAGATAAGAAAGTATTACATTGAGTATGTCGTTTAAGTCATTAAATACAATAATAAAGTTCTGGGTAAAAGTTCTCGGGATTTTCTGTAAAGAAATACACAGAGTAGAATGGAGTTTAGAACTGAGTCCGTAGACGCCAATAAGTTCGCCTGTTATAGGTCCATTCCTAAAATTATAGTTGGCAAAATGTAGGTGCAATGCACCTCTGCCTATCCCTATTGGGATATAAGTAGATGAGAGTCTATGTGTACATATAACCTATAGGATTTTAGATTGAAGTTATTATAATCGTATACTTTTAAGAAAATATGTTTGGTTAGGTCATGATTTTCTTACTTTGTAGCCTTTCGGTTAACACAGAATAACTTTATCACTATAGTTGATTACAGTCAAGAGTCTGCATATATTATTTTTTGGTCCTGACTTTGGGTGTAGTAAGGTTTTCCTGGCTAAACAACTGTAACAAACCTCTAAAAAAAGTGCGATGAAGGAGTTCCTTTATCGATATTATACATTTGAATACCGCACTTTTCAATGTGCATTAACTTATCCGGAGAGGTAAACAAAAATACTAACTAGGCAGCTAGTATTTTTTTAAACGATAATATTTTCCATTGTCATCTCTTGCCTGAGAGTAAAGAAACACGTTAACAAATACATATAAATAAAGATAGGCGTAAAATTACGCCTTGTGGCTCTCCTGAATGGGACAGGTAGGCCTAAATCTGTTTAGGAGACTAACTCTATTTAAGGTATACGAAGAATCGACCAAACCAATTTCATAATGTAGCTAAAATTGAAAAATAGGTATTTGTTGAAAGTATTCAGAGAAAGCAGTCTGGAGCGGAGAACGTACAAAGTATTTGCGCCACAAGTTAGGTAGCATACTACAATAAGGAGAAAAACTTGATTTGGTAATAAGGATAGGAGATATTATGTCGTCTGTCGTTATCGAAAGTCACAAAGTAGAACTTATGATAGGACAGTTCGTTTTACCTCACGTGATTCAAGAAAAGTTAATACTAGATTTTAACTTTCTCAATAAAATCACAATATCCATATAATTTCTCAATAAATATAAATCTAATTCACTTGTGTCTAGAAACTTCCAGATACGTTGGGCTTTGTCTATTATTCAATTGAAATGATTTAATTAATTTTTGTAGTTATCATCGTAATGATCCTATTAAACATTCCGGCAAGCTCAATTTCTACGGTATTATAACCATCTAAATTGCGCTGGCATCTACAGCGCATTTGTTAGATGTGGCACTAGAGAAAATGACCTAATAGAAAATCTAATAACACTTTGTCCTACCCAAGTCTTGTACCGGCGACCTACTGCTGATCTTAAATGTAAGTAAGTACCATAAAGTGGCGTACTAATAGCAGTGTGCTTAGGGAAAATGGTAACCGCGTTACGCATCGAAAAAGTTTCGCTTCGCAGAACATCCAATTCAAAATACTTTTGTCCTACGATTTTACGCGAATCCTAACTTAATATAAGTAAGTGGCGTAATATTCTAAACTAATGGATATTTTACAAAACTGTGGTTTTGTATCGGTTTGTTATTTGTCTTACTTTTAGTCAATCGATAGAGTGTTATAATTTTGCAATGATACAGTTGAGGGTCTAAGAGTTATATTTTCTCAGTACAAATATCGATAAAATGATTATTTCTGTCACGTATTGATAAAATGCATTGGTAATACTACGTTAAAAATTTATCGTAGTACATTTCCTAGTATAGTATATTTCCCAGCAACTTGCTTTTCTAGTTTTCTTTGAGGTTGAAACTTTTATTCTATTTACTTTGACTTTTCCTTTATGAAATACGATTATAGTTTCAGGGGATTGCGTTCTGGAATACTTGGTTTTTATTTGTTATTTATGTACTTCTGTGCGTCTTAAAATCTTATCACAACTTCACATTTACTTTATATTACACAAAATATATCTTTTACTTTAGTATACCTTTGCTCACAAAGCTGTACTAAAGTAAAGATCTTTCAAACATTTTCTTTTATTCCAAGTTATATATAAAAACATATGTAGATATGTGACCTTTATTAGACTACTTAATAACTGCTTGTCGCTTCCTACGCAATAAAGGCCTTTCATAAGAAGCATAAAAGTGTTTATTAAGGCTGGATGATAGGGACCATCGTTTATCTACTTATAAGAACAATGTATATTCATTAAATGTGATTGACGCAATTAGTTATACGCGGCAATTTGCTGGTAAGTCGTGTATTGGTCATCTAATTATTTAATATAAAACTTGGCACACAATGTAGTCGACACAATGTATAATAATGGGATTAAATATAATGACCACCAAAATATTAATTGCACAGCTAAATATGCTTACTAAAATTTATCATAATGAGCACCTATACGCCTCAAATCACTGCATTCGGTCTCTGAAGGGTTAGGTTATGTTAGGTTCCTTCTTAAACCCACTCAAAAATAGGAGCCCCGCAATGCGGGGCTCCGTCGACTTAGTTTGATCTCGTTAAAATATTTTAGTAAGAATATTTTGGTGTGCAATTAATATTTTTGGTGGAACAAAGGCAAACAATTGAGGAACAGTTAAATACTACCCATAAATAATATACAGACTAAAAATATGAAGGTAGGTTAGCCAAGAACATATAAATCGAAACGTACTTAATATTATGTTTACTGCCTTTATACCTACATAGACTCCATGACTTTGTATTCTAACATATATGTATGTCTGGTAAGCTGATATATTCAGGCGCCTGCTTCTATTGAGAACTTCCATAGAAAAACCAAATTACTTGGCCATGTTTCGAAATGGATAACGTAATTTCACGATCGGTTGCAAATATACCTTAGAGTTCCAGGACCAATGAGGCATCAAACATAACGTTGTCTAGGAGTATATAAAGTTATAGACCACCAATAATTATGCTGAGTGTTGTGTATGCGAACCGATAGTCAAAAACTCTAATCGAATAATTGTTGTTTCGAGATCGTTGTCTCCATTGTTTAAACGTGTGTTATGTTCTTCTCGTTACAGGAATTATACCTAGTGCAGGAATAGATTGTTTTTAGGAATAAGGGGAATTGCTGTTTGGTACATGTATCAACCGTACTCTGTAGAGATCACAGAACATATATGGTAGAGATATACAGCGTATAACAATAAGGTGTGACTATATTTTAAAGTCGTGTAGTAGCCGCTGTAAGAAGACAAATCTCTAAAAACTACTAAATCAATATTTCGAATATTAGAAAATGGTCTTGAAAATGTTCATACTGTTTATTAAAATATAGATGGGGCTATTGGCATTAACTGTAGATGATTACTCTCGAGGGTGCTGACGTAAAACTTAATAAATTGTATAAGAATTGTTGTAACTTTTTTTTTATACAACTAATGTGGCAAACAAGCTTACGGCCTACCTGATGGTAAGTGGTCACCGTAGCCTATGGACGCCTGCGACACCAGAGGCATCACTTGCGCGTTGCCGACCCTTTAGGAAAGGAAGTGGGAAGGAGAAGGAGCGGGTTGGGGAAGTGGGTGATTGGGTCTCCGGCACTCACTCATCGAACGGAACACAACAGTAGGAATACTGCTATTTTACTTCGATATTCTGTAAGAGGGTAATCCTTCCCCGGTTGAGCGGTCATCTCCATATAAAATACAAAAATAAATAAAAGATATCTGGATAACAATGAAAATATTATTTTTAGCACATGTTGCTATTTATTACTAATATTTTACGAGTTTAAAATACGACTAAGCCTTTATTTTACAAGCTAGAACTATTACTAGCGGTAGGAAAATTACTAGCGAGCTTAGTAGACATTATTTTGCCCTTTGCTGATGGCATAATGAGTTTATTTTGGCTAAAGTCTATGTATAGGCAAATTGACATCTCGCTCATAGCGCTATCTACGGTATCGCGATATTGAGATTTTCTTTTTTAGCATAAATTCGGAATATAATATTGAAATTATCAATTACTGGTATCTATCTGCCCACAGGTTCACTCGTGTGAATGATACAGAAACGCATACCGGTATAAAAGTGTAATAGTAATCTAGGACATAGTATATCTGCCTGCCAAGTTAAGATCAAAGTCCTCCAACGGTGTACTAGTGATTAAAAAAGAATTACTCCCGCATTAGGATAATTCCTGTGTCGCGGGGGACTTTACAAACATTTAAAGAATGAAAACAAAGAACACCCAGACAGTACAACCATTTGTGGATAACATAAGGTTTTGTCGTATGTGGGGTTCGAACTCAAAACCCTCGGCGCAATGGTAGTGGCAAGCCGACCACTTAAACCACTACGCCATTTGTGCATTCATAATAATAATTGAGTAACAAACATCTTTAAAAACCTACACACTCATAATTTTAGTATCGATTAACCTTTTGACCGCCAAGGACGTCCATTCACGTCAAATTAAACTGTGCTCACAACGCATGGCACGTCGAAAATACGACTACTTTACAGTTCAAAATAAACATAAAAAAATATGTTTGTTGTGTTCCTTTTACCTATTATTTAAAACTACATTAATCATCGCCTGGCGTAGGGGGCACAACGCTACTTTTATGCTGTGGCGGTCAAAAGGTTAAGTAAAAAATGTTGTTAATAATTTAACTTCAGCCCAACTAATTTTATTAATGTTTAATGCTGCTCCTATACGTTGTTTATAAAAAATTTAATAAATAACCTAATCGGATCCTAGCGTAGTAATGAACAAATGTATCAACATAAAAATTGAATTAATTGGTTAAACATTGATGTTTGTCTTGGTCTGGGTGTTTCTATATATAATATGTATGTATTTACAAAAAAAATGTATATATGTATGTTCAACCATTGTCTAGTAACCAGAGTACAAGCTCTGTTTAGTTTGGGCTAGATGGTGTTGTGTGTACGTGGTAGAATATTATTATATTATTATTATTATTATATAATATAAATAGGATCGGGAAATGCGTTCAAACTTATAAAATCATAAAAAGCCGCACCAAAGATTATTCATACAATAAAGATTGAAGAATAAGGCCTCATGACAAATATAAACTCTGGCCACAAACAATAAAGATTCGTAAAAAAATTTAAAGATACTACACCGCGCTATTAGTTGTATATTATAATAAAGCGTATTTGTGCGGCGTTTTTAAAAATAAAAACCCGTACTAGCAGTAATTCCTGTATCGCGAGGGACTTTACAAACAACGGCCACAAAGCACATCCACTCGTCACAACTATTTGTGGATCACACAAGTTTTAGTTCTATGTGTGTGTTATTTTTATGGTGGCAGTGGTGAGGCGACTAATTAAACCACTAGGCCATTCGTACAGTTTAGTTTATTATAATATATTTATTATTGTACAGAGTACGGTATAACAATATATTTTTTATAGATAGCTACTATCTGACGATAATGCATCCGTGGCGCAGCAGGGTTTGAATCTAGGATCGGGCGAAGTATTAAGGCCTGTTCAAACCTGAGCGGTATTCGCTGCCGCTGTGGGTAGAGGTATATACCGCGCGGGTTTCGCTTAGGTATTTAGTATCAAGTTGCGCGGCTAGAGCGTCCTGAGCGGTATTCGCTGCCGCTGTGGGTAGAAGTGCCTGCCGAGCGAGTTTCGCGCAGGTATTTAGTATCAACTCTACCCACAAGGATAGTGAAATCCGCTTTGGTGTGAACAGTAATATTATCGCATACCCACTCAGTTTTCTCTACCACAGACGGTAGCGAATACCGCTTAGGTTTGAACAGGCCTTTATTGGGTTTTCCTGTCAAGAAATTCTCAGAACGGGTCTTCTGAAAATTCCTTTCTTTTTTTATCTGAAATTGTGCCTGGTAGACGGCAAATAGCTCGGCCCCTATTACGTGATTAATTGACTACACTTCCAGCCATGTATTTATGTAGTTACTTATGTTAAAATTCCATCTGAGTTAAACGTTATCATTATTTGATAATTCAAAACATATTAAAGACTTATGCTTTAGTGCTGACGCTGCATAGCAAATAGCGTGATAATTCATAGCCTACATGTTGCCCCGGCCATTGGGGATTATGTGTGCAAAATTTAATGAGAATCTATCTAATAGGCTTTGTGTGGAGCAAAACAGGTTTAATTATTGTGTCGATTTGTGTACCGCCGATATACATATATATATTTTCGACATTGGTAGATCACGGCAAATTAAAACTAAAAATCTTTTTTAATTATAATGAATGTAATGTTAATAAATTGATAGATTGATTGACAAGACAAAAATGCCCCATACCTAGGTATAATAAATATCTATAACTCATTTTTCTAGAAAGCAAAGTACGTATGCTTCTCATATAAGGCGACACGTTTTTCTGACGTATTTTTGTTTCACTCCGAAACAAAGAAATAACCGATAAATCAAACGTTACTTTGAAGTCTCAGCCCCAGCTGTTCACATGTTTTTATTTCACAAGTACCTACATAATATAAAAGCAGAGGTGTACAAACTTGCGAGTGATTTTAATACCCACGCAGCGGCAGTCTATAACATGTGTGTGCATTGCAAAATGGTGTACGTAACAAAATATATGAAACATGCATAATTATAGTGTACGGCGAGTTTTAATAAAATACAGAATTAAAAACCGTCGATAAAATGTAACTCAGGCATATCTCTACCGATATTCAGTTTAAATTTATATATGTATATAGAGTGACCCCGCGCTCTAGATAATATTGATAAGATTTATGTTCGGATAGCAAAGCGATAATATTTTTATTTTTGAAATACCACGTTTGTTTCAAAACCTATAAAATACACGACGACGAGATTAATGCACATAGCAAAATATTGTACTTACTAATCCTAATCCTATCCTAACTTATATTATAAAAGTGAAAATGAGTTTGTTTGTTTGTTACCTTTTCACGCCTAAACCACTGTACCGATCATCCTGAAATTTTGCATATACGTTGACAGGTGTACAGAAACGGACGTAGGCTACCTTTCATTCCGAAAAAAATTTCTGTTACCGAGGAAAACAATAATAACGTTCTTATGATAATAGATGGCGACACGTGTCTTTCGAATCATGATTGAATTATATTATTACAAGAAGAGTACAACCCGAATTGATTGTCAAATTCTAAATTAACGCGAGCGAAGCCGCGAGCAAAAGCGCTGTATTATCGGCACAAGAGGATCCGTGGGTACTCTTTGTTCCTCTTGTTGGTAACTCGTGAGTGATTACCCTGGTGTTGCAAAATCTACGTATTGACAACGGTTTTAGTTTACTACTAGATAAGTAGCAATAAGGTAATTGCGGAGAGATGAATCCACCACGCTTTTAGATTTTCACACTTCTCTGATAGCGGATAGCCCCGTCATGGCGACCGAACGTATTTTTCTCGGCGTAAGATATTCTTAGGACAGTTTGGCAACGAACGAGCGTAGTATATTTACGATATATAAAAATATAAAGCCAAGATATGGTATACAAACGACTAACTCAAAATTATATACCTTGCAGGTCGTATATGATCACATAATATTTCTACCTGAGAATTTAGCTGTAAAATTTTACAGCTAAATTCTCAGACAGAATTTTGGGTAGTTATGCATTTCGAAACTTCAATCATATTTACTAATTCATTTAGCATTATTATAATTGGTCTCCCTAAATTAATTAATATAGGCTACTTAATTCCGTAATTAAGTGATATATTTAATTCAAAGTGACTTAAAATTGTAAAAGGTATCGTTTTCAATTGAGGTTATTCAAACACGACAGATTTAAACGTGGAAAATAAAAAAGAAATTGGATTCGTTGTTTTGTTTTGTTAAAATCTTTTTTGTTCTTTGAGTGCTTTGATCACGGGCGTCCAAAGGGAGGAAGTTTTTGGAAAGGAAACATTTATTGTTAAAATAATAGAGTACGTGTATTTCTATTAACTCTTCGTTCTATTCAGTTGCCCAGAATAAAGAAAATTTTGGATATTTATTGTTTTAATCGCTGTAGGTACATATATTTTTTGTGTTGTAAGCCTTATAGACTACGTATAGTCCTCAGGGTATTTCATTCCCGGGTCTGATTTTTAAATAGGTCAAAGTGTTAATGGTTGTTAGTTTTGCGTGAAAGATACTGAAAAAACGTATTAAAAATCTCTATTTAGGTTTTTAATGTATTGAATTGCCTCAAGAATATATATTTAATATTTATATTATCCTTTAAAAATTATTGTTCCATAGTAGCTTTGGATATATATAGATAAGAGAGATGGACGGAGATTGGGGCGGCCATTGCTCAGCAGTGGGACCAAACAGGCTAATAAAGAATCATGGACAATATTTTTAGGCAGAATGTAAATTTTATTAATGAGATAAAAGACATTTCATAAATTAGGAGGATACTTACATTTATTAGAGGTTAACATTATTATTATTTTAATAGCTGCTGAACTATTGTAATTGGTTCTCTTAGTAAATCCTGCTGTCTAGTGTTGTAGCGTTTGTGAGCTGCAGCATTTAATTACTAAGAGTATATAGAGTTAGGCTACGCTCATCCGTCAACGAAAGAAGCTCACCATACTCATATTTAATTTAACTATGGTAACTACTTATTAAAGGGAAATCCTTTTTGTGATTATTGGACATAATATCTGAATACGCTTGGAATGTTTAACATTTCTTCAAAGTGACTTCTATCTAATATAAATTTTAAAGCTTGTTGCAAGTTCATAAGATGCGCCGTGAGTTGATCATCATTTCAACATCTTTCTCTTTTACCCCGGTGAGTCCGACATAAGCCCTCCGCCCGCCCCCGCGGAGGGGTATGCGTCAAAGCATTCCAAAACGTAAAAAAAAAGTTTAATCAATAAGATAAAATCATCTACAGTGAAGGAGAAAATAGTTATATGGCAGCTCAAATCAATTAAATCGACGTCAACTTTCAAAGCTTAGTTTGAAATTGCTGATAATTTAAAATCGATTCAAGTTTTAATCAGATAAGCGTTATCTTATTTGATAGTTTAGATGGGAAATTGCTATGGATTAACCTAGTTCAACTCAATTAATGGTATTATGTGCCTATTAAAATGTAGAATCGATTTACGAGTGATTTATTGATTTTGATCTAACATGGCTGGCACGGCATAACTTTTTTTAACTTTGTCGCCCTTTGCTTTTAAATTTATCAGAATCCATATGTACTGTCATTTATTATCTAAATCTAAAATCAGCCTCAATAGACAAAACCTTTAAATATGATTTACGTATTTGGCTTATGCGTATGGATGGGCAAATTATTTCTTATGAACCGCAGGTACTTAGATTGACATAGCCAAGTACCAAGGTTATACACCAGTGACTTGCTCTAAAATACAAACTTACTTACGCCGAGATAGATACACAAATTAAATGATCACTTGACTTACAAGGTTGTCAAAATGTGGGATGCGGACGCGGCATTTATTGTGTCCATAGTTATTACATCTATTTTATTTACTAAGGCGAGATTAAGGCTAGTCTACAATTTTCCTTATATGTATGGTCAAGTAATTATATTATATGTATAAAAACTTTACGACTAAATAAATTGCAATACAATTTACGGGTTGATAGTTAAGATTTAAATATGTTTCGTGACATAATATATTCAGAAGAGATTCTTAATATATTGAAGTGTCTCAAATCTAGATATCGGTTCAATTACACAAAGATGAGAACCGTAGCACCTGCCAAGTTGTATCGTATCTACATACTCAGAACGAAAATATATATGTATCCTAATAACCCGTCCACAAAGAAAAAAGCAAACAAAGGGCCACATCACAAACGGAACAAGTAAAATAGCAAAAAATAATTCAAGTTGTTATTAAATATTATTGCTGCAAGGACAATAAAATTTTCAATGTCCTTGTATTTTCATACAATCAATTAATATATAGGCAGAGAGGCCTTGACCGACTTGATTTTCCCGAAGCTAATAAGTCTTCAAATCAGTATTAGATTACATTGGGATAAGTAGCTTTGAACGATATTGGTAGGCATCTATTATGTTACTTGAAATAAATCATATTTCATAAGCTTGTTAAGGGCCCGTTTTAGAATATTCCGGCAACTCTTACTTTGAAGATGTAATATCATGATATCGTATGTCTAGACTAAATATAGATAGCCACAATCACATCTTCAAGATAATTTGTACTTCAGAATTCTACAGGAGAAACAGGTTGATTTGGGCAACCGTACATTTAGTGGATGCAAAGATAATAACGCAGATTTACGCTTTACTTCATAAATAATAAAATTTCGTTTATTGTTAGAGCCATTCCAAATGGTCATATGCGGCGCAGTATTGTAACAAATGCAAATATTTTAGATATACAAAACATAGAACTTAGAAGTCTCTAGTTTTTAAATTTGCTCAATACTTTTGGTCAAAGCTGTATGTGAATGTTCATTCGCATACATATATTCATATAGAATTTTGTTTTTGTTGAACTGCTTTAACAATCGGTGAATGCACAGCATTCAATAAAAATTTACATACTTACATATTTTTATTTAGATATTCTATATACTCACACCTATATATGACTACGAGCAGATATATTTATCGCATTCACAATTTGCCAGTTATGTTTTTAGCTCTAAGGTATTTTTTTTCGGAACTTTAATGGCGGCTTGACGTAGAATAGTAGAAAAATGGCCCGTAATCAAATCCGCAACACTAAGAATAGTCACAAACAACACTATTTGTACAGGCCTAGCATGCCACCCATTTAACTTGATCCTAATCTAATAAATGGAATGCCTTACCACTACTTCACGATTCACTTACACGATTGAGACAAAGGTATACATTCCCGAATGTACGAAGTACATTGCTTTAACTACAAAGACAAACGTTATACAGACTATAACTACCAAACAACTTTAAATTTAACCTATTGGTTAACCCCGAGTACATTAATTTGCAGTAATTACGCACACATATTACTCTATGGCAATCGTAAATGCTGCAGTTGAGCAATTATGTGTAAAACAGTTATTATCATAACCGTATAGTAGGGAGTATGAATCAGTTAATTATCTTTGAAACAGATGGTGTCTGATATATAATATGCAAATATGGCGCACAATCAAAGATGTTGTGTAAATAATACGCCACGTGCCGTAATAGTCTCATAAATGTTAGAAACGAGTTGTTTTTGCAATGTACTATCGGCTCCAGCGACGGATGACCATTTCAGAAAAATTTTCGCTTGCACATGTTGACCAGTTGAGTTTGTATCGCCTTAGAATCAGTAAACAAATGAAAAGTGTAAAAAAACTCGAACAAAGAAAGGGGCGTGTCACGGGTACGGGTACCAAGTGTTGGCCTGCTATGCGATTTTAACCTTAGGAGTGGTCATCCGTCGCTGGAGTCGATAGTACATATAACATAGAATGGCCTTGCCACTATCTCTTAAAGCACAGTTATCTAAGTGGTCGTCTCGCTAATGTCACTAAACCAAGAATAGTACATTCAATCCCTACGCAGGACGAAAATTTATGTTAACCACAAAATGTACTTTTCTGAGTCTGGGTGTTTTTTATGTCTGTTGTTCGAATGTTTGTATAACGCATCGATGACCCTAGGGCGGCAGTTGTTTAGTAAAGAAGCAAATAATATATATTATGCGCGAGAATGAGTCAGTGATTTTCAGAGTATAGCTTTGTTTCGTTTTCGCTCAAGCAATACCGATTTTTTAAGTGGTACCAATTTCAGCTCTATACAAGCCTCCAGATCATCACACCAACATTTTTCCAGCCGCATAAGTACCACGGAATAATAGACAAAGATAATAATTAACGTCTACCGAGTACAGTATACAAAAACTGAGCTGGTATTTATAGACATCAAAAGTATAGAATAGAATATAATTTAACTGACTCTTGAACATAGGTCGAGCACCGATTAGTAGGTAGTCCGGCTTACTTTTTACCATCTCTTTTCTGTGCGCTTTACTATTAAGGCGAAGTATAATAAATTTTGGAGATGAAATTAAATAATTATTCAAACAACACGTTTACCGAAATCTTCTATCTTTAGACATATCGTAAGACCATTACATGCATCGAGGGGAAACATAAGCCATTGTTATACAAGTTTAAACGTATCGCTTTGATAACAGACTAATCTTAGTAAATAAGTATGTCTTAATAAAAAATAGCTGAGGATCAATATTCGTATAAAAATATAACTTTTAAAATAGTGTTCCGATCCAGTCTAATAAACGGCAAATGTGAACTGAAATGCAATTAATGTTCGCATAATATATGTTGTTTATTTAATTACATTCAGCAGAATACCCTTTCTGATATTTATGACATTAAGACTCTATCGAAACTCTATTTTGAACAGTTTTAATTACGAGAATTGGCTCGCAAAGTTATTATCGTTTTAAATGTTATATTCCGAAACTTGGAACTGTAAACGCGGCATAAATTAACAAATAAACAGCCTTTACCTCTTTGATAAATAATAATTTTATATTCAAAAGAAGAAACCAAAGAAGTTAATTAACAAAGAAAATTATTAAGAGTTAGGGGATGATACTTTTAAACAATAAACTGCGATACGATCAACCTCTTTAGTAAACTGAATTAAAAATTATCCTGTTTCTTAATTCTGTATAATTAGGTATATTTTTTGCGCAAAAGATAAATTCCCTTTGAGCTGCTGCAGCTGTTTTAATAAATCTTTTAATAAAAAAAAAATCTCTGTGTTGCAGAGGATTTTAAAATGGAATCGGCATTCACAAAGAACAAGGCTTGGATAACATGTATGGAAGAATCAAATTAATATTTCATAATTCAATCCGCAACAGTCAAAAGTAAATATGTAATTATATAACTTAAAATATATATAACTTTTTCAAACGATATAATTTCGTTAAAAGTAAGCCCGCACTCTCTGGAGCTTTACAGATACACAAATCACAGGCACAACTACCCAGACCTATTAATAAAGTTAAATACCTAAGTAATATACTTAGGACTAAGTAGGTTTTGTTACAAGAAGTTCAACTTTGTGCTAATAGAGTGCAGTATTGCTTTCTCTAAAAGAAGCAAAATGCTTCTTTTAGAGAAAGCAATACTGCTTACATAATACTAGTTTGCACAATGCGTTATTGGATTAATTTGTGATTTCAATTTTAATAGTAGAAGGGTCGCGTGCAACCATATTATAGACGGCAAAACACTTCATTTCTAGTACGTGGTGTATATACATAGCTGTCAGATTGTGGGTGCGGTGCAACTATGTCCGACGGTTATATAAAAATGTGGTGTTATTTTTGTTAAGCCATAGACCAATAGGATTAAACCTTTGATGTTCCAAATACACATCCATACGTGAAGTATTCAGTAAGTACAAGATTGACGTTAATAAATTGTATCGTTACACGTCAATTTTGCTAATCACTTTGGTAACCAACTTAGACAGACGTAACAATCATTTATTTTAAGACAGTCTTGTAGCTTAAGCTCATGTGTGTTTGGTTTTGCTCAACTACTCGACCTTTACTAAGTCATACCAGGACAATGCACTTTTAAATCCAGTTGTTAGCAGTTCGACAGTTTGAATCAAGTAAACATCAACAATACACATAAATATTCTGAAGCAGCCATCTTATAAATTACACTACTTACTTTACACTTGCCACGCTCTTTGTTTTTATGATTTTAGAGGTTTATTATTTAGCCGCGAAGCAAACATAAATTTACTTTGGTATTTATAAAATTAGCATGGATTATGAATACAACTCACTATGCAACTTAAAATTTGTTTAGTTACCTGTATTATTCATATAACACTCTCTTCTACCACCCTGATGAGGGCGGGCATTTGGCGCTATAGCGGCCCGGTGACCTGTGGAAGAAACAACAAACGTTTAATCAATCTTCATCATTTCTATATTAGTTTAAGGGTACCAATACACGTCTATCGGAATAACAAAGAGATTCAACATAAATATAATAATCCATGCCTGTCGAAATTTATATAAATATAATTTATTGTTGACATCTCTGAATGTTTATCGACTTTTATCTGAAGATAATGTCGCGTTTCAGATTAATCCTTTAAATAAACAGGACGACAAATAATCCATTTAGCGTTTGTTAAGTACCTATATAGACACTTTATAATTAGTAAAGTTTAAATATTATTCTTTAATATAATTTGTCAACCAAATAGATATAATTTATTTAATGGTTGACGCATTTATATAGGTACACATTGAAGAGATTTACATTAGAGATACCCTGATGCTAATCTTTTTGGTGATATGTCGTATACAGATGCTCGGGTTTGATTAGTTTTGCCTTCTCAGCTGGAAACAAGATTATTTGCATTCAATTTTAGATTATCATATATCAATAGAAGCAAGCAAGGCGGCTATTAACTACAAATTAATTAATACAATTATGTACATTAAAATAGAAGCTATTTGCATAAATAATTGATATGCCATATAATCCTCCGGATAATACTGATTATCAAGAGGCGCAACGTCAGTCCTAGAACATACAACATAATCTAGATTAAATAGAATGACGATAGATATTTAGATTGCTTGTTTAAGCAGTACAGGATGGGATGCTCTGCTAATAGATTGCTAATAGATTGTTATTTAAAACAAAGTTTGCCAACAGGTTTTAGATTTATGTTTTGTGAAAATGTGTTCGCGTACACGTTTGCGAAAGGTAGATACAGTTATCAGCTCGAAAATTTGTTAAGCGCAAAACACATAAGAAGATTAATAAGCTGTTATCGTTTGTGTATAAAAGTATCGGAAAGTATTGCGTCGAGAGTAAATTTCTTTTTTAAAACAACTAAGCAGCTCTACTGTATTTGCATTATAACTAATCTTGTGGATTTAGTACTGAACAATCGTCCGCATTATGTTTACTAAGCTTATTTACCATTGTTTTATGTTGGAGATTTATTTTGTACCCGCCGCACAAAATCATTGTGAAACATCTTTATTTTCTCTTGTTTAATACGTATATTAAGATTATTTTGGTCTTAACAAAAAATACTTTTGGTCTACATCAACGCTTATGAAAAATGTTCATTTAATATTTTGATAAGTGGGCGCTCGCCTCGCTTTCATGTTTGCCGATTGTTATCTTAATAAAACCGCCAGCAGCATTTAATTTAGCAACATAAGCTTGGATAAATTATTAACTTAATTTATACCGCCTATCTGGATTAGAATTTTATATAAATTCCGTTTTAGTCGGTGGTGTAAACATTACCATGGTTGCTTTAACATTCTTTTACAAAACACAAAAAAATAATAATTGGTATCTAATAGGGTAGTTTAAACTTGAATTGATTAACAATATATTATAAATTTGTTTTCACCCATCTCTTCACATGACAGAGCACGGTTGTTTTATTGACAATCACCATAAACCAAGCTACAATAAGCATACTTTAGCCTGAAATACCATTTAAGTACCAAACAATCACAGAAAGCAACCGCTATTATTCACGGACATTAAAAAATAAAAAACTATTCCTAACATTGTGATACCTGCGTTGTAGGTTCTAATTTATTGGCGCATTTGGCTGGTTCTTCTGTCGCGGACAGCATTCGCCGCGCCAGCCGCGCGAATGTACACCTGAACTGACGACTCATACTGCAATACAGCACGAAGTTTACCGACGACGTGAATAAGGCCAGCACGTCCATCAGGTCACCTGTTAAAAAGAAAAGAAATGTAAATAATTTGGAAAATACTTTTGATAGGTAGTTAACTGATGCATGTGATATTTAAGGCGAATGCTAGTGTATTCGACGTCGCCGCTGACTTGACAGTTCAAGTAAATACTGGCAGCTTGTAAACTTAACGATTATATTAGGAGATTGTCGTGGAAGAATACCAAACTCCTCACTTCTTAGATAGGAGCGTTTGGGATATCAGTGGACAGCGCATTAGCAATATTCTATTTGACCTTGTAGCGGATACTATTAAGATCCTTTTTTACATGCACATACTCAAATACATAAGTAATCGTTATTGTAATTCTTATATAAAACGTCTTAAATTGACAGAAATAGGTAGTTGAATCATGCAGTCTCGATCCTATTAACTCTTTTAATTAGTAAAAAAGCCAGATGAAAGTCGTCACATAAACGATTGATTACTCGACCAGTGTTCGAATAAAGTATGCGGTGTGATTATTTATTAGTCTATACTCTATTTAAAGATCCTTATTTTAATTTCATATCATAATTAGTAATTAAGGCTTTTCGCTATTTTCTTCTCTAGATAACTGCCGTGAAAACCAGGCATTTATCATGTGTCACGGAGGACGTGACAAATATTTAAACAGCGCATATAAAGAGCACCTAGACACGGGACAACTATTTGTTGTGGACCGCAATTATTTTTACCCCACGTGAGGATCGAACCCACAACACAATGTGCAGTAGTAGGTGCCAGGCAACAACTTAAATTACTACGCCATCCGTGCAGTCGAAATAATATTCATCGTTGAACAATTTGATTTAAATTGAGCACTATAATATGTAGCTGAACAAGACTTACCTGGATCTGAATTTCATCAATATATGCTAAGTGGTTTCGCTTTAACTTACGAGCCTCATTTTAAGCGAGATAATAATATGTAGGATCAGTTCAGTAAGCAGCTTAGCAAACTTCATGCAGTTTATAGAATACATAATTATTATGTCAATCTCATACATGTTAGTAATACAAGATCTCATTGCCAGGCTTTATTGTAATAATAATAATATGTTCTGATGTGAATTATCTATACAAACACAAGATAAAATTTGTCTGTTTATATCTAATGTCTTGACGCGGATGGCCTAGTGGTAGAAGAAAGTTCAACGCCCACACGAGACAAAAAAATGTTTGATCCACAAATAGTTGATCCCGGTCTGGGCGTTTTTTGTTTGAATGATTGTAAAGTCCCCCGCGACACAGGCAAAAAATGACATGTCACACAAAAGCAGACTTCGGTGACAGTAAGCATGGTTAAACTATGTTGACATCATATTTATTCAATCAAATTGCCAAACTAATCAGTAATCAGCGTCGAATCGTAACTATTACTAGTAATAAAGGACATTTATGATTTATGATGATATAATATAGTTATAGGTATCTGTGTATGATTGAAGTTATTACGATCGGAATCTCATCGTTCTCGAACGACAATAAACTAATAAACCCTACGAATAAACATATTTTATATAAATCGCGTCAATTCCGACTGAATTCATCTTAAAACAATTCAATAGGTATTGAGATAAAATAGAAACAACATTTGTTTTAAAATATTACGATACATAGGTATAATATTTGTAGAATAAATATATCATCTTTGCTAGGAATGTCATGTAATCTATTTTCAGATGTGTTTTTCTTATCCTGGTAAAATAAACTTATCAAGGTTTATTTATATTCTCAACAACTTTGACATATCCAAGGTCAGTAGATACACATTCTTTTTAAAGCTAAGTACCTAGTAGGCGTATTATGATTGGTGGCACTTCTGTGTTATTTATTATAACAGAGTGACACACGCCTGACGTTGGGCTTTAAAAAAATAACTCGTTTTGTTTTCCCTCCTTCGAAGAAAGAAAATAAACAGAAAGTACAAAATGGGTTAACTCTATACTATTCGACTACAAAATGGGAGCTAGGTAATGTTTATATAAATGTATCTATTGTTTTATTGAAATAACAATATTTAAAGTCAGTTCAAGTTACTTTTAGAACTTTAAAATATACATATACGTTATATTCGAAAGACCTTTCGGACTTTATCTACGTTGTTAGATTATTCTATACATTTATATTGTTTAAACAACAATTTGTACATAATAACAGAAAGGACTAGAAAGGAGTCACTATGCTACTATCGCAAGAACTCACAGTGACTTTCTCGCTAACATTACACCATTACCTCATGGATGCGCAGAAACGCAACACAAGGTTGTTGGGTTGCGATCTTCTATAGGGCAAAGTTCTATGCCAATTTGAGCGACATCCACCAAGTATACCACTAGTCGAAAACACTGCTTTTCGAAACCTTTATTTTATTTGCAATTTTACTTTTATTTGCCTATGGTCGCTACCAATTTGAATAAAGTCCATTTAAATTGGTAATTTTATAACAATAAGTACCCGATACTTCTTTAAAAGTAGATTATACACATGTTGTAAGTATATATTATCTACATATCTTTCTGTTATCCGACGTCAAAATGTTATTATGCTTCGGCCAAATTAATTTGGGTTACTTGGTTCATATGTACGTATAAATCAAAAGATAGGATTCTGTGGGCAAGATTGGATGCTGGCGGTACTTTCTATTGTGTTTTATTTTTATGAGCCACTTCTCTCACCAAAATGACACATATATCTGATTTCGTACGCAATATCTTTATAACGTTCTTATTAGAATTGAAGGCTTTCTATAATATTACTTAGTAGACACCAGCGTAATTAACTTGTGAAAATTCTAATTGCCTTACATAATTTGAAGTAGATTTATAAGCATATCTTACTACGGTCAATCGACAACCATCTCTGTAGCTTCCCGAACACGCTATAAAATTGCCTTAATAAACCTACGGATGCATTTTCTGATACTAAATTACGAGATTTCGCGATCTCCCGTGTCGTATGCACATAATTTCTTTAGTAATTTACCAACAAGGCCAATGTTCAGAATCAATGCGGCAACATATTATTTGTAAATTTTAATGTATAACAATCAATTGATATTAATTACTTGCCGACGGCCTAAGACAAAATATATTTTCCATACTTGCTAAAAAATAATGCTTATTATAATGATGGTTCTCATGTGAAAACCATAAATTAACCAATCAGAATGCAGACCGCTATGGGAACAAACTGGTTTGAATCAGTTAATTTAGAAAATAACTAGCTCTGGATATTTGATTAAGACGGATAAATCATCTGTGCTATTTTGAATTTAGTCCACTGTCACACACTATTATTATCAGAGTACCTATATTTGAATATCTGTATCTCACAAAGTTCAATACTCGATACATACATAGATACAATTTCTGGAAAGAACGTGACATGAGTATGTAAATAAAACACACAATATTTGGCTAAAACATGGCGAGCCGAACGCGGGCATCTTACCTCTCAGCGAGATGTTAGGCATCTGCACAATTTATGTAATACCTGCTGTCTGTTTACCATAATCTTATAAAGAAAGTTATTGTATTTGATATATAAGTAAAAGTTCGATGCCAGCCACGTTTAGTATGTGTAATAAACACATACTAAACGTGGCTGGTATCGAACTTTTAAGTTGTTTTGTTTCTGACCGCTGTTGATATAAAACGTAAATTTTAAACGACAGGGTAATCGTCAGTCGGTACTGTAAAATGTCTAAACGTAAAAATAAAGTGAAATAATATGTACACACATGACACATAGTGATATTCTTTTAATTTGTTTTGTGTATATGTAATATATTTAATATATCAATGAGCTGGCAATCGGACAAATGTCTGGGCCCCAGCTCCCAGCGTTGGCCAAGGGACTAAATGCGAATGCTACTACTTATTATGTCAGGTATGCAATGCTACGAATACCATTAATATACTTCGAATATCTTAAAATTCTGTTTTCATTTATTTTGTCATGAAAATGTGATGATCTATCAAAGACTATAATAATTAAAAACTATTCGTTCTTTACAAAGTCGCGTCTGTCACCGACTAAAGATTTTGATTAAACAAGTTCCGTTTCATTTCTGTTTTCAATTAATTGAAAGCAAAGACGAGTACAGAAAAACTGTATAGTATTTTCAACTGCCACAAATTGTATGAAAATCGGTAAAATCATCATATAAGTACCTACTCATCATAGCTATCGGGACGGGTCTGTAAGACGATTTATGAAATTAAATATTATACTGTATAAGTATCTTAATATATCGCAATAAGAAAATATAAATAACTCTGGTGGTAAATTTATTCCATTTGATAAAATTGCTAAACGGGGCAATAGGTACGTTTACTCAAATTAACTTCTTTACTAACGGTCTGGTTTGGTTTTGTAGGCATTCATACACATTTTTATTCAGTGCTAAATTCGTCCCATCCTTTAGAAATCCCTTTGGTATCTTTTATATGTTAACTTACCGAGGCAGAAGCTTTTTTTAAATCTCCCCACCATTTCAGGCTTATCTTTGAGTAGGATATTTTTTTTCTACAGCATGTAGGTAGGTAACAGAAAACCTGTGCCAATATTTAAGATTTACGAGTATATGTCTATGGCTTTAACCAGAGCTGTTAAGGCTATTTGTAGAAAGAAAAATAGTAGGTAAACCCATAAAGTACAGATTAATTCCTATTAATCTGTACTTTAACAGATAGAAGGGATACATACATATGTATCTAAAGGTCTTCCTTTAGATACATATGTATGTACCTATCTACGACAGCGTAAGGTGTAAGATAAGAAAAATGAGCGTATCTCGCTCTCAAACGCAAAAGTTTAGCGAGAATATTTTATGTAGTACATAATATAACATTGTAATGGAAAAAAGAACAAAATACGTTAGATGGGAAATGTACGGATGGGAGAATTTAGAATAATAAGATATAGATAATATTTTTTTATTGGTCCAGCAGCACAAATAGCTGAACATAGTAAAAATTGAGAATTAATTTTAAGAATAAAAATCTTAATTAGTATTTTGTAATTTTTAAGAGTGATTAAATTAAGTAATATTCAACTATTACTATTATAAAAATTCACATTATGTCCTACGGCAAATCAAAATCTCGCATGTGTGTTTCGACTTACGTTGCCGTCTACGTACCTACCTACCTACGTACCTGCATATATACATCCTTTTTATGATATATAATGGTATAATATTAGAGTCTCAAGTATATGATCATTCGATAACTTTCTAATCGCGCACTGTCGCAACTGCTTCGTTAAAATGATACGCTCAAGCTGCAGTAACCGAGTTTTGACACGATCCTCTTTAAGCTCCAGAAAGTGCTGAGAGCGGACAGGCGCGCTTTGTAACATTAATCAATAGCTTAGTCACTGAAGTGATGGTGATATAACACTAATCCTAGAACTACTTACATTTTTAAGACATCTTATAATAGATATTTTCCCTGTTTTGCTGTGAGTTTAAATCAAAGTCTTGAAGCAGTTATTATTATGCATTTTTTAAGGCAACTGCTGCTCTAGGAATAAATCATGTGTCGCGGGGGACTTACCAAAGGACTTACAACGGACACAAAGAACAACCAGACCCGGACCAATCATTTGTGGATCACACAAAGTTTTGTCCTGTGTGGGTTTCGAACCCACAATACGCGGCGTAGTGGCAGTAGCGAGGCGACCACTTAAACCACTACGCCATCCGTGTCGTTCAGTTATGAAAATTCGAGGTGGTTGAATTACAAATTGTTGGTCCCCAAATTTGCAACATTTGGCGTATTGGCACTGGCAATGTGACGATGGTCATTGAAAAGTTTGCACCATC
Organism: Catocala sponsa; assembly: GCA_963564715.1. Classification (NCBI taxonomy): domain Eukaryota; kingdom Metazoa; phylum Arthropoda; class Insecta; order Lepidoptera; family Erebidae; genus Catocala; species Catocala sponsa. Next base: position 16,691,308 of record OY751335.1, on the reverse strand, counting down.
TGTGTAAACGAAACTCAAAGTTAAGTTAAGACAAAGTTTAACATGGTCGAATTGGCAAGGAGCCAAGTTAAATTAGACGAAAGTAGTACAGCATCGATCAAAGCCCGTTCAGCCGTACAAGTCATACTTCTAAGATAAGCGTTATTATCATAAAGTTTTATCGCTTTTATTGTTTAATATGTCGAAGCAAAGAGGCCGAAGTTGTATTTTTCAGTCGATTATATGCCAACTGGAGCTCCAAAGTTTGGAGGACGTAGAAAAGTTTTGCGTTTGCTTCGGTATTTAAAAGGCGGCCATATAAGAGCAAATTATTATTATGTCAACGTCCATCGAATTCTTTAAAATTTCACAGAAATACAAACTTAATTTAGTTCTATTACTTTCATGTATATAACTTGCTTTTAATCTACAGAGAAATTAATTGCTATTTATTATTTACTTCTAGTGATTTGTGACGTCCGCATGGAATATTAGGAATCCTATTTTTATTTAAACGCACCTACTTGCGCCACGCTACTCAATGGTACAACACTCTACAAGGCTCTTGTTATCGCATTTTTGCTAGACTCACTCACTGACAAAGGGATATGCATAAAGCATTTTCCGAAATAAAAATAAACAGGCTCATATACTGGCATGTCATTCCGTATTGCCTCGAGTAGACACAAAAGAAATTCTTATCGGTGCCTACATTATTTGTTTGCGAAGCGGAATACTTCATTTTTTGAAAGTCGAACATCAGGGTGATCCTCCTTGACAACAGGGAGTTTTGTTTAGCCAAACTTTTGTTTTGTTATTGTTTAGATTGACAAGTAAAGGGAGGTGTGCGATCATCATTCTAAAAAAACGTTAATCCTCACAATATTGAGATTATAATAAAGTTTTAATACCGCTATCTCTTATGTAATACTACTTCATCATCATCATCATCATCATCAGGCTTTAATAGTCCACTGCTGGACATAGCCCTCCCCCAAAGAGCGCCATAGCGCCCTGTCTTCAGCTTGCCGCATCCAGCAACTGCCTGCAGTCTTTCGCAGATCGTCATCCCACCTGGTCGGAGGGCGTCCTACACTACGTTGGCCGAGTCGCGGTCTCCACTCAAGAACACGCTTACCCCAGCGGTTGTCTGTTCTTCGCGCGATATGGCCAGCCCACTGCCACTTCAGCTTGCTAATTCTCTGGGCTATGTCGATGACTTTGGTTCTCTGTCGGATTATTCGTTACGAATCCTATCCTTCAGAGAAACTCCGAGCATAGCTCGCTCCATAGCTCGCTGAGCGACTTTGAACTGGTGGACCAACCCTACCGTGAGTGTCCATGTCTCGGCTCCGTAGGTCATGACGGGTAGCACGCACTGGTTGAAAACTTTCGTTTTCAAGCATTGCGGTATGGATGACGAGAAGACTCGGCGTAGTTTCCCAAACGCTGCCCAGCCCAGCTGGATCCTCCTCCTGGCCTCCCTCTCGAAATTGTTTTTACCTAACTGCAGAATCTGCCCGAGGTAAGTGTATTCGGAAACGATTTCGAGAGGGTGACCATGTACGACGATCGGTCCTGGATCAATGTGGCCATTGATCATGACTTTGGTTTTATCCAAATTCATGCCAAGACCGATACGTCGCGAGGCTGCAGCTAGGCCGTCCAGCATCCGGTTCAGCTCCTCTAGCGACTCCACCATTAAGACTATGTCATCTGCGAATCGCAGGTGTGAGATGTAGTCGCCGTTTATGTTAATGCCCTTTCCTTTCCAGTCCAGAGTTTTAAACATATCTTCCAACGCGCTTGTGAACAATACTACTTCACGTATAATAAAACTGTGTCAGGATATTTTTGTATTTCACAATATTTTTATTTCACTTTCAATTTGTACAAATACATCACTTTGGTAATAGATTACCAAAGTTATATTGTTGTTTATTGTTATTGTTGTTATATTGCAAACAAACTGTAAATAAGGTAGACCTTATTTACAGTTTGTTTGCAATATAACACTTTTCACACTTAATGAAAACACTGTTGTGTAGGGTGTTATTGACCTGAGCTCAAATATAGTAATCCCCCCATAATGCAGAGGTTCGTTATTTTTATAACGTATCGATAGTGTTGCCAGTGCTTTTATTTTATTCTACTATTTTAATTGAGTTAAAATAAATCAAAACCTTACACTTACAAAAAGTTAAAATTGATAATGATGATTTTTTTTAAAATATTTTTTGTATGTACGATACCTATTCGCTAGTTATTTTTATAATATCTATATTATATCGTCAGTTTAACAATAAAAGTATAGCACGAATTGATCTCACAGTTTTAATCGCCCTGCAAAACATTATGTATATGTAAATTGGAGTGTCAGGTAATGTAGTTAACATTAGCTGAGCGTTAACCGTGTCACTGGGTAAATTGCTTTATGGGGACACCATTAACACGTCGCGGTGTTACTCAAGCAAATATTTTCTTTTAATCCAGTCACGAGGCACCTACTAATGTGTGAAACAGATTACGTAACTGTATTTTTGACTTTATAAAACATGAATAATATTATTATAGATCGTTCCATCGTTCTTAGTTAGTGAAAATTCGCAGTCATTTGATACACTAGTATTTAGATACCCCACACTCACTAGGACAAAAACAAGGTAGTTGGTTCTAATGTTCTGTAGAGTAAGATACTTCCAAAGTCAGTCTAGTCCAGATTGTACCTCTTGCATTTAAACCAAATTTACCAATGAAGACTTTATATGAAAACTACCCTCTTAAATAAGTGTATGGACTCAGGTATAGTTCCATGTTATTGTCTTTATTTATTTGCCATTTCTGTTTTTCTGTAGACGAATATAAAGCAGTAAATGATATACATATATTTAATTTGACTGTTCACCAAATAAAACAAGTAAAAAAGTGGTCTATAGATTATAATATTATTAGAAATATATTAATTCAAAAGAAGTTTTAAAAATACGTGTTATGCACTGTTACTAAATGATACACCGCTAGGTATATTTCGAATCATCTTCTGCGCTTTATGTTTTCATACTTGTAATAACATTATTACAAGTATTAGTATTAGTATTATGTATATATCATTTACAAAAGTAACAGCGAGTTAAACAAACTCTTCACGTGCAAGTCATCTGTTAGAAAATCAAATAATTATGTAAGGTCTCTGAATGGCAGGCTGCATTAAAAACAATTTTCTATCCTTGTTCCGTTAAATTAGGGCAAATTACAAATAATGATGATTTTTTCGACAAAATTAAATCCGAAGGTTTTGGCATTGACGGCAGCTCTATTTATTGGCTGTGTATATTTTATTAAGGTCCAAACGTAAACATTTTATTCGCGGTCTTTTACATATTTTAACAGTGCGAAACCGTTACCTTAGTTAATAGCTTACAATAACCTGCAGCCGCGTATGTACTTGTTTTATTCGTTTGTATTAGAAATATACTGGCTTTGTACTCCGTAAATTCTCGATCTTTTATACGCTACGACGATATTCCTTTGAAATTATTACTCATTAATTCAGTTTTAGTTATTTTATTGTTAAGTTGTATGTCAGTAATAGCATTGAATTAATATTGTAAAATTCTACAGCTCGACCATTTTAAAAGCTTTTACAATTTCAAATGTAATGGATTAATTGGTTTTGGGACACAGATGGGCAATATCATACATGGCGAGCATAAAATCGTATTAGTCACATGCGGGGTGCATCTCACCACGTAGATTCGATAGTGAACACGTCCAAGCAAGTTGTGAAAATTTTCATATGCCAAGTGCGTCTCCTTCTAAATAAAGTTCAGCGAATGGTTATCGTTTCAGCGACTTCACCTAAGCTCAAGCGCAAGCTTTTCTATTCTCGAGTGAACGTTAACACTGCTTAAAGGCTAATATCTAAATGCTCATTATGCACTAATGGTTGCCAAAACAATGCGTTTAAAATTAAGCTCTTATGAAATGTCTGAAAACAAGTATAAAATACTCACCAAACATGCTGTAACAACTCTTGAAGAACTCAGGAGCAAGGGCACTGGCTAGCCCTAGCAGTCCCTGAGGAACTTCTGTGGAGAGGAATAGGCCAAGCACGGCGAGCAACATGCGCGTGGTGCGATCCGTCCGACTGGAGCGACGCGCGCATGATTCTTCGGCTAGGCACTGCTTCTCCGGCTGAAAGTAATACTTTTGTTAGAAACTGGCTGAACTCCTATGTATGACGCTTTGATTTTACTATTGGGTCTAGAATACTATATGAGTAATGACACATAAAATATGATAGCTTTCTGTTATACTAAATGTGAAACCATCTCCTGAGTAACATGGTCAATAAATCTGTTTATTGAGCAGTTCTGTAGTGCCATCAATTTAATAGATTAGGCTCAACCATTACATAAGTGCCGTTTGAAAAAGAGTGTCTATAGACAAACATTGAATTAAGAAAATATTATATATTTATTATATACATATACAGCGTGTAACAGAAAGGTGTGGTCATATTTTTTGGCCGTGACGTATATCTGATAAATAACCTATGTTCCCTATTCCCCGATGAATAGAACAATTATAAATTTTATTAAAATTTCCAACATTTTATTCATTTTTTATTAAAATATCGAAACTAACACATTATATCACTATCCAAATAGAGCCTCATTTTTGGATTCACAGTGATCAACCGAGTCAGCTGTTTGTGTTGTGTGTCGACTAGAATATGTGATATTGATAAACCGATAAAATGAAAATGCTATATCTTAGTGAAAATAATGTATAAGGATTTGTTTGTCGCGTTTTGTCATTGTACAGGGGCTATATTACGTGACACTTAAATATGTATGTGTATATTGCCGTTAATAATCATTTGGTACTGACTATTTACAAACCCACCTCAATAAATAATTCATAAAATACAAGTCCAACTACAAGGAATATGTCATCTATAGTAAAACGGCATACAAATGTTTGAATTACGACTAACTTAAACTTGCTTTAAGGCGTTTTATCACACGAATTTCACCTTGCAACTTTATCGACGTTGCTACTATCTATGTAGTAGAATTAATTATAAGTTGTCACTTCAAGGAAGCCGATGGAGCGTTCCGATCTGTCTTATAATGTTTGTGTAAAATAATGAAGATTAAAAGTTATTACTATTGACATACTATATGTATGTGTTATAGTATGCTACTGTATCACCATATTAAGTCAGTAGTTAATCTATTTTAGTGAGAATGAGCAAAGAATAATATAGTGGAAGCGATAGTAGCCTAAATTTAAAGCATTGGACTGCCAATCGTTGATTGTAAATCTAAGTTAAATAGAAAGACAAGTAACATAAGTAGCAGAATCTTGTTACTTCGCTAGTTAAACTGTACAAGTGACAAGATTTTTGCTGCTATTTCTGTAAGATTACCTTTTTATACACAAGCATATACTTCAAACAATATAAATAAAACTATCTCTGGACATCAGAGACAGTCTTAGGGACCCCCACACTAGCGTCTTTAGAGCGTTGTCGTCTAGCCAGCGCCCGCGACGCCAACGCTAAGCGGTGCCCGAATGCTGGGTTTACGCAGCGCCGGCGTCGCGACGGCGCGGCGCCAGCACAACGTCTTTTTCGAACGAGTACAACCCCTCGCCCCGCTGTGCCCTTCATTTTCACACTGATTGTACCCGACAGACGCAACGCTAACGCGGCGCTAGCGCTGCGTAATACTGCGTTAGGCAGCTGTTCAGCATTGGCGTCGCGGCGCCGCGTCGCCAGCGCTACGTCGACGATGTGCGGGTGCTGGCAAGACGACGACACTCGAAATATGCTATTGAGGGGGGGTCCCTTATTGTGTGTAAATATGTGTTTTTGTTTATGTATTATTGCGACCGCGAGGTTAAGTTTAGAGTATGATCCCCGGTTACCCAAAATGTTATTGGGTCTTTCAGTCAGAAAATGCCCAGTAGCTGGATAAAAGTAGGTGCTCGAGTTGACACTACACAAATATAGACAGGTATAGTGTAGTACAACCGAACTTTACCAACCACTGAAAATTAAAATGTATTCAGTTTTATTCACAAAGGTATTTTTTCAACAAACTGAATATATTTTGAACAGTTTGCCATTACTGTGAAGTGTTTGTTTGTTAACAAACATCGATATCGATTGTACTGTTTGTTAGAAGTCACGTGACACTGCACTGCACGTGCAATATTCAAGTGGCTAGTGTCCACTCTGACTACGCAAAATCGTGCCGAACCAAAGGGACCGTTTATTTGAGCTGTAACATTACGTAAATTGAACCGCTATAATATAAATCCTCTCAAATATGGCTATGGCCGACAAGCGTTGTAAAGAGCTCACTTTAATTTTAATAAGGTCTGTACTGGTATGTGGGATATTTTGGGAGAACTAATAGGCACGTTTTAATAATCACGATGTGAGTTTAACGATATTGCTGTACTCATATTGTTTTAGGAAAGGTCCCATTTGATGTCATAACGACATCTACATATCTGAAGTATCTAGTTAACATACCATAACCTACAATAATAACAGAAAATGTTCATTACATATTATAAGAATGCGCAACTACGAGTATGTCTGCTATAACACCGCACAAATATGGTCGTTTACTAAAAATACATGGTTGCACGGATGGCACAACGGTTTAAAGGGTCACTTAGTCACTGTGTCACCGTGCCGAATCTTGGGGGTTCTATCCCACTCGGGACGGTAGTTTGATCTTTGTATCTGTAGTTTGAAGATTGTAAAATCTGCCGCTATATAAGATTCCTAATGTGGAGATTTCTCTTCAAATTAAGAAAAGAAAATAATTCTCTGTTTAAGTTTCGCTTATTTATCGGTAGACAAAACTTGTATTTGTAAACATAGTTGTGGCTGTATCCTAATCCTAACTTCCTAACTAATATTATAAATGCGAATGTATTTGTTTATTTGTTACGCTTTGAAGCCTTAACTACTCTATCGATCATCATGAAATTTCGCATACACGTTATCAGGGGAACAGAAAAGGACATAGGGTACCTTTCATCCAGAAAAAGGTACTGATACAAATCTAACCTTTTTTTTTGACCCAGGAAAATCCTTTATGGATACCCTCTCCCCCGGGGGCGGGAGGGTGTTTATGTGAGACTCTCCGCCCCTGAAGGGGGTCGGTATACACACTAAAAATCTGGGGTGAGCAGTCCCTTCGCCGACGGGGTGGGGCGGGATGGGGTCCCCCATACAAATCTAACCTAACCTAACCTTCATTTACGCGAGCGAAGCCGCGGGCAAAATCTAGTTATTAATAAGATGGAAATATACATCAAATGTAAAATGCTTATATTAATGTTTGTTAGTAATACTTTCCCTATTAAGCAGCTTCATTATTACTTGCAAATAAACGTAAACAAAAATAAAATAATAGGAGACTAAAATTTTGTTGCACTGAAATCACGTTGGAATATTCCAATCGACTAAAGTAAACGTTTAGTTCAATTTCTGTGAAAATGATTGCTTGCTATTTTGTTAATTTCAGCTCATTTCACAACTTAGTAGTGTAGGTACCTATTTAGCTGTGGAATGTACTGATATTGGTCATATTGGTCAGTTATTTCCAAAGTAAAGCTGAGGTATATTGTATATTATGTATATGAGTTATATCCACTGAGAGACCCAAAAGCATTGGTTAATAGACTGATTTAAAGGAGTAGGTACGAAGTTTCTAATGAAAATCGGGTCGCCCCCGGAACTATTCGATGGCATTAGACCGTATAATTATTGGGATTAAAGCCATTTCGTTTGACGGCCACACAGATAACTGAGGAATTTAAATGGTTACTGTCTATGTTTACAATGTTTTCAGTCAAGCGTTAATAACCCACGTTTTACTTCGAATGATAGATGAATAGCTATTATGTGGACATCCGGGTGCCAAAACACAGCAGTCTATTCGAGAAATATCTTTGAGCCGAGTTGTGCTGATGATAGTATAATTGCGGATTGTTATTAGCTTTCAGGTGGCTGTTAATTCGTCTAGTGTTTAAAAATAAACGCTTTCAGACAGTTAAAAATAATTAGGGCAAAGAAGATGTTTGCGAACGTATGCTCTATTTTTACACGCTAAGGTACAGTCGTTTGCTGGCGTAGTAAAACGAGATCCGTGAGCTGTAGGATATGCGTCATTTTAACAAAACTGATATTTCTAGTACAATATGTAGGTAAACGACGTATGCATACTCTAAAGTTTAAAAGCTGAATAAATTTCTTATACAGATCGCGCAATCTACGATGGCCGGACTGACCATAGCGTGTCCGAATTGTTGCGCATGTAGTCGCTAAGACGCGTAACGCCCCCGCCCCCGCCCCCTGTCACCAAGGAGACCTAAAACTTGTAACTGCGACGCCACTCGCGCAATGTTCAGACCGGTCATCATACAGTGCGCGATCTGTACTTATGTATTTATGGATCAGCCTGGACATCGGGACGCTACAAATGGTCTTAAATAATTACCCAAATAATATATAGTAGTACAATAGGTACATTTCATATAGCATCACAACTCACAATAGTACTGTCACGTAAGTTAAATTGTGATACATATAAATATAGTGCAGGCTTACTATGTCTAGATATAACATGACTATAAAAGTCATCTCAATTTGTATGTGAACTGCAATAACCTACGTTACCGAAGCAGCTATTTAGTTATAGCGTGTTTGCGATGGCTTCTGAGGTGTACAAATGGCTTCTTAAACATGTAAAATAACTTACACCATTAACAAAGTTTAAAGCAGCTGTTAAAGAATATTTGATAGAAAAGGTATATTAAGGTATAGTGTAACCAACCAACTGGACAAAAACCGCTTTTGAAAATTAACATGATTATTATGATATGCATGAAAACAAAGAAAAGTATCTAATATCATAAGCTCGGTCATTTGTGAATCCATCGGTATTATAATAATAATTGTGTGAATTTACTATATCTACAGACAAATAAATAAACAAATAAATGAATAACATGTTTCGTCGGGCTCTTGTCACCGCTGGCGTTCTGGCTCAGCTTGAACCACACGGCTTGGTAAGCGACGATGGCAAGAGACCAGATGGTATGTCATTACTGCCATGGAAAATGGGTAGGCCTTTGGTGTGGGATGCAACTTGTGTCGACACCCTTGCGCCATCACATCTTTCTAACACAGCGTGTTGTGCTGGCGCTGCTGCTGCATCAGCAGAGACGCTCAAACGACGCAAATATCAAAACCTTATTGGTGAGTACATATTTGAGCCGTTTGGTGTCGAAACGCTGGAGCCATGGGGTCCAAGTGCTAGGTCTGTTTATAGAGACCTAGCTAAGCGGCTGATCGACGCTTCACGTAGCCAGAGGGCTGGTATTTTCTTTGCACAAAGAATAAGTATTGCTATTCAACGTGGCAATGCTGCCAGTCTTCTGGGCACGTTGCCAATTGACGACGATGCGGAGGAATATTATGACGCTTTTTAATTTTGTTGTTTTATTTTTTTCTTATTTAATATGTCTTGTAAATAATTTGTGTATATATTACGTTAATTATTTGTTTATTTGATGTGCAATAAATAATTCTTATTTGGTTTCATGTAATAAAAAAAAAACAAATATTTAACTTGGCTTTGCACTTCTGATTTTACGTAATAATTAAATTAGGTTTGGACACATTATAATGACTACTAATGGTAGTACTTAACATGTATATGAACCATTTTAATATAGGTATTTGCATGCTGCCTCATCAGCAAAACATGTTGATCTATATTTTTTATGTTAATAAAATTAATAATGTTTTATTAAAGTGAAGAATCTTTATATTATATAATGTACATTACAAGGTTTGAATAGAAATACTAACTTTATAATACTGAATTACAGTTTAACATATTAATAAATATATAAAGCGATAGTCATTTCCATATGCAGGCTTGGTGTTAACATAAGAAAATAGTTTACATAAATATAAGGGCACCCAATGTTTTCTCACTCGAGCCTGTAACAACTAAAGTTATCATAACACAGAGGCGTCATGTCGTAATTCCTCGACGAGGATCGTAAAGGGTTAGGCAAGGGTACACCGGCACCCACGCGCGGTCAAGCTTTCAGCTTATTGCTATTTACCAGGCGTTGTTGCCAACACAAAATTTTACTTTATATAATCTTGTCTGATACGGGCTTTTGCCCAAAGGATGAAAATGTACCTGACCTGTCTGCCTTAATATTGGCATAATCAATCCAGCTTAAAGTTTTCCATTTTATGTTTTCGATTCAAAATAACTATATATGGCTCACACAATTTTTATCTGGGTGGTCACCGTTCTGTTCTTGGAATGGCTTTGCCAGTACGACTCTTAAACTCTCTGAAGCCTGAGTAATCATTAATTGATTACTCGTACTCATTAATTAAAATTTTAGGATAAGTTTACATTAAGTGCCGTTTTTAAATAGCAGGAACACAGTGGTCATATTTTACAAAAAGTAACGGTTCAATCATTTACTGCAGATTTTCAATACAGTTTCTATTTATTTTAACGACCTAATAAATTATGTATTATTTGAGTAAGGTCTTTGTACTTCTATCTCATCTCAGTAAGTAGGAATTTATTGTTTTACAGAATCTTAAATTATTACAAAGTTTGACAAGAGCCTTACCCAAAATACCTATGTCATGAAAATATATCATTCTATTTGATATAATATAATAATCTATTCATATGATTTCGCTACTTACACAAGGGAAATGATATTTACCTTATTATGTAGATCAACATTCATATATTGAGTTACAAGTTATACAAGTATGTATTTCGCATATCATTAAAGATTTAAAGGTAAACGTGGACTTGCACGCATTGTTAACCAAATTTAATAATAGTTCTTTCGCAGTAACCACGTCGAGATTGAAATATACACGAAAATATTTAATGGTTTAAATTAATAGAATAGTTGTCTATGTTTGCTTTTATTTCTTTCATCAGCAAATAGCATTCAAAGGAAACCTATTGTGAAAATAATTTAATAATTGGTTGCAATATGAAGTAGCAACTAATATTTTAATTAACGAATGTGAAAATGTGGACACCCACATGTTCCCACGTAATCATATCGTTAAATCTAATTTAAATGTATCTCGCTAATACAGCTGCACGTTAATGCACAAAACGGTTACGTAACGCATCATAGGCAGGTCCTTTTTCTGTCATTTGACAAATACCTTTACTACCAAATTAGAAGGGTGTCATAGATCTTATTTATTATTGTGAATTAAATAAATCGTCGTATTTTAGATTTTGATTAATATTGCTCTTTGATTGACCTTACACAAAATCTTTAATTCGTTACCACTGATTCATTATTTACTCACATATATAAAATACGATTTTAAGACAAAACACTTTGATATGTCGGTGTCGATCGTGCTGACGATCTTCCCATTATCTGGTACCTTACATGCCATCAGGTAATAGATATTACTAGAGTATTTATATAAATACCTTATAGTCGATATTTGATAGGTAGTATTTCATAAAATAATCACCAATTTGCTATTATTGTTTATTAAATGAAAAAATCATACCAATGTTTGTTTCACATAAGAATTATGTCGTATACCATAAAACATGTAGAAACCCTAACGCAGCCACCAAGAGTTGACATTTTACTCAAGGCAGAGTCAAACTACTGCTTGTCTATCACGAGCGAGTAAGATTCGACCACTTTAATGCGAGTAAGTGTAACTTTACATTTTGACATGAATTGTTACGTTCTCAGAATGGAATACAATTAGAATATCTGAATAGCAAACGTTTCGCGCCAGATGTAACATAAATAAAATTGGGGGTAAACTATTTTGATGTTGATTGGGACCCTAACCACTTGCCAACTGTTTCTCGATTAATTGTTTTGCCTTAAATGAGGACAAATAAAGTCCAAACTGTGTACTACACTAATGTACGATCGCTGTCGAACCCATAAAACTAAAACTTTAGCGTTTCCCTAATTAAAACGTGTTGTAAAATTGTTAACGACAAATTAATGTATTTTGGATCCATTTTAAATTCTTGTATTTTCTAAAATATAAGTAATACAATTGAATATGCAATTTCGAAAAGGGCACATGTCTGAAAATGTAAAATGTTCAGGAAAGGAAAAATACTAATTATTTTTTAAAGTAATGTAAGATTTATAGTTTGTTTTGAGTTACAGTTTGGGTTCAATTGCAGAAATTTTAGATGTGAAATGTTATTTTATATACATATTTAGATATTGTATATTTATGAGATGTGCCCTTTTCGAAATTTGCAGTATTGATCACATAAAATTTAAAGAAAAATCCATAATATACATTTTGCGAATCTTTTATTTTAGGTATCTAAATTAAACATAATTCTTAAATCAAATATAAATAACAGACTTTCTTTAAAATCTTCTTCTGGAGGCTCTCTTTCGTTTGTAGTTGGCCATTGCAATATTTCGTCATAAAAGTCTATAAATTCTGCCGGCAGGTATTGTTTCACCTTGGCAATGTTTGCAACTTTGCATATTCAATTATCATTAATATGCTATAATGTTACAATGAAAATTTAAGTATCTTCGTTTATCCTCCTAATTTTATTGTTGATCGTTTTTCTCTTTTATTTTAGCTTAAATTGACAACTCTCGCACTAGGTATACATTCTGTGCACCTAGCGCAGGACTTTACAAACATTCGAAAAACGAATAAAAAGAACACTACTACAAATGTGAGTCTACGAGTATGTGTATTAACATATTATTATGTATAATTATGATACTTTACAGCTTATCCTTATTACAGCTTAGATTATGTACACAAATAATTTGTAAGTATTACATTATTTGTGACAACATTAACGTGTAACGAAATATGGTTACGTATAAGGTTATGTATACTTACCTATAACAGGGCTGTCATAAGTCAGCCCTTTTTTTGTGTTACAAAACTTCACGCTAATATGTTTGTTTAATAACTTATAACTGTTATTTATCTATTTATTGTCATCCTACCCCTACTATTCTGAAGATTCAAAGTATGATATAAGGTCTAAATCAGATATCATAATCATAACATTTAAGAGGGAAGAGGCGGCGGAATAACTATGTACTTTCTGATAGTAAGTATTAACAATTATATATATTTTGATAGTGATGTCTGATGGCATTACGAACTTCTCAAGATAGCAGTATTACTGCAAAGGCAGTGTTTGACTTTCTATTACTGATCACCATTTTACGAGCATGATGTTGGCAATGCTAAAATATGAGTAATATGAAACTGATTCACGGGATCTCCAAACAAGCGATGAGCACAATAGAATTCGAATGTATCGATACCATTATACCAATTTAATCGTAAAAGTAAGTTTCGCGTATTGCACAATCGTTTCGGTTATTATTTCAATTCTAATATGCACACGTAGTGTGTGCATATAGAATTGAAATCATAGTATAATCTATTTATTTTATGTAATCTATAGTAAAAGTTGATTCAAGGATAATCTATTATTATTTTATATCATTTTAACTACACGCTACAAATATTATTTTCTAAAAGTATTTAAAGGAACGTAGAACATAGGTTATTTATTACCACGCGAAATAACATCTTAATAAATTACATGAAAACAAATTATTTAATCGGCGGTGCTGTATGTCTATTAGACTTAGACGTAATACTGGAAGCTAGCGTTAAATTAAATCTTTTTTTTAGCATAATTTGTGTTGATTTGGCTTATTTCCATGCCCGCCTGATTTTAATTTGGATATTAGTTATGTTTTAGTTGTGTGTTTAGAGCTTTATGTGTTTCGTGCGTAATAAATAGCTGAATAATGTATTTTTCAGCTCTTAGATGTGCGTTGTATCACAGAGACTTTTTATCAACATTACCATGCCGTTTATTTTTAGGTACTAATAAAAAGTCCAATAAACCTTCACCCATATTCAAGTATTTAAATATTTTATCAGCAAACATACGATTGACGACTATATCACGTGCCAAAAATATTGTATTTGTTATGACGGTCAGCAGTGGACTTGAGTATCGAAAAATATATCAATTGAACGAACAGGTTTAATAAAATAATTTATTTATTCGCTCACTGAACTCTTTCATTGACCCGTCAATGAATTCCTTTATATTCTAACATTGCTAGATTGGTTCCGTCTATTATCAAAATTCGACGTAGGTACATTGAACCAGCTTATTCTTTTGTGTCTGTGTCAGACAGAGGTCAGTCATATTCAAGTAATCTGTCAAGTTTGTAATGGCTGCTTTGTCAAAATGAATAGAGAATCACTTTCAAAGGGCTTTTGCATTTAAGCTTATACCTATCATCTTTCAGGTACAAATATAGTGGAATGTGATATAAACAAAAATAATGTATTGGAATTTAAATAACATAGCAAACCTAATCGCAGTTTATTCTTCGGCTTATATATTTCATCTACGTTTAATCCGAAAGGGGTACACTCCCGGATTTATTGTAACGAAAAGACGTCAAACAGGTTTTTTAATTGTTTTAATTTATGATTACTAGCATATCTGATAAGTCTATTTGATAGATTTCCTAAACGACTAATATTACTCAGTTAAGATTTATCTGATAATTGAAAACCAGTCCTTACGTTTATTTGGTTGAATATAAATGTAAATGTAAGTCAGTCAAATGTTACGAAAAAGTCATCTTTGCTTGTATTTGTGACAACAATGTAAAGCAAAATGGGGCCTGTTTACGTCTATCATGATTGTTAATTATTTCGAGTCCCTCATTCAAAATTAAATGATAATGAAGGAACTCGAGGAAAAGTTTTACTGACAATGGAATTACGAGAGTTCATGTTATTGATATACCTTCACTTTTGTTCCTAAACAATTAAATGCCTAAACACCTAGTTTGAATGAAGTCTAGCTGCTCTAGTTTGTTAAACTATTCCTATTCTAACTCTAAGTGAGATTGAAACTTTATGAATTAAAATTCTACCATTCAATTTGAGATCTGCCCTAAGTAAAAGCGCGTAGTGTTAAAGGTTAGAGTGGTTATTAGATTCAATACTATTATGTAACATTCCTTGAAGATTACTTCTAAAGTTATAGGGTAGGTACTAATGATAAGTACGGCTGATAGTGCGCAGTTCTAGCCTTTTGCGCTCAGTTATAAAATTTGTGAGGTCACTAAATATCACATATCAGCTCGTAAATGTCCAGAACTGGACATTATCCTCAGTCATGGACCGCTACGAGAAGTCAGAGGCGAGAATGCTATAAAGTCTAGAATGCGGAGATTTGTTGGTAATCATAGTGCACATAATGTATTAGTTGAAGAAACATTACGTCGTAAATTGCACAGCTAAATTAACCAATAAGAAAAAGCTACGCTATTAAGGCGAATAATATATATTATCTTAATGTTTTTATAATAACAACATTTTCTTTATAGAATATAAAGTATCCATACAGGGATTTATTATTTTATAACCTTATTCATATTCATGGCACACTCTATATCCAAAGTAAAGCAATATATCCTTCTCTAAACTGTTTGAAAACCGTTTAAGATTAACTATGGAATATATTAATGGATATTTTGGCAATAATGCCTTTGGAAGACATTTTCTCTGAGTTACATTATACGTGTATATAAAAACGATATAAATCTGTTTAAGTGCGAGGTATAATTATACCTAGCACCTAAACTTCAAACATATTGTCTATTTTGCTTGTATAGAATCGTCACGTGGAGTTTTCAGTCAAATTATTGTTTCACTGCGGTTCAGTATATTATAGCAGTTTAGTAGTAAATGTATAGTATAGTATATTCGCCCGCGGCTTCGCTCGCGTTACTGTAGTTTTTCTCAATAAATTTTGTATATCTCGGGAACAGTATTCTTCCCTATCTCTGACAACGAGTATGCGAAATTTCATGATAATTGGTCGAGTAGTTAGGCGTAAAAGCGAAACAAACAAAAAATTTACATTCGCTTTTATAATATTAGTTAGGAATAAAATAATACACAATATTGTTCTAAAACGATCAATTAGTACGAGTACAGTATAAAGATATAGAAAAAATCGAAGGAAACGAACACTAAGATTTACTACACTATCAGCTACAACAAAATGCAAAACTTATCAATTCATCTGCATCAAACAGACATTTAAATAATCTATAGTTATACGAATAATAATGAATGACAATGCATAAATTAACACTTGAGAGCAGTAATAATCAATCGTTCTAATTTTGGAAACGATTATAACTGCTTTTTGTAACAATTGCGCATCGCTAGTTTTCAATCAAAGATCACGGGAGTCGCTTATCTCTATCCGGCTTTATAAAGTCACGGTACATATTGATGGCTTCCTACGCACAATCTGTGCCTACACAATCTTAGCGTAAGCAATTTTCGAAAACTGGAGCTTACAACGTGAGACAATTGACTAGCATTTTAGCATATCCACCCACGCTCCAAGATTGAATGACTGTTATTAAATCTCCTGCACGAGTTATTTTTGATACCTATGTCGTATTTCAAGTATAAGATATTTATAATTAATTAAAAACTTTAGATCCGTGTGCAACTCGAACACTTAGCGTGGGGGCAGTGGCGACACAATCATTTCAACGACTATGCCATCCGTATAGTCAAAAATATATCAGTCCATTATAGGTACTAAGTAAAGCTATACTTGCAGTAAATTAGGAATGAGTGCGGCGTAACTTTGGTGTTACAAAAGATATCGTATAAATATCATAGATGTACTACAGTTTAGCAAGATCATAGTAATTATCGCTTTACTTTCTGGCCTCGCTTCTAAAATAATGTCTTGATTAAAAATGCTAGCTGTATCCTACGGCTTCGCTCGCGTGCCTTAACTATTGATTTTGTGCTTGAATAGTAATAATGACTTGAAATAGTTGAATCAAAACGTAATTTTAAGAATACTGACGGATTATGATCTATGACGATCTACCTTAAGTACTCCTAAATTGTTACGCATACGCTCACTTGTATTGGTTCAATAACAATACAATCATAATATAATAAAATGATTATGTAATAATTATTAAATCCTATACACAACAATTAGATTTATTTTCTTCTATTTATTTTATATTTTTTTATTCACGCTTTAATTAACTAATATATAGGAAAGTTAATTGACATGTCCAAGAACACATTTTCATGGGAATAAAAATTTATGAATATTACTTTGATTTTGATGATGAAAAATATATTGTTACATTTGAAAAACAGAAAAATATATTGTCATATTTCATAATCATATTAATGTTTTAGAATTAAACTCTTATGTTAAAATCTTAAAAATAGGCGAATAAAGCATACCAATTTGGCGGATGTCATTTTCTTGTGTTTATGTGTATATACATACTGATTCTGATTCTGATACATATATGTACCTAGATAACTGTTAGTTATCTAGGTCTCGTATCGTATCGTCTCGTATCTCGAAAACAACATTAGGATTTCAGCCTTCATATTACCAAACTGCGGTAAACAACGTACACTGTTTGAATATTGAATATTGACGGCCTTGATAGCGTAGTGGTTAGTGTAACCGACTGCCACGCTTGAGGTCGCGGGTTCGATTCCCGCACAAGTCAAACATTTGTGTGCATGAACATAGATGTTTGTCTTGGTCTGGGTGTTTCTAAGTATAATATGTACGTATTTACAAAAAAGTATATATGTATGTTTATCCATTGTCTAGTACCCATAGTACAAGCTCTGCTTAGTTTGGGGTAGTTGGTGTTGCGTGTATGTGATGGAATATTATTATTATTTAACGTATGGTCATTTACACAACAACCTATTTGTTTTTATGCACTTGGCAAGTACTTTAACCACCTTTGCAGGTGTAGGATACTATTAAGTAATAAGCCACGGATAAGCGTTACACGTAAATAGATTCTGTTTTATATTTCCAAAATTAACTTGATTATATCAGATTTCTTAACTTTAACTTAATTTTTAACTTAATTGAACTTTAAATAATTACTTTTCCCTTGCCTTACCTAGATTTATTGTAAACTAGTTCCTGGCTTGGGTTTAAGTCGCGTAAATACTACTGAAACAATGTATATCGAGATAGGCGGTAGGATATATCCTTTTCTAGGATACCAACTAACAGCCAGCAGACAGAGTTACTTTCGCATTTATAATATTAGTATGAAGGTTATTTGCTAGACATCTTAATTGTCCCTACATTTTACAACAAAGGCAATATATTATAATTGTGGTCGTTATATATTAACATTGCACTTCGATTCAAAGTTGAGTCCATTTAGCCATTAACACTAAGGTCCGTCGAACAAAGGCTTACTTAATTCCTATCTATATAATTTTATGATGTTTTGTATCGAATTCACGAGAAAGGTTTCATTTAACTCTGTATATTAATAGATTAACTTAATTGAAACCTTTGGTAATTAGTAGGCAGCTGTCAATTACGAATTTAACTTATTAATTAGACTAGTTACATGCTCTAGGGAGTACAATAGTATTTTAATTGCTTATTGTGACTGATTATACGTTAGGACTCTTCTCCAAAGTAATATCGTACATATTTTGCAGACAAACAGATGTCTAAAATACCTTCAAAGCAAAATATTACGCCCTAATTGATTCCAATGCCAAAAATAACAATGTCATGTCGCTTCTGGTTTCTTTCCATAACCAAATTATAAATAAACTCAACGAAATTGTGTCTGTATTATAAAAATATTTTTGAAAACTGATTGTGCTTTGCAATGGGGACCTAAAACAATGTTGAATTTTTGCTTGCCAGTCTATCTGTTAGTTTGATTGTTCCAGTATAGGGAACTTTATATATCATGCAAAATCCTCTAAACGGATTTTAATGTGACTCTTAATTCAGCTTAGATCTCAGGAATGTTTCATCTGATTTCGTTCAGCAGAACCAGATCCTGATTCATAATCACATAAATGAAATCACAAGGAAACTGTTGATCAAATGGATAGAGTTGTAGGCAAATTCTAGTTAAAAATTACTATGAAATAATTTCTAGGAGCAACTCTTGTGAATAAATGTTTAATGTTCGTTTTGTTATAACATTACTTATTATTCTTATTTCGATACAGTAAATAAGCACGTATTTACTATTACGACGATTCACTATTCTCCCGGACTCTTCCCAAGAGACTCCAGCCTAATAACTTGTACATGAAATGAGTCTCTTAGCGAAAATAAAAGAAAGGCGGTATAGAGTATTCTCGCTAATAACTCTGAAATATTACCAAGGACATTTTTCATATTTTTCGAATCACCAACATTCATTATTTTATAGCTAGATCGTAAGAGACATTAAAGGGGTGTAAATTTAATATGGAATCGCGATGCAGAAATATGGCGCCTGCATCATAATTTATCGTGTTAACGTTATGCTCCTAACTCAGTTTTATATAAGTATATTTGACATGGAAAGCAAATTGAAAATTTGTATTAAATATAGGTATATTCTTCGAAAATATTAGGGTAAGAAATACAGCTATACATGATTGATGTGTATCTACAGATTTTAATTGCGCAAACGAGATGGTCAGTGTTGCATCACAGGAATCTACACATCTGGATGATAATTTTTTATTATCGGCTATACGAAACGATATGATGGTGACATTTTTATAAATCGTGGTTAATCATGCTGACGATATTCGTTACATGTGGTGCCCAGTGCGTGAAAATCCTCTTTTTTTATATTTATACTTGAATTAACAACGATAAATGCATTTAAATGATTAACAATATTTCAAAAACATTAATAACAGTTAATAGTTTTGAATAAAAATAAGTAAAATGAAGACCATCTAAAATTGTAGACCGCTAGTACGAGCTACGTATAAAATATTAATACAAAATACAATTATTTGATTGGCATGTTTCTTGTTCATTTTACTTTGGAAACGTACGGTGCATATTTGTTATACTTGCTTGTTTTCAAAACATGAAACATTCCTATCTCGAAATAGTACAGAAGCAATATATTTCTAGTGTATGTATATTCCAATTTCAACTTACCTCATTCGGGCCGATTGTTGAACGCTTTAGAAGTTTCTGCCTCTTTCGCTCTGTCGTTGTTAACTTCGATATTAAACAAGTACTTAGTATCGATAACGCAATACTCGGAACAAGTTTTAATATAACACTATAAATCCACATTATTGCTGTTACTAACTTCTGGTTTTTAGACATTTCTAGTACATAAACGGTCCGATTATCCGGTAGAGAGAGGTCCTCTGCGAATTCAGAATTGTTCTGAGCTGTCACTTCACTGGGCACTATATTCATTGCAAAATAAATTGGAAGACACAAAAAGGGACACAGCACATACGCGCTAACAATAGCAAGAGTTGTGTTTTTTTTACTGCACCAGGTGCTATTCCGCTGGGGCAATGCAATCGCGACGTATCTCCACACTGCTAACGTCACTGCCAACCATATTGAAATAGTGTGAAAAGTTTGACTGAATATGGAATGAAAATAAACAAAAACAGCCCAAGCGTAAGTGTTCTTGTTAACTTGTGGTCCTATTTTGATGTTCATGTGCAGTGCGTAGGGTATGTATTCGAGCATGACCAGCAGGTCTGCGACGGCGAGGCCGGTGAGGATGGAATTGGTGGAGCTGGTCATCTCGCGGCGGCTGAGAACCGCTATGTTGATAGAATTGGTGGCCGATCCGACAATGCATATCACTAGCGCGATGTAGCCGTGTAGTCGACTGTACGCCTTGTTGAAGTTGGTGGCGCCGGGCACGCAGTACGCGTCTGTCGCGTTCGCCATGCTCGCGGTCCACTCGCGGCTCGCCGCGGCTGGTCATCGGCACTGGAGACGCGCTAGCCTCGCCACGAACAACTTAACTACTTCGTTTTACGCACAGCGTCGTCATAACCTGTAACAAATGACGCCAAGCTCAATTTATATAACTATCGGTCATTTATATAGCTAAAGTCAACAAAGTTTATTTGAACTATAGAAGTAGTCATAGTCGACCAAAATCGATATTTTATGTAGTTATTCGAATAAATGAATCGTGCAGTTTAATGAAATTTGCAGTTTTACAGTATTGTCAAGGCTGCGGCCACTATGGCGCTGACGCAAAAACTTGTTTGTGAAATATTGATGGATCATCGTATATCTATCATGTACGTCACATGACTGTGCTCTATATATGGCGCCTACATTATGAAAATGTTTCTAGAATATCGTTAGTAAATCAAAGCTAAAAAGCTGAAACATTTCTCACACTCAAAAGTAAGTACCGGATCGCATTATTTCAATGTGCTGAAATTCGCGCATAGCACTAAAAGTTTTATGATACCTAATATTAAGCGTAACAGACGGTGAAAATACAATAAATTGTGTTTAAGATGAATTGTATTATACTTCTGTACGTATCTAAATGTTATTTTAGATACAATATATACTTTTACCTTTGAAAACGCGAGTACAATTTATTATTAGTCTAAAATGTATAGATAGATATTTCTGTCCAAGACGACAAAATTACGTGTACCTATAAGTAATAGACTAGAGACAAGTAAATTTCAACTATCTTTATTAAATTTAACTGTGGCGGTACCTATATTGCTTTGTTTGTATCTAGCTTTGAAGTATTTAGTTAGAAACTAAATTATAAAACAACACTAACGAACCGAGTAGCCGAGGTCAAGCCGATACTTGGTGTATTAACAAATTTGGAGTAAATCAATATACTTTGGTACGCTTTATTATATGTAATAATAAAAATACATGTCATAATATGTCAGTAGAACCTTGACGCTTCAATAATAAGTTTGCATACAATTGTATAATTTGTAAGTACCTGTATACTAACAAGAAGATTAGCTTTTGTACGCTTTATTATATGTAATAATAAAAATACATGTCATAATATGTCAGTAGAACCTTGACGATCCAATAATAAGTTTGCATACAATTGTATAATTTGTAAGTACCTGTATACTAACAAGAAGATTAGCTTTTGTACGCTTTATTATATGTAATAATAAAAATACATGTCATAATATGCCAGTAGAACCTTGACGATCCAATAATAAGTTTGCATACAATTGTATAATTTGTAAGTACCTGTATACTAACAAGAAGATTAGCTTTTGTACGCTTTATTATATGTAATAATAAAAATACATGTCATAATATGCCAGTAGAACCTTGACGCTTCAATAATAAGTTTGCATACAATTGTATAATTTGTAAGTACCTGTATACTAACAAGAAGATTAGCTTTTGTACGCTTTATTATATGTAATAATAAAAATACATGTCATAATATGTCAGTAGAACCTTGACGCTTCAATAATAAGTTTGCATACAATTGTATAATTTGTAAGTACCTGTATACTAACAAGAAGATTAGCTTTTGTACGCTTTATTATATGTAATAATAAAAATACATGTCATAATATGTCAGTAGAACCTTGACGATCCAATAATAAGTTTGCATACAATTGTATAATTTGTAAGTACCTGTATACTAACAAGAAGATTAGCTTTTGTACGCTTTATTATATGTAATAATAAAAATACATGTCATAATATGCCAGTAGAACCTTGACGCTTCAATAATAAGTTTGCATACAATTGTATAATTTGTAAGTACCTGTATACTAACAAGAAGATTAGCTTTTGTACGCTTTATTATATGTAATAATAAAAATACATGTCATAATATGTCAGTAGAACCTTGACGCTTCAATAATAAGTTTGGATACAATTGTATAATTTGTAAGTACCTGTATACTAACAAGAAGATTAGCTTTTGTACGCTTTATTATATGTAATAATAAAAATACATGTCATAATATGTCAGTAGAACCTTGACGCTCCAATAATAAGTTTGCATACAATTGTATAATTTGTAAGTACCTGTATACTAACAAGAAGATTAGCTTTTGTACGCTTTATTATATGTAATAATAAAAATACATGTCATAATATGTCAGTAGAACCTTGACGCTCCAATAATAAGTTTGCATACAATTGTATAATTTGTAAGTACCTGTATACTAACAAGAAGATTAGCTTTTGCCCGCAGCTTCGCTCGCGTAAAAGTAGGTTTGGTTATATAGGTATTTATTTATGCCAAACCAAAAAAAAACATTATTTAAATTGAAAAAAAATATCTGGATAGGGATACCCTATTCACCTAGTTGCGGTATGAAATAATCTAAAAAAAACATAAATGTCGGTTCGGAGAAGTGCGACCACAAACATCGTGACACGAGATTTTTATATACCTATATAGATAATATATTTATATATATATGTAGATAGTATAGCATATTTATATTGTTCTAAGTGTACAGGTACTTACAAAACGATAAAAGTAGCAGTTTTCTTAGTAGCTTATTATCATAATTTTTATAATTCCCTTGGTGCCTTGGTGGCACAGCGATAGTAATTGCAACTGCTGTGTGCTTTAGTTTTGGGTTCGATGCCTGGATAATACGATATGGTCGGATATAATGATATTTGATATTCCATTACAAAAACTTCTTAGTAGCAGCCCGAAGTCTGGAAGTGAACCCGATTGACAATAGGTTCGCCTTTATTACGTAGGACCTTAAACCATAACTGGCGAAATGTGGGTAAAATAGATCTCTGAACACTCTTGACATAGACGTAGTGGTTAGTATGACCGACTGCCACGCCTGAGGTCGCAGGTTCGATTCCTGCACAAGTCAAACATTTGTGTGCATGAACATGGATGTTTGTCTTGGTCTGGGTGTTTATATTTTCTATGTATAATATGTATGTATTTACCTAAAATAAAACATTTATTTAAAAAAATTATATAATGTACGTTTATCTATTGTATAGTACCCATAGTACAAGCTCTACTAAGTTTGGGCTAGATGGTGTTTTGTGTATGTGATAGAATATTAATTAATATTTATATATCAATTGATATGCTTATTCTTATAAATTATCAATCATATACATACTTATATCGATTCTTAAAGTATTTATTAAAGAAAAGGTTGCAGTCGGCGTGAGGTTCAGTACCGTGATAGCGGTCAGTTGAAATGTTAGTGATGGTGAAATTGTTCAGTACCGTGATAGCGGTCAGTTGAAATGTTAGTGATGGTGAAATTGTTCAGTACCGTGATAGCGGTCAGTTGAAATATTAGTGATGGTGAAATTGTTAATATGTACGAGTATGTACGTGGCACCTTTAGCTAATATTTTTTGATGTCAGATGGCGATCGATCAATGCAAATATTAATTTACTGAAGCGAGGCGATAGAAGAAGATACGGCACTATATTTATTAGTTTGTTAAGCCGTATAGTTTATTATTCTATTATACTAAATAAAGATTATTTTCACTATTTCTGCTAGCAACATCAGTTAAAGGATAGATCTAAAAAGTGGATCAGGATATAACTACATTTTAATATTGAAAACATTTTCATGTTCAGCTATTAATAATATGCCGCGAAAGTAAATAAATAATTATAGCATGTAGCGTAAATCAAGCAATTTGTCAAGGATTTGTTACTTAATACGGCCTTACCTTATATCTAAGGAAAATAAATACAGGAAAATTAATTCAAAATAAAATTATAACTCAGCATTATTCTACCTTGAGGATAACCTTAATTTAATGTAACCATGCAACAAGTCATTGCCTTTCCGGTACACCGCAAACTGCTGCGGGTCCCGCAGTGCACGGACTACTTGTTACTTCACTTTAACTAAATGTTATCTAAAGCAATATTTCAACCTGTATAATATATGGTTCTAATTCATTCTATATGATACCATTTGCACTTCACATTAATTTTTTATAGAAATATATACATGGATTTTATTTCGATGTCTTTAAAAATATCATAATTATAGAGGTATTAGGTACCAAATTCAAAATAATCTTCGGGTACTTTGAAATAACTTTACACTTAAATACATCGAGATAAACACCACCTTTATTTCCTCTAGCTGCTGACAAGTAACTGAAAGTTTGGAGAAAGTATAATAAGGAAAATAATAAAAAGAAAAGGGATTAAATATAATGACCACCAAAAATAGTAATTGCGCAGCAAAATATGCTTACTAAAATATATCATAACGAGCACCTATACGCCTCAAATTACTGCATTCAGTTTCGGAAGGGTTAGGTTATATTAGGTTTCTTTTTAAACCCACCCATAAATAGGAGCCCCGCCAAGCGGGGCTCCGTAGACTTATTTTGATCTCTTTAAATATATTTTGCTGTGCAATTTGTGTGCTGTGTGATCATTTACTATTTTTGACTGTTATATTTTACTATATCTGGTGATAAATGAAACATAAGCCAATAGAAAATATCCAAGAAGTAACATTTGCTTTTATAAATGTAGTTGGTAATCTCTGGCATGACGATGTGAAATAGCTACGGCAAAATAAATTCAAATACTCGAAAATTGTTTCAACCGGCATACGAATGTTTCGATCGGACGATGTTCAGGGACAAAAGACAGTAAAGCCGTTTTTTTGTAGGTCTTCTTTTTATAACATCTATCATGCCTCCTGTTCGGTATATTAGTGTCAGAGGTTATTACCCATTACCTAATCAAATAATCAATCGATATCAATATGCATTCGAATAGTTGTCAATGTTTCGAATATTTCGAGTGCTTCGAAAATTGGGCTAATTCGTGTCTTTTCGATATATCGCTGCTCTTGCACCACGGAATCGATTCTGAAAATTACTTCACTAACAGAAAACTTTACTATCATTGAGTACCTAACATTTCCTTTACAGGCGGAAACTGCTTTAATTTGATGTGGTTGTTAAAGTTATCTTCAGATTGCACAGATTATTGCTTGGACAGATGTATCCATAGATGTGTGATGTGTTACGCAAGTAGTAGTTCCAGATCCTGGGATTTTGTGTGTCCGCCCTTTGATAATTTTAAAGCGCCACTTAGGTATACAAGAATTAATCCAAGTGCAGCAGAAGACATAAAAAATAGATTAGTGTGGAGTCTGGATGATCTTTGAGTCTTTTGTTTTCTAAGCATCTTAAGACAAGACAAAGATCGATATTGTAAAATGAAAAGATGTAGAAAATATTTTATACGTTGACGTTACGTAAGCCATGTTCTGAACGCTATTTACGCAGCAAAGTTACTAAAAATTCACAATTGTGACAACACTTTTCTCAATATAAAATTTATGTTATAGACTACACTCCCTAGCCTTCCGACTCAATTTTTCATGAAACATGAGGATGTTTTCAGCTAAAACTCTTTATTAAATTTTAAGGCACTTGTTTGTTCCATAATGAGCTCGATATCGTACTTTCCAGACATTTTATGTTTTCAACATAGCAAATATTAAAATCTATTTTCCTTTATCATGTCCGTATATTGCCGAAGGCTTGGGTAGAAGAATATAACCTACAAAAATAAGTATAAAGGAAATTACTTGACATTCACATATTATTAAGCTTCTCATATTATTTACACGATTACACTTAAATATCGTACAACAAATAAATTCAGTATAATTTTAAATAGCAGCATAAACAGTGATAATAAAGTTTCTAATTAAGGTAATACCTATTAACAAATTTGCCTCAATGTTTATCGATCTTTACTATTATACAATTGCGAGGCTGTGGTTTATGAATTTAAAACTAATTGAGATAGACTATTTAAAGGCGTATGAACCCAAAATATAGGTTTAAGATTTTCTTGTATGTCTATTCATTGCGGCATCACGCAAAAACAGCTTTACGGATTTTTATTAGCTTGAAGATTAATTTGAAATGTAAGCGTTTCATCTGGTTCCTTTTAGTAGAACTGACGATATACATATAATATATTTATAGCATAGTGTGATATTAATTAAAACTCGAGCAACCTACATTTTTGCGGTCGAAGACACAACAAAGGTTAGTGGAATTTAGCAATAAAAATCAGGGACACTTGTACCGTATGTACGTTATGATATTTAGTATCACTTCGATCGAGTCGGTTACACTTATCGCCAACTATATTAGACGCTTCTTAATGGGAGGAGAGCCAACACTCTACACCTTCCTTAGAAATTTCATGGATATAATTCGTATGCCTAATGCTAATAACTTCGGCGCAAATTGGCTCTGACTTACAGACGAACAAACTAAAACCCTAACTAATATTACAAATTCGAATGTGAATTTGCGCCAAATTCATACATATGTTCTCTGGGGTAAAGTAAAGGACAAAGAGTATCATAGTTTCATCCGGGAAAAATTCTTTGCCCGAGCCACCGAAGTTTCAGGAAAAAGCTAGTCATAAATAAAAAGCCAATGACGTCATAAAATCCGAGAATCATACCACACAAACGGCAATTGGTCAAGCCTATGGACGAAGCACCCAGACCATATTATTGTTATAATACTTGTCGTTACGCCACGTCAAATTCGTCACTTCACGCATGTCTAACTACAACAAGATACAAAAAAATACTATAGAATCTGATTACCTATCGAAATACCATAGGTTTACCATGACAAAGATATGACAGTACGACAACGATACATTTGAATATAACGCCAACCATATTCTGGTGACATAAAATATTAATTATTATTAGTGATGTATTTTTTATAAATATAAACGTTTTCAACTTGTAAGAAAGCTTTCGTCATATTTAAGAGGCGGCCATCTACACAATATATACCTAGTCAGTATTTTTATTATTTTGCCCTTTCGTATGCAGATAAACAAATCCTAACGTATATGATAATCCTTCGTATTATTTTAATTTCGATTTGTTGTGATTTTTAATGTATAAAAAGTTTTGCTATAAGTCATATCCTGAATTTAAATAAAATTTTGTGAATTTGCTTTATTTATCTATATATTAATACGTGAAGCGAAAACTTTGGATCCCTTTTTACGAAAATTGGGCGGACGGAGGAGTATGAAATTTCGCACACTTATAGTTTATACAGAGAAGAAGTGACGAATGATAATATTTTTTTAAATATGCATTAGAAATACATTAAATTAATGAAAAAACACTACACGCACACAACCATGCATTTGACACACGCAGTTAATAGACCAGGATAAAATATTAATTATTGTAGTAATTGTTATTTTGAAAATATTATCATATAATCATAATCATATTCTACCACATTCACACAACACCATCTAGCCCAAACTAAGCAGAGCTTGTACTATGGGTACTAGACAATGGATAAACATACATATATTACTTTTTTTTTGTAAATACATACATATTATACATAGAAACACCCAGACCAAGACAAACATCCATGTTCATGCACACAAATGTTTGACTTGTGTGGGTATCGAACCCGATTATTTCCAAGTCTGATTATATGTATGTTTGAGTAATGGCAACCCACATGTAAAATGATTATAAAAGGCCCTCCCGGGCAGAATTTCTTTCTATTCTGTTGTGAGCTGTAGAAGTGAACATATCAAAAGCCTCGTAAGTTAAGTAGCCTATTTTATTTTCACTGTAATAGCTGTATTCTTTAACAATTTTTACCTAAATATTATAACATTTAGGTTATAGTAACCTATAACCATGGCCATGTGAAATTGTGAATATTGAGAATTATGTAACCTGTTTTAATAAGGATATTAGTAATACTGTTGTGATTTATTCTTGTGTTAATTTCCCATTTAAACAAATAAATGTTTTATAAAGTTGTTCCTGGTTTACATTTACATCCACCTTCGCCACACATAAAGTTTAATGTTTGCTGTTAACCTAATATATTAAACATTAACAGTAACAGTAGTAGTTTATATTTAACAGTATATTAAATAACTATAATTGATATATAATAGTAAAGGAACTTAAATTCAATTTTATAACCTAGCTGTACTTTAGAACTCTTTGTTGTGGCTATAATTATATTAGGATTATAACACAGTCGAAGCGCGTAACTATGGTTACATATATCAATATATAGTGACATAATATATATATCTTACAGGTAAACTTTGGTCGGATTTCGAGCACTAGGCGACCGCTAGTTATGTTAAATATGGCATGTATCTTAATTTTACAAGCTGTATAAACATAATATTTCGTTTCAATTTATGCGCTAGTGCATAGATTCAATCGAATTAATATGAAGTAATACACTTCAATATTTTTGTTAGTTAGGATTAGATTGCTTATGATAGAAAATGAGTCTATCGCGCACAGCGCCTGATTGTGTGCTATACCTACTGAGAATTCTCAGTAAAACTCAGACAAACTGTCTGTCCTGAGATTTAAACCAAAATTCTACAACCATCGGACACGTTCGCGCGTGCGCTTACTCCACTGGACTGATGAAGCATTCAGGATAAAAATAAACCTAGATAAAAATAAAAGTTATCAGAGCTATTGCTGGAAAGCAATCAGCTTGAGTAATAATGTCTCGTGTCTCTACTAATAACCACGACTAAATATAATTGTATTTTCCAATACAATAACAAACAAGAGAACTACGACTAGGTATATTGTAGTCTATATAACGCTCGCCGTATATTATTATGTACTTTACGCAGGAATTTTACATAGTTATAAACGTATGAACTAATTTATTGCAATTTATTATTAGTCGTTTACGTCACAGTTTGCATGAGTAATGCTGCTTACGCTTTAGCTAACAAAAAATATTAAAAATATTGTAAAAGGGTGTCGATTTGTGTCTTGTAAGTATGACACATGGAAAAAATCTAATAATTAGTAAATAATCCAAAATGAACATAGATGAAGGTAAGTTTTTGATTTATCGGTGCTCGAAAATCAACTAGTGATTTTATAGGGAAAAACTTGAGTCAATTTTACGTAAACAAAATATGTCTGTACTAATATTTTGGATAGTATTTTTTGTAGTATTTTTATATATTTGATAACAAATATAATAAAGTGTAGATACACTTTTTATTTATCACTCGTACTATTTGTATTTCATCTTACATACCTAATATTCTATATTATTTTTATTTACGAAATCATAACGCTAATTTTATTATTTGATTAAAATGGATGGTGTTGTGACGTGAGAGGTGTATTTGCTATCTCAGATTGCTATATTGAGTACTGAATGTTGTAAATAAGATACAGTAAAAATTTTAGGACCACAAATAGTTTTCAATGTAGGCGTCCCTTAGTCAATTAAGACAATCATTATTTGCATAGTAAAATTTCGTTAGACATTAGTTTTCAAGGGGTAAGTTAGAATAATATTTATTAAGTAAGATCTCTATGAAGCATTGTTATTAAAGGCACATAAAAAAACATAATATAATACTATACTATTAATTATCAAAGGTGTAAAATAATTTATTGAAATATTGGTAAAGTACCTATCAAACGCTGAACAGTCATTTGATCGGTCGTTTTATAAACAACTGAACAACAATCTAATTAATAGAAAATTGAATTACGAACAAACTTGGGCAAATATTACAAAGCTGTAACTCTTTAGATGGTTATGAAGATATAACAAGTTTAGGATGGAGTAGAGTATATATTACTGCTCACAGGAAAATATATAAGCATCGATTACATCTGACTTTTGTTGTTTTTTATTATTTTATCACTTTCACTAAGGAACAACCAAAAATAAACAATATAATATCTTCTTCTCCCTAGCCTTTATTATTCCCAAGTCACTTGGGGTCGGCTTTCTAGTCTAACCGGATTTGACTGGATATCAGTTTTAACACGGAGCGACTGCCATCTGACCTCCGCAACCCGAAGGCTAACGGTACCCTAAGGCTAGACCAGTG
Source organism: Catocala sponsa (assembly GCA_963564715.1). Classification (NCBI taxonomy): domain Eukaryota; kingdom Metazoa; phylum Arthropoda; class Insecta; order Lepidoptera; family Erebidae; genus Catocala; species Catocala sponsa. The sequence goes on along the minus strand of OY751335.1, from coordinate 16,660,462 downwards.
TCAGGATGTTAGAGGGCACTGACTTTCCCAATAACGACTGCCATAGATATTCATGGCAACCAGGAGTGACTGCTTAACGTGCTCTCCGAGGCACAGAGCAGGTAATAATTGTCAATCGATACGCTCATAATTTTGAAAAGTTATATAACTTCCGAAAGTCAGAGGTGCGCGACGTGGGTTCGAACCCAAGACCCTCTGCATTGCAGTCTATTGGTCTCCCCACTGAGCTATCGCTGCTATTATCAAAAATAATCAATATATACGAGTTAAAACATTACAGATCCCAGTTCCCTTATTACCGACTTCAAAAAAAGGAGGAGGTATTCAATTCGTCTGTATTTTTTTAACCAAAAGCTTACATGAGGTATAAAGTAGGAAAATAATTAAAAGAAGACTTTGTTTGCTTGGCAATGAGCAACAAAAAATAGTTTATTTTCCTTGTCTTATGCTTACCTTGGTTGCATGATAAAAATAAATTACTAAGCCCAGGTTTCTGAAAGGCACGTTAACACAAAAATATTTACGAAACGGTCAAAAAAACGTCAACTATTACGATTGGCTGACTGAACTAGCAGGAGCCAATTAAATCACTTGACATGAGTTCCATTTTGAGACGTCGTTTATTAGTGTTTTTCTTTTATATTAGCTTTTCATAAACCGGATGTAAGTATATCTGCTTAAGTAAGTAATAATACATGCAAGTATGTGTTCAGATTTGCTGCCCATTACAAAAAGGAACGTTATAAATATCTAACCAATCCATCAACGCATAACACAACATCAACATCAGCTGGTTACCATCGTAAGTGCAGTAAAAGTCATGTAAAAAAATGAGTTACTACAAAAATTCTGAACGTCTGGATTCAATAGTCTTTACTCATAGACTGCATAGGTACGATAAAATCTTTGTTGTAACGCAACGAGCTATGCACTGTTCATAGAAAATGTAGTTAAATCGTTTGAGTATTGTTGATAGTGCATCGGGCATGCCGCGTGTAAAAACAGCACGACGATAAACAATTTGTGCATATCTCTCAGTCAATTCCATCACCGCCAAACGCAAATCGTTTTCAAATAAACAATTTGCATGACTAATGTTTGTTATACAATTCTGAAAGCGTGTTTAGTGCTTTAGTATTTGTGAATGTTTTAAATATAAATGTGAGTAGCATTAAAATATATTTAAAGTAAATATTTTCAGTTACTTAAAATTTAATTTCATTATTGAATATTTTAAAATCAAAGCCACGTTGTATATAGTTACTTATCTCATGTGGAGGCCAGTCAGTGTAGACCGGCGACACTTCGACCCAGTGGCATCTTTTGTGTCGATACTCTCCCAATAACGACTGCCATAGACGTTCATGGCAGCCGGGACCGACGGCTTAACGTGCTCTCCGAGGCACGGAACAGGCGATAGTTGTCAATCAATACGCACATAATGTCGAAAAGTCATATAACTTCCGAAAGTCAGAGGTGCGCGACGTGGGTTCGAACCCGAGACCCTCTGCATTGCAGTCTGTTGGTCTCCCCACTAAGCTATCGCTGCTCTTCACGTTGTATATGAATGCGATAGCACCTAAAACATACTTGCTGCAAATAAGTAGGTACTTGAACGAATAACGAGTAAATTCAATTAATTTCAGCTCCGCGTTTAACACATAAATGTCTACATGTTACTCTTGTTTTCTCTGATTTACGGAGCCATTGTCTTATTTTCTCATTAGTGAACCAGTGATATTACAAAACAGGTGTATTCAGCCGACATTGCTTATCATACTGTCATTAACATATTAGTATAACAAGAGTATCACGTAAACTGCTTCTCAGAAAACAAAACTATAATAAACGTAAATTACGCAATTTACCTCAATTAACGTGCCATTAATGCCATTAAGTAATTACCATTATCTATAATTTTATAAGTGACAAGGCGACTTTGTCACTTTATTATGTGATCATGCGTTAAAAATGTCCTGACAAAATGCAAATGAAGTGAAAATAAAGTGGATCGATTCTGCCGAAATAGCCTTTGAGATAAATTGATTTGGGAGATCTTCCGGGCGAATAATCCTATTTTATACTTAAACGAGTTCATTCTTATCAGACTTTATTATTGTAGTAATATATCAATTATATAAGAATTGCCGCTATTCCTCGGCATAATGAAAACAAGGCAAATTAGGTATAGGTACAATATACTTTATCCTTAAGGTGGCATTAATAATAAAGACAATAAATTATTTTTTATTACTTACGGCACCTACCAGTTTCAATGAATGAAATTAAAGAATAATTCGTAGTCGATATTGCACAGTAAATTAATCTTGTTTATATGTATGTATACTGCCGATATGGCATGACAGCTATAAAAAGGATAAAAATTGTCAAGGTTGATAAAGTTCCAGTAAGATTATCAATAAGGTATCAAGTTTATTTCTGAAATGTCCTGTTCATCTTTGTAACGTGCTTGTCATAATAATTAAAACCAAGGAACCCGACACCGTCGATGAAGTTTTAATACTAACAGTATCAATTTAAAAGACAAAGTTTGCAAATAAATTTCAGTGGTTTGGATCCTTTGTGAGTTTAACGACACTTTTTGTACAAGTGGCCTTTATTCTCTGTTAAACTGGATTTTATTTAAAACTATTGTACATGAAAGTAGGTTGGCGTGATTCTTAAAGCCTAACTTTTTATCTCTGACTTTTACTGTACTGTACTATATTTCGCTGCTCACTGTGGTTATGGAACTGTTCTTACTTCTGAATATCTCTCTCAAACGCAGTATGATGAGCGGCCTGCCTAACGCCCTTAGATGATAATAAATTCAATTTACTCGGTGAATAGGCTCAAAATTTTGTTTTCTTAGTAGAGGGACCCGTCTTACCTTTTTGATAATTAGACGTAATATTTATATATAGCACGTTATAGTCAATATAATCTATTTATAAATATTGTCAGTATTGAAACGCACTCATGTAAAAGATAGACTAAACTTTAAAGTCAATATTGTACGTGACGGACACAACCAATGGTTTTAATTTACGGCACAATTACGTAAATGCATACTACGTAACTACGTAAATGGGTAATTGAAAAGGCTGTTTTTTATTACAGACCAATTAATTGCCTTTTACAGAGCGCTATACTTTGGGTTGTAACCATGCGTTCCTTTTGCAATGCTTTAAAAGTGGTTCTTGTTGCTTTTAATGTATATAATAATTTCCAAAAATGGCGTTCATCATTATGAAGTTATATTTTACGATAATCTTTTCACTTCAAGGATGGCGATAGTTTAAGTGGTCTCCTCGCCATTACCACTGCGTCGAGTGTTGTGTGTACGATCATGGACCACAAATTGTGTGATCCACAAATGGTTGCTCTGCGCCTGAATGTTCTTTGTGTCCATTGTTTGAATGTTTGTAAAGTTCCTCGCAATACAGCAAGTTCTTAGTGCGGGAGTTGCAAAAAAATGCGTTTCATTAGAATACGTTAATGCACAACTCGACACCTACTTTGCACGCACAAGGACTTAACCCAACCTACGCCCTTATGTATGGTGTAGTCAATATATTCACATATTGTAAATTTACTCATTGTTAATTATGTTTTCGACTGCATTCATTAGAACTTCCGAGAAACCGCAATTGAAATGCAACCTTTTTACTTCAGCTTAGCAATGGAACCTTAATGCTAAATAGTAATTTATTCTTGTGGCTAGCTGAAACAATAAATCATTCGGCACTGAATATACCATTCGCTGTGTTTGCTATTCAAGCAATTAGCATCAATAATGTCGCTTACAGTCCAAATATAAGTGGTGGATATTCATTTATCAATATCGGAGGCCGTTCTATTTGACTTAGTGTTGACCGGGCGCCGCCACGCGCCTTTCGGGAGACTACTATGGATAAGTGGATTATATTAGAACAGATAGATTCAAGAAGTCTATAGGTCAACGCAATTCTTATTATTTTTTTATAAATACTTTTCTTTTGGAAATGTATTTAGCATATGTTTTACAATACATGCAATATTGTCTGACGTGGGCATTTAATAAATTGTGCGCAGCGACAAAATTAATTGTCTGACACTCCACCGCAACGATAACTTAATAAAGCTTTTGTAAAATATGATGATACTACGAGGATCCAATATATGCCACAAACACAAGTTTCGGCCTCGGCTCAAAATTATATGTAGCTAATTTCTTTCGGAAACCGCACGACAAGGTTCACCCACTATTTTACATAAACGAGTATAAAGGATGAACCAAAATATAGTTTGTGCAAGATTATGTACGGAATACTTCCTGAGAGGGTAGTCAATATTTATTAAATACACTGTTTATTTAATACAAGTTATAGAATTTAGCGGGTACTCTACATACTTCACAACTTTGGTAAGAATGTTGCTTAGTTCACAAACACAAAAAGTTTGAATTTCGAAGTCTTGTAATCTTTTATGATTTAAAACTTTGTTCTAAAATTGTATTTGATAAAATGGATCTACTTTCATTATTTGTTTTAGTAATTTACTCGTTTAAGTAAACAATACAATTTATGTATTCTACTTAGGACTAATAAAAAGTAGGTACCTACATCATTAATGGCATTAAGTGAACAATAAGTGAACTTCTTACTATTAGGAAACTATACATCTTACATGCTGTCTTGAAGTTACATAAATCTCTGAGTTACAAACCTAATGTACTTAACAGAAGGCGGGTACATAATGTAGTGCGTGTCATTGCAGTAAAAAGTAGTTTTGCAAAAAGGCAATTTTTAAGACAATCGGCTCACTTATATAACCTGATAAATAAACATATTAATATCTATCACCTGAATTACCATGAATAAAATTATGACGATACTGAAGCACTCATGAATAGTATCACTTAGTTGAATTTATGCGATCACACATCACATGCACGATGTCACACACACACACACACACATTTATTATAATTTAAACTATTTCTTATGTTAAACCACTGCATCATTAGTCTGTGTAACCTTTGTTATGGAAGAGGGGGGTATCCTAACACAGGTATCATTTAACACTTAAAAGGATACCTCCATCCCTAGATATAAGTACTTATGTATGTGATATCGAAATAAAACATTTTTAATTATTTTTTTTAAAATTAAGAATGAGTATTTTATTTGAGGACGTGTTATGTCAACTGTTGAAAACATTATTATGCGGTAATCTTCGGGAGTTCTAGTATTGGAAATCGTATTTAAAACAGATAAATAGAAGGATATAATCATACAGTTCTAAAACGATGCTTATATATAAACCCTTTCTCACTTTTAAATTTAGTCATAAAATATTTCTAAGGAATGTGTATATTATATATACATATATTCAACTAAATATACACTGTAGTAATTCATAAAATTATGACTATATTAGACGGCTTTGCAAGTGCTACTGTGGCGCGAACACGTGTAAGAATATATTTATGGCCCAGTGCACACATATTACCTATTTATAAATCATAGAAAAAAATGATTGGCATTTATCCGTTCTTCTTATCAATATCCAATGCGTTTTATATCTGTTGTTGTTCATTATTACTGTTTCAAAAATATGTTATGAGTATTTTTATTATCTAAAAACATCATAAAATAGTTTACCACCGTTTTATTTATATTTGTTTTAGGATTTTTAGCTGTATGATGCTGATCAAAATAATTTAAAACTGTTTTATTTTTAACTTCTGCACATCATCAATCAAAATTGCGCATTTAAGAAAACGTATCAAATTTTACTTAAATTTCGATACGATACATAATATTCACTTGAGTTCGGTTAGAATCTCGCTTATTCAGCGATATGCTAACATAATTGGCAGATATAAATATATTACTGTACATAATTGGATTTCTTTATTCGATTGAATACGGAGCGATCTTCATGGTTATTTGAATATCCAATAGTTGTAACTTTGTTAGTATGTAGCAATTTAGCTGTAACCAATAGGTAAAGATTAATTACTCGTGCTAACATTATATTTAACCCATCTAAGCATTTTAAATATCTGAAATGCAATAAATATATTTTTTTAAATTGCCTTTATTTTAAGACAAATTATTTTCGATCCATAACTAATTTTCTTAAAATCTTTAGGAGACTTCAATTAAAATAATAAAATTACCGAATATTAAGCAAAATCGTAGCGTTACTCTATCTTGCTTGATACTAGCACCCCGAAAGCGTTTCCTGTTGAAGCCTTTGTTTATATCATAAACAAGACACTTAAATCTTCTTCACTTAAATCACTCAAACAATAGAAAGTAGTTCCTGAAAATATTGTTTTAATACAGACCTGTGTAAATACAAATATATTAATTAGTATTCATCTATATTACAGCGGTATTTGTTCATAAGTAGCAAAATTGAAAGTGCACCAACATAAGTATCAGACCGGGAGTTATCGGATTTTCTTGCTGGAAACTTTCAGTCAGCAACCAGTTACACATAAGCGCGCAAAGGCCTCATTCCATTCATTTTACGCGAGAAAAATGATTAACTGTCGACACCTCGCAGTTCATAGTTCATACAAGATAAATGACCTAGAATGTCGAGGATCGAGGATCATAAAGCAGCATAAAGAGGATCATAAGAAAATAAACTATCTTTTTAATTTTGAGTTTAATAACAGCCAGTCGATTCCAACAATGTCTTAGGTTAAATAATTTTGTTAAGAGTAAGAGCACTTTAAGAGCCACGGAAGCGGAGCAGTAATTGCAAACGTGAATAAAACCGCAGGGGACAGATAGAAGTTATTAAAAATAAAATGTAGCTTAATTATTGCATGTAATTTAGAATAAAATAAGGTTATCGCCATTGGACATGACGCAGAAGCAACACGTGGCTGGATAACATCTAGAGGTAGACATAAATATAAACTGTAGGCGACACAATAAAAAACAAGCGTAGGCGACAAAAACAATTGCACAAATTTAGACAAAATTTGCTGAACTAGTGATAAAGAAAAATATTTTTTTGGTATCAGCCCATCAGTATACTGACAGGCTTGTCATTTAAGAAATAACAAGCACGTGCACATGTAAAATTATCGACACTAGCAGTCGCCTAGTGCTCGAAATTCGACCAAACTTTGCCTGTAAGATATTGCTGATATTTATGTCATTATATATTGATATATGTAACCGTAGTTACGCGCTTCGACTGCGTGTGTCAAATGCATGGTTGTATGCGTGTAGTGATTTTTCATTAATTTAATGTATTTCTAATGTATATTTTATATAAATATTAGGATTCGCCCCTCCTTCTCCATATAAACTTTAACTGTGCCGAATTACATACTCCTCCGTCCGTGCAATTTTCGTAAAAAGGGGTACAAACTTTATGCTTCACGTATTAATATGTAGATAAAGTAACACAGTACAACTATTTTTGAAATAGTTTTTCACGAAACACATAACAATTTAAAAGGTGCCTAGCAATATAGGAACACTCAAGACATAAGGAAAAAATACTTGGTTGTCTGTAAAGTCGGTTTACGGACGATACTGTAACGTGAAAACGTCATAACAAAACATTGATGACAAAGTTACAATGAGCGTAACGGGACAATGAGCGTAACGGGACAATGAGCGTAACGGGACAATGAGCGTAACGGGACAATGAGCGTAACGGGACAATGAGTCATCCTTTTTCGTGCGTGCAGCCGGCGTTCATCGATTTATTAGACGTTGTCACGTCAAAAATATTTTCACGCCTTTGTATAATCATTTTCTTCCGGCAATAATTACTCGGTTGAGATCTCTTGAATACACATACATTCTTCGCTATGTTTAATACATACAAACATAGCTTCACTAGCTTTGGTATTAGATCCCATGTAGTAGTAGACAAGCCTATTGCTATTCACCTGGCATAGATAGTTCTAGACTCCGTGGTACGATCTGATATTTTATGATAGCAAAACCCAATAAAGCTTTGGAAAAAGAAACCGAGGTCGCACAGCATTCAGTAGTGCTGAAGCACCGATATGTATATGGAAAAATATCCTGTTACATGTTATCCCTTGTTAACATTAACATTGGTTTTACGCAAACTTATAAATATGAAGTAAAGGGATTATCACAAAGACGTAGGGATATTTTTGTTTACGCTCAAACAATCCTCTTGTTAGCCGAGTTTTGACCCGCGAATATAAACACCCATATATTGTATAACAATTTTCAGCGCAAATGCATTTTGCGAAAAACAAAGGATCAAAATCTTTTATCCATAATTTTATTTACATCTTGTTATTGTAATTGATGGCAATAACCGTTTGCCTCTTTCTATTTGCTTTGTTGTGCGTCATATGCTATAAATATTTATATAAAGATATTTTATAGGCGGTTTGAAAGTCATGGTCGCATATGTTATGTATTTTCTCTTAGCCTTGAAATATAAAGTACGAATAAAAATACTCGTTGGGCGTCAACTAACGAGACGCAATTGAATCGCATATTATCTTAATCAGAAATGAGTTATACAGTAACATGTCATTGAATTACGGTTTAATGCCATATTTGAAGCATTTGCAACCCGATTACCAACTATGTCAAAATTAAATTATGTTAAGTGATTTGTTTGGCTGTTGTTAATTCATTTACACAGGAAATCCCTGCAGTTGTCGTGCGTCTGCTTGTAGGATATTTTAGTGATCATTTGACGTTTAGAAATCAGATGTTAGTCAAGTAATAATGTTCATAGAAATGTGTATGTTGTTTTTCGTGTAACGTTGATTGAACGTCGTTGTTATCTGTTACAAATAGACGTATTGATAGACAGACCACGGTTGCGCAATATCCTTACAATTTTGAACAGCTGCCAATCAATTTCAAGTCAACGTTGTAAAAGATATGTGTGATGGAAATGACATAGACTACTGTTAGTTTAAATGTATTGTATTTTATGTATATACGAGTAACTTCCTTTTTTCCTAATAGATGTTATAACATGTTTGACCTTTCAGCGTATGCTTATTCCATACATTATTGCTCTGGAATAATTACTAGTACAATCTTTATCTTTATGCGTAGAGGTGCAGTTAATTCAAGTCAATAAGAATTTATCAAAAATAATAGTGACTTGATAATTTTGAGATGTTGCTTTAACTAAAGTCTGTGAAAGTACAGAAGTTCCTAACTAAGTACCCTTGTGTTGTGTTTCTGCGATGATTAATATGACCAGACTTCCTGCGTTTCGCTTTGGTAGCACTGGAATTTCTTCTATAAAGGGAGTGTAAAGGTAACGGTTTACCATCAAGCGAGCTATATTTTTTGCTTGCCGCCTCCGCGGTAATACAAATAGTTCTTCTTTGGTTATTAGACCTATATAATTCAATACGCCTGAACCACACCTCATATTTTGTAAAAATATAGCTTTTGCTTATATGTACTGTGTTTTGCGAGCTTTCTGTGACGGAATTTATAGAAAATTGTAGATTATAATTACTATAAATATGTTAATGAGATATGTATGTAAATATAACAAACCCAGTCGCCCACGAATAGCTTTCATCAAATTAAATATTGCATAAACACAACAACGGATCGATTAAAACAGCAATTAATTTTATTCAGAATGAAACAAATACTTCGTTATTTGATATTAATTTAATTAAATAAACGTTTCGAAAAATGTTGACAAGGTACTTGTATTATTATTATGACTTCTCGCGAATTTTCATTGACAATGCACCTATTTTGAATTTAATTGTTAAATTAATTGAATTAATAAATGAATTAATTGTTAAATTAATTGTTATGAATCCTATACACAATTTAAGGTAAAAGTAGGCGCCTTTAAGTATTTTTCCTTGTCCTTTCTGTTATCCAAAGTTTACTTCTACTTTCTTAGAAAGGTAGCAGGGCGGATTTTGATGAACAGGTTTTCTGGGATCCGCTATTATAATATTCATCTGGCTATAAATATATAGCCTTTAAATAAGCAGAGTATACCTTTTTTTCGATTTTGTTTAATTACGAAGCTTCTTTCTTTAATAACAATAACATGAAAATTTGTCAAAGTTACTTGAATACATATTGATATAGTTTCGTTAAAGTTTTTGTTTGATGAACTTATTTAATTCAGCGCATAATAGTTCCATGATCGAAACTAATAATATCAGTTAGTATGAGCAAGTTAATTGATGATTAGCCAAGAGGTATTTCTTGAATTTTAGGCTCTTATGGCAAAAAAGCCTTGTGGTTGTTTTCGGCAAGCACAATATTTTAAATCATTTTAAAGTACATCAAATCATAAATGTCGTGTAAATATATATTGAAACATTTACTATATTTGTACAAGACCGCATTAAATTCAGTCTTTTGGTAAATTTGATACAAATTAGCTTCTTGTTAGATCCAAGTTAGTTTAAAGTTCAGTAATAAGTAACGTTGTTTACAGCACCTAATGTCCCGGGCTTATCTGGCTAGCCGCTGTTCCCAACTTTTGTGTAATAAATTACTAAACTCTCATCGGTCTGACGTTTTTTAAGTTGGAAGGATGTTTTCCTCGATCATGTCGGTTTTGCAACGGATTCTTGTAGGTTCTATACAAATCCTTTTTGATCATCTATAATATTAATCGTTGTTGTTTTAGCCATCAAATAGATTAAATACTATTGAACTGAAATAAGTATTGTTTGCAAAGGAAACGTCTACGTAATTTCCTAGTACAAGGGTTATTAACACCGGAGCACAAAGGTGTGGCCCGGGCAATCTCCACTTTCAAGATTCAAGTTTAATTTGGACACTTAGGACATGTTGTTATTCACTGGAGTTCAATGCACCTTTAAATTTAATTTTGTAATTATTATAGTAGAATACCTACTATAATAATTACTAAATACTATTAATATTACTATACTAAACTTTAAAAATATAGTACGGCAGGGTTCTAATTACTGGCCTGCCCACTATCCGATCAGCACCAGGTCTGAGAGGCGGCATGCGTGTTTCCACGCGCGCCTGTGTCGTGTCCGTCTCCCCTCTAGGGGGTCCCCCCCTAAGGATTTTAAATGAGTGAATGCCTAGGGTAGGTCTTGTCGTCTTGCCTGCCGTTTCATACGGCGCGGCGCGCGGCGGGCCGAAACCTCGGCGGGGTCGCGACCGCATGTGCAAGTGATTCGCGTGGCCCCGTCGATAACGGTTTTGCCGAGGAACACCGTGGTAGGTTTAGTCGGTATTCTGGGCGGTCCATTATCATAATTTCAACATCTTTTATTACCCCGGTGAGTCCGACATAACCCCTCCGACCGCCCCCGCGGAGGAGTATGCGTCAATGCATTCCCCTACGTAAAAAAAAACTTGAGAGGTGTCAAGGGACACCCGGATGGAACGAAGTTCCTTTCGATTAATTAGTGAAGGAATTGTAATAGAATTTTATTTTTTTAAGTTATAATAATATTTTTTTAATTATTAACAAATATAATGTAATATAAACTTAATCAGTAGACTCAATTTTAGTAATAATTGGCTTGTAGACATTAACAATACATACATATTAAGAAACAACCTTAAACTTACAACTATAGCAAAAAGTGTCGTTACAAAAAGTACTCGAAGGATCGAACCCTCGACGGTGTAGTAACGAGACGAGATAACATCGTAAAACTACTCGCCATATACACACAGTCAACATATAAACTAACATAGTTTATGTAATTTAATTAGGGGACACAATATTAAAGACGTGCTTACTTACGCGAGCTCACCCGTTAGTTGGCTCCTGTTTAGTGCTGTTTACTTTCAAAGTAACAGGCTTATTTTATACAAGTGGGTGGCAATTTCCAACGAGAAAATATCTTTGGCTTTAAACTGTCTACAATATTTTTTGTAAATCCTTACTAATATTATAAATTTGAAAGTAACTCTGTCTGTCTATCTGTCTGTCTGTCTGTTACCTTTTCACGGCTAATTCACTCAACCGATTTAGATGAAATTTAGTACAGATATAGTTTAAAACCTGGGGAAGGATATAGGCTACTTTTTATTGATCTAGGTACCACGCGGGCGGAGCCGCGCGCAAAAGCTAGTAGTTTATATTTATAAAATTTTAAGTGTGGGTGTGTCAATTAAGAATATATTTTGTTTTGCATATAAAGTGGTGCTTGATCATTTGTCCTGAAAGGATAACATCTTATGTAATCATTCGTTGTAGATGTTTATAAATATAATATGCTGTCATCCCTCTTGGTACACGTAGTCAATAATCTTTGGACCAATACCAAAACATTTTTTTAGTTAAATTTTTTAACAACTGATTTAACCGTTCAAAATATTTCTATCCTTCCAGTTTACGGAAGTAAGGAAGTGCTAGTTGTCAGACAATAATGATGTTCAGCCGTGTTTGGTAGCCGGTACACAGCTTTCTGATAGTTGTGATGTCTATCGATTCGGCTTAAAATGTACTTCATCATCATCATCATCATCATCAGGCTATAATAGGCCACTGCTGGACATAGCCCTCCCCCAAAGAGCGCCATAGCGCCCTGTCTTCAGCTTGTAAATGTACTTATTATATTTTAATTCATAACATAACGCATCGACAATCGACAAACCTTGATAAATAATATGAAGATAATTAAACTGATTCCTAAGATGCATTAAATTAACGTAAATATCACCTCGGATATAATCTATATATTAATACGTGAAGCGAAAACTTTGGATCCCTTTTTACGAAAATTGGGCGGACGGAGGAGTATGAAATTTCGCACACTTATAGTTTATACAGAGAAGAAGTGACGAATGCTAATATTTTTTAAAATATGCATTAGAAATACATTAAATTAATGAAAAAACACTACACGCACACAACCATGCATTTGACACACGCAGTCGAAGCGCGTAACTATGGTTACATATATCAATATATAATGACATAAAAAGTGTCGTTACAACTTTTGGTCTTAATTTTTTCCGTCTAGCCCCCTTTCGCAACGCGCGGTAAGGAACTTCGTTCCAAAAGCTTCTAATTACTGACTACGATGACAAATAATAATTGATGCTTAAACACTACGCTTCTTCACACATACTAGTTGTTAGACGTACTAAACCTATGTCGGTGTCTACAAGAACTTTATTTCACTTAAATAAAGTTTTTCCTTTTCCTGATATCTTTACTGTGCTCTGTACACGGACCGCTTCCTTTTAACAATGGGATAGAAGCACAGTAAGCTGTTTATCACATTTATTTTGAATGTTAGAATTATTATATTATGTATCATTTCTCTTAAAACAAATATAATAAAAGCAAAAGTGTGAAATATGAAATGCATTGTTCAAAAACACACCTGGATCTATTGTTTAAAGCAAATCTACAGCTTACAAGTACACGTGCCCGGTTTAACATACCTTCAATAACATTGTACCCTGTGACTGTATCTATTGTCATAATTTTAATAGGTAAAGTTTGAGCGTTCTTATCTACTTTCACATGCAGAATAGAAACAAAGGATCTTTCAGTGAAATACTTTTAAGTTGGTACTATTGTGATGGCCTTTAAGGGGGATTTGTTGCATGTACATATTCATTAAAAAAAAAGGCATTTGCCTGAAAGTGTTTATAAATAGCTTAATAAATCCATGTCATTAGTAGTTGTGAATATTTAGAAATTTTAAATGTAGTGCTATTTTAGATTGATGGGAATTTAAACAAATATTGAGTGTTTCTAATTATCTATAGCTTTGCCGATAGCTCTACATTCTCTATTGAAAATCTGTAAGCCAGACGATTTCAGTGACGTCGAGACGTCAAGTTTAAAATTTATATTTGCGAAGATAGTTCACTAGTGGGATGTTATGGATGGACAACTATCCATCTTAATCATTTTTCTCCGTCACACGTGAGATTTTTACGTCTGGTTTAAGAAAGTGCCTAAAGCTTATTTAATACTTGTTTTAACCGCGGCAATATATAATTATGATACGCGTGAAATTTGAAATTAGGTACATATCTATATTTTTCTTTCTTTGCATGTAAGAATCTGATCTCCACACATAATAAGTGAAAATAGTTAAACAATACAATTGTGAAATCCGCATTCCATTTCGTGTAGTCGTTTTGCGTGACGCGCGTACAAACATACTTACATACAAAAATCTAAAATAATTGTTTTGGCTTAAAAATGTAGCTCTTATAAAGACACTTCACGTACATTTATTTAAATATCTCTTAAATATCTCTCTATTCTTTTTATTATTTATATAAATATTCAACGTCATTTGTAGATAATATAAAAAATATGCTATTCTAATCCTTATATTGTGTATATTTTCTTATCATGTCAGGACTATAATATATTTTACTTTATTGTCTTTTTACTGTCTCAAATGTTATCGTTCTCCATTGAAAGAAACCTCTCACCTTTGATACCGTATCTTCATTAGTACAGGTGTCAGCGACGCATAATTTTCAGTATAATAATAATAATATTCTACCAATACACACAACAGCATCTAGCCCAAACTAAGCAGAGCTTGTACTATGGGTACTAGACAATGGATAAACATACATATATACTTTTTTTGTAAATACATATATATTATACATTGAAACACCCAGACCGAGACAAACATCCATGTTCATGCACACAAATATTTGTCTTGTGCGAGAATCGAACCCGCGACCTCAGGCGTGGCAGTCGGTTACACTAACCATTACGCCATCGAGGCCGACAATATATGGTATGTTCCTCTAATTTATGTATTTTCTTGTGATATATTAAATCCTAATTTAAAAGTGCAAATAAATTATTATGTTCTCTCTTCATGGGATGTTCTCAACATCTGCGCACAGTTTTGTTCGAATCTCACGAGAACACATATCATATAAAAGGTAGCTTATGTTGTTTCCTAGAATACAATCTACTTCCTTCCCAATTTTATCAAAATTGGTTCATTTCAAATTGGTGGTAAAGCAGTGTATGCGAAACAGACATAGCAGATAGAGAGATTTCGCATTTATGATAATAGTGTACCTTTAAGGATATATACACTAGACCCTATTCTCACAGCGCAGTGTCTCCTTATGCAATTTCAGAATAGTTATTCATCGTACCTTGAAAAGTGCTTTTTTTTTTTGGTGCTTTTTCACGCCCCGCTTAAAGGACCCAGGATTGAAGGAAGAAGGAACCACGTGCCTTGGCAGAGAATTCCATGCCTTGGTCGTTCGGCAGAGGTATGAGGACCCAAACTTGTTGGTACGCGCTCTAATCGACTTTACCGTGTAAGGATGACATCTGAGCCCAGCATGCGTTGTTCTGGATAGGAAAGGGGAGGGCGGGATAAGGTGGAATACCTCTTCAGAGCACTCCTCGTGGTATATTCTGTAGAAACATGCCAATGAGGCAATGTCCTTACGGAGTTGCAGAGGTTCCAGTGAACTCGTGACCTCTGGATCTCCGATGATACGGACAGCCCGCCGCTGTAACCGGTCGAGAGCGTCCAGCAAGTACTTCAGATTTACATAAAATTTTGTATATGAAGGGATACTGAATATCTCGCTAAGCAAATATTTTCTAAAAGTATTGTAAAACATTTAATATTATGTTATTCGATGTGTGTATGAATCTGTTACCAGATCACACTCTGAGATTTTGATCAAGCCTTGGATCTTTGAAAATGTATATATTCGAGAGTCGCACTAAATCCATACCTATTTAATTTTACTTTTTCTATTTTGGCAACATAATTATTATTAGGTACTTATATTTATGACTAGATTTGCCTGCCATCTTATACGCACAAACGAGTCAACAACTAATGCTAACGAGCGTTAAATTGTTTACATACGTATTCATATTTATTAACCAATTTAAATGAATGATACACAAAATGTCACCCTAAGCTTATCGCAGTACATCACAGACCCAAATCGGTTCATCAATTGTGAAGATTAGCGTGTATACATGCACATACATAATGTACATTTACGATTTTAATAAATAACTAGATAAACAAACAATCCTAATCCTAACTATCCTAACTTTCTAATCCTATCTAATATTATAAAAGCGAAAATGAGTTTGTTTGTTTGTTACCTTTTCATGCCTAAACCACTGAACCGATCATCCTGAAATTTTGCATATACCTTGTCAGGTGTACAAAAACGGACATAGGCTACCTTTCATCCCGAAAAATAATACTGTTTCCGAGAAAAACAATAATAACTTTGTTATGATAATAGATGGCGCCACGTGTCTTTCGAATCATGATTGAATTATATTATCACAAGCAGAGTACAACCCGAATTGATTGTCAAATTCTAAATTAACGCGAGCGATGCCGCGGGCAAAAGCTAGTAATAAATATAATCGTAATATATTTATGACGTATTATTTTCAATAATGCGTAAGCGATAGACGGGCTCAGTTTTAAACATTAGTAAGTAAATGTTGGGTCACTTAATAAAAAATTAATAATAATAATAGTTTATTTCAGATTCATCCTAAGATTACATCCATTAATGGAATTAATAATTTCCTAAATTTTCTACATGTTATACCACAAGACTATTGTTATTACCAAATTGCTCAGCGAAATGAACTCACCGCGAGTATTTGTAGCTTGGGAAATTATAATGTGAGTTGTCTACGACATAAAGCAAAGTGAGCACATTAAAGTATATAATGTAATCTAAAGCATTATCCAGTTCGTTGAAACTCACAAAATAAGTTTAATGTCTGGGCAAAGTGTACATTACGGCGTAGGGCTCAGGTACATTAGGTATCTGACTATTTGTGTAATCAAGATAATGGTTTCATTTAGAGAAAATATAAACAACACATTTTTTTTTCTTACATGGCCTGTAGACGTATATGTATTACATGGTACACCTAGCAGCATTATTCCGTGGCGAAGTTTTTAGGTTCCATATGGTAGAGGACGAGTCTATTATTACCGTCTGCGGGGCGCACTTTTAAATACTGTCCTGCTATTAAGAGTTTTCTAACAGAACAATTCAAAAACACTTGTACCGACCCGGGGCCATACAATTACACGCCAACATGTATTACATACTTATGTCACAGGACCAACAATGCGGAGGTTTTTTTATCAGATATAAACGACTAAAAAGGACTACCAAGCTTTACTTGAAGAATAAATAAAACTTTTAAAAACATGGCTTGTCACACGAATCGTACATGAGAAACTTACTTAATTGTACTTGTTTACCAAACACTCGCGACAAACTACATAATTTTAAACAGCTTGTTTTAAAAAGCCTTGGCTTTAATATTTTATTTTGTGCTTTTAGTTAGTTCGTACGTTCCGTGTTCATGCTAACAACTTTGAAAAATGGCTAAATGATAAGACTGCATCATCTTTTAGTACTATTATATATGGCTGCTAAAGTTAAACGTATTTACAAAGTTTCATATGCTCGCTACTAAATATTGAGAATTTATCTCATGTATTGTGTACGTGAAATTCCATTTCAATCAGATGTGAGGCACTGGTTTAAAAGTCAACTGCAAAATTTGATCTAAAATACTCACTAACAAGTAAAGGCAAAAATTAAATCTATACAAATAAATAAAATTGAAGTGTCTGTTTGTAATGTCAAAATAACAGCTTTTTATCTAATGCATATGACAGTATATAAGGTACCTAAACGAAAACATATACTTTTTAAATTTTTGTCGGTCCTTCTGTCTGTCTGTTTGTTCCGGCTAATCTCCAAAACGGCTGAACCGATTTTGACAGGACTTTCACTGGCAGATAGCTGATGTTATAAGGAGTAACATAGGCTACTTTGAATTTAGAAAAAAAAAATAGGGTACTGCGGAGACCAACACTTTTCAGTTAAAATCTACGCGGACGAAGTCGCAGGTAACAGCTAGTATTATATAAGCTTGTAAGAACAAAAAAACAATATTCGGTTCTGACTATTCTAAACTGAAACAACACACAAAGAATATTCAGGTTTGGTACAACCAGGGATCCGTAGATCAGACAAACTTTTATTTCGTGCGGGGTTCGCACTCGCTATACTGGGCATATTGGTCTGGTTAAAACAATGCGCCATCTCTGCAGTTGCTTACAGGTTTATTTTGTTGCCTTTACTACGTGGGCTTATCTGTACAATATACAAACAGGTAAAGTGAAACAAAAGCATTGTTTTTTTTACAGCTCGACTTCTAATGAATATACCTAGGAAGTTCCTGTTGTATGTTTGGTCAGACCAGCCTTTAATATCAATTTATAGATACTAAATACAAAATGACGCTACGTATATACAAAATGTTTAAAATTCATACTATTTAAAGCTTACATATGTGGTGTGACTCTGAAAGATAGAATAAGAAATAGTGTGATTAGAGAGAGATGCGGCATGAAAGTGGATATAGTTACAAGAATAGAAAAGGGTATGTTAAGCTGGTTTGGACATGTAGAAAGAATGGACGAGGAAAGACTGACTAAGAAAGTTTATAAGGCTAGTGTGAATGGAACAGTCGCAAGAGGAAAACCTAGGCGAAAGATAAGTGTTACTTTGTGACCTAAATGAATAAATGATTTTTGACTTTGAACGTTTCTCGACCAGATCGGAGGCGTCCTGGACAAAGGCCAGGTTAAGAGCTCCTTGAACCGACGGGCGTGTATGAGGAATGTGATGAAAGTGAATGAAGCCAGAGAAGTGTGTCAGAATCGTAGCAAATGGAAATCCGTAGTCTCTGCCTACCCCTCTGGGAAACAGGCGTGAATCTATGTATGTATTAAAGCTTACCAAGCTAATTGGAAAAGTAATTTCACTATGAATTGAATGTTACCAAATTTCGGTATACCTGTTAAAAGCACTAGCTGTACCCGGCATGCGTTGCAATGCCACGTAAAGTAAAAAAGCGTACAGAGTTGGTATAGATTTTTTGGGCCTGAAACCCTTGCGAACGCATTCTAACAATCATATTATAATCATCATATAATCAGATAATCAGAGCAATAGTTTAGGAATGCGTAGAGAACAAACATACAAACACGAAACATTTATTTTTATTTATATAGATAATAGAAAATGTTTTGCTTAAATTTTTTGATGTATCTAAATAAGTACATCAGATAGGCCTTTGTCTTCTTAATAAATATAATATTTGTCTTTTAGTAGCATTAATTTTAATATGCTACTTATTACTCATTTATGTCTGGCGTATCTTAAGATGCAACCGATTTAGCGGTAATTCTAGATATCGCAATCAAGTACTCAATCCGGCAAGAGTATTTACCAGTCAAATTCTATACTGTGCATTTATTGCACTCAAAATTGCAAACTGTGTGTTAATTTTAAACTACTTACATATGCGTGTATCTTAGTTCCTCAATACCATCTATATCTACAAATAAATAAAATTGAAGTGTCTGTTTGTAATGTAAAAATAACAGCTTTTTATCTTATCTATTCTTTTTATATATTGTTAAACATCTGGTTTTAAAAGTTTTGTCTGTCTGTCGGTCTGTTTGTTCCGGGTAATCTTGGAAACGGCTGAACCGATTTTGACGGGACTTTCACTGGCAGATAGCTGATGTTATAAGGAGTAACATAGGCTACTTTGATTTTAGAAAAAAATAGGGTCCCTCGGAGACAACACTTTTTAGTTAAAATCTACGCGGACGAAGTCGCAGGTAACAGCTAGTTTTAAATACATACGTACATTGTACATACATTTGTACTTATAGACTGTTGCAGATAAGTACATTATAAATATAATTATGTACATATAATTCTTAGGGCTTGTCCCATCACCTCCAAATAGCATTTATCTATAAAATAAAAGTCTCGCCATCTCTCTTTTTACCCTAACAAGAGTGAGACAGCATGCGCTTTATCTTTAGGATAACTTTTACTTGTTAGTTGTAGGACTGGCCGTTAGCGTAGCTAAAACCGAAACAAAATAGGAATAAACATATAATTGTGTTTGTAGCTGAATCTACACGTACGCAAATGATTTTAAAATGTTGCGACGCGTTAATATAAGAATGGGCTTCCAATATCTCAAATTTGTGCCAACCGCTTAAACAGAACACCTGATAGTGTCGGATAAAATAAAATTATTCAGTTTCTCTATTATAGAGCTCTTGGTAACAGTGAGGAAGAGGCACACGTCCATAGACACGGGCCCATAGCTGTAATTGGCAGACGACGTTGCACCTATATGTTGGAGAAAATATGACAATTTATATCTCTACGTAATCTCTGAAATGCACACAGGTATGATGAATTTTTACATTTATTAAGATATTTTTCGATTTATATAATTATGTATAATGTCTTAAGTTCGAATACAAACTAAATACAAAGCTAAAAGTTGCTTATTGCTTTTGGTTTGCCATAATTGCAAGTTCTACAAATAGAAGCCTTCCACATCGAAACTTGCGGAAAGTAATATGTTTGATCAACTTAAATGCGTGTAATGCACTTAGCTGCTTATGAAGGCATACACTGGAGTACTTTTATACTATACCTACTATATAAATAAATAGTACAACCAATTGCCAATAGCTATAGATCAAACATTAAAAGTATTTCGCTTATATTCTTATCATGATTCCTTTCTTGCTTTAACAAAATTTTATTATGGTAAAGGTTCCATAGTCACTACAGTTATCTTCAACACGGCATTCTTAATTTAGACTCAGATGTATTCAATTGAAGCCTATGTTCTGATAACAATACTGAAATATTGTCTCCATTCTGTATATACAAACATCTTTGATACGCTCAATTATTTTCTTGTAGATAGCAACATTTATATTATAATACTGCGATAAGGAAACACTATCCGATACAAAGCTACCGAAAAAGATAAAAGAATATTATAGGAGCCTACGTAACAATGGACAGGTTTGTTGTATCTATAGGCAAGCATATAACATAATCCTATTATACGTCGTATCTTCATTGGCAGCTTTTTGCACATCTAATCCAATATAGGATCTATAGATATTTCACCGTGACGAAGAGGCATCTTTTCACTCACCAATAAAAGAAAAATTGGCATAATGTACATGATATTTTTCGCCGTGTTATCCAGTCCCGAATTCAGTGAAATACTTATATCACTATTGCTGAGAAAATTCGGTTTATATTAGAATACAAAGTGAATGAAAGAGGCGCATTAAGAGTGTTTATATTAGACTTCATTAATGTAAGCAGATATCGATTAGAGTTTGCTGAAAGACAACACTTAAGTAATTGTTCATTTGGCAATGTACGATCGATGTGCCTCGATCAATTGAGCGAGAATTTGCTTGTACTCTTGTTAAAAAGATTAATAGGTGAACGGGTTGGGTGGCTCACTTTAACCGTTTTAATTAAAATATATACATACATAGAATTTAATTAGCATAAATATACTATAACTATGTTCGTAATTATACCTTTTATCAATTGTGTTTTTTTTAATCTATTGATTCAAAATATTTCATACATTGCTTTTTTATTTAGGTGCTTCAACGCTAATGACAAAACATGGGTTACGCCTAAAAGTTCTTGAACGATTATTACCCAAAGCCCAAAATCATTATTTAAACTCAGAAATAAATCACATGCAATAATTTTGAGAATAGGGTTATTAGTATACATTGTTTGCCGCTCCTCCGCAGTGATAGAAACACAGGTAACATAAATAGATAGCTACGTGTATAATATGTGCCATATAATCGTGAGAAAAGTTAGAAGAGTCCACTAATTACAGACTCATTAGGTACTAACTACTTTGATAACCTATATAAGATGAGAATGATAAAATTTAAACTATAAAACTAGGTGTTGATAATAATTGATAACACTTACCGGTTACAAGGGTCGTCAATACACGGTATCATGGTTGACAGTTCATACACAAAATAATACAAGCGCGTGTACGCGTCGCGTCGCGTCGGCAAATGTCCGGCGGGCTATAGAGAGCGGAGCGAAGCGTGTATCTACACCGGGCACAGGAATCGCACTGCTGTGCGATAGCCGCCATTGCCATGTCGCGACAGGCGCTAATAAATCTTGAAAATATCCTGCTGAACAACCTCCATTATTGCATCGGTGGTGTACTCACGTCATTTCCTCTATATCCTATATGATGCGATTTCTTACATAAACTAAAAAAGTTTTCGTTATATTTCGTTGATAACAACTAGATTGCCAACACTTACGGAGACGTGTTAAAATGATATTACTTTTACAGAGTTATATAGTTGAATTACTTTTTCATATTAGAATTATTATTTTACGTAGATAAATACAGCGGTCACAGTGAATGTAGGTACGTTATTTCGTATTCACTTGGACTTCAAGAAATAGTGCTAGCAACATTGTAGCATAGTGCATAAAATAACTACCTATATAAAGGAATTTCAAATGTTGATTATATAATTTAAAATAATTTATTTTAAAACATCTGCGACAAAGTCCACTAAACACATGGAAAATTTTCGCATATTTCAATTTTAATATTGTTAGGAAAACTGATAACCTATAACGTTTTATTTATATTGAATATATCAAATACCTACTTGTAAACATAACCTTCATCGTCATGCCCGTCATAAATGTAAATCTATTACAAAAAGCCTTACTAGAGGTGTTATTCATGACGCTAACAAATGAAACTTACTTATGTTACGTAATTTGTGTTGACTAATAAATATATTATAACATTTATTCCGTATGCGTATCATAACATGTTTGGTTTTAGAGTCAATACTCGTAATAGAAACTGTTCAAAATTGATTACCGATCTATTGTAATAAACTATAAATGTAAACTTAAATGCAATGTTTACATTGGCATTTTATTTTAATTTGTGAGCTTGATGATATTTATGACACTGAGACTAGATCACAATTAAAATATTTTAAACAGTTTTTATTGCAAGAATTGACCCTTAGTTCTTGAATACATGCGTATTGAGTACTAGTATAAATATGCACAAAATCACGCCTTATTTTGTATTATTCGCGATTCTCATCAGGATATGGTTTAGGGTACTTTTAACGTGTTATTCTCCAAACGTCTTTAACTCGGAGTACGTTCGTCTAGATACTCTTTCAGGGCTTAATCAGTAGTATCGTGTATTCCTATTTGATTAAGTACTTTCTTAGTTAATACGACGTAATATGTTTTTTTTATATTGAATAACATGCGAATGCGTTACCTCGTTTATGTGTTCATGAAGCGTGACCCTCGCATGCGACTAAAACTGGTGTGATTTATAAAAAAAAAACTGTTACTACGTATTTTGTAGTTTTTGTCTTCATGTTTATAAAACTCTAGATATATGCCACAAGGTAGTTTACCTAGTACAACGGGAGTTGTAAAGAAAAACAAGCAATATAGAAATATTTATTTTTGTTTATAATGATATGTAAAGACTAGACAGTACTTTACGATACTTTATAAAATAAATGCGTTTACTTTTGGCGTCAGTATTTTACACGTTAATTTATTAAATCCATGAGGCTGATTCGTCACGCAGTTGTTTTCCAATAAAAGATAAAAGAAGAAAGAATAAGATAAAAGAATAGATTATTTAAAACTAGTTTTTCTGCGTCAGTGACCTTGAGGAAACATCTAATAGAATAATAAGCTGTCATTATTAATTGTTTTTATTTCTATAAAATGTCGTGTGAAATAGCTTAAAATTATTATTCTACGATAACAAATATTTTGTAAACAGGTTTTCTTATAAAATATTTATTTGTAGTATGCTATAAATACTTATATTTTTCCTAAAAAATTTAATTTTTGATTGTACCTAATTAAATAAGATAATTAATTTAATTTAGTTGTTAATTGAACTTTACTATGACTACGATATGTATTAAAGACAGGCTTTGTTCTGAAGAAAATTTACTTACCTAATCATATTTATTTACATAATCATTTATTTAATGTGTTTTCTATTTTTAATAAGCATATCTAACTCTAATCCACCCTATTAATTTGATTAGAAGTTTTAGTTATTCTCTCCACAAATGTATTACAAATAAAAAAATGTTGAGGTGTAGTCATAAAGTTGTATAATTCGCTATACAACTTTATCCTGAGGATAAAGTAAACCCAGCCTCATGAAAAGTAGAGTGACGACCTTTACTTAAGCCTGGAATTGCCATAAAACTAGGGCAATTGAGCTAGGGAAGGTTCTACAGAAAAATGTAGTTAAGCAACCTTGTGCGGTATTCCTGGGTAAGTAGGATTGCCAGGCTCCTTACGGAGACAGCAGAGGCGTCAGTGAGATCACTGCACTTTGCACTGGCAGCACAACATACCTATTTTAACCAACACGCGAGTAATAGCTCTGGTGTTGCAAGTGATCGTAGGGTACATAACCGATAACGATCAAACAAACTGAATGCTTGTTTGTCACCTTGTAACTATAAAACATGACAATGATATGATATTTGTATAATGATAAACCATATTTTTTAAACAATTTGACTATAGAACCAGTTGCAAGTTTAGGTTAACAAATTGCATCACTAAAACAAACACAGTGTGTGTCTGATATAAAATTGTGTGACGGATATACATAATTTGTTATAAAAAAATAATCGTCCATTAGTATACAAATACGTAATAAGCCGGATGATTAAAAGAACCGTGGTGAAATGCCAAAGGAATGTATTCGCGAGACAGGAAACACCTATCTAACAAGGGAGAAATTAATTTTATCGTATCTTCGATACATTTCGTGTCGCTGAAATTACGTATTATATTATAGTGCTAACAGTACTTCGCACCTCACATTTGACTTTTAGAAGGACACAAAGAAAAAATAGATTTATTAGTAAATCTCTGGTGCAGCTGTTGTGGATAGAAGGGTCAATGTTAGACAATCTGCTTGTTTTTAATAACACGGCAGTCGTCCGTATGTTGTTACATCATCGACTATACGTTATCCCACGCAGCTCCCGCCAGACTGCGACAGAACATAGTAATTATATTTTACTAAAAATATCATAAGAAATTGTCTTTTATTACGTGCCAAGAGAATTTTATTTTTACTAGCTATACACGTGGTTTTTCTATAGAATCAATATTTTAATAGTCAGTAATGACCAACGCTTGGTTGTAACAGCGAACGTGGGTACTTTAAGAATCGTTAGTGTACATTAATTTGCGAATTACGGGGTTGTTAAATTTAAATAATTGTAGTTATCGACACGACTTATACGAAATTAAATGTAGGTGTATAATGTTCAATGTTTTGGATCTCTATCTACACATGACTCATAAAACACAAAAACATATCAACTGACGTCAGCTACCCAGTAAGGGTACACTTGTTATGGTTTTGTCATACTTGTGATGCTTCACTCTCGCTTGTCTCATTATTCCTGCACATTCCTCGTCTTATGGCACTGACTGACAGACTTTTATCGGATATAGAGAACTTGCGGCTGGTTCCTCCGCTTCCTTATATGTATACTACTACTGAGTACCTGGTTTAATATGTTACCCGTTTTAAATCAATTGGGCAGAGACTTCTTCATACGTCCATGACAAACACTACTATATCTAGTCTACGTCTATATTGAAAAATCTAAGATGGTAGTAGTTATGTGCCATTTCCAATATCACAAATTGTTTTTTTCGCACTTCACTCTACGAGATGAAGAAGATAGTTACCTATGCATGTACATAAACCTTGATTCATTTTGTTTTATTTCATGTGTTTAGACCAGATGTTCAGACCAGATCCAATACATAAATCTTTATTATTATTTTTTAGCAGATAGTTATTTCGTAGTATATAAAATCATAATGTTTATAGCAGCGATAACTTAGTAGGAAATTGTTGGACCACAACGCAGAGGTCTTCAGTTCGATTCCACGGCCGCGCGGCATGACACTTTCCTGTAATTTAATTTGTGATAAACGTAAAGCAACTCAACTGTTATAAATAAATGTATAGACTTGGTAGGTCCCAAAACAGACTCAATAAATATCGTATAAAATGTTATTTGCCGAGTTTCCTGCCATCGAAATGTTAAATCGTCGCTTGAGGCTTAATAAAAGATTCATGAAACACCTTCATTTAAATCCGATGATCACATGATCAAAATAAATAATTCAGATGAAATATATGATGTTTATGTAAGAAATTCTCATAAATAGTCCTAATAAAAATATTTTAAACGAACAGTCTATGCTTTTTCTGGATTATGAGTATTATGACAGATAATAATTTTGAAATGAAACGCATCCATATATTTTCTTCGTATAATATTGGAGTTTCATTATGAAGATATAGGAGCGAGTTTCACGAACGTCGCTTCTAAGAAAGTTTTAATGTGAGTTGCAATCAAGAACAAAAGGTAATAAATTATGAAGTTAGATTCGCAATTATGAATAGGACAATTGTTTTTGTGTCTTAAGCTCACATCACACTGTACCATACGTTAGACAGAATAGTTAACGATTTCAAGGACGTTTCTAATATTACGATTAAAACTTTATATTAAACCTTTTCTTTTCGTGAATAAGTACAATTTGTATAATGTACAGTAATAAAACCCATATATGTAAATGCTACAATATAACTACCTTAAAGGCTAGCCGGCTTTAAAAGATAACCGTTTATAGGCAATTTTAAATCTTCTTAACAAACGAGTACCTACCTAGTAATTAATAAAAATTTGATTGGCGAGAAAACAGAATTACCTAATTCTATATATTTTTTTTTACGTGGGCGAATGCTTAGACGCATCCCCCTTCGCGGGGGTGGGCTGAGGGGTTATGTCGGACTCACTGAGGTAAAAGAAAGATGGTAATGATAATAATAATGGACCTCCCGGAATACCGACTAAACCTACCATGGTGTTCCTCGACAAAACCGTAATCGGCGGGGCCGCGCGAATCACTTTCACATGCGGTCGCGACCCCGCCGAGGTTTCGGCCCGCTGTATGAAACGGCAGGCCACTACACAACAAGACTAGGCTTTGGTCGCCACCAGATTTAAGCCCTACTGTCCCCCCTCATAGGGGGTACGGACACACTAGACAGATACGCGCGAGGGAACACGCACGCCGCCTCTCGGACCCGGTGCTGATTGGGTGGTGGGCAGGCCCACGAAGTCCACCACCCTCAGGTCAAACCTCAGGGTGGCTCGAGATATTAACCATGAGCTTTTTATAAGCTTTTAAGACATCGAGTTTGTTGGGATTGTTACAAGCTTAGGAAACAATCAATTGTCGTTTCGGTCATCTAAAGTAGGTAGTAAGTAAAAGCGATGAATAAGTTTGAATGACCTTTTACAATTTTGAATTCAAGTTTAGAACACTTATTTAACCTGTCACTTGTTGGAATGCCAAACATAATAGGTAAATACATATAATGAATCTGAAAATTTTATAAGTCAAACGGATTAGCTGCGCTTCGATTTTATATTCCTCTAAATGTGGATTTCAGAAAATCGTTACAATAGAAACTTTGTAATGTGTCTGCGCTGTTATCGACTACTAGAATAGCTTGCGGTCTATAGTAGTCTATTCACTGTAATTGCTCGCTACATAAATACTTTTGCCTTTTAATTCGCACCCGTTCCATTAGATAAATTGTTATCGGCGTTTTCATAAAAACAAATGAATTTTATGCAAATGAAATCATTTAGGGTTGGCAAATGCTTGAGGAATAGAATTTAACTTTGTAGTTCTGGTCTTAAAAACGTAGCGGCAGTGAATGCAATTAATACCTATGCATGAGTTCCGGGGTTCTATTACCGAGTTCGGCAGAGTTATTGATTTTAACTGTTAGGAAATTCTCAATAGCAGCACTAGCACGCAGCACTTATTTTGGATCTGTGCCTGTATACTGCAGTGAGGTCGCACTTTATATCGTTTACCTTATCTGTCACGTCATTTATTACATGAGACCTAAAAACATAACCTAAACCATAGCTGGAGAATCTGAGAGGCATGCACCATTGCCTCTCCCTTCACGAATAGTGACGTGAGAATAGTTTCACGCCTCTTGTATACATAGGTATGCAAGTAAAATAACGGTATGGACCAAATACTTGCAGAATTAATTTAATTTACTAAAATATAAAATAATGTATAAGATAAGTGTTTCGATTACATTTTATTACTTTGGATACAAGCTTACTATAATCAATTTTGTACATTAGATTTAGCTTTCTTTTTTTAATTGAGCTGCTGTTTCTAAAATAAAATTTTACAGAAAATGCTGCCTTACTTAATTCTATAGCTTAGTAATAATATGGACCAAAATTGTCTTTGAAAATAAACTAAAGTTTTGTGCTCAAGTATATTTACACTTCTATCCTACCTATAAACGAAACTATGTTGCGATTTTCATGGTAATATGATATTAAATAACTTTGTAAATCATGTTTTGAGAACAATTACTAAGAAATTGCGAAGAAACATTGTCTGTCTTCATCCATAACAAAAATTCCATGATTAATATACAACAAAACATAATCGCTCCCCATTTGCATCGTTAAATGAGGTTAAAAGTTATACTCTTTTTATGTAGAAGACAAATGAACGACGCACCAGACGGCTGGATAAATGTATTTTAGATAAACACTACCGTCTGGCAAGGGGCGACGACCGTGCAAGTAATACTTGAGACCTACAGCTGACCGATAATAATAAATGGAATTTTCTAATACAAGTAAGTGGCATATCTGCATAAAGTTATTGCTAAAAAATGACAGAAAAGTACGTCTAGTAAGTAATCCGGATCATGCGATTTGTAATTTTGTAGTGCTGTCCCTTTGTTAAACTTTTGACCCATGTCAGTAAAAAGGACTAAGGCTTTAATTTGCATCGCCGCGAAGTGAAGGGACGAGAATCGAAGTATATTTTCAGAAATTGTGCATAACATTGCGGACGCATGCACTAATTAAAGGCTAAATTAGGTATGAGTACTGTTCCCGAGATTTATCGCGCTTTCTCGAAAATTGGTGCAAATGCTGTCAGTGAATGTGAAGGTGCATGCGGAAAGTGGCGTAAAGTTAGGTGCAGTGTGGTGACAGCGTCAAGCGTCTATGAAAATTTATACGTACAATGCTGTAATGAAAATCTTTAAGAATTCTTGCGACGTCGCGCGTCTTGTCGTGAATCATGGCTACCTTTACTCTTTCGTTACCTTATATATACGGCAAACTAAATTAAGCCCGAGCTATTTATTATAAGTATATACCTACGTATGGAAAATTATTAAAAAAAAACAAAACATCGCTGGTAATCTTAATTTTGTTTGATATTTCGTCGGACAATGCGGAGTAGCAGTTTTCACACATCATCGTTTCTATAGTTCCATTCCAAATTATTCAAATAATTATTAGTAATTATGAATCGAGACTCGAATGCGAGATCGAACAGCTTTTGAATTATTGAACGATTTTGCCCGCGGCTTCACTCGCGTAAATGTAAGTTTATATTAGTTACAGTACTTTTTCTGCTGAACGGTACCGTATGTCCTTTTCTGTTCTCTTGACAACGTGTATGTGAAATTTCATTATGATCGGTCGACTAATTAAGGCGTAACAAATAAACAAACTCACATTCGCATTTACCGTGACCGTCTCACTTTCGCGGCTTTAGAATTTTTCTTGTATAAATATTTTTCTCAAGCGAAGACGTTTATTAGACTGCCACAATCGCATTAGACTGCCTTGAGTGCATACGCTTGCCGATAGATTGGCTATTGTCATCATTGTCTATGGCTCTTCAACTGCAAATGAGAGTCTGGTCGAGAAAATTATGCAACTTTGCTTTTTGTGCAACCATCGCTATAGTGCTTTACAAAATTTATGTTGCCTATTGTTTTTCTTGATAAAATTATAGTAATTGAAGAACTCTATGACTGCTCTTCCAATATATCAGCGTGCGGATTTATATTTATGTCGTTTAGTAAGTAAGTAAGTAAGTAAGTATTTTTATTTTTGGAACGAAGTTCCTTATCGCGCGTTGCGAAAGGGGGATAGACGGAAAAATTAAGACCAAAAGTTGTAACGACACTTTTTATGTCATTATATATTGATATATGTAACCATAGTTACGCGCTTCGACTGCGTGTGTCAAATGCATGGTTGTGTGCGTGTAGTGTTTTTCATTAATTTAATGTATTTCTAATGCATATTTTAAAAAATATTAGCATTTGTCACTTCTTCTCTGTATAAACTATAAGTGTGCGAAATTTCATACTCCTCCGTCCGCCCAATTTTCGTAAAAAGGGATCCAAAGTTTTCGCTTCACGTATTAATATTGTTAAAAAATCTAAAATTTACCTATCAATATTTTAAAAATAAATTTAATTAATTCAATAATTTTAAAATTAAAATTAATTTTGACTAATTACTCCTTTTTCGGTCACATGACTTATTTTTTGATCTGTGCTAATTCAACAGTGACGTCCACGCTTAAGAGGGCACTACTGAGTATTCGGGCCATTCGAGCGCAGACCAGCGAGTCGACTAGTTGTGTGCAAGTTTTAAATTGTAATCCAGAAGGACCGACTGTAAGTCATTTGTTTTAATAAATTTTGATCCTTTTAAATACCATGCTATATATTTTACTGTGGCTGTTATTTAACTTCAAAAGCGGTTCATTTAATCCGTCATGTAATTACTTATTCTGTAATTTTATTATAGTGTGCCATTTATTCCTTTGAAAGCATATTGTCTATGTAATATGCAAATGAACAAGCAATATCTGATTATAACCTAATAGTTGAATGTACTTATTGTTGTTTCATTTTCTTAAATATAACCTGATATTTAAGTACATCTACCTGTGTTTTATTTTCTATATATCCGTAAATTCGTAGTTGTCCTAATAACAATGGAATCTAGCTTCTGATATTGTAATATTTCTAGCAATTCAGAAGTGGGATATTTCAACGCCTACCTATAGAGTAAATGTGACCTTATTGTTTGCACCTTAACATAATTTACCGCTCGAGTTGAATGACGGCCGCAGATTAATTAAAATAGGTTATAGGTTATAAATGAAATGAATTATTTCACTGTGCACGCATTATTGATGTTTAGATTACAATATTGTAACATATGCATATGTTTATTTCGTCCTAGTCCTTGTTTAACTGCGGTTACTTTGTGGGAACGTGGGCACTGTTGGTGGGGGGCTTGTATATCGTGCGGGGGCTACTCTCCGGGGTATGCAATGCTTTCCTATGGTGTGTATGACTCTTTCTACAATATTTTTTGGCCGTGGCTATTCGATGGACTCATGGACAAGTTGATAACGATGTGGACGTGATGCGAGTCACTGAACTAACAGTGTTTAACAGCTATTTATCTAAATTATGGGGTGCTCCTGCAAATACTTTGCCATGGCTACTCTATGGAGGTATATGCAGGTACACTACAATGATCGGAAGTCCGAGCAAATCCTGCTGGAGTTATTACTCCCCGGATGGGTGAGGATGTTCTTTTGAATATTAGTTGCACTCTTTTGGATGAACAAGATATTTGTCAAAGTTGTTTGCTGTACTGGAACATATGCATTGTTTCTTTTACTGGATAAACAAACCGTTTCTTCCAAAGCTGCACACATTAAATATGGTGCCACTAAGTGAATGAAATCTTATATTTACATTACCTACATTGTAACTAAATACGTAAATTACTTTTGTATGGTCTTTAAAATGAATAACTATGTTTATATTTAGCTGAATATTTTATTTATTTCATTTGTTTTATGAAATACTCTTTAGATATGGACACTTAACTGTAATATTGGGTCACAGTGCATATAGTGTGTACCTATAAGAAACGCTTCATGCTATGCATTTTTTAATGTATTCTAATGATTTCTTTATTTTCCCTATTCCTGACTTGACTTTAGACTTGACAATAATACATCTATATTGCAACAATGTCTGATAGGGATGGTTATACACCTCCGCATACAGTTGAGCGTAGGAGTAGATCTATAAAAAGGAAGACACAGGGTCGTTCTCGAAGGGCGAAACGGGCCCGAGCGCGTACGCGATCAACCACACATAATGACACCACTGACAGCTCAACATCAATCTCGTCTGATACTGAATTTTCAAAACGTAGGCGCAAATCATTAAAGCGGAAAGGACATTCTCGACTGTTTCGATCCAATAGGCATTCACGCAGTACAGATTCACAATCTTCGAAGTCGTACAAGAGACGTTCGCGTTCACGTCTCCGTAGGCACAAGAAGCGCTCTCGGCGAGAACACACCCGGAGAAGCAAGAGACGACATGATAGCAGAAGTTCTCTAACGAGTACGAGAACATCTAGTTCTAGATCAAACAGTAGTAGGGGTAGATCACACCAACGTAGTACACGACGAACACTAAGCGTTAAACACAATAAAACAAGAAAAGTTGATGTTATGGCGAAATTAATTGACGCAATCAATAAACGCGATCAAAGTTCGTTCATAGGTGCTAAAGACGTTATACCAAAGTTCGATCCGGGACAAAAGAATCAAACTATGATATCATGGCTAAAGAAAGTTAACGAGACTGCTCATATATGTATATAATTGTAGTGATAAAGAAATTATTTATAATGCATTACCTAAATTAACTGGTCTTGCACGTAAATGGTATGAGGGCTTATCATCTGTTAAGCTTAACTGGAAGGAATGGCAGGCAAAGTTATTAAAAAACTTTCCCGATACCCGAAATTATGCAGATAAACTTATCGAAATGTAAGATAGGAAGAGTAAAAGGGACGAGACTTTAGAAGAGTATTTTTACGATAAGGTTAAGCTCGTAAATCATTTTAGAATCAAGGGCAAAAATGCAGTAGATTGTATTGTGCAAGGGATATAGGTATCATAATAACATCCGTCTTAATACGCTGGGTTCTGATTTTAAACGACCTAGTAGATTAATTAAGTATTTACGCAGTGTTTCTAGCAAAAGTATTAAAGAGGTTAAGAAAAACCCTATACAATCTAAAGAGGGCACAAGAAACAATAAAAACCCTCACTTTAAAGTAAATTGTTATAATTGTTCTGAGCCTGGGCATACTGTGCCAAAATGCCCAAAACCATTGCAAAAATGTACAAAATGTAATAGAATGGGACACTTAGCAGAATATTGCAAGCGCGATGCAAATAAGGATAAGGATAGAAATACTTCGAATCATTTTAATAAGGTACAGCTAATCGAATTTGGTAAACCTACTAGAAATATTTATAATAAGAATATTACAATAAACGGCATACAAAAAACTGCATTTGTTGATTTCGGCAGCGAGTGCACGCTTATCAAACATGATACAGCAAATGATTTAAAACTAGATATCTTAACAGAGGGATTACCTCTTTTAAAAGGTTTTGCAGCAGGTGCAGTAGTACCGTTAGGTAAAGTATCCGTTGAGATAAGCGTGGATTTTGTTACTGCCGTAGTAGAAGCGTTTGTTGTAAGTAACGAGTTTATTAACTCTGACGTACTTATTGGTCAGAATGTTACTGAATTACCTGAGGTAAAAGTTTACAAAACTAGTAATAGCTTGATGCTTTATTCAGAGACGGCCGAAGCAGCGAAATCGGAAGTCTTTGTTAAGTCAGATGTAGAGATTAATAGTGGAGTAGTAAGTGTAGATATTTATTTAAGAAGTCACACGGGTCTGATATATTTACCAGGAAATACTAGTTTTAAGACTGGTGAAGAGATAATAATTCCTCACGGTCTATTTGTAATTACGAATGGGTCAGGTAAAATATTAGTTATTAATTTCTCCGGAAATAAACTAACATTGAACAGGGGAAAGCTTATCGCAAGAGCTAACTTTTTACCAATCTCACTTGACATGTATGGTGATTTCCAAAAGACTGAAAGAATAGGCGTCTACAAACTGACGGTTGACAAACCTATAGACGACCGTCCTAGGTCCTTGACACTAGACATGCTAAAGATAGGTTCTGAGACTACAAATGAACAGAAACAACGACTATTAAACTTAGTTAATGAATACCGCGACTGTTTTGCTTTAAATGTGAGTGAGCTGGGAAAATCTACCATTTCAGAGGTGCACATGACACTCAGTGATGACTCCCCAGTCTCTTATAAGCCTTATAGATTACCATATAGCGAACGAATAGTTGTTCAAAGACTTGTCAACGAGCTCCTTGATAACAAAACTGTGAGAGATTCTAATTCTTCCTATGCAAGTCCGATCGTTTTAGTTAAAAAGAAGAACAACGATTATCGGTTATGTGTGGACTATAGGGCGCTCAATAAAAAGACTGTAAAGGATTCATACCCTATGCCAGTCATAGATGACCAATTCGACAGACTTAACGGCAAAAGACTGTTTACAAGTTTAGACCTGAAATCGGGCTACTATCAAATTCCAATGGCCGAAGATTCGATACATTTAACAGCTTTTGTGACTCCTGATGGTCATTTTGAATATACGCGAATGCCGTTCGGATTGGTTAACGCGACGGCGGTTTTCCAACATATGATTAATAAAGCCTTGGGAAAAGATAGATTTGACTTAGCCTTACCTTACATGGATGATATACTATCCCCTTCGACTGACGTAGATGACGGTCTAGAAAAATTGGCGAGAATCTTTAGCTGCCTTCGAAAAGCCGGTTTAACTTTGAATATTGAGAAATGTTATTTCTTTGAAACAAAGCTAGACTATTTAGGTTATGAGATTTCTAAAGAGGGCCTTAGGCCTGGTAGCAGGAAGACTGAGGCTGTGGCCTTATTCCCGACGCCAAGCAATGTCCATCAAGTCCGCCAATTTGTTGGTCTTGCTAGTTTTTTTAGACGATTTGTTCCCAATTTTGCAAGTATCGCCAAACCTTGAACCTCTTTGACAAAAGCGAACACTCCTTGGGTTTGGGGTAGCCCCCAAGAAGCAGCATTTAACATAATTAAAACTAAATTAACCGAACGTCCCATATTGGCTCTATACGACCCAATTTATATAACTGAAGTACATTGTGACGCTAGCAAATTAGGATTGGGCGGAATTCTGTTACAAAAATGTGATGAACGATCTCCCCCTAAACCCGTGGCATACTTTAGCAAACAAACCACTAAAGATGAAGAATATTTACATTGTTACGAATTGGAGACTCTTGCTGTCGTCCTATCACTCAAGAAATTCCGTATTTATTTAATTGGCATACCCTTCAAAGTGTATACAGACTGCAACGCTCTGAGGACCACCTTAACTAAACGAGATCTAGTACCCCGAATAGCACGTTGGTGGTTACTACTGCAAGAGTATGACTATACTATCGAATATAGACCAGGCGAAAACATGAAACATGTCGACGCGTTAAGCCGAAACCCAGTAGATATGCAGGATTCCCAAGAATTATTAGACTCTAGAGAGTATGAAATAATGAATATTAGTGCAACTGATTGCTACAAACCGTTCAAATGACCGACCCTAAACTACAACATATCAAATTAATCTTGGAGAGTAAAGATGTTAAAGATATTTTTACAAATTTTGTGTTCCAGGACGACAAAATTTATAGAATAGTAGGAGATCAAAAGAAATAGGTAGTGCCTAATGGGGCACGGTGGCGTATTTGCCAGTTATGTCATGACGAGATGGGGCATTTCGGAGCAGAAAAGACATTTGATAAAATAAAACAAGATTATTGGTTCCCAAGGATGAAACGTTTCGTTCGCAAGTATGTAGAAGCATGTATTAATTATGCTTACAATAAAGCATCTTCAAGTAAGGCTACTGGTTACCTACCATCCAATACCCAAAGGGAATGTCCCATTCCACACTCTTCATATGGACCATTTGGGGCCATTCGTGAGGAGCAAAAAGGGGAACTCTTACATACTAGGCATCAGCGAAGGGTTCAGTAAATTTGTCTTTATTCGACCAGCAAAAGATGTAAAAACTAAATCTACTATTAAAATACTGCAAGATATATTTGATGTGATAGGTAGCCCGAATGTTATTATTACCGATCGTGGTACTAGTTTTACTACTGCGGCATTCACAAGCTTTGTAAAATCAATAGGTGCCAGACACATACTAAACGCTGTAGCGACACCGCGAGCTAACGGGCAGATTGAACGATATAATCGTACAATGCTCGACTCTTTGGCTGCGACCAATTTTGACCAAGATGAACGGGACTGGGATGTTAGAGTAGGTAAATTGCAATGGAGTTTAAATAACACGGTCAACAAAACTACGAGAAAATCCCCATCTGAGATAGTGTTCGGGCGCCGTACAATATGTCCCGAGGAGGGTCCTATTTTAGTTGAACTAACCGACTCGATAAATACATCTGAAGCGGGTCCATCACGAGATGTGATACGAACAGAAGCTCAGATAAACATAGAAAAGAGTCAAGAGTACATGAAGAAAAGCTTTGACAGCAGTAGGGCTCCTACAAAACGTTTTGCAATGGGCGACTTAGTGATGATTCCCAATCACCATAACCCAGCTGATGGCAAAAGTAAAAAGTTACGTCCAAAATTTAGGGGTCCTCTTAAAATTACGGCTGTTTTAGACAATGATCGCTATGAAGTATCTGGCATTAAAGGTCATTCAAAACGTAAATACAAAAGTATTTATCCAGCAGACCAGTTAAAACGGTGGATAACTTTTGCACCTAGTAAATACACCGATGATGAAGACAACGACGTTACAGCTAGTACTAAAGATACTGACACCGAAGACAATGCCATTATCAATAACATAAATGACGGAGATAATGACTGATTATGCCCTGATTTAAATTAAGAATGTTTGCTTTATATCTGTTACGTATTACTTACGACTTTATTAATGATTTATTCTTAAATTCGAACGGTTAAACTTATGACAATCCTCATTTTCCTTCCCGAATTTCTCCCAGTTTTGATTACAGAAATGACCCGGTATGATCGTCGGGTTGTATTCAGCCGTTACGGGCACTGTTCGCCAGTAAGTGTCTCCATGAAATGAACCGAGGCCGAAGTACAAACGGTAGCTAGTAACAGTAGCAGATTCCGGAGTACAAGCGGTGTTCATATTGTTCCAGTAAAATGAACCGAGGCCGAAGTACAAACGGTAGCTAGTAACAGTAGCAGATTCCGGAGTACAAGCGGTGTTCATATTGTTGCAGTAAAATGAACCGAGGCCGAAGTACAAACGGTAGCTAGTAATAGTAGCAGATTCCGGAGTACAAGCGGTGTTCATATTTTTCTAATAAAGTGAACCGAGGCCGAAGTACAAGCGGTGTTCACCCTTTTTATAAAAGAGAACCGAGATCGGAGTACAAACGGTATTCACGTTCTCTAAATTAAGACAGGCGTTATCCAAGTGTGAACTGATCAATAATAATGATGGTTCCCAGACGACTAGTGTTTACTGATATTCTTACTAATGTCACTATGCCTA
This sequence comes from Catocala sponsa, assembly GCA_963564715.1. Classification (NCBI taxonomy): domain Eukaryota; kingdom Metazoa; phylum Arthropoda; class Insecta; order Lepidoptera; family Erebidae; genus Catocala; species Catocala sponsa. The sequence goes on along the minus strand of OY751335.1, from coordinate 16,623,075 downwards.
GTTATCTTGGAACTAACGCCTTATAAAAACGCTGTATAAAACTCATAATGTTTTTACAGTACACTTAATTTAGACAACGAAGTACCTACCTATGTATAATCTTCGCTCTAAGCACAATCGAACATATATTTCCAAGTATTTTATGTTTCAGGTTCCTACACCTATAGAACCACGCTAATTGTATTAATCATAATGATTGACGAACAGGCGTCCATGTATGAATAAGAAACAATTCGAATATAATTTATACATTTACATCTTAGTTAAGCTATTTATATATAATCTTTATTTCCTAGAAATCAGTGTTATATATTTATAGTTATATAGATAGGTATTTAGTGTATCTTGAGTACCTATTTAAACGAGTTTTGTACAAGTTTTCTTTTTTCTGTAGATTGTTAGTACCAATATGGCCTAGTAATGTAATGTACTCATGCTATCTTTTCTTTCTCTCGAATGTACGACTCGTTCTTTATGTATAGAGACATACAAAAGTGCTCGAATGGCCGGCAAGAAATGGGGTCATTCCTTTCTCCGGACAGCCGTCTGTTAGAAAATTTAAAATTTACCTATCAATATTTTAAAATAAATTTAATTAATTCAATAATTTTAAAATTAAAAGGAATTATTTTGACTAATTACTACTTTTTCGGTCACATGACTTATTTTTTGATCTGTGCTAATTCAACCGTGACTTTCACGGTTAAGAGGTCACTACTGAGTATTCGGGCCATTCGAGTGCAGACCAGCGAGTCGACTAGTTGTGTGCAAGTTTCAAAGTGTAATCCAGAAGGACCGACTGTAAGTCATTGGTTTTAATAAATTTTGATCCTTTTAAATACCATGCTATATATTTTACTGTGGCTGTTATTCAACTTTAAAAGCGGTTCATTTAATCCGTCATGTAATTACTTATTCTGTAATTTTATTATAGTGTGCCATTTATTCCTTTGAAAGCATATTGTCTATGTAATATGCAAATGAACAAGCACTTATCTGATTATAACCTAATAGTTGAATGTACTTATTGTTGTTACATTTTCTTAAATATAACCTGATATTTAAGTACATCTACCTGTGTTTTATTTTCTATATCTCCGTAAATTCGTAGTTGTCCTAATAACAATGGAATCGAGCTTCTGATATTGTAATATTTCTAGCGATATATAAATTATATCCGAAGTGATATTTACGTTAATTTAATGCATCTTAGGAATCAGTTTAATTATCTTCATATTATTTATCAAGGTTTGTCGATTGTCGATGCGTTATGTTATGAATTAAAATATAATGAGTACATTTTAAGCCGAATCGATAGACATCACAACTATCAGAAAGCTGTGTACCGGCTACCAAACACGGCTGAACATCATTATTGTCTGACAACTAGCACTTCCTTACTTTCGAAAGCTGGAAGGATAGAAATATTTTGAAAGGTTAAATCAGTTGTTGAAAAATTTTACTAAAAAAATGGTTTGATATTGCTCCAAAGATTATTGACTACGTGTACAAAGAGGGATGACAGCATATTATATTTATAAACATCTACAACGAATGATTATATAAGATGTTATCCTTTCAGGATAAATGATCAAGCATCACTTTATATGCAAAACAAAATATATTCTTAATTTACACACCCACACTTAAAATTTTATAAATATAAACTACTAGCTTTTGCGCGCGGCTACGCCCGCGTGGTACCTACATCAATAAAAAGTAGCCTATATCCTTCCCCAGGTTTTAAACTATATCTGTACTAAATTTCATCTAAATCGGTTGAGTGTATTAGCCGTGAAAAGGTAACAGACAGACAGACAGATAGACAGACATAGTTACTTTCAAATTTATAATATTAGTAAGGATTTACAAAAAATATTGTAGACAGTTTAAAGCCAAAGATATTTTCTCGTTGGAAATTGCCACCCACTTGTATAAAATAAGCCTGTTACTTTGAAAGTAAACAGCACTAAACAGGAGCCAACTAACGGGTGAGGTCGCGTAAGTAAGCACGTCTTTAATATTGTGTCCCCTAATTAAATTACATAAACTATGTTAGTTTATATGTTGACTGTGTGTATATGGCGAGTAGTTTTAAGATGTTATCTCGTCTCGTTACTACACCGTCGAGTGTTGCGGGTTCGATCCTTCGACCACTTTTTGTAACGACATTTTTTGCTATAGTTGTAAGTTTAAGGTTATTTCTTAATATGTATGTATTGTTAATGTCCACAAGCCAATTATTACTAAAATTGAGCCTACTGATTAAGTTTATATTACATTATATTTGTTAATAATAAAAAAAATATTATAACTTAGAAAAAAAAATTATAACAATTCCTTCACTAATTAATCGAAAGGAACTTCGTTCCATCCGGGTATCCCTTGACACCTCTCAAGTTTTTTCAAAATATAGGTACACAAAATACAGACAAATATTATAACACAGAAAAACGAGTTTACCACTCAGGTTTATTGTTGGTTTGCGGTTAATACCTCAAACCAACCCCGATGTTATGTGGTAACCCCAAGTGACGCCCAGACGTACATGAGCTACTCTTTAACATGTTCCACATTCAAAAAATAAAAGAAATAAAAAAAACATACGTAAGATATATATATATATGTCGGAGATGTATTGTTCTCTATGGCAACGTCAGTAGTGGTTGCGGGTTTAGTGGGCGTTATCTGGGTAATATGCGAGCACAAAACACAACGATGCCGGTTTTACACTATTTGTATTTAGAATAAACAGTATTTTCACTTCACAATAATGTCGAATGAAAAATAACAGTTAAGACCGAGCAGTGGGTTCAGGGCACTGATCTTACTTCTTTTTACACAACTCACAACTCAACGTTCCGACTCGATCAGTCGCTATCGCTTAAATGTGTCTCAACAACTGTCGGCCCTCCTAAAGTAAAGATGGCGCCTCGACCCCACTCAAGCACGCGCTCTGCTCTGATTGGTCGTTACGTGAATTACAATATTCATAACTTTTATTAGATTAATAATGTTTATGAGCTATAGAATAATTTAACAAATCAAATTAAATTAAATTAAGAATTTTAAAAGTAATTAAGACGTAGACAATTTATATTGTGAATTATACGTGTAAATAACAATCAACCCGACTCATAGCTTCCTCCGACATATATAAATTATAATTGATGAGTATGTAATTGATATATATCAAATATAAATTAAATAAATTGGTGCAATAGTATAATTTACTTACGACCTTATAAATTTGCTGCTTTTTTTCTATACATACATTAATCTTAACGCGGTAGTTTGTGATCGTTTAAGATATGATGACGTAACATATTAATATACTAGATTTTGTCCACAGCTTTGCTCGTAAAGCACAAAATAAAATATTGAATCTCGTAAAAGTTGTATTATGTATTGTACAAAGGAGGATAAGCAGCCTATATATAATTGTAAAGAGTCTGAACTTCATTTTAATATGCGCTATAGATTTTGGCCTATGCGTACTGATAGATTTTGTTTTGATGATCCTTTTATAATTGAACATAGATTTTCTTATAAGGTTTTTATGGATGTTAAAATGAAGGTGATAGTGATTTGAGACCTTTGAATATGTGTTATGCTAATTGGACAATGGATGTATATGTTTGTGGTGGAATAATTTTTTGAAGGGTAGTGGGTTGAAACGTGAACAGTTGTATTTGCATGGTTCTTCTAATGCTTGGAAAACGATATTTATTGAAAGATTGATTGGTCGTTCGAATATGAAGTATGTATTTTAATCCTGGTGTGGGTAATTTTTTTATGCTAGGGTTTCGTTCTATTATCATAAAGTCATTACTATAAATATGTAATTTATAATTATACGATTCGTGCGATAAGCTATGTTTACACTGTTTATTAAGTTATATAAGTGTAGCTTTTGTCGATTTATACTACCGTTTTGCGTCGCCACGCCACGTCAGCAGATGGTGAGTTACCCTTTCCGATAGGTATATTGAAAAGGGCCAAACAAGATTTCTGGACCAGCAAGTAAAAATATAAAGGTGATACAATTTTAAGTGGAACAAAGCCGGACAACATTTTCCTTACTAGATGGAGCAAAATCTTATAAAATAATCTCTATACCTAACTTAGACAGATATCTGGATTGTGTATTTTCGGATACCTATAGATTCGAATGTTCCATAAAAAAGCGCACGCTCAATAGAAGATATTTTGCTGACCACTTTTTCAGCGTTGAACTGAAGACAAAATTTATAAATCATTAGCTACTCGTACTACTTCCGTATATGAATATTATATACCGATCGGTTGCTATCACTAAAGATTATGCAAGCATAATAATGATAAAGAAATATTAAGGACAATCAGCTGATAAAATTTTATTTATAATTATTTTACTTAAGGTGTTTCCAAATAGACATTATTTTTACTGCAATATACTGGCCGGCAATAATATTCGTAAGCGTATCGTAATATAAATTCGAATACACGTTAATAATACACCATTTTAATTAAAAGGTAAATTAATAAAAAGTAAAGTATTCCAATAATATTATACACGTCAATATTTCATATATGGCTATATAAATAATTATGTTTGGAATCCCAGATACAAACAAGTGTATTGAGTTGGCCGGACTATATTTAAAAACATTGCCGGTACATATTGCACTAAAATATTGCCCGTTTAGAAGAAATAGGCTAGATGAAAGCTAGTATTTTATTATGTAATAAGTATTATCATTTATGTTTATAAGTATGTTAGTAAGTAGCTAACATATTAGCAATCATAAAATACACTTATGGTAAAACGAACAAGGTACTAAAAAAAATTTGTTATATTTTCAAATCAACACACCATCTTGCCTGCCGTGTAAATGCTTATAACTTATTTCATATTATACCAACATCAAATACTAACCTCGGTCACTTTGTTACGTTGCCCAGACTGTAGAATGTACGTTTTTACTTTGCATCCTGTGGCCTACTGTAAGTGAGGGTGCACACTTAATCTATTGATTTAACACTTTTGTATTTAGCTTTAAATTGTATGTCCAATAAATAAGTTTCAATTTGCATTTGGCACAGTTTTATAATGTTCCTACTACGTAAAAAGGATAGCTAAGGTTAGCTTAATGAGCTTAACAAAGCTGTTCTACGCAGAAGCAAATAAATATAATTCACTGTTATACATTCTACAGTAAGACTGAGATATACATTATGATATAACAAATTATTTATAAAATAATATATTCTATTATCACTTACTACTTATTTTCGAAAGAAATATGATAATGGATACTTACTAGAATAAATATGTTTGCGAACACTGTATCTTTAAATCATAAAAGAATTTAAAATAGGTTATTGGAATAGAAAATAGCTCTTCGCTATGGTTCAGCAAATTTATAGACTAATATACATTTTATTTATTATGATACTTTGGTTTGCCAAGCATCCAATAATTGTAAATAGATTATCATCCTTCAACATTTCGTAGTCTGTTATATCTGGATTTATATTTCTGACGTTTTCAGGAAGCACAAGTGAAGGATTAGTATAAAGCAGATTCATTATTAAGCACCGGTCAAGTAAGAGTTAAACCCGTGCACATAGGATCCCGTATTCCGACATTAGAAGAAAATATATAGGAATGAAATCTTATTTATTTAAATTGATCAATTTGTGCCGTATCGATATCACCTGTATAACAAGATTGTCGATTTTTTTTATAACCATATATACATATTTGAATTTGAAATTTGCAATTTAGTAAATCTGCATTTTTACATGTTATCTAAACTACAATTCAATAGTATTAGAAGTAAAAAATATGCAGCTGTAGATAAACAGACAGAGTAACACAATGAAACCCTTATTGTGTACCTTTGTTACCAATTTTGTTCGTACTTTAAAAATGTAAAATGAATAGCTCGTAACGACAATATGTTTAGAGCCAGCATACTTAATGTCTTAATAAAATTTTTGTGAGCTCGGACGTAGGTGCCTAAAGCGAATTTCATTTTAATAGTAGAGCCATACGCGCAGGCTTTTATTATTTTTGAGTTGCAGCTCATGATCTCAATTATTGTTTCTACTGAAAGCTCGCAATAAGAGCTTTTGCACAATCAATATACAACCAATTTTGACTACCAGTACTTTAGAAATATTTAAATTGTTGAAATGTCATCCGTTTCATAAATCAGGAGAAACTTTTGAGTACTAAAACATAATAATGTCATCCAAACTACAGTTACATCGAGGTGTGTTGATAATTTCTACTGAAATATAAATCATGTGCTATTAATCGTTTGTTTAAAAAAGTCAATCTCACACTAAGTATCATTCCTGTTCAGCGGGGGTTTTTGGAAACATTTAAACGTACACAAAGAACACTTAGTCTTTGAACAGCTATTTATGGATCACACCATTTTTATTTTGGAACGAATCCACAATACTCAGTGCACTAGTAATGACGGGATGACCACTTAATCCACTGACCTATTCGGGCAGTCTGTCAGCTAACAAACAGAATAGCAATTAGATGACGGCAGTGATCAATTAGGCCGCAATATTTATTCTTACTCTAGTGCAGTTGATTGAAATCGTTTGTAGATTCAAGTGGTGCTCATCATGATGCCATTGAGTGGCACATTACAATGTTTTATCATTTATATTATTGAATGAGAGCGATCGCAGTTAAATAAAGTAGGTGGATAGCACACATACATATAACCCGCTATTTGTTTGGTAGTACGAAATATACGGAATGAAACCGAGCCACTTATACATAAAATAATGTTATAGGTACACATTCCATTATTTTAATATAATGTGTTATTGTTGTTGTTATTTTCAAAATTATTGTTATGTTTTACAATCTGCTTACCATGGCCCGTAGCTGAAAATAAACAAATTTTGTTAGGTAGATAAAATTGTTTATTTAAGCATTCAGAAATTTATTTTGATTTAAAATACTTAATTGCATTTATGGAGTTATTTAACTAGGATAATTGCTTCGTCATCCTACGATTCTATTAAGATTACAGTACGTTCATTATATATGTAGTGTGCTAAAAGTCCTAGTCCTAAAAACATTAAATTCTGAGAAAATATATTCTTGCGGATGATGGGAATACATATTATCAATTTGTGTTAATTTAGATTTATTTGTTTTTTTGAAGAGTTTATTTTTATGTTAGGCTTTTACGCCTTATCTACTGGACTGACCATCATAAAATTTCGCATACACGTTGTCAATCAATCAATCAGCCCACCGCAATCCACTGCTGGACATAGGCCTCTCCCATTTTACGCCACAACATCCGGTCTTCCGCCTTCCGCATCCAGTCTGACCCAGCTACCTTTTTCAGATCATCGGTCCACCTGGCCGGGGGGACGTCCTACCTTACGTTTACCAAGTCACGGTCTCCACTCTAGAACTCGCTTGCTCCAGCGGCCATCGGTCCTTCTACAGATATGGCCAACCCATTGTCACTTCAGCTTGCTTATTCTGCGGGCTATGTCGGTAACCTTAGTTCTTTGCCGGATAGCCTCATTTCTAAGTTTATCCCTCAAAGAAACTCCTAGCATAGCTCGCTCCATAGCCCGCTGGGTGACTTTAACTTTTGGACTAGTCCTACCGTGAGTGTCCACGTTTCGGCACCGTAAGTCATAACAGGTAGGACGCATTGGTCAAAGATTTTGGTCTTCAGGCATTGCGGGTTGTAACAGGTACAAAAAAGGATATAGGGTAACCCTCATCCAGGGGAAAACAACCGTTCTCGAGTGAAGCCGCGGGCAAAAGCTAGTCACAAATATTTTTTTAATAGTACATAGCAAATATAATATAGCAAAAATAACATTAGTCCTTGTTTTAGGAGTGAGTTTAACCGTCAATACGCAAGGTACGCTAAGCAAGCATCCATTGCTTACGGAAATCGCTTTCCACGAGGCAGGTCGTCATGAAAGCTTCTTTAGTAGTATTTTTATAATCTAGCTAACGTAATCAATACTTACCGAACGACTGTCAACGATAATAATTGTCATATGACAGAAGGTCCAGACTTATCATTCTGTTAGCACCAGCTAAGCATGTTATGTACCAACATACTTTGTCCATCTTAGCCCGCAACCCACTACACGAGTGTCTTACGTACGATCGTTAGCAGACTGTATAAATTGTGGTTTACAAAGTTTAGCTAGACTGCGCAACAATGAAACAATCAACGAGAATTTATAAGTTTAGTTTTTAAGTTTAGTTTAATTTATAAATTTATAAGTTTTTTGATTTTATTTTAAAAAATAAAATCAAAAAACCAAATCTAAACCATTTTCGAATCCACTTGAACACACACAAAAAATTTCATCAAAATCGGTCCAGCCGTTTAGGAGGAGTTTAATTACAAACAGAAGATTTATATACATATATAAAGATAAGAGTGCTTTTCTCCAGCTAAATTGTTTATTTCTTATATAATACACTTATAGTAGTTCTAAATGTGGATGTTTGGCCTATCAATATGACTTACGGCTATTTATGGCGTATTGTTATAAAAATTGGTATAGCACTACTTTATAAATAGTTACATTTGAATGCCAACAAAACTCAAAGAAATATTATTATTTTCCTTTGTTCCTCAAGTATTATATTCATAACAAAATATATAACATTTTACTGCTATTATTCCAACTTTTATACTTTTCTTTACTCAAGGTAAATATCAAATCAAAGTACAAAATGATCGCACTTCAATATAACAGTAATTGTTATATGAAATGACGCGCCACGATTCAAATGGCAGTTATATAGGACGTGTAAACGACACCAAATGTTATTAAGAATATTGTTACTGTCGTATATAAGCATTGATTGCGGAAGCCAAAATTTATTTTGATATCAAATACACATGAGTAGTATAATATATTACGTAATAATCACAAATGTGATTTAAAAAAATGCTATATTCACTTATTTCGATAAATAATTTTGCATTTGATTATATAAAAATGTCGTTCAATTCCTTAAGGTAGTTATTCGAAACTCCTACATTGAAATTCTATTTACGATTTTCCTTTTCGTATTGATTATCCAAACTTCACTGAACCATAAAAGTTTCAATTCTAGTCACAACATTGTTGAAATTTTGCCATTCCAAGCGCACAAGCAACAGCATAAAATAAGAGCTCGTTATTATTCTGCTTAAACGCTAAAACACTGGCAACAGAAAAAGTAACTGTTGAATGGAAACATATTTCTTCAAAGTATCATTTGTAACAAACATGTACGCTTTCCTAGGTCGTTTAGTATCAAGTAGTGCATTGACACCGTTTTAAACACATTTAGCACTAAACTGAGCATCATAAGACGTGTACTATTACAATAAACGATAGGTACTTCAATCTCAGTAACAAAGTTCAGTCCAATGGAGAATTACCATTCAAATGGCTTGTGTTTCAATTCTGCAGATTGTACATAATATTTGTATAAGTATACATATGTTGTTATTACATGGCATGATTGGATTCGCGTACGTATGAATCACGAGTGACGTGACGCTACGAAGCTATGAGATCGTTAAAAGTATTGCTCCAAATAATTTGTTCAGTTTACCGAAGCTGTGATATTACACGAAGATATTTAATAAAATTTATTTTGTTGTTTATTTTTTCGGTTATGCTTATATGTTGCTAAATTTTAAACTGTTACCTCACGTAAGATATTATTTCATCTTTGCCAGGGCCCACGCGTTAATTTTTATTTGTTGTAAAGCTGTTTCATTACTAAACCCGCAACGGTAGACTGTCATAAAATGTATCTACTTATGAAAAAAACGTCTACAAGATAAATTTTAAATTTTTTATATTATGGTTGTGCCCATCTATTATTGTCTATCTAGTTTATTTACTTATGATAAACATTATTTTTTACACAATGGGTACCTACATCATCCTATCTTAAACTAATATTGTTATTGTAGGTTTAGATAAACTTTGACAAATGCTACGGTTGGCTTTATGCAACGACATACTCCATCCATATGTTTGCAAAACGTGATCATATGAATATATCTATGTGAAATTGCATTAGGTTAACGAACACGAGACATTTTGCATAGTTTCGAGTGCATTGTCGTGCTAACACTCTTGGTAGCGGGCCAGATACTCGAAATAATTGCTGTATTTTTGGCAATGTCCTAAAAAGACTAACGAGGCAGCTAATACACTTAGGTAGTTTTTACAGTTAGGCAGCTTTAGGTTTAAATATATATCTACCCATGTTTCACCTTATTCCAAACAGTAGATGCACTCAAAATGTACTTGTAAATATAACAATTCTGAAATTTCTGAAACAAAGTTTAATACATAATTGCGATTGGAAAACCTGTTGTTTGTTGTATTTTCAGTTGAGCTCTTTCTATATGGTTATATTTTTATGGCAATATACAATTTTAAGTTTGTTTTTGTATTCATCATTTATATTATTGATTGATAATAAAATAAACATCATACAAAAGCGCAATAATAATTCACACTATCCCAATATATCGAAGCAAGATATATAATCCTATAAGACTATAACATGTAAATGATACTACACTTTGTAAAAGATAAGATCCACAAATGCATAAAAATATAAGGTACGGGCTTACCGAAAATAAATCACGAGTAACTCGGCCATTTCAATACCAAAACAATTCAATAACATTCAAATAAGACAGAAAGTGTAATCTAAAGCGTTCGATGCGCATTATTATTTTAAAGTGGTGACTGGATTGTTTGTGAAACATTGAATATACGATTAAGCCTACTGACTACGAGATGTGTAGGCTTTGTATTTGCGATTTTGTAATTCGTTTGAAGGTGTTTCGTCTAGCTCGTATTCATCCAAATAGATCGATAATATGAATACGTGACCTATATTCAATCGATCTATTTGTTTCAATACTCGAAAATTGTGTTAGCTATATTTGTTACACGCCTAATATGAGGCGATAAAAAATAATCGCACCATTATTCACCAATGTTATATACTATATGCTTGAAATAATGCTATAATAAATTATTGAGATTTGGGCGGTGATCATCAATACAATATTGAGCTCATTGAAAAAAGGATTGCGGAGTATATTTACTAAAATCGTATGATAAATCGCATTGGTAGTGTGCCAAGGCACTTACAAAAAACTAGTGAGAAATTATAATGTTCAAGTATCCATCAGGATTATTCATATTAGGATGGGAATGAATTCTTGGTAAATCACCAAAGCCATCATCCCTGCTCATGATTTAAATTTAAAATTTACTATTTGTCAACCTAAAGCGATAGTGTTATTAGTTTTGTGTAGGCTGTTGCCTCGCCATCTCCAACGCGCCGCGGTGCAGGCAAATTTTTCAGCTTAACCATATCTAAAAATAATAATAAAAGTATTGTGTCCGGACGCCATCGCCCAGCGGTGGTTAATGAGTTATTTTCAGCAAATGCCCCATGTTGAGGTATTTTTACAGCGTTATTTATTCTCTAAAATAATATATTATTAAGTATATTATTTTATTATTTGTAAAGTATGTAAGCTTTTATATGAAAAGTTAGTCTTTACCTTTACACTAACATTAGCATAACGAGATGTGTCAAGATTCAACCTCTTCGTCTTAAATGTAAAAGTAATGAAAAGAAATGACCCCTATATCTCGGGGGTACTTTTGACCCACAGGGCCCATATTTAAACTCGACCGAGGTATGACCCTAAGGTGTCTGCACACCAAGTTACAAGTCAATATTTTTCCATTTAAAATACATGTGATCTTGTGACCCCTATATCTCGGGGGTCTTTTGAGCCCCAGGGCCCATATTCAAACTTAACCGAGGTATGATTCCAACGTGTCTGCACACCAAGTTAAAAATCAATCGGTGCAGTGGTTCCGGAGATTTGCCTGTCACTAACAAACTGTCACTAACAGACAGACACACAGACCCACATAGTGTTTTCATTAACCTCTTCGAAGAAGTAAAATAAAATTCCACTATTTCACTTTCACAATGTTTATTTTCTTGATTTACATGAAAGATTGAACCCGGGCACAAAACAACTCCCGCTTTTATACTGTCGTGTCATTAATCAACCCACTCCAGTATGAAAACAGTGTTGCCATTTTATTACAAACAATTTAATAAAATAGAATTACCTCAAAATTAACATCACAATTTCAAGTGCTTATTTAAAATTAATATAACCTTACAGAAGACTCAGAGGTTAATAAAATGACATACTAATAATATAATTGTGTTGTCTATGTCAAGTGATTAATTATCCACTATTATTTGATTCTATACGGGCTGGATCACGGAATTATGAATTGCAAAGTGTGAGTGCATGTTCATGCATGCATTCACACTTTATAATACCGCGACCCAGTCCTGCACTCGACCGCCCGATTGCAAGAACCCGCGCTAGATACCTGTGTGTCACTTGAGCAATTTATTTGTCCGTGGGTAAATTTTCTAAATAATTTATTTCTAAAGGTATTTACCAGGTAGACAACTAAGTATTTCCCTAGTCATATACCTGATGCAGTTGAACGTTCGTATGTATATATTACGTGAGTAGAATACACTTCTAATACTTCGGATCTACACAGCCAAAAAAGTGAGATTGTGATACACATGCACTGTTTTTTTGTATTATTTTAATATCTTTTACCGATATTATGTTATTCTAGGTAGCAGGTTGTTCTAGAATATACTTGGCTTTCAAACAAAGAAGGCTAAAAGGACGTATGACCGTATGACTGAAAGGGAGCAACTTCAAATAGATTGCTTCGTTAATAGACTTTCAGTATATAAGCCCTTTTTTAAACTGGTCGCGTTATAGTTCGGCAGACACTGGCTTGTTGAATTGAAATGTAATACAAATACAGACGATGGCTGTAGTAATATTTAGCAGAAATTATAATGAAATGAAATTGTTTTTATATTTTTATATTAACTTTTGATTTTAGCCTTATTATATAGCCAAACATGTTTTGATCAGCTGACTACCTCTTTAATCCAACGTCGTATACGTATAAACAAATATGACAATCAATCCTTGTGTATCTTATCTTATCTTATCTTATGTGTGGGGGCCAGTCAGTGCAGACCGGCGACACTTCGACCCAGTGGGATCTTTTGTGTCGGCCCCAAGATTTAACCCTTAGCTATCTCCTTATTTATGAATGTACTGCATAAGCCGCAGTGTACAATTCAGAGGGAGAAGCCTGAAGTCTTCAGGGCTTGGATATGCCACCCCCATCAGACCCGTCCTCAGTCCAGCCAACGCGTCGCATTCACACAATAGGTGCGATACGGACTCGTCCTGTTCACCACAGGCCCTGCAGATCAAATTGTGTGCCAATCTCAATCTGCACAGGAAGTCGTTGGTGCCAAAATGGCCAGTGAACGCTCCTGTGAGCAGGCGCATTTGGCTCTTGCTATATCCACAGAACTTCCGGGTGAAGCCTGTGGCTCCCTTTGCAATGAACTTCTTGGAGTGTTCCATACCCCTAAGGGCCATCCACTCCAACCTGTGTTTGTCATTGCCATGTGCATTCAAAGCTGCCTTGACGGTGCTCTAAGAGAGTCCCACGAATGGCTCGGGGCCCACAAACAGCTGCTCCGAGCCCTTTCTGGCCAACTCATCAGCCTCCTCATTGCCCTGCACCCCTGCATGTCCCGGAACCCAGACCAGTCTGACTGTGTTATTCCTGCCTAGTTTGTTGAGGATCTTAACACAGTTCAGGACCAGTCTGGAGTCCACCCTACACGAATCCAGAGCCTTGAGAGCAGCTTGACTGTCACTGAGAATATACACAGTCTTGTCAGTGACACCACTGTTGATATTCTCCTGAGCACAGGCAATTATAGCGTAGGTTTCCGCTTGGAAGACCGTTGCATATTTGCCCATGCTTTGGCTCACCTTACAGTCACTGGCATAGATACCAGCGCCTGATCCTGTTTCCATTTTGGAACCATCGGTGTACCAGAACAACCCTCTTGAGGGGATTGTAGACCTTGTCTCCATTCATCCCTCGTAGGGACCTTTATTTTAAAATTCTTTTTGAATATGTGCAATGGTTGCATTTTGTCGCATCCCATGCTCATAATCCTTTTGAGATCCTTTGAAGTCTCCAGTTTTGTGTGTCGAGTTACCGGCATGTTGACGCTCCACAGCCCATGCACAGATAGTCTATGTAGCGCCTTTACCGCCTCTGACTCCACAACAATGTGTAGCGGCGTTAGATCCAGCAGGACCTCTAACGCTGCCGTTGGCGTAGTCGGGAACGCCCCTGTTATAGCCATGCAGGCCAATCGCTGTACCTTCGACAACGCGTTCCTGCATGCAGCTAGCTTGGTTCTTGGCCACCAGACAATGCTCCCATACGTGAGTATGGGTTTTATCATCATCGTGTATAGCCACTTGATGACCTTGGGCTTTAGCCCCCAGGTCTTCCCATAAGTAGAGCGAATCATGCCGAAGACCCACTGGGCTTTCACTATGACTTTTTCTACATGAGGTTTCCACGTTAGTTTACTATCTAAGGTCATGCCTAGATACTTCACCTCCGTGGACCATTGTAACTGCGTACCATACATGGAGAGAGCTCCCAAACCTGTGAGATCCCTCTTCCTAGTAAATGGCACGACAGTAGTTTTCCCTGGGTTGATAGATAAATGATTGCTACTGCACCATTTTTCCACCATAACCAGGGCCAATCCTTGTGTAACAAATAATATTATATATTTGTTACGATTTTCTATTTTTAAATCTTAAGCATCATTAGGTACAGCAGCTGTACCTGGTTTGCGACATTATCCTCATTTAGGTACCACGTAATCATAGTTGTTAGCTGACTATTATATAGAATCTAAAATAAAGCTTGCGTCATGAGGGCGTAGTGTATACTGTTGTCGGTCAGATGATGAGCGGTTATTGCAGCTTACAGACTTTTAATACCAGTACAATCTCTTGCAAGATACCAACATTTAGAAAATACTTTGTTTTATTTCTGTTTCGCTGCAGGAACATAACACAATGGAGGATTGAATGGAGACATTTTTTATTCAAGGATGTCTAGCTTAAACTAAATGCCAGACTTAAACGCTGAGCCGTCTGATAATATTGCAATAATAACAATTAATTCGAAAAATTCTCCCATTCATATATCTAAGCGAATGCTTTTATATTCCCGGAGGTGTAGCTTAGTTGAACCCAGTACCACTATTTCACCAGCTACGTTTACAAGTACGTTGTGATAGCAAACCAGGCTATTGTTGTCTGCCGGCCACGTTTCTAAAACCTGTGTTGCTACTGATAGTTTCCTAAAAATCAAACCTGTGACCTTTTCATGCTCGCAAACATAGACATGTATTTTTGCCAAAGGACCTACGACGCCGGCTTATTCCAATCGATGACTCATAAAGCTAATACATATACTAGATTCTCAACGCTTACAAGTTCTGTGAGTTAACAGACCCGACATCGACTAATGTATTATTTCTGATCTACCTCACGCTCACTAGCTTGCTACTTGCTAACGACCAAAGACCGTAAATAGCTTGACTTGGCAACGTAGACCTATAAATCGTGCTAAGCATCGATTCCAAAGCTTATAGCTGCTCTAGGGTCGAAGATCTGAAACCGCCGAAATACATCAGATAATACTTATTTTTACTGCTTTTAGAATCTCAATAGCAATTTGTATTTTTCTAACGGATTATGAAAATCAATACTAGTTGTGATAAACTTTGCATTTGTCATCTTCATCATTCACTGTAATATTAGTTTTGTATATCGCTCTTCGTAGTGTTGTGTAATTTCACCGACAATGAGACGACAATTTTCTTTCACATAAACATGGAAACCATTTTGGAGATTTCATTTTCATACCCTAAACCAGTAAACAAACTATTGGGACGCATCTTAGGGTCGTCTTTTGTGAAACGTCCCAGTCCTTAACCTATATACGTCGCCACCGTACGCAAAGGACACTTATACCGCCATCTTATAATATTATTTTCTTATATCCATAAGATAGACGACATAAAAATAAACCCTCAAATTCAGATATTGAACTCTATAATCATAAATATGCAAATGCCAAACTGTATAATAGGGTAAAATATTTTTGTGGTATCATAAGACAGACTACATAGTCGTAACGTTAGTCTGAGATGTCAGGGTTGATTTCTCTGTAGAATATTCGTAAGAAGCTACCCTATAAGCCTGCGCAAATGCCTTTAAAATCTATCTTTTATGTATATTATTACAATAAATACGGGTCTACAGAACTATAGCAGTGACATGGAGACAATATACAATGCTCTAGTTGAAAGTATATATTAACAGAATGACTGAAACCGTCAAGGTACCCGTTACCTTTATTATAAACAGTTGTCGGTTTCATCTTTTAATGTTTTAGCTGTACGATAATTATATACTATAATATTATGTTGGAGGGATAGAGGACTTATATTTGGCGAAATATGTGTACAGTGTCTTATATTCGCAAATTATGTAATCCACAGACTTAAGAATCCTTAGATCGTAATATGGACCAAGTCGAGCGCTGAATAAGAGTGTTTTTAAATTCTAGTGCTCGGATTAACATGTTAAAGTTTAAATATAATTAGGAGTCTCATAACAGCTTGCCATTTTTATACGGAGATTCAATATTGCTTCAACGTTCAGCGAGATGACTATTGCCAGGGCTGGGCGCAAAATATGTCACGATAATTTATAAGCGGCTTGGAAGACATTTTCTTAAGAAGTAATGTTGCCTGATCTTTGGCCTGCGTAGCAACTTCTATTTGATTATTCTACCACCGCTTCACCGCTTCATTTCTACTTTGGATATAGGAGAAACCAGTACACACTACATTAGAGAATGCACTGCCAGAAATTCACATCACGCACTTGCTTGTGCACCCATTAAACTGGATAGCGAACAATGCCCAAACTACAGTTCGTAACTGTCATGGCATAACCTAATCACTGTTCTCTTTGATTAGTTCTCGCCACCTAACCACTTATTAGCTCTCACTGAATTCTGCTTGTTTGTAATAATAATTTAATCTACAAATGCGAATGTGAGTTTGTTTGTTTGTTTATTTGCTTGTTACGCTCGCACGCCTTAAATACTCAACCGATCATCATGAAATTTCGCATCCCCGTGGTAGGGGTACAGAAAAGGACATTTTTTTTTCTTTTTTTTTAATGTGGGGTAATGCATTGACGCATACCCCTCCGCGGGGGCGGGCGGAGGGGTTATGTCGGACTCGCCGGGGTAAAAGAAAGATGGAATGAGAATAAAGTACCTCCCGGAATACCGACTAAACCTACCACGGTGTTCCTCGACAAAACCACTATCGGCGGGGCCGCGCGAATCACTTTCACATGCAGTCGCGACCCCGCCGAGGTTCCGGCCCGCCGTATGAAACGGCAGGCCACTACCCGAAAAGACCTACCCACTAGTCACCACTAATATAAATCCCTACTGTCCGCCCCCTAGAGGGGAGAAGGACACGACACAGATGCGCGCGTGGGAACACGCACGCCGCCTCTCGGACCTGGTGCTGAACGAATGGCGAGCAGGCCCACAATCCATCCCCAGGTCAAACCACAGAAAAGGACATAGGGTAACCTAACCTAACCTAAATTTATGTGAGCGAAGCCTTGGGCAAAATCTAGTCAAATATATATTAATTTTATATATAATTGTTGATGTGTTCAATGTACGCGTACGATGTACTTAATAATAACACAAGCTGAAAAATAAAATAATTTTTTGGTGTAGCTATGGTCGATAAGCATGGTAATGTACAATATTTTGATATAGGTCATTTTATCTCAATAGCTTTAGTTTACCTACTATTCACATTTAAAATGTTTATCTGTCTTTTACAAAAATAGCCCTTTTTCCAATAAAACAGATAATTTATCTTATTATTTCATTATGGCTAGTACCTCTAGATGTTGTGTTAACGAACGTACTGAAAATTAACTGCCTCCGTGGCAGCGTAGACGCGTGACCCTACGTAAGTACGTTTGAAATTATTTGATTAAATGTTGTCGCGTCGGGGGACCGCTCTTTACCTGTAAAAACACCTACCTAAATAAAATTATATTAAAATTATAACGAAAATGTTAAAGTAAGTATTAAGAATTACAAGTGAACCTACTTAAAAACTGAAAACACAAGTAAACTATCCAGATAAATGCTGAAACAGAAATTTAAACGACGACTCTTATATATTAATTATCTAATCTAACTAATATTATAAATGCGAAAAACCTAACCTAACCTACATTTACGCGAGCGAAGCCGCGGGTGAAAACTAGTATTAAAATAATTAGAGCGGTCCTCCGACGCGAGAACATATTTTAATCAAAAAATTTCATACGTACTTACGTAGGGTCATAATTTCAAGGTAATTTTAATAGGGTTTCATGTTTATACTTTTTTTATTCTATTTGTAGCTATTTTTTCATAGCTTTTTTTAACTTGTTTTAGGCTTTTTACGTTCATAGTATTTTTATATATTATCAACAAAGAAAACAATACGAAAATTAAACTTTGTATAACAGTGTAAGCCTTTACTCTGTGTATAAACGAAACTTTTGATTAAATTACAATACCGTTTTTAGAAGATATTTGGTTTCTAAGTGGCGTAATTATTTTTTTATGTTTTAGCTTTTTTTTACTACAGTTTTCTTTACGTCACGTTGAATATGGCTAAACGGACACGTTTTTTTGTACAACCATGTACAAGCATACAAATGATGTATGATTTACACTTTATTGAACAACTAGCTTTTTTAGCGCTTTCTGTGACGGACGCGACAACGGTTTGTTTGTTATCGACGACATTTACATGAATCGCACAATGCATCATGATGCCGATGCATTCGATTAACTTAAACACAAAGCTACAAAATTATTAACATCGCATCATCATCTACTCCATACGTTAAATAATTACACGATGCCGGAACAAACAGACATGAACAAAACTTCAAAACATTATTGTTTTGAGGCCTCATTAAATAGTCGATCGCAATAAGGTATTCAATTATATCTCCAATTTTATTAATGTTGTCTTCTGTTTACGCGAATGTTATTCATTGAAATTAAACTACTGTAAACGGATTTTATTGCGTTGTTTATTTATATTAAATAATATATCTTAGCTCAAATTATTTCCTCCCTATAATATTATTAAGTTATTATTGTTATTATCTTTAGTTTTTATAGTCAGTAGTATATGGTCTAATGGCTGTAACACATTGTTAATCTGAGTTGTAAAATACTGAAATTATATTTAACTGACGATTTAAAAGAGTGGCCGTGAGTTTCTTGCAGGTTTCTTCTCATACGCTCTACCCTTTGCCTGAACCTAGCAACTAACCTAAATGTATCTTCAGTAACTTAGTAAACTCACTAACCTATATACTTTGACGTTCATAAGTGTTACTTTGTGACCTAAATGAATAAATGACTTTTGACTTTGACTTTGACACAGAAATTTCACTAGCTACAGTACGCTTCAAACCACCGAAACATAGTAGTGCACATTTTGCACACTACTACTTGGCGGTAGAATATGTGGCACTATGGTGGTACCGACCTAGACGGCTCTTGCAATAAGAGACCTACCACAGGTAAAAAAAATACATACAAAGTAGCCTAAACCAGTTTTTTTTTCGAATTTGCAATTATGTATTTTGTGCCATTACTTTCTATTTTGTTTTACTTATAAATAGTTAGGTTTGTTAATATTAGTTAAGTTGTATAATTATTATGATTATTGCTTTTGTATGTACATGCAAATAGAAATAAGTAATATCATATTTTTTTAGCGACATGTGTCTTTTACGTTTTTCCGTATTGTGTATAGTGTGCTTGTGGCTTGGTATTTTATATATTTTTACAGTTTAAATATAGAACTTACCCAAATTTGTTAATATTTTATTGAAATAAAATATAGTAAATTTGAATCATAGGTAAATGAGGTTTTATATGAAAGGGCTTTATTTTTGAGGTTTTATAGCGGCATGGAGATTAACATTGATTCCAAATATATATATTTGTAATAAAAATAAGTTTACATTATGTAAAACATACAACATTTTAAGTAAGTAACTCTAAGTTAAAATGTTTCAAGTGTATTATTAAATGTAAAGGGAATCAGGCATATGTATATTAGCGTATCCCCTGATTATTCGACGCGAAGTTGGTTTAAGTCAAATTTCACTACACATTCACATTGAGCCAATTAACACCGATTGACAGCTGATTGGCAGCGGCAAACGCCGATCGATCGCCGGCCGTGCCTATTGATCAGTGGTGGTAATATTCATGAATGATGACGTGAATTCTGTTGGATATACTGCAGTTCGTATGGAACAGTCTTCTTAGCCTTTGTGGTGGTGTTATTTTATACGGTAAACTGTATTATATACCACTAGACAAAATGTCTCCTATAACTAAAGGAGTACACTATACAAAATTAATGTCTATTTGTCTGTGCAATTTTGTGCATATTCTTTGTTGGAGATCCATAATAAATAAGTTAATAAATAATTTTCTCCGCTTAAGATAACATAGACCGCAAGGCACAGTAATGCATGCATACAACGATCGGCTTCGTTCGATCGGTGCGATGCCGCGATGGCGCAATGAGTTATCGGTCACCTTGCCGCGGCTGCCGCACTTATCTTACCCGGGACAAATATTTCTGTGATCCACAAATAACTGTTCTAGTTCTGGGTGTTCCTTGTGTTGGTTAACTGTGTGTTAGTCCTCCTTGATACTAGATCTCTAATACGGGAGATGTCTTTTTAAGTAAGTGAGTTGTAATAGACGTATTATATGATATTATAAGAGCGGTATAGTTGCGTACGGTAAATCGGAACGTAAATTTTCTTGTTGGCTGCCATTGCGTCGTCGGAACCAAAACCAAGTGGAACGATGTTAATTGCAATCTTATATCGGAATCAAAAAGCCGATTATTTTCCGATCGATTTACGATGCTGTGTTAAATAATGTGGAGATACGTTATTTTATTATTGCCTTTGACATACCTAACTAAGTATAAAGCCATTAATATTTATGTCTACGAGTAAGTTATATAATTACTTGAGTCAGTATAACATCAAAAATAGAAACTATCAGCAATCAGAAAATGAATTAGCGAAGTTATATTTTGTTAAGAACATCGTAAAAATATATTTAGCTCTACCAAAGAAAATATAGCCTTAGTACAAAATGCATTAGGACAAAACGATACCTTTATTACTTGCTACAAACAACAGATGTACTAACTAACACAGATTGTTTTAAAATAAACTAGGCAATATGTCCTTTAAATTGTTTTAAATAGACCTAAGTTAATTACTGCGATATCGACGATGACATAGCTTTTTCCAAATAACAAGTTCCGTTTAACATTACCGACCAAGTTTAAAAAAATAAAATAAAGAAGATCTGGAAAATCTTCTGTTGAATTTACTCCACACGCAGACATGTCACCGCTCTCCTCTTTTGTAGATAAGCATATTGAAAGGATAATTATGTTAAACAAAATTATTATCATTCCGTAAGGGCTAAGGAATATTATAGAATAGTACCTTAAACAATGTGCTGTTTGTAGATTGTGCCAGCAAAGTACTTGAAGAATGTGATAAGAGCAAATGAAGTAAGAGAAATATGCCAAATCTGTAGCAAATGACAATCCATAGTCCTTGCTACCTTACCGCAATAGGGTTTTAGATACATACTATGTAAACAATGGCCGGCCACCACCATATAGTGCCACGACGTCTTGACCACAAGCCTTTTCATGTGCGGTTAGCATTGATTTTCGATCGCTGTCTTAGGAATAGGTTTAGTAAAATTCTTGTGCACAAACTGCTAAAACGTCAAATTTAGTCTTCAGCTTTAATATTCCGTAAAATTACGCTATCAAATTCCCTTCTGAATACGCATTGAAAAAATGTTTTTGTACAGTACCTAACCACTCTTTGGTAACCACGGTAATCATTGTTTACTTTCGACATTTGTGAACAAGATGAAAATGTTTATAGCTTAGCTTGTTTTGGTAATTCTGGTGACAAAATAAGACTTACAAAAAATAACTCAAACAAAAGCATATATTCATATATTCTAGAAATAGTCGAAATTTTAATGAAGTTTAAACGTATACATGTTACTCAACAACATAATTATTTTTATAAGAATTTGGAATTATTTTGATTATATATATAACTTAAGGAATATTTTACTTTCATTATATTCTCAATTAATTACTTATCACTCCCAAAGGAAACAATGCAAAAGTAAAACAGATTCTTGTTCCTGGAACTATTGAATGAATTCGTTATGCCGAGGTGTAATCCAAACGTTACAAGCTGTGTTTCCTAATTTTCCTCGAGTTTTCATCGATGTGTCGAGTCGCTGTCGATCGATATTACAAACAATTCGCCGGACAAAGAAGTTTAGTTATAAAATTAACAAAATTGTTTATCTTATGACTCTTTGCGCGTCGTTCTTCCAAAGTTGTGTTCGCTTTGACCTTTTTAATTTGCTTGTTTTCAGCATCAGTATTTGCTCATTATTTTCATCCCTGGATGTTAACATATCCTATTAATTATGTATGCAATACAATGTAATTTTCTTAAATTTTCATCAGGTTTGTGTCCAGCACATTTTTAGCGATCATTTTGCCGACGTTCGCACAGGCTCTGGCCCCGATTGTGAAGTTTTTCGAGATATGACTTGCCCTTTTTCAAGGCTTAAAGAGGGTGTTACTACAACACTAACCGCTTTGGCTATTTGTATTACTGAAATTGCTAAAGTTCATGGGATAACTGCTAAACTGAACCACTAATACTTTAAAATGGGCTGCTATCTTGTATACCTAAGGCAACAAAAACGTAAAGAGTGATTAAAATCAATAAAAATAGTGGATAAATGCTAATAATAATTAGCATTTTACATTCAAAGAGTTATAAATATTTTCTGTAAGTCGGCATTGAGACTGATTGATTTTATTTAGACAAGAAAAGTTAAAAAACAGCATGGAGGCATTGATCCAGTCACCAAAATCCTATTTATTTAACTACCTTATAGGATAAAACTTAAAATAGGATTAAAATTTTTGGTTCTTCGGCAAAGAGCAAGAGATTACACCAAACCCTACCTTACTTAGAAAAACAACACGGATTACGACAAGGCTATTTCGAATTTCTGTACACGTCTATTGAGTAAAAAAATAACGCTAGAAGTAGTTATATTTTTCATTGAAAGTAATCGTGTGTCCCTAATGTACCTAGTTGTTATTCGACTGGTGTTACTGATTTACTTAGCGGCTAGTATAATATCGCGACATAGTTGGGTTTGAACTTACAGTAAATAAAATAATTATATGCAAATTTTTGCATGTCACATAACTAGAATATTATCAATATCAATTTTTACTACATACGTGGCAAATTTATGTTTTGTCTGTTACACTTAATATATGGAATACGGCAGCAGTTCTACACACACTGCAGCTACTACAGCGACTGCTGTTACTTCAGTTCAAGCGTAATTTCAAGTATAAAAGTTGCATCTATCTTACGTATTTTCATGTAATTCTAAATACTTTTTGAATGAGGTACTACTTAACAATGGATATCAAATTAAATTGGAATGACGATATGCTATTTCCCAATCTTTGTATATGAATATACTCGTAATTATACCGCTTCTGTTTTTTAGTATCCGCCAAACTCGAAAAATAATTTATGGCTTGAATGACGCAACGTTGCATTTCTATATAGGACTGATTTTATTTATGTTTTATCTGGAACTCTGCAACACCAGAAAGGGAAATTAAAAATATCAGCTTGAGCTACTGCGAATTGTAGCCGGGTAACTAGGAATATTATAAATGTAAAATTATGTAAAGATCTTTGTTTTGGATAAAACTCTGCACTCGGATAGATCATATCCCGCAGTTATTAACGCATAGGCTTTTATTATCGCGGTACGCGTTTCCATGTGATTCACACGGTCGAACCGCAGCAGAGAGTATATTATAGTATGTAGTGTAATTATATGGAAAATTTATATAATCCATCCTTAATAACGATTCAAATAATTTCATAAAATGTCTACTCTATAAATATGAAGGATGAACAGAGTTAAACACACATACATAGTGTCACGCCAACATATATACTCGAAGATGTATTGCTTTCATTATTTTGTTTCCAAGTACTACCCCTGAGCATCTTAGCGCAAGTAAAGACATAATGTATGTAATTATAGCGACATACATTTATTTCCATTTAACTCTAAAAGACAAGAGTCCAAACGCGTGTTGAATAGTAGACCAAATTGAACCGTGCTTCTGCTGGCGAACAGCCCAGTAACAGTTCCTTCCAAAACCTTACGCAGCAATTCTCATATATTTTTTTATTATTTATTTATTCAAACAGTTATATTAACAAACTCTAAACTAAACAGCATTTTTAAAAAACTTCTCAGCCATAAATAAGGTACTCGCGTTAAAAATCTGGTAGTAGGAGTAATTATATCACGACAGGAAATGGATTAACGATACGTACTATGACGTTACCGCTATTTAACTGTAGCTATCCGAGGGAGACGGCGAGATAGCTCCACTACATCCCTATTTTATATATATAAATATTAATTGATAATGTTACATTGCATATACCTAAATATTTATTTTGACTGCTATTTACTATTGTGTGTAAAATAATGCACAAAAGCATACATACATCTGCATTATTAACACAAATAACCCACAACAAATCTTCATAAATACTCGTGCTAATATTACTTCTGCTCCGTATAAACGTCAATTCATAGTTAATTCAGAAATGTTAAAAGATCCTCTAACATCTAGAATTATAATAATGATCAGTTGAAAGACTTATCACATTCCATCTTATTAGAGATTATCTAGACGAAATTTCGGTCATAGGAGTCAAGCTTATGGGAGACTGGCTATGTGCGCAGGATATATATTATGGTGCACTTGTGTGTGTTTTAATACGAGTGCACAATATATTCTCTTATTCCGATGAGACAGCAATCCGATATGACCGGTGAGAGACTAGGCGTAGAACCGAACGAACCGAAAGCCGTTGCTTTAAGTGCTTACCGAGGCACAGGTGTGTGTGTAACACGACCAATATCTAAACTTGGGCATCTATTGAAAATTTCTTAACATTATGCTGATCCAAACCGTGATATTAACACATGAATGCGACTGGTACCCTACTGTGGCGCAACCGAGGTAGTATATAGTGTAGGTATACATATCGCCAAGTCGAGCAAAAAAGCGGCACGGCCGTACCATCCTTTTCTCGAAACAGTCCAGGCCACTGCCGAACCTCTATAACTTCGTTGTGGATAAAACTAGAAGCCTGAATTTTCAGTAACCAAGCAGGCATTGTATAAACACGGTATATTTCAAATTATCTCACATCTTTTTACGGTAGAACAACTGAGTTGCGAGACTTGGTTTTTTTACAAGTATGTTTTTGATGGCTATACAGTGCATGAATGTTTAAAAACTACATGAATTAAATTGAGTATGAACCATGGTCCACACGGAAGAAGTCAAGGGCGAAATATAGTTTGTAATAAAGTAACGTTTTAACATAGTAAAAACAAGTATGTTACGTAAGCTTCCTTTAACTTGCACCTGCGTTATTCAAGTGCTCAGCTGGAAATAGACTAACCACGTATCCCCAAGTTGATCTTGTACTGAAGGTAACAGCTGAGACTAACTAGACAGACACCAATTTAAATTTTTTTAATAATACAATGAGCAGACAACCAGAACTGGCCGCTAAGAGGATTGTTCCACTGACTTAGTGCATCTTCATCAGCTTGCTTATGATGACGTGTGTATAAAATATAATATCTAAAATTATTTATCTATAATTATGGACAAGACAAGCAATTGTTAACTGTATAATAAGTAACACAAGTTTAAATGATCATCTCTCCAATATTACATTGTTAATGCCACTCGGTCTGCCAAATCTATACTAATATCATAAAGCTGAAAAGTTTGTTTGTTTGGTTGAACGCGCTAATCGCTGGAACTACTGGTTAAGATAAGATAAGATAAGATACGTTTCTTTGTGAAAACATGTGTACAGTTGATGTTACATAATATAATAAGTTTCAACATGCTTGGTCCCTTATTTTAGACATACAAATATTCATTCTTTGGTTGGTTCGAATTGAAAAATTATTTTCTTTTATCGAGAAAGGCTATAGGCTATAATTAACATCACGCTACAACAAATAGGAGCGGCAATGAAATATGTTGCAAAAACGGGGAATATTATCTTATATGAAGCAGACGAAGTTGCGCGGGTATATCTATCGTCAGTTTTATAACACACAAGGTAAACTTTCTCCTTTTCTTTTTTGTTTCGTTACATATCATTATTAAAAACAAAGTTTAATCCAGTACAAAACTACGAATAAAAGTTAGATTGTAATTAAAATAAAATTTAAAAATAGACGCTATTTTTATTTCCGTAGGCGTTACACATGTTCTACTTTTGAAAAGCCATTTTCTGTTTTGCCTGTAGTCAGTATAAACATAAAACGACTAGTTAGTATACTAGTGACGAAGCAGTGAACAGCTTAATTAAAACTATGCCCAGAGTGGAAACTCCCGATTTGCATTCAGAATACAAAAATATACTATAGAATATACACGTTCACATATTATAAGCCAGTGCGTACAGATGAGCTTCTATTTAAGTTTAAAGTTCCATATTGTGTTCGTTAATAACAAGGTTTAATATTCCACCGATGACGTAATTAATAACTCAGGATGTTTCGGCTATATACTCAGATGGTCTCAACGCCTTCGTGATGAGGGACATCGAACAGACTACCCACTTAATGAAAACAAATAGACGACGATTTGGATTTTACACATGTTGAAAAATATTGTTTATGTAAAGCTAATATTATTGGCTAATACTAATTCTATTGGCACGTATAATATAGAAATTAACAGCATATCTATAGTACGCTTTTAGTATGAATTGCACCTTCAAACTCTCTCTACTGATAGAGTAAATACGATGAACTGCAATCTGCCAGATCTTTTAACATGAAACAACGTGCAGGTGAATCGTTCGCAATTCACGTTCACTAGGAAATGTTAAACCACAATCGATTTATAGGTATGATACCCACAAAATGGGCCGAATATTAGACAAGATGGTAACATTGCGTATATGGAATAATATGTATTTTTACTAAAACATCATTGTGTAACGTTTATTTTTACACAACAGTAGGAATACTGCTATTTTACATCGATATTCTGTGAGAGGGTAGTCCTTCCCCGGTCGAGCCGGCTCATTCACGCTGAAATCAGAAAGGCTCTACTACTGTGAAAATATATAAATATAATGTTTTCGGTGTTCGCAACATGTTTTCGGTGGCAAACCGATAGAAACCATCAAGTTCTTGATGAGCATGTCTTGCGTAAGGTTTTACTCCAGGTTGGAGCAACTGGAAAAAGATCAAAAGATTTTCCGCTCTTGTGCGAGAACTTGGAAAATCACGGCACCGTATTGTGTTATCTTTACCTTTATAAATATTGATGTCCTAGCAAAATTACTCAACTGCTGTGACATCTTCATTATTTTATCACTTCGATTAACAATAGCAACCAGATATCAGGTCACGTACCAAAATCAAAGCTAAATGCTGTCCGCGTGACAATACGTACCTATACAGCTACATTTGTTTACTAACAAACGGAGAGGAAAGTTTTAATACAGTTTTAAGTTCAACCTAATTACAACCATGGCACCCAGTAATAAAGTCACAAATCTTCAAAATATTATCTAATACTTACGATTATTCGTCACATGCAACTCAACAATATTTAGTGTGAAATCAACCTAAAACCAAACCAAATAAAGTACTTGTTCCCGTTATTGCCTTGAGAGTTACACCGTTTTGTTTCGTTTATTTTTGTTATAAAAGTTTGTGCGTGTATTGGCGATCCTTGGCGAAACATTTGTAGCGGTGGTTTAAAATCAGTAATTTTGTTCAAAATTTTATATTATTTGTTAGTTTAATAATGACCAGACCACTTACTAGTGCCGAAGTAAAGCTTTAGTAATAGATTATAATGGCAATAACCGTGACGATGTTATTTTTGATGAAAGTAAAATGATTTAGATTGTGCAGAAGAAAAAATCCTTTATAAACCAAATAATGTCTGATGATAAAACTTCGATCAACAATAGCAACTAGATATCGGGTCAGCGCAAAAAATACGTCTCGGTAATTAACAGCGCACTTGAGACGTGAGCTCTTATTTTGTTTAGTTCGCTTGAAACTCAGCCAATGTAAACACGTCTCACAATGCCGCAGTGTGTATTCAAAAGTTGCAAATATAATGCCCGAAAAAGCAATTTACCGGCTAGAGTATTTTACTTTCGGTAATTACATGAAGAATAAGTTATATTTTAAACTTTAATTATGGTTCTCTTTGATGGAGAAATCCATCCAGAGGGTGCGTAAATTAGAGAGATTTCTACAATCTATATTGTGTTTTTAAAGTAAGCACTCTCCCAAGATAACACAGTCCAACTCGCTGAGTGGGCTAATAGTAGGCCCATCTAACGAGTCTTTGTCTTTAAAATGAGTTTTGACAAATACTCTACTACTAAATGCTCTGGGCATACTGCTTCTGAATTTTTAATAAACAGGGTTCATATTATTGAATGAATGAATGAAATTTCATTCAATTATTTATAAAAAAAAAAAAAATATTTTTATTTTTTTGCTCGTCAAAATGACCACACTCCACCTGATGGTAAGCAGTCGTGTGGTCTAAGAGAAAAATTATAATATATTATAATAAGTCATATAGGGTGCAGGGAGATACCTACCTTCACAGGTTTGGATAAAACCTCAAACTTGAGCAGAGCTTCTACTATACTCTACGTGTCTTAAAACAAAAATCGTATTGATTATTCTCAGCTAAAACAGTATGCGATCTCTCACCTAGTATTTAAATTGAAACAAATTATCAGGCCTAAAATATGTTACTAGTAAACTTCTTACGGTAGAAAATTATTTCATTACATATTAATCATTGTCATAAAACTATATACCCAGTTAAACAAAAGCTATTAATTACAGGCAATTACTTTAAATCATAACTAATAGGTAGTTAATGTCCACAGGTAATAAAGTTAAAGTTATTACTACACAAACAAATTAGTCCAGGAGGACCAATGAAAATAAATTTTAAAGTTCATTTCATCTTCACTCAATTTAGATAAGTAACACAAATTTTCCAAACAATCGTAAATTGTGCCAGACTACGACGCAGTTAGGTAATTAAGTGAAGAAGCGACGTTGTCTATGAATAAAAGATTCACAATTTAAAGTTTTAGTACTTATTTCATATAAGATTAATTTCAAACTTTAAGCGTACCCCACTTCACGCGGGTACTTATAAAGACGAATTCAGCAAGTAGTGCTGAATTAATGGCCGATATATCCTATGGTATTTTTATATATTTATTTTGTTTCCAACGTTAAATCTTAAGTAGTTGTGAACAAAGCATTTAGAAAATAGATTGTAGGCTAAGTGAAATAAAATATTGTAATTGTTGTACAGATTTCGTACAATCTGTTCGTTGCCGGAAAATTATGGCGGGCTTATTCGATTAGGCACAGCATAGTTTAAAATGAGAGAACTTGAACACAGGGTAAACTGTTTACATAATATACGTATATATATACGAAGTCCAAAACACGACACAGGAATTTATCTATCTGTCGAATTATGTCCAAAAAGATCTGCGAAATTACCGATAATGTTGTCAAAATTTACCTTAAATTAAACTGCTACTGAAGGTACTGATGATAAAATCTTAAAATAATTAAGGACAAATATTTACAAAAATACCCCAGGCTCAGAATAAGTATTTACTCTAAAAACAATATGAGATATTTGTGGATCAGACATTCTAAGCTATGCCAGAATCTCGGCGAATTCGTAACGGTGTAATAGCCATAGTAAATCACCGTACTATCCAAGCAAACGAAATTATTTTGCAAATTGAGAATAAGCTCCAACATTTAATCATTTTTATCAGAGACAAGCACTTAGTTATTTAGATGAGTTTTGACCAGAACAAAATTCGACATACAGATTCATTTTATGCATTTTAGATCTGTGTATGACTAACCCCGTACCGACCTCATGAAACTGAGGGAAACAAGTCGTTTTATTGAATGAATTGAACGTCAGAGCGCTTCAGTCATATAACTGAACTGACTTGAACAGGTGCGTAACGCAATTAACTCTCAATTAGGCGTATTCGGATATAACCTTTGGGCTCGTGGTTCAACGCAGAGAGAACACTACGTTATAATTATGAAGTCCTCAAAGTTAGTAGATTTATATTATTGATTGATTAGGTCTGAATATAGCAGTGAAGATCAATGAAAACTTACTAGTCTTGACATTAATATATGCAAATTTGGAACAAGGTTATTTTATAAGTAGATTACCCGACATTTAACATTAAAATAAGGATCATATTATTACTTTTGATTAAGAATCAATCTTAAATCAAACTCAGCAGATTACAGTAAGTCAGTCAAGTATTTTCTGTCTCGATAAGCTCCACTACTAGGTACGATTATAGAGAACCACAATAAGCTCAGTAATGATCAACTTTCTGTTTGTAGCTCCAAAGCCACAATACTTTTAAAAAACTTTTCAACAAAGTTCAACGTGGTAATTGTTATGCATCAATCACAGTTTAATGGTGGATGTACTACCAATATATTTTTTATTTAAAAGTGATTCAAATATCGGCTAAAGTTTTCTCCAGAGACTATTTATTAATCGTTTTGCACCAATAGGTACGTCGTGTAAAGTTTTACCTTTCATAACCATACCTTTCATTGTAAGCTTTCCTTGGTTTAAAATTAAATGTAATATTTCTTGAAATGTACTAAACCTTTCTAACTAGGCATTTCTCAATAATATATTTTTGGAAACAGGACATAAATTAACAGTTTTGTTGAAAATAATGACTAAGAATAGTTTTAGAGAACTAAGTGCTTTTAACCAACTTATGATATTAATTATTAGTTGGTTATCAAGACAGCAAACATTTCAAGGCATTCGACCCGATAATGTTTTTATAGTATCTCATGAATTGTACGCAATTATAAAGAATCATAAATAAATCGGCAGCAAAATGTCTCTAAAAATCTGAACAATTATTTATCCTAACTACTTATAATTAGTTGTTAAACTACGTTAGCTTTGTAAGTTTTCAAACTTAATAGAGTACTAGATTAAGTGATATTAGATTTTGTTCAGTCCAGAAAGGTAATCATTTAAAGGCATTAGATTATATAATGTCTCAATACAAAGTGATATTCTGATCAAATCGACTAAAGTTATTTAAATGAGCATTGTTAGCTCAAACAAAGAGAAGCAATTTAGCGGGCCTAATTATATAATCGATCGGTATGAGAACACTTGACAGCCTCGGTGGCGCATTGTAGCAAATGCGACTACCTACTATGTATGAGATTACAGGTACGTTATCCGGTTCGAGAGAAGTGTTAATGAGTTTTTATTGAAATAAATTCGCCATACGCCTTTTGCACTCTATAATGTGGGATCTTAAATCTAACTAACTAGTCCCTTGGGAATATATAGACGGAGGTTGATATGTTTTTATGAACAAATTATACTAAATGGTCAAAACATAACTAACATTAGATAATACACAGCCATTCTTTTCATCCCATCTTAAATTTTAAAATTGTCCTATGCATGATGTTGGTAGGTAAATTAATTTTAAACGTTATTAACAAAACTGACGTAATAATTTAGAATATATAATAAACTGGATAATACTTATAATAGTTTGAACTCGTTACTAAGCAACGAGTTGAATGTTAGGTAAGATTATATTGACGACTCGATGGTGTAGTGGTTAGTGTAACCGACTGCTACGCCTGAGGCTGCGGGTTCGATTCCCGCACAAGTCAAACATTTGCGTACATGAGCATGGATGTTTGTCTTGGTCTGGGTGTTTCTATGTATAATATGTATGTATTTACAAAAGAAAAGTATATATGTATGTTTATCCATTGTCTAGTACCCATAGTACAAGCTCTGCTTAGTTTGGGCTAGATGGTGTTGTGTGTATGTGGTAGAATATTATTATATTATTATAATTGTAATTTATTAGCGTCTAAAACAAAATTTATTCTAACCCTCGGATTAGCATTAAACCAAACCAGCGTATCATATAATTTAATTCTAATCGGTCCCGTCTAATAAAATATATAATATATTTTACGTATTTTTGTTATATAAATGTTTCAAGAATTTGTTAATTTTTGGAGCTAATATAAATAGTTTGTATTTTAATGAACTTTAGTAGACAAATAGACTATTTACGGGATCAACACAAAGAATGCCGAAGCTGCGAGAATAAGCTGTTTCTTAAATTGTTTTGGATCGTCGTACGCAGTTAACTTTACCGAATCGTCGCTATACAAATCATCGAAATTATTCACCATTTGGTCATATCAAAATCAAATCAAAATCAAAAATAAATTTATTCAAGTTAGGTTACAAGGTAACACTTATGAATGTCAAAGTTACACAAAATTGTTCTGTGAATTTACATTTACTGCCACGTCCAGCAAAGCAAAGGTGTAGAGCTCATGAGAAGAACGGGCAAGAAACTAGAACTTACAAAAACAATTATTGAATAGCACCGTTAATTTGCATTAATAGCACCTTTGATCCCATGGCAAGTTTGCACGCGTGAACATTACGAGGCCTTTATTATGGCCTATTGTGAAGTCCTGGCACGGAAAATTATTATGTTTCGCATGAAGGCTGGCAATACGGCAATGGACTCATCGCCATATTTGATTGAGATTTTGCAACTGTTTTTAACACTGCGGGGATGTAGAAAGATCGTTACAATCTTTGTTAAACACAAATGGAATATCGACGAGACGTCGTTGCTGTACATCTATCTAGTCCCTTTTTCAGTATTATAGCCGTTCTCCTCCTCTTCGCCTTTAATTAACTATAAGAAAAGAAAGCAAAATAATTTATTTGAAAACATAGCGAGAAAACACGATCAAAATATACACAGTGAAAGTAAACACAAATTATAATAAAATATTCAGAGAAAAACAAAAGGAAAAGAAATGGAGAGTCTAACTTGTATAATTACTTGAGATTTCATACCGTAATGTATTAACGGAAGGATCGTTTGGGGCCTGTATCAATCAAAAATCATTATTAGCTATGAACAGTTATCAATTTTATACGATACTAGTTTTCACCCGCGGCTTCGCTCGCGTAAATGTAAGTTAGATTAGGTTAGGTTTGCAACAGTTCTTTTTCCTGGATGAAAGGCACCCTATGTCCTATTTTGTACCCCTGAAAACGTGTATGCAAAATTTCATGTTGATCGGTTGAGTAGTTAAGGCGTGAAAGCGTAACAAACAAACAAACTCATTTTCGCATTTATAATATTAGTAAGGAAGTAAGGATAAGGATATAAGTTTAAGCTTCTAGATAGAACATTCTAACTTTTATACATTTGGCGGCCTCGGTGGCGTAGGTAGTAGTTAGTGTAACCGACTACCACGCCTGAGGTCGCGGGTTCGATTCTCGCACAACTCAAACATTTGTGTGCAGGGATATGGATTTTTGTCTTGGTCTGGGTGTTTCTATGTACCTATATTTTGTATGTATTAAATAAAAAAAGTATATGTGTATGTTTATCCATTGTCTAGTACCCATAGTACAAGCTCTGCTTAGTTTGGGCTAGATGGTGTTATGTATTTGATATTATATTAGAATATTATGATAGAATATACATAATGTATTAAGCTATTTAGACATAAAATGTTTACAAAATACATGTATTTCACAATAAAACTAAATAAATTAAAGTTAATTAGTCTAATCAATACGTTTTCTGTATTATTAGCTCAGTTTTCTAATTAATAACCAGTTCAGCATATTATTTAAGGAGTCATTCTTTAAAGACATCCCCTTTCGCTATATTATATTATTAACCTCACGCTGCTAGGTACTGGTGAGTCTGGGCTATTATAAAACTATCCTGTGGCTTGATCTGTTCGAATTAGATTAGAAAAAATATTAGGATAGACTGTTTAACCGCTTCAATACATTTTTATGGTGTCTGCTATGTAGCAGTCAATGTCTTAGTATTTAGTATGTTCCAGTATCACACAAAACCGCTGTACAAATTTTGATACAGGTTTTACAATATAAAAATGACGTTAAGTTTCTGTGAAGTAACTGTTCTGAATGAAGTCGTGTCGAATAAGGTTAAAACGAATTATGATTAAAAAGGTGATCTTTTATGAAAACATATTGGATCAAGAAACCGTGTAAGTGAGGTGCGAAATTGATTGTGTCGTAAAGTATGCTCTATCCTACGTCAGGAAATAGCTGACGTTGACAACATCCTTAGATGGGCCTCCGAAGGTAACTGAGTATACCCGCACCTAAGTAAACCTTCATTGGATACAAAATCAGTAGAGTCACCACATGCAAAGATATTTCATATGGCGCCAAATTTATATTGTGGTCCTTTGTACATAAAACAAAGTGGACAGCTGAAAAGTTTTGGTTTCGTTGAAATTAATCTCATCAAAAATAAATTATTGTTGTGAATAATACGAGTCGCCTACGTGCGGCGTAAAGATAAAACATCGAAGTACGTGTTACAGTACAATATCTTTGTGCTGTATCTACAATCTACATCGCAATCTTATGATCTTTATCGCACGTTCAATATCTATTAAATGTTTCTACTATCCGGGATCAACACGTAGTCGTTAGTATATAAGATGCACCTTTGGATAATTATAACCAGACTATACTACAACTTTGTCTCATTTATACCTAATCATATACTGCCAAGAAGTTTGGCAAATTGGTGACCCCGACGTACGAATACGCAGCAAGAAACATGGCACAATCACCATGCAAGGCGAACATAAATCAGCAAGGAACACTTGAAGTAGCTGCTGGCACCTCGGTTTTATCTCGCATTCCGGAATTTTGGAAAGACCAACCAAGATTATGGTTCACGCAACTAGAAGCCATATTAGCACCACAGAAGCAAGGAGACGAATACAAATACTGTACAGTAATAGCAAAATTATCCAAGGAAGAAATACTACAAGTTAGTGACCTAATCACTTCACCACCGACTACAGATAAATATAAAAACATCAAGGAACGTTTAATTGATTGTTACGAAGAAACAGAACAGCGACAGTTTCAAAAATTAATATCAGAGACAGAACTCGGTGAACAAAAACCTTCGCAGTTATTACGTCAAATGCGAGTCCTCGGGAGAGGAAAAATCAGTGACGAAACAATTAAACTACTATGGTTCAGGCTTTTACCAACATCAGTTACTACGGTTCTAGCAGTTACGGAAGACATGGAAATTGACAAACTGAGCCAAATTGCAGACAAAATAATAATGAATTCAAAAGTAACCGAAATA
Organism: Catocala sponsa; assembly: GCA_963564715.1. Lineage (NCBI taxonomy): Eukaryota > Metazoa > Arthropoda > Insecta > Lepidoptera > Erebidae > Catocala > Catocala sponsa. The sequence goes on along the minus strand of OY751335.1, from coordinate 16,587,412 downwards.
TCAGCTGTTAGCAACGACACTTCAAACGACAACAATACAGCATGCATTTTAGCCCAGCTAGCAAAATTACAGATAGATATTGACGCAATTCAGCAAGGTCAATATGGCTATCGACCCAGCACGCACAATCATTTCAAGAAACGTCAACAATTCCCGATTATGAGGCCGAGAACAAACTATAGAGGAGCAAATCGATTTTGTTACTACCACGAAAGATTCGGAAAATATGCAAGGAACTGCATTAAACCATGCGGTTGGAAACCAATGACTTACGTACGGAACCAGGGAAACGAATAAGAGCACAGACAACGGCGAAACTCTGTGCAATCCACCCATCCAATCGCCTCACCATTACCGACCGAAAAAGTGGTATGAAGTTTTTGATTGACACGGGCGCAAATATTTCAGTCATTAGCAAGCAACAGAGATATTCAATTTTACAAAATGAACAATACACACTATACGCTGCAAATGGGACTAAAATTAGGACTTACGGCGAGAAGACGCTTACCTTGAATTTAGGACTACAACGATGTTATAAATGGAATTTTATAATCGCCGATGTTACACAACCAATAATTGGAGCAGATTTTCTAGAGCACTATAAACTATTAGTCGACATAGCAGGTCGCAAACTTATCGACAAAGTTACAGAGCTGACAACGCATGTAACTTCAGAAAAAGCGACACAACAAACAATTCGTACTATCGCAGTGGGAACGAATTCACGTATTACGCAACTTTTAAACAAATACGAAGACATCACGAAAGAGTCCTCTCTACGCAATGCGCCCAAACATAAGATTGAACACCACATTATCACTACAGGACCACCCGTCGCAGCTCGGGCAAGACCATTACCTCCAGAAAAATACGACATAGCCAAAAAGGAATTTCAAAATATGATAGAGCTCGGAATTTGCCGACCGTCAGATAGCCCATGGGCAAGCCCATTACATATGGTAAAAAAGAAAAATGGCGAATGGAGACCGTGCGGAGACTATCGAATGCTCAATAGCACGACAGTACCGGACAAATACCCACTACCAAGATTAACTGACTTTACATACATATTAGAAAATAAGAAGATACTAAGCAAGATAGATATACGCAAAGCATACCACTGTATTCCTGTTAAAGATATAGAAAAAACAGCCATCATCACACCTTTCGGACTTTTTGAGTACTTAAGAATGCCTTTCGGATTACGCAATGCGGCACAAACATTTCAACGATTCATGGATTCCTTATTTAGAGATTTAAACTTCGTATTTATATTTGTAGACGACTGTCTCATCGCATCGGACAACGAAGATTTGCATTATCAGCATTTAGAAACGGTTTTCAAACGTTTACACGAGAATGGAATAACCATTAATCTCGAAAAATGCGAATTTCTCAGAAGGGAAATAGATTTCTTAGGTTATCATATAACGAGCCAAGGAATACAACCTACCGAAGAAAATTACAAAGCAATCATAGAATTTCCCAAACCGAAAACAATTCAAGAATTAAGACGATTTTTGGGCATGGTCAATTTCTACAGAAGTAATATTCCACGCGCAGCGGAAAATCAAAGAATTTTAAACGAATATCTACATGGTTCAAAAAAGAACGATAATTCACCTGTTCCTTGGACAACGGAAGCAGACAAAGCTTACGAAAAATGCAAGGAAAGCATGAAAAACGCAGTGTTAACAGCGCATCCTTCCCGCAACGCATCACTAGCGCTCATGACCGACGCTAGTGCTACTTGCGTTGGTGGAGTTTTACAACAAAAATCCGGACGCAATTGGGAACCATTAGGTTTTTTTTCACAAAAATTGAGCGAAACTCAACAAAAATATTCTACGTTTGACAGAGAGCTGTTAGGAATATACATGGCCGTCAAACATTTTCACAGATTAATCGAGGGAAGAGAATTTACAATATTTACGGATCACCGACCTTTGACATACGCATTCTCCCAAAAACCATCATCAAACGATACACCGCGACGGGTCCGGCAGTTAGATTTCATTTCACAATACAGTACCAACATTCAACACATAAGCGGACGTGACAATATTACCGCCGATGCCTTATCTCGAATAGAGGAAATATACGTGCCATCACCTATCGATTACGCTGAATTGGAAAAATGTCAATCAACAGATAATGAACTAAGTAAATTACGTGACAATAAAAGATTAAAATTCAAAAACATTACGCTTCCGGGTTCCACAATAAACATCACCTGCGACACGTCTACTGGAAAAAGCCGCCCCTACTTACCAAAGCAATTTCGCAAACAAATTTTCGATACCATTCATGGTATGAGCCATCCAGGAAAAAGAACTACGAGAAAAATGATAACCCAAAGGTATTTATGGCCGTATATGAACAAAGATATCAATAATTGGTGTAGATCATGTATAGCCTGCCAAAAATCAAAAATACAACGACATACGATATCACCTCCTGGTACATTTATGACAGCGCAACGTTTTGAACATTTACATATTGACATCGTCGGACCACTTCCGATTTCACAAGGGAAGAGATATTTAATCACAATCATAGATCGTTGTACGTCATGGCCCGAAATATTTCCGGTAGAAGATATAACTGCAGAAACAGTAGCCAAGACACTTTTCGAAGGATGGATTACTCGTTTTGGATGTCCATTGCGCATTACTACGGATCAAGGCCGACAGTTTGAATCAAGAATATTTGAGTCACTCTCACAATTTTTGGGAATACATAAAATTAGGACAACACCTTATCATCCGCAATCCAATGGAATGATAGAGAGATTTCATAGAACTTTAAAGGTGGCGTTAATGACAAGAGAATCCAACGAAAATTGGTTAAAAGAAATTCCAACAGTTTTACTCGGGTTGCGGAGTAGCTTGCGAGAAGACACAGGTTATAGTTCAGCAGAGATGACATATGGAACGCCAATACGACTCCCTGGAGGATTTTTTGAGTCATCAGCAGCACAGTTATCAACGTACGAAGAGTTTGTAAAACAAATTCAAAAGGACATCACACAAATGACATCAATTCCGAAAAGAAAAAACCACAACCAAGCTATATTTGTGCATCCCGAACTCAAAGAATGCTCACACGTATTTGTTCGGTGTGATAGAATTAAGAAAGCCCTGACACCGCCGTATGAAGGACCCTACCCAGTAATTAGTAAAACAGATAAAACATTTTGCATTAGAATTAGGGATAAAGAGACAGTGATATCAATTGATAGATTGAAACCAGCATTCATGATCAATGACGAATCAAATTACGTGCCAGATTCAAAGGATTTCTACAGACATTCACACACGTACACTACACGATCGGGACGTAAAGTAAAGCCAGTAGTACGTCTATAAAAAATCGCTGATATAAGCAAGCTATTCGTATATATATTAACATAGATCTTAACATATACCATTAATTCACAACTACTCGTAACAACAAGACATCTAAAATGGGAAATCAAAGTTCTAAGGACCAGATAACATACAATACGGACAGTTGCCTCAATCAAAACGAAGTGGACAAACTCCGTAACCTGATCCAGGAGGACTTACGGTGGACAAGAAATGTTGCAATGGGACAGATTATTTTAACAATCGGCGTGATCCTACTTTACGGCATAATGAAAACACTGGACAGAAGAATGAAGAGTTTAACGAAAAAAAATAATAAACACTCGTGCAACAGCTAAGTCAAAATTACATACGTCAGCAAATCACACCACAACAGGCGTCATCAAATTCCACCGCGTACAATAGCATTATTATTTATATACATCAGCAAATAACTAGTAAGGTCTAGGTCAAATTTATATTGTAAACACTATTACCATAATAATATTTTTTTTTTTTTAAAGGGGGGTGTACTGTTACAGTACAATATCTTTGTGCTGTATCTACAATCTACATCGCAATCTTATGATCTTTATCGCACGTTCAATATCTATTAAATGTTTCTACTATCCGGGATCAACACGTAGTCGTTAGTATATAAGATGCACCTTTGGATAATTATAACCAGACTATACTACAACTTTGTCTCATTTATACCTAATCATATACTGCCAAGAAGTTTGGCAAATACGAATTGTATGATTTAGGTTTGAAACTCTTACCTGTTTTATTGTTGTTTAGTTTTATTTTCACTTTACCCAGGTCGGCCCCGAATTTTGCCTTTGGAACGTGGTGACACTCGTTGTCAAGGGCTTCAACGTGAAGTCCGAGCGCCGCATAGCGACATTATTTTATACCTATACATTTTATGTTTACTTGTGATCAAGGCGACATATATGTATATACAAGTAAACAATAATATATGACGATGTTCTACATCGTCATATATTATTGTTTACAGTTTATCTGTGATAATCACACTTTGGGTTGCGACGATAATAATTAGCTATCCTTTTTGATTTCGCGTAATTTTTGTGACCTACATCCATCACAACTTAATTATCTCTAATCTCTGTTTCATCAACCGTGCTCATGAAACCTCACATTTTATATAAAATAATGTAAACGTATGGATTGTCACGTCCTAAGTACTATAATGATCGCTTAATAGCAAATACGTCTCATATCTATATATTATTATAAACAGTAAAACCGATATACAGTAATTTAATAGAAGATAACAACGACGTATACTGAGACCCTTTTACGACTACCAAAAATAAGAATGTTTTTTTTAAGCAACAGTGGAAATGTTTAGGTACTTCGATGTAACAGAACCGTTTCTTTGCGGATAAAGGCATTTAAATGTCGTTGTATCCGGTGGAAGTCGTTTAGTTGACTGTAAAGAGGCGGGCTGTCGTCAGGAATTTCAAAGTACCAACACTTATCAATCTGCTTAACTGAGTTTTACAGTATTTTGCTAAATCATTCATGTTTATCTTGATTATTTTCATTAGACGGCTAACGGCCGCTTTCTACATTTCTCAATCGAAATATTGCTATCTAAGTTAAAATTTTGACTTATTTTCTATGGAAGATCTGTCAACATTCTAACGGCAGTTAGTGAATGTCGTAAAATGGGTACACAAATGAGAGTCTACATATTTATTGAATGATTTAATATTAATTTTAAAATGTGTATCCTACAATGATAGCGTTAAAAATATACCTGGACATAATGCATGCAACTACTAGCGACGTAGAACATTGCCAGACAGAAAATTTGATTGTAGGTACCTTTAGAAGAATGTCGTTAGAGGTTGACTTAGTCAAAGTTATGTAAAGGATATGTATATCATTAGGTAAATTTAGTTTATCTAGTTATTGTTACTTGGAGTAATCTTAGCCACACTAGAAAAGCGTTATGCATATTCAAAAGTTTATTTTAAACCTAGTTAATTCATAAATTTACTAAATGCTTCATGTTTATTTTTTCGTACTCCAGTAATTTTCCAAGATGAAAAATATAAATATATTATGTGAGCCGGTAAATTATTTCAAAACAAGATAACATTGAAACAATAACACACTGTCTGGTACAATTTATTTTATGATAAAATCTCCACGCGCTCTGAATAGTCTGAATTATAAAATTGTAACCTTTCTTTATGCTATGAAACGAATATTTTATCGTATTACAGTACAAATATCATTTTAGTGTCCCTAATTTGTTATTAGAATACAAATATATACCTAAATGAGAGATTTAAGATAATATGAATATTATTACCTCGACCGATAAGAATATGTTTTACATACTTTCAAAGTAGCACGCTTATGTAACCGCAATGGATTAGACTGAAGTATGCATTATAAAGACATTTTGCTCGTTATGTTTCGTCGTCAGGTATTTTTATTTTATATTGTTAGAAACTGTATCAATAACTAGTATTATAATTATACAAATATATATTGCTATACTGTATAATTGTATAAGTTATATTCCACTTCCGGTGTTATTTAATTTGTAGTTATAACATAAAATACCTGATGTTAATAAATAGTTATTAATTATATAAAATATGCTAAGGATTTATAATAATTGTAGTCGTTGTTAACATTTTATAATACAGGCGCTTACATTATTTCCGGTTATGTCTTATCAGTATAAAATACGCCCCTTCCGGTTTAATACCGCGTGGTGGGAAGTAGCACGAGCGCTTTTACGGCAGTTGAGTTCTAAACGTCGAAGTGTAAAGAAGTGAAATTGCAGTGTAATATCTGTGAGCACAGCAATAAAGTAATTGTGAGTGAATATTATAACGGTCGTTTTGATTCCCCCTGGCCTATTAAAATTTATTATTTTATTTGTTGAGAGGTACATAGAACTAGCTCGCCTGTTAAAATACCAAACTCTTACAAGAAACTCACGTAAGTTCCGGTAGCTCACATACCTACCTTGCTGTTGTTGCAACGACTCATAAGCCACAGCAACTGCTTGGTATCTGAGTGTATGTCGTACCTTTGTATAAGAAAGGGCGAAAGCATATAAAAATGCACCGGTCACAGTTCAAGATACAGTAATGCTTATGAAAATTGCCTGACTCGTACGTTTTCCACTCTGAGGGCCTTTTTATTGTCATGCGTGTTTGCGCCCGCATGCAGGCCAGGCGCGCATGCGCGTTGCGGGTCGCACGCAGAGCAGATATTTTTCGCCCCGCCGCCCGTGCGCCGCGTGCATGTGGCGCGCATGACAATAAAATCATGTATGATACGATAGGTTGTGGGTAGCACGCATGCATGCCTGGCCTGCATGCGGGCGCAAACACGCATGACAATGAAAAGGCCCTGAGACCTGAGACCTATTTAGGGCCTTTTCATTGTCATACGTGTTTGCACCCGCGTACAGGCCAGGCACGCATGCGTGTTGCGGGCCGCACGCAGAGCAAATATTTTTTGACCCGCTGCCCGTGCGCCGCGTACGTGTTGCGCGCATGACAATAAAAACATGTATGATACGATAGGTTGAGGGCCTTTTCATGTCAATGAAAAGGCCCTTACAGTCCAGCCAGTGAATAGACCAAGGTGTAAATTCTGCAAACCATATTAACATACTTATTTATTTTTCTTATGTTGGGTCATCTTGCCTCAATTTGCGCCATGTAAAATGATAATGTTTATCCTGCAATTCAATAAAAATAAACCTTTATTTACCATCGCCAGTTGGCATTGATCAGGACAATCTTTATATTAATCACTTTTATACTTTTGCTTTGCATAATATAATATATGTATGTTCATAACGGTAATTAACGAGATCATACATCATACATTTTGTTTCGGTGCTTGACGTTTCCAGCAAATAGCGAACAATGGTGGGTGTAACCTATAAAAATGTTTATCCGAAACTTCGGGCGGAACGACATAAACTTACAGTCAAGTTTCTTCGGATTTGTTTCTTTCAGAATGACGTTACTCCGTTGTTCAGAATCCTTCATAAAAGAGTTTAGGACAATTAACAGGTTATGTACTGAAATTCAGGACAATTTCCGGAATAAATGTGTCACGGTTCAAACAGTCTGGTCGAAGCCTCGTCATTTACGTTTAGTGGTAGGCGTACCACTGGGCAAAATATCAATCACTTAAAGGTAAACAATAAGCATGATCGAGTAAATACCCGTAAGGAATAAAATAGAATCTTGACATTGAAAATTTAATTTCATATACTTAAAAGCAATAACCGCTTAAAACACTTTTAACACTGATAATAGTTGGAACAATGCAGTTGCTTATTTAAATTTATTAATACGAAGCAGGTAAGTGTCGGCACAAATATAAACACCATATTTAAACTCTTCTAGGGATCGGACTTACAATACTCGGCACTATGGTGAATTCATTGCCTATACACTATACTTACATATATTTTCTGCATCACATAATCCAATTAATGCAGATAAATAACAAAATACAGAGAATACAAATTAAAATGACAATTCATGTTATTATAAGTAACCACGATCGTAATAAACAGTATAATCAAATATGTGTATTGGCCTTGGCAATGTTATGTGTAAACAGTAATATTGGTTATTCAATATACCCGCATAATATTACTATTTACAAATAGCTGAGTAACGGGAATATTTATTGAATAATAATTCATGATGACGTTTTTAATCTACGAATTGGAAGATGTTTTAAGAATGCACTGGAACGTATAGCGAAATAAAGTCAATGGTAATGTGGTCCTAGTAGCACAGCTTAATAGAGCTGCTTTACCTAGGAATTCAGAAAGGAAGAAAAAAGAAAAATACTTTGGAAATGAAGAATTTTGTTAGTTTTCCATCTGAGAAAAAATAATTGAACTGAAAGAAAGAAGGCGACGGTAGGGTACGATTGCGCACGTTGATGTTTATTCATTTAATTAGAATCAGTTGACAAATACAAAGAAATGCTCACTTTAGATTGCGTTTGGATGTTAGGCGTAAGTTTATATTGCTGTCTATATCTAAAGCAAAAGCTAACGATAATGAATAACGGTAATTTAAAATAGAAGATTAAAGATTCGTATTGAAGATTAGACAAAAATTGAGGATAAACAGCAAAGCCGGCAAACGTCTAGTCTATTCCTTAATTAACATTAAATCCAATTAAAATTCGTACAGATTTAGTGTAAATCTTACAAAACAAACTTTTAATTAACTTCGCTCCTTAAAAATATTTATTATAAGAATTACCTTTTAGTTAAACCATTCTTTTGACGTTACTATGTATAAAATAACAAAGATCGAACTAAAATAAAGAACTGAACTGTCTAGTGTTTATTTTCTACCTTTTCACTTTATAATAAAGATTGTTATTAGTAAAATTCTTTAAGGACTAACAAGAAATCACTAGAACTTTATATTTACTCAGAAATCAACATAGCCACTGTCTGCCAATGAATTTCATAGCAAAAGTAGTTAATTATAAGAAATATCTCACTATAATTCAAAGTCTTATAAATTCGTCTATTATTTAAATAAAATATTGTAACCGGTATTGATCTCAGGACTTCAGTCTTAAAAATTGTTACGTAACTATTGTAAAAAGACAAAATACTATGTCATGTGACTGCAACACAAACCCCGTAAGTGGTCCTTTTAACCATTAACGCATAAGTATTAATCAATGCACATCATTTGAAAAATTCATAGATGAGTATACTTATATTCGCATATAAATCCTATCCTAATAACTTAACTTAAATAATATTATAAAAGCGAAAATGAGTTTGTTTGTTTGCTATCTTTTCACGCCTAAACCACTAAACCGATCATCCTGAAATTTTGCATATATGTTGTCAGGTGTACAGAAACGGACATACGCTATCATCCCGAAAAAATTACTGTTCCCGAGGAAAACAACAATAACGTTCTTATGATAAATAGATGGCGCCACGTGTCTTTCGAATCATGATTGAATTATATTATTACAAGTAGAGTACAACCCCAACAAAAAACAATTCTAAATTAACGCGAGCGAAGCCGCGGGCAGAAGCTAGTAAATTATATTTTTCCAAAGAACACTGCCTCACTTTTATTAGTTCCTGTATTGCGGAGGACTTTACAACTATTCACACAACGGACCCAGATTCAAAACAACTAATCGTGGATCACATAAATTTGTGTCCTGTGTTGGGATCAAATCCACTTACTCGGCGCAGTGGCAACAGCAAGGCGATCACTTAAACCACTACGCGATCCTTGTAATTATAAGTAATGTCTCTTAACTAGAGACCTCTTAGTGGGCCGGCAATGCGCAAGTAAATACCTGTGGTGTTACAAGAGCTAATAGACTACAGTAATCCCTAACTACCTGAGAGGCTGTAAGCTTTTCTGACAACTTGGCAATATACACAAATATTATTTTGAGTTTATTATTTTCATTCTTTAGAAATAGTATTTTCAGGTCCTTAGAGATCACAATGATATTTCTTATGCTTATAATTCAGTACAATAATGGATACAAAGTAAAACAAACAGGATGTTGAATGAAGCCGTTGGGAAAACTTATAAAGATCTTACATTAAGGGCCTCTTTCACAATTTCCAAGCAGGATTTATCTATAATATGTCTTGCCACCACTTTTATTTGTGCTAACAAAACAAATACAGCATGCGATTCATATTTCAAATAGATAACTTTCACTTGAGTATTGTAGAACAAAATATACGCGTTATGATATTTATCATATAGATACTTATAAAATACATCATTACTATTAAACCGTTTATATGGAAAAATAATCTCAAAATTAATATTCATTCTGCTTCTACAATCATTCGTTATAGCCTCTTCGTACCTAAATTCACACATGCCCTCCGAACCTCTCAATTTTGGAAGCATTTAATACTTTTGGAAAAAATCGACGATACTATTCGGCATACACGTAGCAAAATTTTAAATTTGGCCATGAATGACCGAGTGTGGCTCCAGGCAACCCTACCAGTTCTCTTGGGTGGCCTCGGCGATCGCAAAATTAGTGATGTCAGTTTACCAGCGTTCCTGTCCTCGGTCCACTGCACTGAAGAATTGACCAGGAAAATTTTAGCTCCCACACTGGTTAATTCTGAAGTGTCGTGCAAGTCCGACGCAGTAAACGCTTGGAAAATGATCTGTCCAAGCTCTGATTTGCCATCCGATCTAGTCTCTCAGAGTCGGTGGGACGGGCCGCTCTGCAACATGGTGAGAGAACATCTCATAAACACATCTCTTAATGTTGCTGAGCGTGCCCGTTTATTGGCTGTGAGGGAGTGGGAATCGGGTCTTTGGCTCCAAGCACTCCCTTCGTCCAACATAGGCACTATGTTGGACGATACAACGTTCCGCATCGCTTCTTGCCTTCGTTTAGGTGCTCCATGTGTTTCTCCGCATCGATGTCACTGTGGGGAAGCCGTCGATGGCCTTAGCCACCATGGCCTATCATGTAGCAGGAGTGCCGGTCGTTTTTCGCGGCACGCCAATCTTAACAACATTATCCGTCGTGCTCTTGTCACCGCCGGCGTGCCAGCTCATCTCGAACCTAATGGTTTGGCACGTGACGATGGGAAGAGACCGGACGGTATGTCATTGATGCCTTGGAAGATGGGTAAGCCCTTGGTGTGGGACGCAACGTGTGTCCACACCCTTGCGCCATCACATCTTTCCAGCACGGCGGGTTGTGCTGGTGCTGCTGCTGCATCTGCGGAGACTCTCAAACGGCGCAAATACAAAAACCTGGTAGGGGATTATGTTTTTGAGCCATTTGGGGTCGAAACGCTAAGGTCATAGGGTCCCAGTGCTCGTGCGCTCTATAGAGACATAGCAAAAAGGTTAACCGACGCTTCCCGTGACCAGAGGGCTGGCCTTTATTTTGCAGAAAGAATAAGCATTGCCATTCAACGTGGCAATGCTGCCAGTCTTCTGGGCACACTACCAGTCGACTGTGATGCGGAGGAATTTTATGACGCCTATTAGAGGGTTTTCTTTTTCCTTTCTGTTTTATAATATTTTAGGTATAAGTTATTTTGAATTAATTGTGGTTATATGTACATATTTGAAATCTCAAAATAAAGTTACCTCGCAGTTTATGGTAGATAATTGCAGGTAGGGTTTTAGGATAAGAAATTCTCAATAGCAGCCTAGCGTAAAGAAGTTTGCCACGTTACACACCCCTTTGATCCTAAGCACGTAAAACCATTGGCTCTGCATTTGATGTATCGCTGGTCGTGTCGGAATACCGTCCTGTCAGAATATGAGCATTAAGGAACAGAAAGTACACTTGTGTTTGCGCAAACACTCCACCGTGACCGAAATTCGGTCCAAAGGAAATTAATTTACGCGGCAACGTAGGCCAATTATACAATGTTTAATGTCGTGCTTGTCACCCAAATTAAGCTTTAGACACACTTGAGACCGCTTCAAACATATTATCATTAATAAATTAGCGCACTCTTAAAAAATCGTAACATTAAATATTCTAGTAAAACTCCAACAGACAGATAGTAATAAAACTATTTTAATAGCATCCAATGCAAAAAGCATCCCCAGTAAATTTTAATGCCTTGATTTGAACAGTTGAAGATGTATCAAATACATTCATGTAAATAGATTTGATTTTAAAACTTGTGAAAATCGCACACTTTCATAAATTGAAATTGTAAATGTTCATGCTACAGTATTACATCAATTAATACCACTCTCTCATTAATCCTTTATTACGAACATGTCAAGCGTGACATTGAGATTGTAATAAAATAACGATTAAAATGTGACAAACACGTTTTCATAAAATTTAATGTATAAATGTGTTGGACAGGCATATCGTTATGAGCCTTTCCGATATTAATAAAATACCGGTAACGGACTTTTGTATGTACAATAGTAGATATTATATTATTAATATCGAAATGCGAAGATATCATGGCAGAGCTATAGGAACAGAAGTTGGCTTTGTACCTAGTCTCGCCATAAATATTGTTAGGTACAAGGAAAATTCTTTTTTTGTTCTGTTGCATAAAAGATTTGTTACTGTAATGTGTGTTAGTTTATACATTATTATAATAACATTAATAAAACTATATGAATCTCATTCAAAATGATCTCCATTGGCTTTAATACAGTCCTTTAAACGTTGAGGCCATTTATCAATAGAAACACGCACGCTTTCCATGGGAAAATTCTTTTTTTAGGGACTTCAAATTATCATGGCGTTTAGAGCATACCATACTCTCTAAATCTGACCATAAATCTTAATCCAGCGAATTAATATCGAGACTAGATGACGGCCAATCTTCAGCTCTGGCCGTCATCAAAATCAAAATTTTACAATATGATATGTTAACAATCATAATTCAACCGCATCCAGCTTTCATATAATTAGACGTTTGTAAAGTGAATGAGTGCGAAGATGCGTTAATTTTCATCTAAAATGTTGTATTAAACTATAACTGCATAAACACTTTTAAAAAAAGGTAGAAGTTAGTTTACATAGCTGAGCTTTTGAATCTTGATTCCATGGAATCAAGACTCAAAAGCTCCTCATCAGGAGTCCATAGTAAACCTGTCAGTGTTTGACCATTACAAGTTCTGGACGTTGAGCACACCAATTAATGTAGATGTTTACATACGGTCAAGAGTCGTGAACAAGCTTACTGTCAAACAATCGAATCTGTTCAATAGTTCCACCTATTTATTACATCCTCGCCTTTTTTACTTATAGAATCAAGAAAACCTAGCTGTTAATATATTTTTAAATTCTTTAGCTACACGATCTCTACGTCTATAAATATATAACGTTATTAAATTAGACGTCAGTAGGTAAAACAAAGTTGTAATAATTCCTTCTAAAATCTAATTTCTTTCAGTTAAATAACTTACAGGTAAGTTCAGAGTTTGTGATTTCAACCGAATGTAACTTAGGCATTTTATTATTAACCGACAAAGTTTGATTTCTGAACAAAATTTTATATGAACTTATAAAAGCTTTATTAAAACCTCTTATTGCTTTGATACAAGTCAGTCAACTTTGTTTTGGTTCAAGAGAACAATAAACAATACTCGACAATGTTGTAAATTTGATAACATTTTATAAGTTATTGTCGCATAAATAATACTAAACTAAGTAACTAAGCTTATAATTGTAACTGACTGTAATTTGTAAATCAGGCAGGATTTGAAATATATAATATATCAGCCCTGTATTATACTGTCCCACTACTGGGCACGGGTCTCTTCTCAGTGTGAGAAGGGTAAGGCCATAGACCACCACGCTGGCCTAGTGCGGGTTGGCAGACTTCACATATCTTCGAGAACATTATGGAGAACTCTTAAACATGTAGGTTACCTCACGATATTTCCTTCACCGTTAAAGCGAGCGGTAATTGACTTAAGTACGCATATAACTTCGAAAGTCAGAGATGCGCGCCTTGGTATCGAACTCGAGACCTCTGCGTGGCAGTCTAACGGTCTCCCACTAGGCTATGATTGTATAATAATAAAAAATAGCGTACTGCACTAGCTTTAAGGTCACTTAAGCCACAAAAAGCACTGAACGGTTATAACAAATTGTCTGCACCTAAATTAAAATAAACGTCAAATGTTAACTTGAATTGCATTATAATAATAATAATAATAAAAATTTATTTCGGATATTAACTCCATATTTTGTTAGTAACAATTACTTAAAAACGATGTAAGTATATACAATTATTAAAAAATTAATTCATGTACCTTCCTGCTGCACCGGCCCCGCCGCTATGCCTACGGGTCCAGTGCCACAGGAAGGGACAGTCAAGCCTACCTATGATCACCTTCATTGCAGTTCACATTCAGCGTTTATTAGAATAGAACGGAACTCTATTTTGATCAGATCTTATTACAATTCGCTCTCAGAATGTGTAAGCGAATTGTTATTTTCACATGCTGCTGTAATGTATCGTATTACAACATTGGCAGACTTTTCATTCATATTAAAGATCATATCCAATGAAATTGACTGTCCCAACTTGTTGCAAAAATTGCATTTCAATGTACCTCAAAGAAATTAGGATGTTTTTTGATTTCAATAGCCTCGCGAATCAATAGAGAAGATGGTTGGAATGTACCACCAGCTTGGGATCCAGTCATTCAAATAGTCAAACCCAAGAAGAAGCAAACCACAGCTAGACTTCATGATACTTTGAGCTCATTCTGCGTAAATAGAAACACCCATGATTAAATTATGTTCGGGTAATTTGAAATAACTACACTGGAACATTGAGACAACTGCCATCTTAGTCTCCCCGTGACCATGGCTGCTGAAAAGCAACCGAAACGTCGGGGAAAGTGTGAAAAGAAAGACAGTGAAAAGAAAAACACAAATATAAATAGTATAATAGTATAGTAATAGTATAAATAGTTTTAAAAGTTTCAATTATTTAATTAGCTTAAAAATTAGTAAAGTTTAATAGTAATAGTAGTGTAAGAGTTTTCAAAAATTTTGTAATAAAGTGTCAAATAAACAACGCGATAAAATCCGTATATAGTAGTTTAATTTCAATGAATAACATTCGCGTAAACAGAAGACAATACTAATTTAATTAGCTTAAAAATTAGTAAAGTTTAGTAGTAATAGTAGTGTAACAGTTTTCAAAATTTTGTAATAAAGTGTCAAATAAACAACGCCATAAAATCCGTATATAGTAGTTTAATTTCAATGAATAACATTCGCGTAAACAGAAGACAATATTATGCAGGTGAATTCAAGCCAACATTTTAGTTCTTCACTATTGAAGGCAAATAAAATTTTCGTGGACCCCCATTTTTTGTCACGCCAACGTAGTCCCCCATCGAGTCTCCCGTGGACCTCTGGGGGTCCACCTGGACCACTTTGGGAACTACTGATTTAAATAAAAGAACCACATTTGTTCAAAGGATTTAGTCAATTGACTTCCCCCGTTTCGGTATGCCTGCTACGCATAAAAAACGGCAACCGTTGTCTATTTGTCTTATTGTTAACCTGACCTACATATGACTTGACTGCTAAACATGTTCTGTATCTATAAAAACGATGTCAGTTTATTGACGTAGCTTATGTAGATAGGTCATGTTATATAGAACATGTCAATTTTGTATACACGTCATGTGTTATAAAGTTTGGGATGAGTTTACAACTTATTCGTAACTCAATATACACATCAAACATAATTAGATTTGCGCACTTGACGAGAGCGCAAGTAAACTTACTTGTTTAAAAGTAAATAGTCTAAAAGCGTTTATGCTTTAACTCATTATTTATTTTTCGAGTCGTCTCTTTCAGATCTTTAGAAAATAAACTTTTAGAAAATGTTTTTAACGTAGTATTTAGTTATCTGAGCCGCTAATAAATCACACCAGCTGATTTACAATCCGAGAGACAGACAAATCCGATTTCTCAGCAGCTTTTTATAAGGAATTTTTATTATGTTCGGGATCCACGAACACGGGTGGGATTGATCAGCAATAAACTAGGAGTACATTCGTGTAACGTGATTTTTCTAAAACCACGTAGGTACTAAAATTCTCCTGTGTTCTTTTAACGCCTTGGTTGTTCAGCCAGTTCATGTACAGGATATGTTCACCGGTTTAATGGGTTAATCTTATACACGACGACTTTTATTCTCAGGAACTCGGATGTTTTGATGTATGTAGCGTCTTTTACGATCGTGAATAATCCGGTCATGATGTTCTCGGAGAGTGCTTTTGTTGGCTAAATGACAGACTGAAGAATTTATAATTATTGGAAAATATAAATTAATGTCAGGCCCCATGGTTCACATGGGGCCTGACATTAATTTCCCTAATTTACGTTGGGAAGACCCAGAACAATATTTAATAAGCATTTAATTTTTTAATAAGCATTTAATAAGCATTTTATTTCAGTTAAGGTTACACAGATGTTACATTTACTATGACAGCCACACTAGGCGCAGCCTGTGTCGTGGCTATCAATGAATACGATTGACTTACGCCTAGAATTTAACTATTATAAAAATATGGAAATATATAATAAATAGTAGTACACTGAATATGAGTGCGTGTGTGTGTCTGAGTGTGTGTGTGTGTGTGTGTGAGTGTCAAAGTGTGAGTGATTGTGTATGTGTGTAAATTTGTGTATGTAAGAAGAGCTCAAGTAATGGTACAGACAACTGTAGGATACTCAAAGCGATTCATCAAGCAATAGTTTTTAGGAGTTGTTCCGTGTCATGATAATTTAATGTGGACATAATCTTTTTAACTTTAAAGTAAACTTCACGAGTAGAGCAGTGCTTAAAATTAAATTTTTTTACTACTTTATTATACAAACAGGGGAACATATATTTTTTAAATCTTTTGGTGAATGTAGTCTTACATTTTGTGACAGGAAGCTTGAAGACCCTCGTATTTAACATATTATTGTAATTAGGGGAATTCAGGATATTGATTAAAATAATAGTCTTATATCAGAGATGTGTAATATGAAATCTGCCTCGATAGCGCAGCGGTAGTGTGTGTTGCTCATGCATAGCAATGCATGCGTTCCCGAACTCGATTGCTAGGTCTGGCAGTAGGTGGTATTGGGTTTTCTGTTAAGAAATTCTCAGAAGCACGGCGTCCGGGGCTGTGCCCCAATAGACTGCCCCCCAGCAAAATGTATGCAATACCCCGTTTATACAAACACTCACGCTTATCCCATAGGGAAAAACGGCGTGAGATTATGTAATTAAATAATATGAAAAATTAAATTATACATAAGCCGCATGTATTCTTATCAATCAAATCTTCAGACCAAATAATTAAAAACCTATTGAGTCTAGCCGTGCATCAGTATATGGCTGCGACGTAACAGATTGAAGTTGATCATTGAGGTACATGGATAATATCATCAATAGCACCTTTAAATTTAACATTGATTATAATTTGAAACGATTCATCATATAGTTCATTAAAATAAAAGGGTTTTGGAACATATAGCTTTGACGATGCCAGGAAAAGCGCAATGACGCATTTTTACCCTTTACCACGTGCGAATGGAGCTTCAAAAAAGGTTATAAACTGAAGAGAATCAAAAGGCAACGCGTATAGCTCAGCCGCTTTTATTCCTGTGCTGAATAGCGCGCCAGACAAGGCTAGCAATGTTTATAAGGAATATTAATGAAATATAGTATGATTCGTATAGCAATAAAGCGTAGCGGACTGTAAAATAGAGTAATTGGCGCATGAATGTGTAGTAACGACACAGATTAACGTGACAAACACATAGACGTAGAAACAAATGAACTAGGTTATTTCATGAAGTTCAGGAATAAATTAAATTTAGCAACAGAAAATTTTTATACTTGTAATGAAACATGAGAGTTATGATGTAAGAATAGAATACAGTAAATATTAGCTTAAAACTGAAAACTTATACAGCTTCATTTATAATTAGACTATTGAAATTAATTCGAAGAAATAGTAGTTTGTTCTTCTCGAAAGTCACAAAGAATCACAATTCATGTTGATTATTTATATCAAAATACTGAAAATTCTAGCAACGAGAAATTTGTTTATTAAAATTTACTCGTTAAAATTGTTACTCGTAAATTTATAATACAGATTGCGTAATATTTACAATGACGTGTTTTAATCGAGATAAACATTTGCACTTAGGACATAATATAATGCAATAAACGAATTAATAATATAATAATATTCTACCACATACACACAACACCATCTAGCCCAAATCACAGATAATATAATACTATACTAGTACCCAAACTAAGCAGAGCTTGTACTATGGGTACTAGACAATGGATAAACATACGAGTTCATATATACTTTTTTTTTGTAAATACATACATATTATACATAGAAACACCCAGACCAAGATAACACATCCAAGTTCATGCACACAAATGTTTTATTTGTGCGGGAATCGAACCCGCGGCCTCAGGCATGGCAGTCGGTTACACTAACCACTACGCCATCGAGGCCATTGTTATTTAATCAGACTGTTTTTTTAAATAGGTATCTATGTAATACTAATATTTCTTATTGTTTATTTATTTATTTCGTCGGTTAACTCAAAGCATATATTATATATAATATACTAGCTGTTACCTGCGACTTCGTCCGCGTAGATTTTAACTAAAAAGTGTTTGTCTCCGCGGAACCCTATTTTTTTTCTAAAATCAACGTAGCCTATGTTACTCCTTATAAGATCAGCTATCTGCCAGTGAAAGTCCCGTCAAAATCGGTTCAGCCGTTTCGGAAATTAGCCGGAACAAACAGACAGACAAACAGACAGAAATTTAAAAAATAGATGTTTTCGTATAGGTACCCTATATACTTTCATATGCAATAGATAAAAAGCTGTTATTTTGACATTACAAACAGACACTTCAATTTTATTTATTTGTATAGATAACATGTTAGTGAATAGTTTAGATGATAGGGTTCTAATATACATCCCACTTACGACCTAACACAGCATTCATAGTTAAGACAACAACATTATGTCAAGTATTTACAAACAATATTCGTAAATTGTTATTTTCGTTTTTTGCATTAACTTGCGTTTTGAAATTAAAAAATAAGTATTAGAAGAAAATACAAACAAACATAGCACTTTACTTATTCTTCTTTAACTAATTATTTTTGAAGCGATATAATAGTATATTGTTACTGGGACAATTCATTATTTTTCTTGCAGGACACATTGTACGTGAGGTCCCATTTCATGGTCAGGTTATCAGATACCATTTCAGGATCAGGTTTATTCGCATTTGCAAATTAATAATATCAGTGACCTACAAAAAGTACGCGTCTTAAAAGGCTAACTGACAATCAGTGTAGTTTTGAGAATATAGAGCATTGGAATTAAAGCGATGACGTCAGCGTCCTGAAATGTACGTTTTTTGAGTCACACATACAGGTAAAGTCAGACATACATGCCTCTTGAGAGCCATCAATAGGTATTATCAGCATCGTATAAGACATGTTACTCTGAAATATTGACTAGTTCGCCTTACTTCAAAAATATTGATCATGTCGGAACAATCTAGCCAAATACCTAATTTCCAAAATATTTATTTATATTTTTGGTTTATATATAGGTCACTTAAGAAATATAAAGACGCGGCTTATATAATTTATTCCATTAATGGTGGCTGCGTGGCACCGTGTTATATTGCCTTAAAGTAATTAACTTTATGGTTAATTAATCTTCAGAGACTGTTCGATATACGTCTCGTTAACTCTCCATCTGGCCCAGCTAACTTTACGGGATTTGCAATTCACAATATGTAATTATACGCGTACTTTCAACACATTTTCGACACACGTGGTTATTTCAACTTGTCAGCATAATTTAAACATAATCCTCATAATTTCCTAAATTCGCACACACGTGCACAGTACACGTGACATAGACCTGTAATGTAAGTTGTGTTCCGACGTTTCATGTATAAATACTGTTGACGAACCGCGGCTAGCTTATTCAATAAATGTCTACCGACCGAACTACGTGTTTTACTTTTTAATATTGCAAGACCTACACAGCCTACACTACTACTAGCACTCCATACAAAAAGCATAACGCATTCTTAAGATATTTCGAGTTCGCCATGTACTCCGGTTACATAACCCATATATATTTACCTACCATTTTTTACATTCTATGTAAAATCTCGTACTTATTGTATGGTGGAATGTAAGTATCCAAAATATTTGTAACATTGAGTATTCAAACATATTTTAGATAAAAAGCGTTCAAATTAGCATTCGGTAAAGTACCTATATTTGCTGGAAGTAATATCCAATCGTAAGCCAATGTTTCCTGCTCGCACATAATCCGACATTTCCAAATACTTGTCCTGCTTTTACCCCAAAGCTTTGACGTACTTGACGTAGATCTAACCGCTAGCCCGAAAACAAGTGAGTAACATTGTACAATCCAACATTGTACATTCCAACGTGTTCTGCTTGTCACTTTGTAGACAGATCGTGAAGACTCTGAAATGTGCTCAAAGAACCTTCACTAAAGAATCTTCTTTTACAGTCGTCCTTCATGCATACTTAAAAAAGAGTAACTGTTCAATATACTACTTTGTATTTTAATATTTTGAACGTCATGCAGCAGTCATGAAACAAAATCTATAGTTCGCGTACACCTTGTTACCGCGACGGCGCAGCGACGCTGACGTCATGTAAATAATATCCATTTCGCTTTTATACAGCTTATATATATAACGCCATAATGTTGGTAGCAGTATGATTAAAAATAAGTTTCAGATAACATACATTGTTTTCCAATGAGTTTTATATTATAATATGAAGCTTTTAATGGTCTGAAAACGATCCGCCAGCCATCTTTTTCAGACCATTATAAGTCTTCCGAAGACCGCATTTAGTACCGTGGAGAGACTTATATCCAGCAGGGTATTGAAATAAGGTAGTTGATTGATTGACAATAGATGACCATATTGCGTATATAAAGTCGAACCGAGAACGGTGTTTGTGTATAATGAGTTGACCCATGTTGTTTTGTAATGACCCGATCTAATAATGATAAGCCGTAACTTATGTTTGATGTTTGGTTGGTTATAGAGTCCCTCGTAATACAATCATTAACGCTTCGGCGGGAGCTGTCTATTTAAAAAAGTAGAAAATTCTATAATTTACAATTATGATGTGCATGTTACGATGCCTATTGTATTGTGTACTAGATTTGGCTCGCAGCTTCGCTCGCGTAAATGTAGTTTAGCTTAGTGACAGTACTTTTTTCTGGATTAAAGGTATCCTATGTCCTTTTCTGTTTCCCTGACAACGTGTTTCATTTTCATTACGATCAATCAAATAGTAAAGGCGTGAAAGCGTAACAAACAAAAAGCAAACTCACATTTGCATTTATAATATTAGTTAGGATTGTCTTTACAGCCTGTACAGTTCGAGCGAGTCGTCGTATTTTTATTTTTCCTGTTTGTAACTGAGAGCATAGTCATAATAATCTTAAAAACAATGTGACTTTCTTTCTCTCCACGAGCACGTATGTAGGGACATATAGGATAAAAATATTTCGCTTTAATCTACCACATGCTTATTGTTTATTACTAATATAGCACGTAATGTTATTACCAAGTCATAAAACATGTACGGTTTTATGAAAACGTATGTAGCTACCCAAATAGAAATTCATTTAATAATAAACAAAACATTTCACTCGTGTGTTTGCGCAACTATTGCTTCGATAAATCTATACAGTTGTGCTACAGTCAGCGACATAGGTAGCTAAACATTAATCCAATTTGTAACAGTATTTTATAAAAAATACTACCGTAATGAATTGTGTTTAAAATAACTATCCTTTAATTATACCAACAGTGAAATCTCGGGAATGTTTATTGACTTACATATATCGCTGACTGTACCTACAAGTTAGGTATAAATAAACTATCGATATAGGAAGTTAAGGGCTGTGGCAAATATGTTGGTTCAGCATCAGAATCGGGTGACAATCGTCTAAAGATGAAGATATGACTGAAAGCCAGAGTATGTGAAAGTTCTACCCACTACAACCATCCTGGTGGTTACCAAAAATACAAAAACACAATATCATAAAAGAATCCCGACCATGCCTTTAGGCCCTTTCCGAAAGAGCTTACTCGCCCTCTCGCCATAACGGCATGACAACAAACGACCAGAACGTTAAATCTGACGTCCGCGATTCCACGAACGCTATTTTACGATAGGCTTAGATTACCTTAGTACTATCTAATACCCGTACCACAGGTAATTCTAAAATTGACTCTAGCGGAAACGTCGATGAACTAATCTAAATCTTTACTATTATAAAGCTTTTAGATTTTTTGTTTGTCTGTATGATTGTTCCCTAAATATTTGATAAAGGCCGAATGCATTTAAAAAATCTCTATTCTAATGTACAGCTACTGCACTTACTTAAAATCTGAGGCATGTTTAATCTCAATCAGTTGAGTTCTTGAGATACAGCTTGACCCCGTATGCCAAAAATTTACGAAAACGCAGTTGCGGGTTCAGCTAGTGTATGATAAGTCAAACCGACGATTAAACGCATGAAATAGTGCCAAGAGCTAGGCATAGTCATGATAAACACCGTCCCGCTTCATGGCCTCGCTGTCACTAACATTACCTAAACGTCTCTATATTGACGAAGTCGAAGTATCAGGATGCGTGTCAAGTTATTGGATCTTAATAGGTGTTAACGGACGTTGACGTGGACAAGTGTTAGACAATCTGGGTTTTACATGTTTCGGTATCATCCAACTAGATCTGCCAAAATCATACAAGATTTTTTACGATGTGCGTCATTGAATATTGCATGTGACGGATATCAAGACCGGGTGTTCTTTATATCCGTCATATGCAAGTCATAATAACTATTACTCTATTCGTGAAGCACACAATGTTCTGTTCCGTGTGAAATCGAAACTCGCTCTTAGTAAGAGCAGTGGTGAGGCCATTATTTAAACACTACACCCTCTATGCAGGCAACTGATATATTATATGCATACTTTACAATGATAGAAATAACAAACTTAGTAAAGTATTATACTTGGAAAACATACAAGAACCGAACCATGTTACTAAATCATTGTGTAAACAGAGACTTTATGCGAGAGCTCTGAAGTCTTAATCTTCAAGTCAACCTTGATGTCAGAATACAATTAATGTATGTAGTCTACTAAGTTTTTCAAATCAATGCCAGTGCTCTACGACACTGACGCAGTTTCGATCTCGGCCGAACTATAGTCTACGGGGTTGTAGACCCGGGCAAATTCTTGTAATTATATAAAATTTATTAATACGTAGGTAGCAAGTTAAACACCATACTGGGTGACTCATGCTCATCGTATTCATCTCGTTCGCTTTTTAAACTTTCAAAGTACTGAAATATATGTAGCTATCTTTTATCTTGATCTCATCCCATCTCCGAATAGAATGTATTTTATATTGATACAGCAGTGTGCTTATCTCCACTTAGCTTTTTATATCCAAATTCAAAAGCTTTCTCATTACGCAAATTTTACACCTGGCACATCGTTCTTAAGAGCGTTAACGCCAAATCCACGGCGCCTAATTTAGGTAAATGCAATGCTTTCTCATTGACACTGACGCACGTGCAACTGTGTGCGTAGAGTTGGCGTGTCGTTTGGCAGTATAGTCAAGCTAAACCATTTTGATCCGTTCAACTCACAAGCGACGTTAGTTAAGCATCCTGTTGGATGGTAATATAAAAAAAATTTACGTAATCAAAATAAATGATTATTATGTGTTTTTACATTAATATTAATTGCATGGGCTGAGCCGAAAACTGTTATTTACGAAAAATCTTTTTCCTTTTTTCAATAGTATAGCATCTGTTATAACCACCTGTATCACCTTCGTTTTTAGGAGCTTTCCTTCCCAATGTGTAGTAATAATAAAGTTGTATATAAAATAAAGTAGCTATTTTGGGCACTTATCAAGTGAAAATCAGAACAGACAATCTATAGATTCATGTTCATTACTCTTTTGCGCAAAAAATAATGAAACAAGTTATTCATCGTTAGTCTAGTAAGTGAAGAAAATAAAACACTTAAATATCAAATATATTTTTTTTATTAAATTTCGAGTTGTAAGGTAAAGATATCACGGTCGCACTGTATAACTGCATTCAACGCTAAAGATCACTAGAGGTCACACGCGGAGCTCCAAGCGATACGTCCACTCCTTGAAGGGCCTCGCGGCGTACTGATTTGCAACGTTTTACGCGCGCGGTTTTATAGTTATTTTAAAATACATGTCTTGAATAAAACTAAACTAAAAAAAACCTAATGATGTGAAGGTTTTTGTTACAGAATATATTCTTCTATATACAAAATCTTTATTTTGAAAAAACAAGCATAATTTATTGTAAGACTAATGATTTTAGCAGCAGCTTTTTGTCGTAAATTTCACTTTGATTATAGTATGTTTGTTTACGTTTGGGTCTAAATAAAAAAAATACTTTCTAGTTATTTTTGCTAAGGATCTGTACAATAATATAAAATAGTTTGTTTATAAAATTTATAATTAATTTCGAATATGTGAAGCTTTAAAAATAGCTCAGTCAGGAAAAAATAGAAAACACTGTTTGTTTATATGGCCATATGTCATAAATACTTTCATAATATACAAAATCCTCTCTTATAAGTATAGAAAAAATATTTCCTATAATAATATGTAATTCACAGTTTCGTAAGATATATATTGCTACAGAGATGGCAAGCTTTGAAAAGTACGCATTTTGTGTCAAGAGACCAAAATCGGCGTTAACGCTCTTAAGGGCTTAGGCAATTTACAATAAGCGGTTTCGTACTGAAGTAAATAGTACCATACGATCCAAACAAATATGAAAAATATACTACATAGTCTGACGCCTAAACCCCTAAGGCCGTCTGCGGCGTTAAGCGGGTGCACGGACCGGGCGCCTGCACAGCGGCGTGCTGTTTTCTATTATCATCCTTAGAGCAGCGCTGCGTGAGGCGGGTATCCCGTCGCACGCGGAATAATAGAAAATATATTATAAGTGCGATGCTACATACAAGTTCCTGTTTGCTATCCTTTTTATACTTGTACATTATAATTATAGTCTTATCACGCTAGTTTTACAAAGACAGGTTAGAAAAGTACAACTTGAAAAGACGTTGCACTACTTTTTCATAAGTAATGTTTATTATCATAAATAGATAACTTAAAATTTTTAATAGTGTCATGATTTCTTATTTTTGTTAATAATTTTGTTCGGTTTTTTTATTTATCCATCTCGCAACACCGCCCATCGTCATTTTTTAATAGTGGGGTTATTGTGGAAGGGGAAAAAAGTAACTCGGCTCTCGGCGAAAGATCGCTCAGTAGTGAGGAACTAGCATTCAACTGCGTAAGACTTTCTCAACAGTCCGTGTAATTTGCTCTGAATTTGGAAATACAGTACATTTTATACAAGTGAGTTTCTTTATATTTCAGAAGTGGGATCAGTAAGTTCTTAAAATTTTAATTAGTAATTTCGATTGTGTTTTAAACTTTTAGCATTGATCGAACTGATAAGTATTTTAGTATAACCTGCTGGTTTATAATGCTACGCGACTGGAGGCTATTGACATTTAATTTGGAGGCTATTGCCACTTGACTTGGAGGCTATTTCCACTTGACTTGGAGGCTATTGTCACTTAACTTGGAGGCTATTGCCACTTGGCTTGGGGGCTATTGCCACTTGGCTTAGAGGCTATTTCCACTTGACTTGGAGGCTATTGCCACTTAACTTGGAGGCTATTGCCACTTGGCTTAGGGGCTATTGCCACTTGGCTTAGAGGCTATTGCCTCTTGACTTGGAGGCTATTGACACTCGACTTGGAGGCTATTGCCACTTAACTTGGAGGCTATTGCCTCTTGACTTGGAGGCTATTGACACTTGACTTGGAGGCTATTGCCACTTAACTTAGAGGCTATTGCCACTTGGCTTGGAGGCTATTGCCTCTTGACTTGGAGGCTATTGACACTTGACTTGGAGGCTATTGCCACTTAACTTAGAGGCTATTGCCACTTGGCTTGGAGGCTATTGCCTCTTGACTTGGAGGCTATTGACACTTGACTTGGAGGCTATTGCCACTTAACTTGGAGGCTATTGCCTCTTGACTTGGAGGCTATTGACACTTGACTTGGAGGCTATTGCCACTTAACTTGGAGGCTATTGCCACTTGGCTTGGAGGCTATTGCCTCTTGATTTGGAGGCTATTGACACTTAACTTGGAGGCTATTGCCTCTTGACTTGGAGGCTATTGCCACTTGACTTGGAGGCAATTGCCACTTGACTTGGAGGCTACTGCCATTTGACTTGGAGGCTACTGCCACTTGACTTGGATGGAAGAGATGATATGAAACGATGAGATGACACGATGACATAAGATGAGACTATGAAACCATAAAACTATGAAGCCATGAAACCATGAGACTGAAACTGTGAAACCATGAAACTATGAAATCATCAAACTATTAAAATATGAGACTATGAAACTATGGAAACCATGAAACTATGGAACCATGAAACTATGATACCATCACACTACAAAACCATGAAGCTATGAAACCATGATACCATGAAGCCATGATATCATGAAACCATGATACCATGAAACTATACTACCATGAAACCATGAAACCATGAAACTACGGATCCATGAAACTATGATACCATCCTACTATAAAACTATGAAACTATGAAGCTATGAAACCATGATACCATGAAACCATGATACCATGAAACCATGAAACCATGATACCATGAAACCATGATACCATGAAACCATGATACCATGAAACCACGATACCATACAACCACGAAACCACGATACCATAAAACATGTGTTCAAATTCTCATTTAAAAATTTTCCATACTTAAAATATAAAACATGTTAATCATCCTATATAGGTTACCAATTCTGTTGTAATTTTCACTAAACTAAACCAAAAAAAATAAAGACAGCACCAAATTCGATTATAACAATCCTAAATTGAACTGAGGCAGTGATACCGGTACTAAAAATACTTAATACTACAGAATGAATGTCAAAGAGTGAACGAAAAAAATAAATATAAAATAATATTTTTGAGTTTTGTGAAGTGTATGAAAATAATTGTTTACACATATTATAAAATACAATATATTTTACATATTATTATTTACAATAAATTAAAATATTATTATTAATAATTATTATTAATTATAATAATAATATAAATTAATTAATTAATAATTAATTTATATTATTTAATTTATTTATTATTATATAATATGTAAGTATTATTATTTACAATTTATTTTTTATTTTACATTTTAAAAATTCCACTGCTTAAGCCTCAACTACAAATCAACCAAATACCAAACTAAACTTCGTATCATGTTTTCAGATGTCATCTAATATTATAGTTTGACATTTCTAATTTTAGATCATTTTTGACGTTTAAGCCGTACAGCAGAATGCAGAAAGTACTAAATTGAGTAACTAAACCAATTTTAATCCTGTTTATTTATTTATTAAGGATCTCCAACAAAGAATATACACAAAATTGCACAGACAAATGGACATTAGTTTTGTATAGTGTACTCCTTTACTTATAGGAGACCACAGCATGCACATACATATAACAACAAAGCATAAAATAGAAAAATTTAAAATTAATTAATTAAAATAAGCTACACGTTAGGAATTAACTTAACAAAAGAAATAAACAAGGTGAAACATAATGAAAAACTTAAATAACCCGTTCTAAGTGTGTTTTATATTTTGGTAAGGGTTGACTAATATCAATATCGTGAGACTTTGATAAATTATTGTATTGCCTACAAAGCCTTGGTACAGCAGCGTAATGACCCAGGTTGGTTTTTGAGAATGGAACATCCAATAGGTTATAATTACTTTTTCTTGGAATTCGGTTAGGTATTTTTATGTGTAAGGCGCCTAACAGTTCACTACAGTCTGTGATGCCGTTCAGAATTTTATGCAGAAATATGGCATCTAGTTTCAATCTGCGGCTTGCTAATGTTTTTAGTTTATAATGTTTTAACCTTAATGTGTAGTTTGAAATTAGTTTTGCTAAACGGTCTCCGTAACATAGGTGGTAGAGGAAACGCCTCTGGACGCTCTCTAAACGCTTTGTATATACGTCATAATGTGGATTCCATACGACTGAGCCATACTCTAGAATCGGGCGTATAAGTGAGTTAAACAGCTTTATTTTTGTTAACGAATTTTTGAAGTCCTTGCAATTTCGCAAGACAAAGCCAAGTATTTTAAAACCTCTTGCAACGGTATGTAATATATGAACATTAAACAAAATTTTAACAAAAAAGAAAACCGTCTTCAAAAAAGAATATCCTAAAACTTAAAATGCACTAAAAAGTTAATAAATAATTGCATATTCTTGTGAATAATTAAATTATTGTTATTTTTGGAGTCGGTGTCAGCCGCCCGCGCCGGGTGCTAGGTCTATGTGTGTAATTGTGCATGCCAATGTTATGTTATGATTATAGAAAGACATCTCATGTTTAATTAGTTACAAACCTACCTTGGCTGACACCGACTCCAATAATAACAATAATTTAATTATTCACAAGAATATGCAATTATTTATTAACGTTTTAGTGCATTTTAAGTTTTAGAATATTCTTTTTTAAAGTCGGTTTTCTTTTTTGTTAAAATTTTGTTTATTTCTCGGTTTTTAGTGAACCTTGCCAAATATGAGAACATCATCAATGTAGCCAAATACACACAGTCGAAAGTAATGAGGTAACAAACATAAACAAAAAATACAGACGAATTGAGTACCTCCTCCTTTTTTTGAAGTCGGTTAAAAATAAGTTTAGTCCTGTCAATTTCAACGATTTCAGAATACGAAATGACGTTTGACAGGACTAAACTAAATTTTAGTGACTTTTAGTTTAGTTTAGAGAATTTTGTGACAACAGAATTGGCACCATTCTCAGATTTCAAGTTACCTCGCTGTCTAATTTTATGAAAATTGGTAAGCAGTTTTCGAATATTTATATAAGTTTAGATAATGGCGGTGTGACATTAATTAACTGCCGCTGCCGGCGTAAAAAGACGAGATTCGTGCTTAAAGTTTATTAATCAGATATTCATATTGAATATGTAGAATAGATACCTACTAAGCTCAATACTTCTCTATATTGAACATCGTTCATTGAAATCTCGAATAATGTCTACATTCGGCACTATTTGGACACATCAAAGAGTCTCAAATGGACCAATACGCAAATGGTACCCTATATTCAAAGTACCAATCTATTTGGAACATATCCTACGACAATGGCGACGGAGTAGATAGGAAACTGTCTTTGTCTGACAAAAACTTTATGTTATTTTGTGTAAGAAAACTGGAGACAAAACATTTACGCGGCTCACCGTTTAACCTTTGAAGCATGGCGATCATAACAAAGAAATAGCATAATATTTATTTATTACTTAGAAAGCTTCTACTAAAAATAAACAGCAGCTAGTTTCTCGGCAGCAGTAGCGAGCACGTTTTATTAGTGATTTTATATTTATATCCCTCGAACACAGACATTTTTATACTGGTAGGTGGTGTATTTATTGCTGCTAATATTTGTTAGTTAGAGACATTGTAATATTTTTTATTATAATGTTATTTTATAAACTTCTATTAACTCTTAATTGTATCAGATTTTACGATTTAATGTTTTTCAACATAACGCATATACATAAAATATATATAATATTATATAAA
Source organism: Catocala sponsa (assembly GCA_963564715.1). Taxonomy (NCBI): domain Eukaryota; kingdom Metazoa; phylum Arthropoda; class Insecta; order Lepidoptera; family Erebidae; genus Catocala; species Catocala sponsa. The sequence continues at coordinate 16,557,675 of OY751335.1, read as the reverse complement.
AATTAAGTTCTTTGATATTATTATTTTGAATTTGAAAGTAATCGCATTTATAATATTAGTTAGGATATGTCGTGGCCAGATCTCAAAACAATTCATGATGTGTCAGTCCACGTTTGGCCATATCAAGATTGTAGGGTGTTTATGATATCAAAGGTTAAATAAAGAATGAACTTCTATTTTAAGCAGTTATGTGTCGTAGCGACATTTTACTTGACTGTTATCTTCATTTGGCGCATTATTATTAGTAGCTTTTTTATGAGAATTATTGTCTGCCGGAATGAAGCATCACAAAAACAAAACTATATCAGCGCCTCTAACGGATCCACTGTTGTAACAACAACAACATTTTAAGATGATCACTAGTGTTTGACTATATCATGAAATAGCCCTGCGTTCAGCTATTTATATCGTCAAACGCATTATTCATTGATCCGGCCATATCATGATGTGCCCACATCATGATATGGTCTGGCCAGTTATCAGTTATTAGGTACCTACTTTCCATTTAATTAAATACAACCATTTAATGAAATGGTCGCCTACATCATGAATTGATCAATTCTAAGATCTAGCCAGCCACGACATCTATATATTAATACGTGAAGCGAAAACTTTGGATCCCTTTTTACGAATATTGGGCGGACGGAGGAGTATGAAATTTCGCACACTTATAGTTTATACAGAGAAGAAGTGACGAATGCTAATATTTTTTTAAATATGCATTATAAATACATTAAATTAAACAAAAAACACTACACGCACACAACCATGCATTTGACACACGCAGTCGAAGCGCGTAACTATGGTTACATATATCAATACATATATATTATAATGACATAATATGTCAGCAATGTCTTACAGGCAAACTTTGGTCGAATTTCGAGCACTAGGCGACCGCTAGTATATATAAATACGAGTAGCATTGACATCTAATTCCTAAAAATTTATTCGTCGAGGACTCACTTCTGGTGCATTGGACAACGAACTGTGACACGAAACTGTTAAAGTACAAATCTACTGGCGACACTTGTGTAACAAATGTTCACACTTATTACGCGATGTATCTATGACAAGATAAAATGTTCGTTGTGTTACAAAATAATTTTTAATGCATCACTTTGAACACTTGCTATTGCTATGCGTACTTGTAATAGTTCACAGCTAGTGACAGTCACAGAGATGTGGACTTTCCCTTAGCGATCAATATTATGCTCTAAACATACTTTTGACTGTACACATATTATCATTGTCCCTATCTATAGGACCCGAGTAAATAGGGTTTCGGGGGGAGAACTACGGGTCTTCCCCTTTGGACCAGGGTACTGCGGGGTCAGGAAGCCCACTGCGCCTCGAAAGGCATGTACTATCGACCGCTCATTAAAGTTCGCGGTGCCTGCCACTGGTGTTGGACTCGCAGGGGTATGTGGTTAGCCGCTGAGGACTACATGTTCGTTGCTCGGCAAGCACGTGGCGTTCGAGCGTCAGACTCATGCGCAGCTAGTGCGAACCAGTCTGTCGCGCGAGGCACGGAGATGCCTTAAGCAAAGTGGCAGTGCGGATTCACTGCCACAACGCATCTCGGGCGTTTGCCTGCTCAGCAAGTAAGAGTCATAGCTGGAGTGACTTGAGCCACACCCGACTTGTTCGGCCTATTTGGGTAGGCGTATGGATGTACGTCGGGAAGTGAGCGTGCCTAATACAGTTCCGGTACCATACTGGAGATATGGGAGGCGGCTTCTCCGTCGGCTTCAGCGAGGTTTACGTTAGCAACTCCCAGAGTTGCGAGTGGTGAGCGGCTTTATTGCTCCGGTACCTATCTGGAGAATAGGCAGTGTCACTTGGGCACGAGGTAGCTCGCTTACGAGAACCGGATCTCTGAAGTTAGGATGGAAAATCGAGATTTGGGGACAAGACCTGTCTATTACTGGTCCCGGAAGGTGCTCTCGGGCACTGGAAGGTACAGCGACTCCACCTAATATAACCTTGATGGTTGGTGTAGGGGAACGCTATATCATAAAATGGACTAGTCGTAGAGGGAGGGCATGTACGTATCATATTAAAACCACTAAATATATTTGGAATAAATTATAGCAAAATATTTTTTTTGTATTTATGTTTAATTTTGCATTATTATTACACGCCAGAGAAGCGGCGAGGGGCAGTATTTTTTTTAGTACATCATTGTAACTAACTTGAAGTATGTAAATACAATTCTGGTACAGATTCAAAGAAGTTCTAAACCTACCTGCCACAGTACGCTTTTATTATTGTTCATTTCAAAGAACTGAAAGAACTTGCAACTGTATTTGTGTTACTGAATTTTATTTCTCTGAATTGGACGTCAAGTCTGCAAAAACAATTCGTAGCTGTTGAAAACTTGCTTCATAAATAAAACTATTGTTTATGCGTTTCACAATCCAAAACTTCTGCAGCGATAGCCTAATGGGTAAGCTTTGCACTGCCACGCGAAGGTCTCGAGTTCGATCCCAAGGCACGTATGTTTTTTTTAAGTTATGTGTGTATCACACACATAACTTCATAGTTATAGTTAATAGTTAAGTTATTATTGTTTGCTTTAACGGTGAAGGAAAACATCATGAGGGAACCTGTATGTCAGAAAGACTTCGCCAACCACAGATTACGGTTGCTACTTACTAGACGGGTCGTTCGCATGTTAAACCTTGATGCACCTAGGCCACAACTTGGTTATATTTACTTAGAAACTTCTCTGATGACACAAACCACGTTTAAATTAATAACATGACCATTAGCGGCAGATATCTTTCACCATCGGATGGCCCACTAGGTCATCAATATTACATAAATATTTACGTAGCACTGTCGTGTCGTTACTTGTCGAAAATTAGAATGTTTTTAAATAAAACTTGTTTGAAATAATAACCACTTTGTATAAATTATTATGTATGACTGCAGGATCGGTAGATAATAAATTCTCAGAATAATAACCTAATTAGACAAAAATAAAATCAATATTTCAATTTTAAAACGTTCGTCTCAACATTAAAAATCTAAAATGCAAAGTAGGGTTTTGTGGGTACGCTTATGACTAAAAAGGTACCTACTAAAATTGTTGTTCTATCCAAATTTAATCATTTCACCGTTGTTAGACAATCTGCAATAAATTGGAAATTTATATAAAAACCCGACCAACTTTTCGTGCCCGTAGAAGAGTTGTTTAACTGTAACTCGAGTGCTGATATGCCTTAAATTTAATTGAATTTGTATTCATCGTTTAGTTACCTTCTCTAATAACTATAAATTAATGAAGGAACCATTATAAGACAATATACACTGAATTACTAGTATTCGAATCTGACAAGATAAATTTACAATAGCCTGTCGTCAGCTCCAGTGGTCTCTTTGTTATCATTTTGTAACCATTTAAATTAACATTTAAGATGCGAAGCTAACACGTCTTCACAATAATTGATTCGATCTTATTCTGTCAGTCATCATTTAACTGCTGGATAGTTTTCAACGATATTTATCGATTGAAAGTCAAAAGATACCTGCGTTTTCAGTGCCAGACTTTTTTGTTTTTTGACTACTCCCCAACTAGGAATAAATTATTATCGCGGGCGATTTTATAAACATTCAAACAACGGAGAACGCAGAAATACCCCAGACCCGGCACAACTATTTGTGGATCACACAATTTTTTATCCCGTATGGATATCAAACCCACTCGACGCAGTGGCGGTGGCAAAGCGACCACTAAACCAGCTCGCCATCCGTGCAGTCAAAATATGCTTGCGTGTCATACGAATGTCGAACCTTTTTATTGACGTCTCTACTAGAGCACACCTTGGTTACGATGCTAAAATTTTGTAACAATTTCAAAAGCCACAGCTCAAGCAATTTTAGCTTAAGAAGAATTATCATATTATTATAATATGGCAGATCACGACAACTAAACTGAACTGAACTATTATACTTATTGGGTAGAAACGCAAGGTTAAGGTTTAGTCTAAAGAGTCTTATTTTCATTCCCTAAACAAGTCTATCAAATTTTAATTTTAATAAGTTTTCAAAGCAGATTTCATTTATATGGAATAACAAAAAAAGAAAACTGAATTCATTATGAGCACGTGGTAAACTTAAATGAAACACTTAAAAAATTATCGCAAAATGGAGTGATACGAAACAAGGTTAGACTTTTAAAACCTTTTTAACTAGATTTTAAATATATTACATTATCGAATGTGATGAAAGTGAATGAAGCCAGAGAAGTGTGTCAGGATCGTAGCAAATGGAAATCCGTAGTCTCTGCCTACCCCTCTGGGAAACAGGCGTGAATCTATGTATGTATGTATGCATTATCGAACCTCTACCACACCGGTAATCATAACAACTAAAAACATTTGAAACGTAAGTTAATGTGTGAATATAAGAAGTCCCAAACAATACCAAATGCAATGAAATTCATGATATCCTAATAGGCCAGGCCTATTGTAATCTACTGTTGGATGTAGGCCTCTGCTAAATGATGCCACCGAGCCCTTCAGCTAATCTTTTCTTTTCAATGTCAGTCGCTTTATATCCACCGTCACATAATCTATCTACTATGCTACGTTAGAGTCACGATCTTTTATATTCTCAGGCATCTCAGTCGGCCGACATAATAAGGACAAACCCAACATCATTACATTTTCACCTTTAGGTGTTGTCGACTACTTTGGTTATCTATCGAATTAATTCTTCTTTTATCCTTCAGAGAAATATAAATCTTGCCATAAATGACTAAATTACTTTTAAATATTGGATTAGTCATACCAAGAGTGTCCACAATTCACCAACGCGCAACTACATTCAGTACCGTTTATTCCTTTTAGTATTACTATGTTTTGAGTTATCGGAGTGAGTTTATCGGATTCTGAGATGAGTCTCAATCACTTGATTGAATTTACAGTACGCAGTCAACCTCAATGGAGATTAGGCGTCTACGCATGAAATAATCAAGTGCAGAAGTATAGAATAGAGAGTGCACAAACACAAATTCTTTCTTTTTCCTTCACTTTCATAGCACGACTGATGGTAATCACAAACTTCAGTTTACTCTCTCTTACCATTGACACTTATTGGAAACTGATACGTGTGCTGAATTTCAAGGTTATCGATTCACGTTGTGGTGGTGTGGTTAAAACGCCTTACATAACTGAAATTTATATATATTTGTTATTGATGGCTTTTATAATCTTCAATTGCCATGAATTCTATAAATAATTAATATTATTATGTATATTGGTTAGTGAGTTTACTAAGTTACTAAAGCTTTATTTAGTTACTAGGTTAAGGCAAAAGGTTGAGCTTATAAGAAGATATCTGCAAAAAAACTTCACGCCGGTCTTTTAAATCGCTAATTGTCACGCCAATCCTTATCATTAGAATGCGAAACGATCGGGCAATGAAGGTATGCGAATGAACTAAAAATTTTATTTTTAAAAACAGTCGTTTTACACGATATGTGCCAATAAGTCAAGCTTAGGTAGATTTATTTTACCGAGTCCCGCAAGTGTATTGTCAACTTTATGTGAACGATGATGAGCTACAAACTTATGCTTTTTTCTAGTGTTTAAATCATGAATATCACTACTCGTATTATGTAATTAATATTATGTTTAAAAAGAAATGCACATATATAATTATTGCGATGCGACAGTAAGTGAGTCAACTGTCAAACAGTCCTGACGACGCCTAGCGCATAGGTAAACGTGCAACGTCCCATATTCCATATTTTGTGTTCGAAGTAGGATACTGCAACTTGGAGTACTTACGCTCTAATTTCACGACGCGGCTGAATCATCATCACATGAGTCTTATTTTCTCTTTTCAGAGATATTTTTTTATTTCAATAGTTAGGTGGGCAGATCAAGGGTGCGTGGTAGGTTCCCCACTTTGCAAATATATACACTATAGTGTATTTTTAAGACTAACAATTAGGGCTCTTGTTTTATTACTTATAGCTGTTATCCGCAACTTCGTCCGCGTGGGTTTTAACTAAAAAGTGTTTGTTCAGTTCGCAAAGTTTACGAAAACTTAATATTTCTGTATTTCTCGTATGAAAAATACATGTTTAAATTAGTGTCATTCTTCTACTTCAAAATCGGTTCAGCCGTTTCAGAGATTAGCCGGAACAAACAGACAGACAAAAATTTTAAATATGATTTTTTGGTATAAGTCCCGCATAAACTTTCATATGCAGTAAGTAAAAGCTGTTATTTTGACATTACAAACAGACAATTAAATTATATTTAATTGTAGTATAGATATAGATTAAATATATCCTAAAAGCTATTGAGTAAATTGCATATTTATTTTGTATTGTAATAATAATAATATTATTATTACGATACAAAATACGCAATACAGCTACGGCGTGCTACACCAGGGAATCGCTATGTTTTACGTTTACTCTATTTAAAGCACCTCTGTATAAACCTAATACCTTTCCTTAGTACTTCAGATTTTATCCATTATTTTTTTGTTGATAAATTTTAGACTCTTCTTATATGCGTAATCGGCAATATTTTTCATCGCGTAAAAGCGTTATCACATTTTTCTTTATTTGTAAGCTGCAATACACCTCTCGTTCTCCTGCGATGTATACAGGAATAAAGCTGAGAATGTCCCCGGAGTGTTTGTCTCGAAACGAGTTCTCAACATGTAAAATGTCTCGTTATTGTCCATTTTCACTTCAGGAGTAGATATGCATATCTCTCATAAAAATGTTGTTATGGGGTCGTTATGAGGAAGCGTAAATTGGTAAAGATTTTATTATTCCAATTTGTTATGTTGGATGTAAAACCATATTATATTATGTGTGTGTCCTTAAGCGAATACCATTATGGTGGTTATACTTTCACGTAATATACATATTTTGGCAGAATTCTGGCCCATGACAGAGCAAAGGATATAAACGCTCGAGTCTATCATGTAAATGTTTTCTACCACTAGGCTCCAGTGTTTTGTCCACATTGGACAAAACCGTGATCGCCAGAAAAGAGGTTTAAAAGCAGCTACACTCGTTTTACTTATATTCGTGTAATATTATATGGAAGACATTATGTAAAACTGTCTAGATGGCGCAACGCTCAGGAATGTGACTACTGTGTATTAGGTCTCGGGTTTAATTCCCAGGTCGGATACCAAAGTAAGGAAAGTACTATTACACATACAGTTCATAGTTTTTGTAAAAATTATAACTAGTAGAACTGAGTCTAACACTGTACTTAATATACGGCAATATGCTTGGCCCTTATTACGTGGGACCTACTACCGAAAATGCCAATAGGGGTATAATTAGCTTTTGCCTACTCTCTCAGAGATTCTACTTCTTAAACGAAGAATTCTTACATTTTACATTTGAATAACCTAGTAATATCTATATATATCCTTAAATCGTAGAAAAAACTCTATATACAAAGCCATTTAATTAGCCTAGAAATCGACCGATATAAATTGGACATAATTACGTTGCTGTAATTCTAAATAGTTATTAATTTACAAAGACAAGGTGTCTAAATATTGAAAAATAAAATAATTGCACATAAGGCACTGCATAAATATCAATACCATGAAGTCAAACTAGTTTACTTTTTAGGTACCTACATCAGTATAACTATCCGAAATTCCATTCTTTTGTTTTCTACTTCATGTGATGTATGACCATTGCGTTACTTTCCTTCAAAATATATTTAGCTCAACATTGAAACTTTAAGACATAAATTCAGCAGATAAACTTAAGTGTATGGAAAGTAGTTAACTTTCTTTTAGATAGATAAATCTGTTAAGTAGATAATAACGTCTAATTCAATCGTCAATATAAAACTGGGCCAATATTATATTATTCTTGACCAGGTCAGACATTACCTTATACTGAATTGAAAAGTAAATAGTTATTACGTTTTTGTCTGAGAGATTGCCTATCTATTATCCCTCCAATATCATATAAATGAATAAATTACTTGATAGTTACGATATACATGAAATAATAAAGTGTTAGAATTTCAAATTATATATTATTAGTAAAGATTCATTATTAAACAAACAGACAGGCCCTGGTCTGGACTTTTGTAATTTACGATTTTCTAAGTTCAGTTCTTATTGGCATAACAGTACTTAAGAGCTATTACGCACTGTCGACTCTTCGCCAGCGACTCAGTCCCTCGGCGACCAAAACATAGGCAACTAGGGCCAGGAGACCAAGCCGAGCTCAAGTATTCCAAGTACATTCGTGTAGAATAGACGTCGAAGAAGTTGCAATAGTAGCGCTAATAATTATGAAGAGAAAGAAAAATAAAAGAAAGAAGATAAAAGGGACAGCAGAAACATTTTGTCCTCATCTCGTTCAAAACATCCGCGTTATTTTTACGAGTATCAATTACATTTGTTTAAAGTGTCCAATAATTCTCTTGTGCCATTATCTGAAGGTATTTCTTTTTTCTTCCGATTATATTTTCTCTCGAGTAAGGTCCTAAAGGTTCTTGAGCATTTGTCGAGTGTTCTTCTTGACTCTGTGTTCAAAATTACCAACAGTATTCTTAAAAACAACAGCTGTTTGTAATAAATAAATATAGGGAGTTTTATGAGAAGCAGCAGAGCCGCTTTTGATATTTTTAGTCTTCGTATTTCTCGAGCAAAGCAGCTTCTTATATTTTTCCAATTTTTTAAGTGATTGACCTGTAAATAAATTATATATAACATGTATTTTTTTATTTCAGATAAGCGGCTGCAAATTTGTAGATCTACATTACTCATACGGACTTGGGATTTCAACTATTGCTGAGATAATAAGATAAATTTGTCATTTTATATGAGTTTTACTGAAAGACGTGTTTACCACAACCGAAAAGAGAAAATTGGTTAAAAATTGCAAAAGCTTTTTATTCACGAGCCAATTTTCCAATTTGCGTAGCTGCCATAAATGGTAAACATATAATAACTATAAAACTATACAACAGTGGATCAATGTGTTATAATTATAAACACTTCTTTTCTATAATTTTGCTTGCCATTTGTGACGCTGACTATAAGTTCGTATACATAGATGTTGGTTCCTATGGAAAGGATAGCGATTCTACTATATTTACACATTCAACATTTATCAAAAGCTAATGAATAATGATTTGCAAATGCCGGAACCTAAGCCAATTTCATCGACAAATCCTATACCAGTACCATTTGTTATTGTTGGTGACGAAGCATTTGGACAATCTGATAAAGTTATGCGACCGTTTGGTGGATCAAATTTAACAACAAAGTAAAAAATATTTAATTATAGCCTTTCTCGCGCTTGACGCTATATCGAATGTTCATTCGGCATATTAGCAAATAAGTAGTAGATTTTTCACAGACCTATTAATGTGAATTTAGATCTAGTAACAAGCATCATCAAAACATGGTGTGTTCTTCACAACTATGTTCGAGAAAGAGACGGATATAAATTCGAAGATACCCTATGCATTCCTGGCTTAGAAGAAGTGTCAAATGGTATCCAAAGAGCTACGCGACGTGGTATAGCATACAGATATATATTTACTGATTATTTTACGACTGAGGGTCAATTATCTTGGCAGATGAGCAGAATTCAGTAAAAAATAAATTACATTTGTAACTTTTCTTTTTCTTCGTCTGGTAATCCTTCACCTCCAAATACCTCCACTATTTCTGCCCACTGTTTTTTCTTCAAATCCCTATTAGAATATTTGTCACTCGATAAATCCCAAATAGCTTTTTGAGATTGTATTTCCAATATAAATTTATCGGTATCGAAAGCCTGAACCATTTTTGTGAGCGACGTTCGGTCGTTGCGACAGTTGCTCGCAGTGTGAATGCTTCCATTTGAAGCCGTGCTTCTATTGGTCGCCGGTGACCGCAGTCGCTTGTGCGTCGCCACTACGCGGCGAGTCGACGATTCGCCCGGGCGACCGTCGACCAAGTGCGTTAACACCTATTTAAACTATAGTAAGTCACAGTCACCATCGACCGAGTCGCCGGCAACCAGTCGACAGTGCCTAATGGCTTTAAGAGGGAGTTATTAGGATTGTTCACTAACTTCTTCTATCCAAACAACGGGTTGAATTTAGAATACATTTAAATTTGTTTTATCGGGCGCTGAAACATTCAACCCTTAAATAAATAAACACTCGCGCTTTGCTGCATTTTATCTATTCTAATGGAACGCCGTTTTTCATATTGTTATATTTATTTTTTGTGTTTATATTTACGTAAATGCTTTATTTATTTTATGTTGTTACGCTTTAAAATAAAAAAATATATTGCAATATTTTTATTATTATACACCTTTTTGTCTAGGGTCATAAATGTATGCGCTTGCCTTATCGGCAATCATGAAGTCCATTGTTTGAATTTTGAACTATTATTGTTAAAATATTTCCTGTTAAAAAAATATTTATCAGAGCTTTGAGTTTGGAACTCTACCTAATAAATGACGAAAGGCAAAATTGAATAAATATAAATGTGATTCACCTTTACCTAACGCTTTAGATATTATAGGTGTAATGCTTTATCTTGATGCACAAACACAACATTCTTTGAGTCACCTCAAAGTGGCGCATACCAATAGTTCTTTAAAATAGACTGTTGTTCTGTCAATCTTTCATCACACGTACAATTAATTTGCATGCCAGTGAATAACAGCATGCATTTTTCATTCGCAACATGAATAAATCGATGCAAGGTTGCGCAACGTTTGTTCGAGTGAAAGCTATTCCAATCATTTATAGCCTGTATTTTTCTGACATCCAGTTATTTCCATATTGCAACTACTTTCCTATTGATAATGTTATTTATGTATGCACGTATTTGTTCCCGTTTTCAGGAAATATATCCTGTTATTACATAAGACGTATATTACCTCGTCGCGATAACTAGGTACTCGTTATTTTATGAAGATGGTTGTTTGTGACTGAAGCGACAAATAAGACAAAGTTCCACGGTACTATTTTAAGTAGCAGCAATAGAATAAACAAGTTTGACTTGTTTGATCTGATTTTCTACTGAACTTTACAACTGAGAACTACAGCGTTAATACGTTGTTGTTATATTTATTTTATATATTTAATCTTGCAACCGTTTAAGTCTATATAAATCTAAGCTCATATATTGAATGAATTACCATTAGTTTCAAAACCCCAGGTTACATACCATAAAAATAATCTTCTATGGCACAGGTGAAATCTAAAAATCGCCAAAGTAAGCAAAGAGCGCATAAAAATATGTATACCTTATACTAATATATTTGTGTGAAATATTTAAACTTTTGAGACTTTCTTAAATACGTTAAATAAATTCCTTATTATAGTTATTATTCCTAGATAACGGCGCCGAAGTCATTCTCGTTGTGATATTGTTACGAAATTATTAATAATAAGGTCGTAACTAAGCTCGGTACTTTTTATCAAGCAGCAACAAAATTTTAAACTGTTGTTTTGTTTAACAACAATCTTCGACTGATACACTTTTAAACTTACTATATTATTGACCTAATCAATTTATTACATTTCAAAATATCAAGTGTAATAATTTGGTGAAATAAAAATTTTATCTGATGTATAAAGTTTGCAAACTACTTTAAAGTAAGTCCTAGTACTTTTATAAAAGGGTAGCCAGTCAGTCGACTGGTGAAATAAAGAAAAAAATTGGGGCTAAGTAGAACATTGACTTCATTCGACACAAAGTTTGTTCGTTAAAAGATTACGGTTATTTCTGAGAGACTCTACATTCCGTATGATATTACAAAAGGGTTTATTTTATCGTGGAAATGAAAAGGGGTCGGAAAACCATTTTTATAAAATTGAAATGAGGGACGGAGCAAGTCGCACAAAAAACTCGAGGGCAGAATAGTGCAGAGTACGCCGATTAAAATGTCTCTTAAGCTCCTTACTTATTATTCTAAATGAAGGAGACAGTTATATCAGGAAAAAATGGACTTCTAATGAAAATATGAACCTTTATTTTTTCTTTTGATAAAAAGTTGGATTTTAATGTATTCTTTTACGTTTTGCTTTTGGCAATTTCGAGGTAAAATGATTGTTACAGTAAAACTTGTTAAATAGGTAAATAATTAAGTATAGAAAATTTTGTTAGCAAAGGTATTTTATCAACTTCTTCAGTATGTATAACTCCTGTATCGCTTAGACTTTGTAAACATTAAAATATGGGATACAAAGAACGCCCCACACTCATAAAAACTATTTGCAAATTACACAAATATTTGCACCATAAAGATTAAACCACATAACACTCGACGTTTTGGCAGTGGCAAGTTAACCATGTAAACTATTCATCACTATCATAATATACATCGCAGTCAATGTAGTCATCAGCAATATAATATGTTACCACGTAGTACTAGCTATAAGAATTTTAGAGGTTCCAAGTAGAAATGCTATAGAAAAAAGTCTGTACCTATCATAATGTAACCGGCTTATGAATATCACACATCTTCAACACACATAATATTATATTTAAATATGACAAAAACATTCCATGTACTCTAAAATCTTAAGACACATAACATGACTCCCTAGTCTTATCTCTAGAGTCCCTTCTTTTATGTCATACGTCGGCTATTCTGTAGGATGGGGTAAAAATCATCTGTGAATAAATTCGGTTACACATCTGCTTCGGCTTGTGATATTGTTATTTACGAGCTGTTACCTTAGCAGGTAACAGCTCGTAAATTAAATTTTAGTAAAGAATATAAGCTACATCAAAATGCGACTGAAGTAGCCTTCAGTCGCATTTTGATGTAGCTTATATTCTTTACTAATATTTAAACCAACTAAGTACCAAATTTTATCTTAATCGGTTTATCTTTTTAGCCATAAAAAGATAAACAAGCAGATAAAGATGAGAGAGAAATATAGATCAGTCGAATCTGTCAGATTTCCAATTTCAACGATAGAGGAAATCAATTCTTGCTCGAGTTCAAGCAAATCGACTCTCGAAAACCCAGGTGCGTATCGACCTTGCCCACAATACGACTCATGCTATCTCATAATTAACAATAGAAGCATTCAAATTTATCTACTAGGACATAAACATAACGTGACTTCATTTGAACTTCAATTTGTTAAAATTTAACGTTGTATGATGTCTAATTTCCTTAAAATGTTCTTTCACTTTAATATTCATCAAAAGTAATTACTAAAAGCTGTCCATTTGTCCTTTAATATCCAAATGCAGGTATGACAGAAGCCTAGCAGTACGAAGGGCTCAGAATTATAATTTTAATTCCAAAATGTACCTTCATAACAATACTAGATATTACTCGCAACTTTACTCGCGACGCCATTGTCAATGGATGACAATATGTGCCATTAGTTCTACAGAACAGAATTAGATGTAATATGATTAAATTTTAAATAGAACCTCAAGTTATTAAACTGTAAAATGTACCTTAGAGCCCATTAGGTAAGTGGATTTCGCGTAGCGTTAAAATAACATTAATTTTACAAAAGAAACCTAAACCTTTATCCATTATATAAAACCTTTAAATGTCACTAGTGTACAGACAGATTCTTGTTAGAGTTAGTGTTGATGAAGAAATAATAAGAACTTTAACAATTTAATACTTAAGGCGTTAGATCATTCATTAGTATATTTAGAGAGACCTGCCTTTTCGTATCAGGTGGCGGGTGTCTGACGACTAACGTGTACTTTTCCTCTTTATAGAAAATGTGTACTTTACCGGGCGATATAGGTTTTGCGTTATCATACGCAAAAGAAAATTTACAATATTACCTATATTATTATAATATAGTTATGTAACGATACTATGTATCAATTATACCTACATATCAATTTAGATGCATGCCGACATATATGACCGAAGGAGTGTGGTGGTATTTTCCACCAATAATATAATAATATTCTATCACATACACACAACACCATCTAGCCCAAACTAAGCAGAGTTTGTATTATGGGTACTAGACAATGGATAAACATACATATATACTTTTTTTTTGTAAATACATGCATATTATACATAGAAACACCCAGACCAAGACAAACATCCATTAATAAATATTTCACTAACATTTTTTTTAGTGGCCACGTTACTTGTTTCAGGGAACAAGCCTATTATTGTGTACCGGGGGCATTTCCACGCTCTCTGTTGCCATCGATAAAATACTAACAACACTGAGCGACCAGGAAATAAATCTGGGATCTCACAATCTTTAACTGCCAACATAAACACTTATTTATTACGCAGTGACGAGGCACTGACACTTAATATAATATCGTCACCTAATAAGATTTATTAAATAGCGGTAGTGCAACAAAATGTACACGCGCAAGAAGTGACACTCGTATGGGCTGAAGACAGTTTATTACAGTAACATAAATTTATTTTTCTAGGTTTACTATTTTAAGTCACGCACATTGCACATAACTTGTCCTACAACTTCATAAGTCAACTTAATGGTTGGGCTATTTAAACATTTAAGAAGCTATTCAATCATAGTTCTTTCAGGATTATATTGCGTTCCCTGCATAAAACCCTTCTTTTATCCCACAAGATTAAATGTTACGGTTTCGTACTTGATAGGGTCCATTAATCTTCCACGTGGATAGACGAAACCAATTTAACAGACAGGTAGCGACATCTAGTTACTACGTATATATACCTACCTTTCATTGTAGATTTCCGCCACCTAGTGAGTATACAATAAACTAAAAGAGTAGGTCTAAAACTTAGCTTCTGTATAAAGTGTTTATTCACCTCATAATGGCACCACTAGTACTCTAACAAGTAATAAAATATTAATATAACAAACGGTCTATAATAATTTATTTAAAATATAATTTACTTTAGTTCTAGTAGGTATTTCAGTATAACATAAGTACCTATGTATAAATTGCATTTTTGTGTTACAATGTAATTAAGAAATTAACCCGTTGATACTATAATGTTTTTTGGGCGTATGTCATTTATAAAATCGTACATAGTATGGTGTACATATTTACCTACATTAATAATTTAAACGTTATCATTGTAATGTAGTACGCATCTACACAAATACTTGTTTTCTTGTTTTTATGATATTATTATAAGTTATAAGCCTCGTGGCTTTTCTACGTTTCGTGTGCATAGAATATTGTTTATACAGCGTGTCATGTTTTCATAATTATATAACCAACCGAATAGTAAACACTGTGGCTAACGTCAACGTTGGCTCTATATATTGTATATAGGTATGATACAGAAAAATATATTGAAAACTATAATGTGGACTTCAAAAATGTTAATACAATTCCTCATCGGATAGATGAACAGATTGGAATTAACTAAAGACTCTCGCGGATGGTGATCTTATGTCGGAATGTGTCCGGAAATGTACGAGTAAAATTTACTAGTTCAATTGTTGACATTGCATTAAAACTTCTGTATTTAGAATTGTGTATAACCATGGAAAAATAATTTGATATAAAGTATTTTGAATAACCATCCAAAATAAAATTTTCAGCGATACCATTTATCATTAATTCTTATCGTTACACACCGAATATACCATATTGTACAGAATATGTAAATCAAATTATAACGGGGGATTCCTTAGGTAAGGACCTTTCAAATTTTCTAAAACAAATTTGTGACCTATGTGTAAAAATAAAAATCCAAAGTTTTAAAAAAGTACATTTTTCCGACTTTCAACTACAGGTTTATGGCTAATTTTAATTTTCACTATTATTATTTGTGAAGGATTGACTCGTCAACTTACAAAAGACTTTTTTAAAAAACTGACCTAGTTTTGAAATCACTGCATTATTTTGGTGTATTTTTTTTGCACCAAAGAAAATCTTGTTTGTATGTTTTTTATTTTTAGATATTTTACGTTTTTTATTTCGCACATTGAAAGGTCCTTACCTAAGGAATCTCCAGTTACAATTTGATTCACATGTTCTAGGACACCTGTATATTGATCGAAGTAGGTGTTACTTGGTGGAAGTCCATTATAATAAAATTATTAGGAAGAGAGGAAAGCCACGAACCCTCGGATTGCCCACCTTAACTTCCCAATAATTTTAATACCATATTGAGTCCCCATAATGAGCAAAGTAATACTACTAGTAAAACAGATAATATTTTCACGAATTCATCGTTAATACCATGGGCAGATACTTACGATTTTGCTTGCAATAGTATGTTATGTGGAGCCTAGTGCGTATTTAATAGTTAATTATCGCTTGCTTTAGCGGTGTAGGAAAATATCGTAAGGAATCCTGCATATCCGAAAGCTCCTCATAATGTTCTCGAAGATGTGTGAATCCGGCCAATACGCACTGAGCCAACGTGGTAGTCTGTGGCCTAACCTTTTTCTCTGAGATGAGGTCCGTGGCCATTAGTGGGGCAGTTTATATATAGGGTTCATAAATATACATGCATATGTGTGTGGATTTATTGTTAGGAGTTTCTTAGTAATACAGAATCTGTCATCAATGTCGCGTAGATGGCAATAAACTCGCCCCTATTACGTGGAATTAATAATACGCCTACAATATTTATTTTTAAAAGTAATTTGCTGTACAGATCCCTAGTACTCTTGTTTGGTTAAAATGCTTTTATTGGGAGTATGTTCACGTCGGTAGTGTAATAGGCAGGAATGTGAAAATAAACTGATCACTTTACTGTTACCACATTTTACCGCGAGCCTCTCAGGGACAGCAGTTAACATTTTACTTTAAGTGCTTGTATTGTAGCTTTCCGTGATAAAGAAAGAACTCACTCTTATTGCATTTTCATCTCAAGCTTGTTTTTTTAATAATATATGCTGTGTAGCCTAAACTTGTCTCTAATTGTTAAAATATTATGCGATTATGTTTTATTATAAAATAATTGCAGAGACTTGCGTTATATTAGGTATACTTGCATGTATTTTTCATTGACTCTATGCTCGTGGGCTTTGATTCCTAGGTTGGGCAAAGTATATTAAAATTTATCAATTAGAACCCATTTTATATGCTTATGTAAGTTCTTAAATAAATCTCATTAGAAAATCTCAATAGTTGCATGGCGCCTGGAATCTTGTCTGATAGACAAGAATAGGCTAAGGCGAAGCGTACCTACGTATAATATACTACCTGTCTTCACTTGGAAATATTCAACAATGGTGATCAAAAAAGGTAAAATGAAGTAGTTTTATAGGTACTAGGTAATCGAAATTAATAAATATAATTGCACAAGTGAGAAACGGCAATGAATTGCCGTAAATCTTAGAGTTTGAAAAAATGGTTCAAGTAATATGCAAAGATCACGTGATACCACGTGACCTTGAGGTCAGAGGTCATAGATCATAGTAATTTCGGGGGTATATCGACTATGCTGAGTCGAATGGCGTTGACCGCGAGTCTCTAGCTCTTATGGTTCTTGAGTTGAAAGTTGTACTCTCAACTCAAGAACCGTAAGACTCTAAAAACTCTAAAAACTGATAATAACGCCGGTGAACAGCAACAACACCGGCCACTATTACGTGGAACCTAAAACATAGCAAGCATAATGTGTTTGTAATACCATATATATAATAATAATAATAATTTATTTATTGATTACAGTGGTAAAACATGAATACAGTCCATAAAGTACCTACTTAATATAGGTAATATAATAAATAACTATGCTTATAACCTCTACATATAGTTAAACATCTCTGCCTACCCCTATGGAGATATTCTATATTTCAATCTGGGTTCTTTTTCTTATCGTCTAAGCTAAGGCATAATACTTGTGTTGCGGAGATTTGACAAATTTTATGGCCCATGTTGTTTGTATCCCCGGATTTAAAAATACGCAAGCCTGCGTAAATTGCGAAGGGAGAACTGACACAGGGCGAGATCCAACGAAGAGACTACCAAATGGGCGGCATAATGTAGTGTAGCGTGTCCTGTGGCGAAATAGGTCAACGATATAAAGATCACAGGCCACAGTTACACGAGATTGGGGGAAATACAAACAAGTTTATGAAGGCTTAGGTCCAGTTGTAGTTTCCTTCGTTACTTAACTACGTAGTTATGATAAATTGTTGTTTAATTTAAACTACGGATATAGAATGACATACATGGCGTGTTATTTAATATATTACTGGAATAGTTACAGAAATAGACAACCGATTGCGTGTTACTTAATCTAGCTTTTTTGGTATACAATTTTGAACTTGGAGTTCAATAACATCCACACACAACATTTAATGGTTAAACAACTACGAAGAGATAAGTAAGATAAAAATAGACACAATTAAAATTATTTTTGGAGTAAGCTTTCGGGACCAAACGCTTTTTAAATTATACGTACATACATGCCTATCTATAGGGTATACCTAGACGTGAGGCTATGTAGCCTCACGTCTAGGTATACCCTATAGATAGGCAGAATTTAATTACACTCATACCTATAGACGCGCGGAAAAGGTTCCGGGCTCCGTGCTGCTTCTAAAAATTTCATGACACTTTCTGTCAAGAAAATTTGAACACCCAATAATACTTTGACCGACTCGGGATTCGAATCGAAGATCTAGAGAGTACCTAAGTGCGTTGTCGTTTGCATAGTCTACATTTCGCCAGCAATTTGATTTGTGTAAATCGCACTAAGCATCATATTAACGATTCTACTAAACGGAATCAGATTAAGCATGGCTTAGGCTTTAGTCAAACGCAAAGCTATGAAATTCTGAAAATCGCATTAACATCAGTTCAGCAAATACTTTAAGGTGCGTGCAATGAGATCGAACTTGTCACCTCTTTGTGGCATTCCAACCATCTTCTCACTAGACTAAACCAATTGAATTTAAATAATATATCCAATGTACAATTGGAGGAATGGACACAGACTCATTATAATTTTATAATAGTAGAGTGAGAAAATAAAAAACAAAAAAGGAGTTAGGGTAGAGAGATTTTTTTGGTCATTTTAAATGTCTGAAACTGTTGTTATTTGATTTTGTGCCGTTTGGCTATCGAGACTATGTACTCTGCATTAGTGATCATTCATGCGAATGATAGCTGATGCAGTGTAGTTTATATTATTATTAGTATTAGCAGGATAATTTTTTTCTGTTATATACACAGAAAAAAATTATCTTACTAATATTATAGGTAAATATAAAAAATAATTGACGATGTTTGGACACTTGTTACTTAGTCTCGCGCAACTTGTAGAATGTATTAGGGTGTAACTTAGCGCATTGACAGACCACGTCTCAGATTGACACAAAGAATTATTTTTATTCTATGGTGGTGGTGAATTTCCCGGTGACAAAAGCGCGTGCAGAATCTACTTGGCAATTAAATGTATTCTGAAATATATTATGATGCTTGACATTAAGATTCAGTTAAGACCACATTTACAATTTTCATTAAACTCAGAACGAAAACGACACTGAAAACCAACCAATGCTGAAGTATTCAATCCTAAGTACTATAATAATTACCCGTTTAGTTTCTAGTTAAATGGAATGGTAATGAAAACACTGGAAAGATGCCCGCACTTACTTCAAACAAGACTGACGGAATAGAGCACGAACAACTTTAATGAGTGAGTTCAGCCGGCGCCGATTTTCAATTTGTTGGAAACGGGCGTGCAATATTCACAAATGTTTGAACTTAGACTATGAGGAATTAACTGGGACTGAACTGTTTACTTAAATTACGGTTTCCTTAATTACAAAAGATCTTCGAATGCCGATTTATTAAGTTTATGTATCTATAACTACACACATGAGTAAAATATCAGTCAGTCAGTAATATAAAAATAAATTATTTTTATTTTGAGCATTCACAGTTATTTTCATGTCATAAAAACAGAATCATATTTGATATTTTTGTTTATGAGTCTGTGTGAGCGTACGAGCTTATTTGATAGCTGAGCCAATCGTAATGAATATAATTTATTTGCAATCAATTTAGCCATTCATACAGAGGAGCGATAAATGAAGCAAGTTTTTAATATAAATTAAAAGCGCGCGTAGATGCGGACAAAAGCTAGTATATAATGTAAAATGCAAACTTATTTTATCAATAAATTTTATTCCACGAAGATATTCAAATCCTAAAACTAGTCATCATCTTCGTAATTCTTCTAAACTACAAAATAGTATGTAATGTATGTTTTAGAAACTAATTAATAGTTTTAGTTTGAGTTACTCAAAGAATCCATATTTAGTTAGTAAAAGACTTGAACTTAACTATTGATATAAGTAAAAAAACAATGTTATGTGTGTTTTATGAAATTCTTGTAAAGATCACCAGATACTGAGTAAAAAAATCTAGATGATCAAGTCTTTGCACCAATTACCAGCAGTACCAAGTCATCCGCGAATCTGATGTTGTTAATTCAACACCTTTTTGCATGCATCCCACTGCATCCTACTCGGATATGAGATCGTTGACTGAGCCTAGGAGACAGATGACCCCGTGATGATCCCGTGTCACCCCGCATTTCAAGCCATATAATACACAGATTACAATAGACCACTTAACAGGATTTACTTAGCCACAATACTAATATGGTAGCCCATCAAATTGTGTCGCCGGTACACCCTACTCTCCAATTTTCTCCATAGCATACTAAATGAAATCGAATACCTTAAAGAGATCAAGGAAACAGGCATACACCAGCGTCCTGCAGTCTGCGCATTATTTTATAATACACTTATGGATTATACCTCTTTTTTTTAAATACTATATAGATCAAACCAGCTAGATTCATTACTAAGTGTAACGTAGCGTACACTCAATCGTTTGGTGTGTTATTACTCGTGTCTTCGTTTGAGCTCATTAAGAAGTATTTGGGCAATCCTTAATGAGCGTGATGTTCAATTCGCTGAAGATTGCTTAAACTACTCTCTAACTTTAACTTTCTAAGTAATATGTTGAACTTCTAATTATCTACAACTATCACAAAACTCTAACTATACTGTCTATACATCTATGTATAACATGTTAAATTTTATTTCCATAGATTTGTAACTAGGCTGTGTTTGTATATGAGGTTACTAAAAAAGAAACGAATTGTGTTCAAATACGTAGAGAACACCAAAACAGAACAGAGATTTTAGAACTTTATTTTTGCCTGCCTGTGTTTGTTCCGACATCATGCAAAAACACAAAATAAAAAGATGCCTAATGCAGCTTAGCCGCGTTTAACTTCATTTTTTTTTGTAGAACCGAGATATATACATATATACAGGATACAGACCGAGATACGTGTACAGTAAGATCCACATAAATGATGTCGCGGGCGAACTATACTCCACGTGGACCAAAATTTCGAAGAAAACACTCAACCGTATTTGAACTCCATCAATCAAGTATATACACATCACTTTTGATTATAACCTATTTTGTTTCTGGTGCTAATCTTATTCGTGTTAAATGTGATCGGTATACGGGAATAGATCTCTAAAAATTACCTGACATAATGTGAGTATTAAATAACTCTGTCTTCTCTTTAATGGATATAATTACAAGCGTGAGCCTAAGGAAGTGCTCAAATAATAGTGTAAACTTTAAGTGTGACGTGTTTGATACGCGCTAAGTATACAATAAAACTAGTTAAGGAAAGTACCAAGTGTATCAACGAACTAGGTCATCTATGACAGGGCTTCAGTGTGATCTATTACTATTTGTTTGGATATATATCAAGTAAATAGAGGCGCTTACACTTATTGTATTGTACCTATGGGGACAATCAATAAATATACATTGTTTGTAGTTTGAGAAAAATAATCTTCTCAACAATAGGTGTATTATTGCTTGTTAAATGTTATTTCGAGTCATTCTATGGAAATGAAAAAGGGTACTAGGTGGGTTTCCTAACGCTATTTTGTGGATTAATGTTTCCTAATAAATAATGTACGCTGATTTATTTATTAGAACAAATATAGAAAAGAATCTCCTCTTTGAACACCAAAATGTACTAGTAAGTTTAAATTTTAAATGGAATCCTTTGTAACGTCCTTATTGTTTCCATAACCATTTCCTTTAATCTTTTCATTAGAATTCTCACCTAATGATATAAACTTTTTTACTTGCTAGAGATACACGGTAATCTACGAACGTTGCGTAACAAAAATTACGAGTAAAATGATGTCTTTATTTGTATAATATTGTCTTACGTTTACAGGAATGGAATTAACTTATGACCTTTATGCAGTTGTTATTTATTATTTTGAAAAAACACTATTACTTCACGGAGAGAAACACTATTATTTCATAGCTGCTAAAAAGCAACCGAAACGTCGGGTAAAGACTTATTAAAACTATTTAGATTTAAGTTTACACTTAGTGTAAACTTAAATCTAAATAGTTTTAATAATTTAAATAGCTTTAATAGTAACACTGTTTAGCAGCAGTAATTTAAGAGTTATAATAATAATGATTTTTATTTGTTACTTTCATTATTGTTTGGATTCTTCTTAAATGTTTGTTGCTTAATGCTTAAATGCTTAATGCTCGAATAGCTGAGTTTGGTGTATAGATAGCTTGTACCACAGGTTAAAATATACTTGAGCTAAAACAAAGTCGCAGGTCACAAAGACATATCTAAAACACAATTATGATTAACTCGCAAGAAATTTGAGATAAAGGCTTAAAATCATGTCTTACGACTGTCTTAAAGAATTTGCGCTACGAAATTTGTACATGTAATTAATTAGTTTGTGCAGTTATGCATTAATCATATCCTGCAGAACTCTAACAGGCGCCACAAACGTGTAGCACATACAAAACGCTCCCCAATTGTTAAATAAACGAATCAACATTCGCATGCATGTATTTACGATTATTCACTACAGTAAATTATACGACGCTATTTAAAACACGTCTGGGCAATTCGGGGAAAGCGCGCCAATACAATATCAATCCGATTAATATTTTATGCATTTTACAATACATTTGGTAATGTCCAAGTCGTTTAATTTATTATGATGACTAGCAATCAATTAAGTTTGAAGTAGGTACTATTTATGTCCCATTTATAATGTTATAGATGAGGGCACACAGATAGAATATGTTCTGAATTATCATAATTATTGCATATATTTTTTTTATCCCAATGTGTTTTATTGCACATAGTTTATCTGCCAAGTTTTAATTCTATTACAATCAGCTGTTTACATGTTTGCGAGTAAAAACCTTTCAAATATTTCCACCAGTTTGATATTTTTTATTCCTGTTGATCTAGATTTGTTCATAAATTGCTATTTTATCTTGGGAACAATACTTTTTTTAGGATGTAAAGCTTAGCCTTTTGTGTACCCTTGACAACGTGTAAGCGAAATTTCATGATGATCGGTCGAGTAGTTAAGGCGTGAAAGCGTAACAAACAAACAAAAAACTCACATTCGCATTTATAATATGTCGGCGCAAGTCCATATAAGCAATTATTTTAATTCATCAATTTACCGCTAATTGACTTATAATCAGGTCTCTATTTATTTACTAAGATTATTTCATGATTACCACATTGTTTATGCGAGATTTACCAGTTATTGCTTAAAATGAGTTGTAATGGTTTGTTGTTGTTCGAGACGACAGACTTTAACTCATTATAATCTAAACATTCATTTTGAAGTAATAAAGCAACTGCTAAGTTCATAACTTGATTTTTCAGCAATAACGAATTGATTTCTAGATATTTTTGTTGTGTTTAGAGTAATTCGAATATATGTCTGCGCAAGTCCATATAACCAATTATTTTAATACATCAATTTACCGCTGATTGACTTATAATCAGGTCTCTATTTTATTTACTAAGATTATTTCATGATTACCACATTGTTTATGCGATTTTTACAAGTTATTGCTTAAAATAAGAGTTGTAATGGTTTGTTGTTGTTCGAGACGACAAACTATTACTCATTATAATTTAAACATTCATTTTGAAGTAATTAAGCAATTGCTAAATTCATAACTTGGGTTTTAAGCAATAACGAATTGATTTCTAAATATTTTTGTTTAGTTCAAAGTATTTCGAATACTTTCAAGTTCAAGATTAAATTGAAGAGTCAAACAGTCGGTTATTAAAACATTTGAATTGAAATTAAAATGATCTAAATATTAAAAATGGTCTGTAGATTTTTGTAAAGAATTAAGCTAATTAAATTAGCTATTAAGGAAGTGTGTTAAAATAATAGTGAAATATTGTGATCGTGGATTGACCTCCCAACGCCCGCCATCTTGAGCGCGTTTGGCGTTGAAAAGTCAAGCATTCTATTACGAGTCCTCACAGAGGAAAGATCTCTTCACAAATTGTAATCTTGTGAGTACTAAATTTAATATTGATTTTTACTGTGTTGCTTTACATAGTTAAGATTAAGATTGTGCTTAAGAATTATAAGTGTTTATTATCGAAAGCGTGTTTCATTACTTTCATTATTTGCAATGAGTGATCCATCTATTGAGAATAGTGACGTCAGCTCTGCTGACGTCACAGCTTTTAAAAACCCTGCTGGAATCGATAATCCGTTAAATATAAGTTTAGATCTATATAATAATAATCTGTTATGACAGTATCTACCGGCTATTGCCAAAATGACAATTGAGTTCAAGATAAAAACTTGCGGCTGGTTATATACAGTGGCGTAGCTATCGGAGGGCTAGGCGGTGCCATGCACCGAGGCCCTCAAGCTCAGGGGGCCCTCGGAACCTGACCAGCAAAACCTCAAACATTCTAAAATTTCTCCCATCCTAAGAATATAAATATAACAGATAGCAACATGAGTTTAATTGTGGCAACTCAGTTGAAAGAAATTTATAACTTGTAGGGAATTCCCCTGAATTCTTTCTGTTGTTGTGTGCGTTACGATTGCTCCGCCAAGTTATACAAACAAAAAACAACTTCGCCAGAAAAATTGTCGAAATTTGTCAAAATCGAAGGGAAAAAACTAAAAATTTGTCAAAGTAGAAATAAAGAAGTTATATGGGTTTAAAGTTGGCCGCGCGAACGTAACGTCCACGATTGCGCGGCCATAGAGATCTCAGCAACTGCTTGGATTAGAGATCTAACGACCGCGACCGCGACCACGTACTTTTTGTTTTGGACTAATTTCGTCTGTTTTTCTAAACTTTGGTAGTATTTATTGCTTTCATTAGTTTTGACAAATTAAGACCTTTCTTCTTGTAACAGTTTTACCATAAGAAATCTTAAAATTTAAAGAAATAATCAACAATAAAGAAACAACAAGTGCACGATTGCGTGGCCATAACTTCCAAGATGAATAATTCGTAAAATAATGATCGAAAGCTTGTAATTCTTTATTCGACAATTTTTGACAAATTCAGTCTTCAATTGACAAAAAGAATTAGATCTCTAACCCAAGCAGTTGCTGAGATCTCCATGGCCGCGCAATCGTGGACGTTACGTTCGCGTGGCCAACTTTAAACCCTTATAACTTTTTTATTTCTACTTTGACAAATTTTTAGTGATCCCTTCGATTTTGACAAATTTCGCCAATTTTTCTGGCGAAGTTTTTTTCTGTTTGTATAACTTGACGGAGCAATCGTAACGCACACTAAAGAACTGCTGTTCTGGAAGAGGTCTGTCCGTATGTAATAAGTAGCTTTGCTTTGCTGTACCCTGTAGTGCAAGATAAAGAGCTGATGATAAAGTAGCTTTACACCTTTAAAATATTTATATATATTCATCAGTTTAAATAGGGCCCCAATAGTTATTTTGCACCAGGGCCTTTGGTTACTGTCGAGAATCGAACCTCGATCCTCGCCATCGCAGTGGACCAATGCCAATGAGCAGCTGAGCCGCCAGCGCACTGCGCAGGCGACCGAGAGGAAGCAGTGGGGGCGCGGGCGGCGGGTGGCCGCGGGGCCCCTACCACTTACTCAAGCATTGCCGATGCGATCTCCGACGGGACCACTGCTTGTAACGCGTCACTTAAAATTGTATAAACTTATACCAGCGCTAAAATACAGTCCGCTTTTTATTTGTCCACCATCCACCATCGAGACCCTAACAAGTTGGTCCTTCGCGATAAAGTATTTACAAGAAGAGTAACAGTTGCGAGCGGACTTCGGCCCCCCCTTTGTTCGAGCTGCGTGGGTGACACGTGTGACCTTTTCAACGACAGAGGACTTTGAAGGACGAAGCCGAAGAAAAGAAGTTATAGTGGTTGGATAAGACGTTGTTGTGAGTTCGTTCCATTATCCTTTTTACTTCAACTTATCTCTTTTTCCACATAATTTCTTTATTTTCTTTCCTGCCTTGCTTCAAATAGCCAAGTTGAGCCAGTACGTGATAGTCATCCACGCTAGTTGTCTTATTTCATAGTAATTTTCATTAAAACTTAAGTAATAAGTTTGTATTAGCAAGTAAAATATTTTACGTTGCATTCAATTATTAAGTTAACAAACTGTTCACAGCTCATAATCATCGCCGCTTTTGCATAACCGGCTTCTTGCACCGCGCGCCGGGGCATCGCACGTGGCTTTCGTGGCCGGGCGGACAGCTGTTCCTTTGTTCTATTCATCTTTTGTGTGATTTATTACCTTTCATTGTATTAGTTTTTATCAGCTATTAATTATATTTTTTAAATTGTTTCACTGCCTACATAGCCATAAGTAGATAATTTATTTTATTAGTTGTTTACACTTCCGTTCATCATGCCTGATA
The DNA here is from genome assembly GCA_963564715.1 of Catocala sponsa. Lineage (NCBI taxonomy): Eukaryota > Metazoa > Arthropoda > Insecta > Lepidoptera > Erebidae > Catocala > Catocala sponsa. The sequence goes on along the minus strand of OY751335.1, from coordinate 16,531,004 downwards.
ATGTTAAAACTTTAATAAAGAAAAGATCTTCTTTAAAATCAAAGCTTACAACTTTTAGTAAATATTTAACCATCCTTAAAAGCTGTAAAAGTCTCAGTGAACTGCAGTCTACTGAATTGGAGTGCCGTCTAAGCAAAATTGAGAAGTTAAATTGTGATTTCGATGCCTTGCAGGATGAGATTGAGGCGCTTTGTGATGAGCCCACCGATGAAGCTGACGATTCCCCCTCTGAGCGTGAGCAGTTCGAAAATGAGTACTTTGCACTGGTAGCAGGTGCGCGGTGCCTGCTCGCGTCGACTAAACGTCCTGACTCTGTAGCAGGCTTCAGTGATGCCGTATCAGGTGAGGATTTCAGGACTTGCAGCGTCAGATTGCCTAAGATTGATTTACCTCATTTCAGCGGTAGCTATCAGCATTGGCTTGAATTTAGGGACATTTTCACGTCAATTATTCATAGCAATAAAAACATAGATAACATAAACAAATTTCATTATCTTCGCGCTTCACTTCATGGAAGTGCAGCTTTAATCATTAAGCATATTAATGTTTCTAGTGACACTTATAAAATAGCGTGGGATTTATTACTTGAGCGGTACGATAACAATCGGCTGCTCGTCAATAACCACGTACAGGCATTGTTTAACCTTGATCCTATACAGAAAGAATCTTGTAAGTCTATCCGTTATCTTATTGACACGACTACTAAGAACATAAGAGCACTTACTACATTAAATCAGCCTACGCAACATTGGGACACTTTAATTATTTTCATGATGTCTTCCAAATTAGACAAGCTTACCCTACGTCACTGGGAAGAACATAGAAACAAGTTGAGTGATAGTCCAACCTTAGATATGTTTATTACATTCCTAAGAAATCGGGCCGATTTATTAGAAAGTTTGGGCCACTATGATAATCGGTTTAATTCTCATAACTCGAATAATAAACTCAAATTAAAATTAAATGAAAATAACAATAAACCTAATTCAATACAATGCCCTATGTGTGATCAGTCACATTATTTATTTAATTGCGGATCGTTTAGAGCACTTTATATTGATTCTCGCATAGAAAGGGCTAAACAATACAAAGTTTGTTTAAATTGCCTACGTCCTGGTCACACGAGTGTCAAATGTGGTTTGACTCATTGTAAATACTGCAAGTACAAACATAGTACATTGTTGCATCTTGAACGTACGGATCCTACTTCTAGTAATTCCAAATCTAACCCCGAAGGTCTCGTACTAACTAGTGATACCATCACAGACACTACTGCGTCTCGCGTATTTCTATCCACAGCGGTCGTACGAGTGGTTGATGTCCACGGCACGGAACACAACGCAAGAGTATTGCTGGACAACGGCAGTGCGATTAATTTAATAACGCAAACATGCTGTGAGAAGTTGCAACTGCCAGTACGTGACGTGAGTACGGCGGTATCAGGTTTTAATAACTATTTGACAACTAGCACACAGTCTTGCAATATTACAATAAAGTCTCTTTGTAGTCATTATTCAGTGAATCTAAATTGTACCGTTTTCCCTACAATAACTCCACCCATTCCATCTTCTTACATAGACATTAGCAACATCCGTTTTCCAATAGGTCTTACTCTAGCCGATCCATCTTATAATACTCCTTCAAAAATAGATATTCTGTTGAGTGCAGATATCTTTTGGGATATTTTAGGCAGAGAATCTATTGAATTAGGTAAAAATATGCCAACGTTGCGTGAGTCAAAGTTAGGTTGGTTAGTCACTAGACATATTATAGCGACACCACATTCTTCTAACTTCTGTCTCTTTTCTCAGGGCGATTCTGATCCCGATCTTACGCGTTTTTGGGAGTTAGACACGCTTAATTCTCAGCATTCCATGTCGGTGGAGGAGAAAGCGTGTGAAGAAAGTTTTGCACTTAATACGTATCGTAATGATGAGGGCCGTTTTGTCGTAACAATGCCTCTGAAACGTGATCCTTATATCTTAGGTGACTCATTACATATGGCTAAGACTGGATTCTTCTCATTAGAGCGAAAATTTAAGCGTGATAGCGATTTTAGAGAAAAATATATTGCCTTTATGCATGAATACGAGTCCTTAGGTCACATGACCGAGAATGATAGGTCGTTGACAGGAAATAGTTCCAATATTCATTATTTTTTACCACACCATGGTGTCATTCGCGAGTCAAGTACAACTACAAAGTTACGTACCGTATTTGATGGCTCCGCTACCACCACAACAGGTGTCTCATTGAATGACTTGCAAATGATAGGCCCAACTATACAAGATGATCTTTTTTCAATTATCTTACGTTTTCGGCAACATAAATTTGTAGTGTCCGGGGACATTGAGAAAATGTACCGTGCCATAGACATTAATGCAAGTCAACGGTGTTTACAACAAATTATTTTTAGATATGATTCTTCTCAACCATTAAAAACTTACACATTAAACACACTAACGTACGGCACGGCATCAGCGCCGTATTTAGCAACTAAGTGTTTGTCAAGTTTGGCTTCTACTGTTGATGATGATGACGTCAAGTATGCTATTAAGCACAATTTGTACGTCGATGATTATCTGGACGGCAGTTCTACAATTGATGCAACTGTAAAATTGTGTAAAGGTGTTATTTCGACGCTCTCAACTGCCAAATTTAACCTTCGAAAATGGCAGTCAAATAGCACTGAAATATTGAAAGCCATTTCCATTTCTGAGTCTTCTTCCATTCACGATTTCACAGATGCGAAATCACAGGGAGTGTCTAAAACTTTAGGCTTAAATTGGGAGCCCAGTTCAGATACTTTGTCATTTTCTATAAACATAGATAATAATAAAAAGATAACTAAAAGACATATTCTGTCAGTAATAGGCCAAATTTTCGACCCGTTAGGATTAATAGGGCCATGTGTCGTGCAAGCAAAAATTATCATGCAAAAATTGTGGATAAAAAAGTATTCTTGGGATCAGAAATTATCTGATGAGATAAATAATTTATGGTTTTCTTTTTCACATAAATTACACTATCTTAATAATTTAAATATACCTCGTTGGGTTGTTTGTAATTATTGTGAAAGGACCGAAATACATGTTTTTACAGATGCATCAGAAAATGCATACGGCGCATGTCTATATATTAGATCTTTGGACACTTTAGGTAATGTTCATATTCAGTTACTTGCGTCAAAAAATAGGGTTGCCCCTATGAAACCAGTCACGATTCCGCGACTGGAATTATGCGGTGCTCTCTTAGGTGCAAGACTGTGTGTTAAAAGCATGTCCGCACTAACATTGAATATTAAATCGTGTCACTTCTGGTGTGACTCCACCGTTGTTTTGGGATGGCTATCGTCTCAGCCTACCCAATATAAACAATTTGTCAGTAATCGCGTACACGAAATACAGGAAAAAACCTTAGGTCACACCTGGAGCTACGTGCCTTCAAAATTAAATCCTGCTGATCTTGTGTCGCGAGGTTCGTCAGCAGATCAATTAAAATTTTCATTATTATGGTGGCATGGGCCCGAATTTTAAAAATTAAACGAGTCTCATTGGCCCAAAATGCCAAATACAAATAAGCATAGTAACGCAGTGTGCGAAGAAAAAATATGTTTATCTACAACTAAAATGACTAACAATCATAATCAAAACTACAATATCATTTCATTTCTCATAAATAAATATTCTAATTTTCATAAACTGCAAAGAGTAGTTTCTTACATACTAAGATTTATTTACAATTCAAAAAATAAAAATAAATCAAATAAACTTACAAATAATCTTACTAATCTAGAATTACAACAATCGTTAAATATTATTATTTTTCATGTACAATCTGAGATGTTTCCTGCCGAGTCCCTAATCCTTAGGGCTGGGAAGGCTCTTCCTAGTAAAAATCGATTGTTGTCTTTGTCGCCATTCATTGATGAAAATCAGATAATTCGTGTAGGCGGTAGATTGGATAATTCACCGTACTGTTATGATGTTAAGCATCCAATTTGCAGCAAACATCAATTAACAAAATTAATATTTCAAACGTATCATATTAAATTATTACACGCAGGGCCACAATTATTACTGTCAAATATCCGTCAAGCATATTGGCCGCTAAAAGGTAGGAATTTATCTAAATTGACAGTTAATAAATGTTTAAAATGTTTTAGGTATAAGGCTCAAAACACTCAACCCATAATGGGCCAACTTCCTCTTAATAGAACAAGCTTAGAATTTCCTTTCCTGCACTGTTGCGTAGACTATGCTGGGCCGGTGCTGATAGCTTACCGCAAAGGTCGAGGCTGCAGGCTCTTGAAGTCCTACTTATGTATTTTTGTGTGTTTTTCTGTTAAAGCCATACACTTGGAGCTTGTTACAGAGCTTACGAAAGAAGCTTTCATAGCCGCGTTGAACCGGTTCATTGCTCGCAGGGGGAAGCCACAAAGTATCTCATCCGATAACGGAACAAACTTTGTTGGAGCATCCAATGATCTGCAAAGATTTCTTGCCGAGTCTAATATTCAGTACGATATGGCCCAGGAAGGTATAGATTTTAAATTTACTCCTCCATATAGCCCACATTTTAATGGGATGGCAGAGGCAGCTGTCCGTTCAACCAAGCATCACCTTAGGCGTTTTTTACAACCAGTTCATTTTACCTATGAGCAGATGGCTACCTGTCTGGCTCAAATTGAAGCTATTTTAAATTCGCGTCCTCTCACTCACCTCTCAACCGATCCCTTTGACTTCACTGCACTTACCCCTGCCCATTTCTTAATAGGAAGATCACTCACGTCAAATCCACATCCACAAGTCTTGGAAAGAGACATTACTACCATTGATCGGTACAAAAGGATCGAATACATCAGGCAACACTTCTGGGCTCGTTTCAGAAACGAGTACATCTCCACTCTTCAACAAAAGACTAAGTGGCTTACGTCTTCCAACAACGAGCTCAAGCCGAACGATTTAGTCCTCATCAAGGATAAGACTCTTCCACCATTGCTGTGGCCGCTTGGAAGAATCGCCAAGGTTTATCCTGGTGTCGATGGGATCAATCGTGTCGCCGAGATTAGGACAAAGAGAGGCCTCATACAAAGAGCCTTTAATAACATTTGCCCTCTTCCAGCTCAAGACTCTTAACTGTTCATCCTCGCCATCGCAGTGGACCAATGCCAATGAGCAGCTGAGCCGCCAGCGCACTGCGCAGGCGACCGAGAGGAAGCAGCGGGGGCGCGGGCGGCGGGTGGCCGCGGGACCCCTACCACTTACTCAAGCATTGCCGATGCGATCTCCGACAGGACCACTGCTTGTAACGCGTCACTTAAAATTGTATATACTTATACCAGCGCTAAAATACAGTCCGCTTTTTATTTGTCCACCATCCACCATCGAGACCCTAACAGTTACCTAGCTACGCCACTGGTTCTATAATCGGTGTGTGCGAAATATTTCTATGAACCTGCTCACGTAAACATTATGTCTGTATATATAGATTCAAATATCCCACAACATTAGAGTAGTGTGTGTTCATGTATGAGAACCATTGTCTGAATAAACAACAGTCTGGAAGCTTTGAAGGTGCCGTGTTTCTGTCAAATAGTACGAACTGATAATATGTGTGTACTGTATAAATGAGTAAATAATAACAGTTACTGTTTTCATTTCCTCGTTGAAGCAAAAGACCATCGTCATAAATATTTTAGTAAAGACATAAAAGCTAATTAACATCCGGCAATGAAACAATGTATAATTTTTATTACCCAAAGGAACATTATACCATTTCTATTAACACATTATATCTTAGTAGCAAAATGTGGCCTAAAAGGCAATAACCTTGTTATTTGTTACGTAAACAAGATTGGAATAATGATCAGAAAAATATACATTTACAAACAGAAAGTTTAAATAGATGTCTGTAACTCAATTACACCGTAACGACTGCTATAGGCGTTGTACGATATTTAGCGGTAGGGTACTTTTCACTTCAGCAAATTAGACAGTTCGCGGAAACACTGACGCATTGTCCTGGGTGTGTGACATGTAACATGATATTGCGAATAGAAACGTTCAGTAAATATTTAATTAACATTCCACACAAATCAAACACAGCGACGTAAAACTTCGTCGACAGTATCAAACAGATGATGTGACATCACAACCAATAAGATTTATAGATTGATGGATGTGGTTGATAAGCTGCGGATACAATTGAATTTTATTTATACAGATACATTTACCTTAATCTTAGTTCAATGATGACATTTCTTTTAAATACATTCTACCACAAAAAACACTCACATCTTCGTGTACGTCAGAGGGTCAATTCTCGTAACCGCCAATCTAGTCTCAATGTCATAAGTATCACATATGGTAGTCTCCTACATACATACTGCAATAAAAGTGAAACGTGAACATAAATTGCATTTCAGTTAATATTTGACGCATATTAGATTAGATCAAACTCTATTTTAAATATATTTTATTACGAGTATGGACTTTAGATCAGGGGTCAGTGCATTTTTTATATAATTAACTTGGCAATAAGCCTAATACCCGCAGTAAGCAATTACTATAACCTATGGCTACTACTCTGTCGCTAGTTTTACAGTAAGAGAGTCCTACTTGCGCGGCTTAGTTATATGCTCATTCTCACCGTCATCAAATTGGCAACCTCGAACACCTCCATTCATACTTTATAATTATGTTTTCTGCAATTGTATTCTTAATTTTCTACATCGTATCATAGCGTAAGATACTGCTCTCTGTATGACATACATGGGAATATATAATATACTGTTGGGTTTAAATCGTCGAATAGCATCACGTAGCTCTCGTTTACTTAACTACTACTTAAATGGTATCTAGTTCAGTTGACGGATGGCAAAAGAAAAAAGGTCGTTAGTAAGAGTCTATATAAACGTGTGTGTGGACATAGACATCTCATTAAAACTAAAGTCCGCCACAATTACGTGGTGTGTTTGTATGTAGTAAACAGATCGTGCCTTGCCAAAAGGGTAATGCTCTAGCATGTAGTTAATTGGATCGCGTATATATAATGTAGTACATACATACATGAGTATAAAATGGCCCTGACACAAACACCAACAGGTTTGTGAGGTGTTATTTTGTTGTGTACTTAGCTTTTAGTTTAAATGATATACAGTCTAACAAAGATTTCAAGAAAAGTTATAATCTTACAGCGTTCACACCACTCAAATTTTGTAGCAGTTCGTGTTACTGCGTGAGATTCTACAGGCTAAGGAAGATTGCACTTCAAAAATTTGTATGATATTCCTACGGTGAATTCGGATTTCAAAGCTTCTTAAGGTGGGCTCACCAAGTGCATTCACATGTAATGTAACAATGCTGTCTTCGGTTTTATGCACTACGTTACAATACTACGCCAACTTGGCGTACTAATTTAAGAGCATTCGCTTTTGCAATCGTTTTAACGGTGACCTTTACAAGCTATTAGGATTCCTACGTAACATCGATACAATTTAATTTGACAATGTCAGACGAAAACGTAATGATACTGTATGCGATAATTTTAATCGATATCTTTCTTTTACATGAAAACTCGATGTTAGTGATATTGACGTAAACACAAGATAGTCGTGTTACAAGTATAAAGCTCGGCTTTACGCACTCACTGCTGCAATGTTAAAAATTGCATCGTTATAGATTTGTGGATTGTAATGCTGGTATCGACGTATTCATTGGTGTAATGCTTAAATTGAGCTGTTACATTACACACGAATACTTGCGGTGAACACCCTCTTTTAGGATCACGTTACCTACCTTAGCAGTTTAAATCATCTTATTAAAATGGGCTCAGTAGTTCTGGCGCATAAGTGATAATATAGGTTCATAAGTAGTAAGGTAAGTAATACTTAAATACAAACATACATGCAAAGACCACTAAAATCATAACCCATTCTAGCTTTACCACAGCGAGGTTGAAAATAAAAATAACTGTAGGATCACACATCAAGATCACACAAACATAAAGACAAAATATAGTAAAAATAATACTCTTTTTAATTTGTTCATCACTTATTTATTACCTGTAAATCATTGAATAAGTTGGCCGGTTGCATTAAATTTCCTTCTGGAATCCTTATTGTGCCTCCTGTGATTAGTAATCTTTTTGATCTAACTCACGTTCTTTTATCTACCATAATTTCGGAGATAATTTTGTCCAAAGTGATATAACTGGCAGGATTTTTGCAAAAATATCGTGAATATAGATACATTTCAAGTTGTAACTTCTATAAGTAATTGCTGCACACATTATTTTTCGTGTTTAATGGTATAAGTGTGATGTATATTTATTTGCATATTTAATTTTTCATCTTACACAAAGACCACTTATAAGTGCAATATAATTTAACTGTAGTTGTATCATTTATCACGTCATCAGAGCATGTATAAGAAATAAAAAAGGTACAACTTATAGGTTTTTTAACAATTAATTTAAATCTATAATATTGACCACAAAAATGTATATGAACAGTGAAAGTGAATGTTTTTATATACAAAAAAAACTACTCAAGTTTAACCTCGGTCACTTAGAACGCGAATCAGATTTTATAAAATTTTGTTTTTGTTCTCCTGTAAAGTGTTGATTTTTGACTTGTATCACTTTTCACAGGAGGCACAGAATTGTATTTCTAATATCAACTAAGTTAAGTCGATAAATGTGTTTGTGTTCATAAAAATCTATAAATGTTGTATAATACAACATTTAAAATCCATAACCTTTCATGAAAATAGAATCTTTTATAATTAATGAAATAAGTATTATTCTAAAGTTCCAGTAACTCGAAAGCCATCGTTTATATTTTTAGAAGCTAGATTATTCTTCCAAAAGTCTTCTCTGTGTGACAAGGGTTATGCCAAAGTCCATCACGTGGACCAGTCCGGCTTGGCAAACTTCACACACCTACGAAATCATTTCGTAGAACTCTCTGAGATGCATTTTTCCTCACAAGTTGCTGAATACAAGAAAGGGCCCGGAGCAACTGTTTGTGGACCCCGAGCCATTCGTGGGACTCTCTGAGAGCACCGTAAAGGCAGCTTTCAATGCACACGGCAATGAAAAACACAGGCTAGAGTGGATGGCCCTTAGGGGTCTGGAACACTCCAAGAAATTCATTGCAAACGGAGCCACAGGCTTCACCAGGAGGTTCTGCGGGTATAGCAAGAGCCAAATGCGCCTGCTCACAGGAGCGTTCACTGGCCATTTTGGCACCAAAGACTTCCTGTGCAGATTGAGATTGACACACGATTCGATCTGCAGAGCCTGTGGTGAACAGGACGAGTCCATATCGCACCTACTGTGTGAATGCGACGCGTTGGCTGGACTTAGGATGGGTCTGATGGGATTGGCATATCCAACCCCTGAAGACTTCAGGCTTCTCCCTCTGAATTGTACACTGCAGCTAATGCAGTACATTCATAAGGGGATAGCTAAGGGATGAATCTTGGAGCTGACACATAAGATCCCACTGGGTCGAAGTGTCGCCGGTCAGTACAGACTGGCCCCCACACACAAGATAAGATAAGATACTGAATACAAAAAATAATGTGTCGTTACCTATATAGGTAGTGTATTGGTAAATAGTTAATATACCTAATACATCGACACAATGAATCGATGTTTCGAGTACATTTACCTACGGCGAGACTAAAGCACTAACGTCTCATTGTCTGGAAATGTAAGTTATCGCAAAGTTCCCAACGTAGTTTATTTATTGGCCCTATCTGTTCATATAGAGACTAGAGTTTAGAGTATCTCCAACGTAAAACTTGGAGCTACTGAACTAGCGTGTTTTGTCTTAACTTCGGCTTTCAATAAACGAATAAAACTATATAGTAGATACTGCAACTCTTTAGGTTATCCTTCTTATATTATATGTAAATTGTTAAGATGTTTCGATGTTTGGTTTTCAATCATGTGAAAAGTTTTGAACGTATTTTCATGAAACTTAGAATGCTCCATTCCCTGGAATAACACATAATTTTATCTTGGTTTTGCGAACTCGTCAGATTCACGCAGATGAAGCCAGAAATCTGAAATAAATATATGAAAATATTTATTTAGGAGTATGTTTTTAACAGTGGTATTGAAAACCACCCTTTGTATTACCATCTGCCGTATAAATTCCAACCTAGTGCTGCTACAGCTAATTTCTCAACTAAGATCTCTATATAACACTTTTCCCCATTAAGTTATCAATCTCGGTGCCTAACATGATAACTTATATGTTATAGTCGATACTATAACGCTTGCAATCACGTCTAAACAGCTACTACTATTACCTTAGACCTACATATGTACAATTGTACATATATGTATGAATGGTATATAAAAACTCGTACTAAGACATAAAGTTCATACATTAAATTCAGCTAATATTGGCATTAATCATGCCTAAAGGCATTATTGATGGCAATATGCCTACAGTTATGATTAGGTTAATTAAATGATAGATCGCATAATGTAAGCCATAACATACCCGGGCACGCCACGATCGTGGCGATAAGTCCCGTTTTTGAGGAGTGGCTGGAAAGGCGGCATGGTGCCCTCACCATCCGGCTGACACAGGTAATGACTGGCCACGGTAGTTTTGGCCAGTTCCCGTGCCGGATAGGCCGGCAGGCGACGCCCGGTTGTCATCACTGCGGCGACTGCCGCGATGTTGTTGTGGATATGCCGCTGCACACTTTGGCGGATTGCCCCACCTGGGCGTCGCAGCGCCGTGAGTTGATCGCGGCAGTCGGAATGGTTGCCCTCTCACTCCCGGCCGTGGTTCAGTCTATGGTCCGAAGTGAGAAATCGTGGAACGCCGTCTCCTTTTGTGAAGAAGTAATTTCCAACAAGGTGGCGGTGGAACGGGAGAGGGATCGCTTAAACCCTCTCCCCAACCGCAGAACAGATGGCGCGAGATGACCTCCAGCCACCCTGAGGTTTGACCTGCGGGTGGTGGTGGCTGCGTGGGGCTGCTCACGTCCCGATCAGCACCAGGTCCAAGAGGCGGAGTGCGTGTTCCCACGTGCGCCTCTGTGTAGTGTCTTTGTTCCCTCCAGGGGGACGATGGAGGAAGTATTTTTGTGTAGTGGCCTGTCGTTTCACACAGCGGGCTGAAACCACCGCGGGGTGCATGTGAAAGTGATTCGCGCGACCTCGCCGTCTAAGGTTATGTCGAGAAACACCGTGGTAGGTTTAGTCGGTATTACCGGGGTATCTTTTCCCCGGTGAGCCCGACATAACCTCTCCGTCGCCCCGCGGAGAGGTATGCGTCGAAGCATTCCCCACGTAAAAAAACAAAAAACATAACATGCTCTAAAGTAGCGTTTAGTACAGGCAAATGTAATTAAGGGACTATAATATATTAGAAGGCAAGTATCCTAAATTTAATAGCAATAATGGTAATCGACTTTTTATGAGCATTCATAATAGAGCTACTTAACAACGTTAACCGTGAATATCTTAGATGCCATCAATAGCTGGAATGCTAAAATAAGATGGAGACCCTAATGAGGAGCAGTGACCGCCTCTCTAACTATCTTTTCAGTACTGAATGAAGGAAAAATAAGAAAAGTCGTTCGTTTATTATAACCATAAATCTGGTCTTAATGTTAATAGTTATGAGGACTCATAACCATGTCATAACCGACATAATAATTGACATTGAATTGCCAAAACTGTATTATTTTTTCATCATCGTCTCTGCCCGAAAGACTTTGGACTGTTTTGTTTTTCTCACCAAAACGATTTTTTATCTCCAAGTGCTAGGTGTCAGGTAGACTATCCTCGTTTTACTGATCATGTTTGAGATTAGATGTAATATCATAATCAGTAATATGATTTTGTCCAATAGGCAGAGTACCAAAACTCGTATTACCGTTTAGATTACCACATATTAATAAAAAAATTGTACAAATAAATTATTATCACAGACTAACAAAAGCATACTTATACTATACTACGAATTACGGTTGATCGTTTTATTGTTAGTTTCCTGTTATTATACCACTTTACGAAGTCTAACATCGGAAAAAAGTTATTATTACAACGAAATTCTGGAAGCACTCCCAGTTGCCAGTCTATGTAAAAATATTGATTAATGTTTTCATACAAAAATATTTTAACGAGCACGTTGCATGTTACAGACCGTTTAAAATTATGCAAATATAAACAAATGCTTTAATTATAGCCAGTGTACACGTCGAGTTTTTAATTTGTTTAAAAGTAAGTGTAAGCTCCCGTCAAATTAATCAACATTGTGTCGACAAGGCTCTTTGCATACGAGTTTTCGATATAAAACTTAAACTTATAAATAAGTATTAGCAGCATAATATGACAATAGCTTTAAAAAGTTATTATGTATGATCTACAAGTCTTAGTTGTCATAAAGATCTGCGAAATCTGCACAATGCTGACCCAAGTCATATTACAGCAGAAAATATATAATTAATTACCACTCACAAAATATATCGAGTTTTAATTTAATATAAAACAAACATTCAATTTGAGGTTGTTTATCAGTTAAACATCATGTATTTGTTTTGCACAAGGTTTATTAGATAATATTTATATAATTTACGTCTGGACTATTTTTTTCTGTTAACTGTCGTATAATATTTGTTACTCTTTGGTGTTAAATATTGTAACGTAAATAAGTAACGTGAAGAAGTAAATATAATACAGTACTAAGTATATACTATAATAACAATATAACAAAAGTTTGCGTAAATATGAGTAGGTATATGACAAGTTTCATTCGTTTTGCAGAATTTCTCGAATGACCCCTGTAATCTTTATAATAAAAATAATGTATTGCTTATATATTATATTACCAGATTTAGCTTGCGACTTCGTCAGCGTGGCAAACCAGTTCATCATCAACGTTCTTTACGCGGATAACACTACGTCATAACTCCAGTTCAGCTATTGAGCGGAATAACATGCACCGTATAAACGTATCCAAATCCGATCAGTTAGTATCCAAATCTGTTCAGTTGTATTCGTGGGTTTCAAATTAGAATAAACAAACAGACATAAAGAAACGAAACATAGATTCAAAATTAGACATTATGTAAATTGTTCAACCCGTTGGGATTTTGTATCAAAAAATTCTCATCAACTTTATCCGGCGGAGAACAATTGGCCCAATTCCTATTAATTATGAAACCTTAAAGCATAGGTAGCTGGCGAAATGTAGGTATAATAAACCTCTGCTCACCTCTTCGGAGATATAGTCATAAAGTATATAATCGTGTAAATATTACTTAGAGCTGAATCTATATTCAAATAACTTACAACACGACACCGAACCATTATTTGTTTTGTTATTACACATATTATTTATTTCAATACAAGTTTATTAAGCTCATGACACGAAATGAAGCCATAACACGTAATCATATAACTAATTCAAAAGCTAAACCGTATGTTACATGGTAGCAGGGGACGGGATTCAACGTGTCGTTAAGGGAAGCCCACCTTCAAATCAATCATTAATAAATTACCGACTGATGACATCTGAATTAGGCACTGAATTCAAATTACGTATAAATTCATTTGAGCTTTATTCCAATTACCGAACACGCAATGCAAATGCAAAATTTACGTTCAATTGAACGACGCAATAAACGTAATGTAGAAATTCAACATCAAATGGAACTGTTAAAGAGATGACAATCTTAAAACGAGGCTTGCTGTACAAATGATAATAACAGTATACACGAACAGTAACACGTTCTTGTAATCTCATGGATACAATTACATGTAGATATGTATACAATTTGCAATAATCTTATACAATGAACGTATGAAAAGCCCAAAATTGTTAAGTACCTAAAAGCGTGAGCAACCAACGGGCGAAATTTCTAAATAGTCCAGAAACGATTAAGGAGGTACTGCGCAACATCGGCCCTTATTGTCTTTCTGGATGGAGCTGGGGTGGTATGAGTAGCCGAACAATATTTCGCGTCGGTTACTTACGCACAATGGCCCAATTGTGGGGCTAAGTGCGGATAACACACGTCCAACTAACTAACTAAGTACCTATCAGCATTTGTAAGTAAATAAAACTATTTGCTTTCCCTATTGTTATGTAAAGCATACAATACTATACTCCGATAAATAGTCATTTCTAATCCAAGGCTTGTTTCACTGTGCCCTGGCAAGTAGTACTTTTATAAACGTACACATCCATAGGCATTTGAATTACATTAGCGGAACAGGTCAATACGCTAATGCGTTTACTCCATTAGATGTCCTATTCGCGCTTTTAATTTCCTTTCTCTAAACAAATACATTACCAAAAGCCACACAAAATTGTGTTATAAACCTGCGACAGTTAATTTTACTAAGTGCTCTGCTGAAATCAACGCGACGTTATATAGTCATTCAAAAAAGACTTCACGGATGGCGTAGTGTTTTAAACGGTGACCTCGTCACTGCCACTGCGCCGAGTGTTATGGTTTCCAATCGCACACGGGTCAAAAATGTATGTGATCCACAAATTTTTGTTGCGATGGATGGATGGATGTTCTTTTGTTCCTTGTTTAAATATTTGTAAATCTTCCCGTGATACAGAAATTATTCCTAGTGCGGTAGATATCGTTTAAAAAAAGGGTTTGCAACATATTAATAAGTAATATGTTGCATAAGTACTTATGCGAATAACAGTCAAATAAACAATTAAGCACGGTCCTTGATTTAATTGTGAAAAGATGAAGATACAATCTTTGGGCCCAGCAAATATCAATCATGATATAGTTAATTGATTAAGAATCTCTCAGATAATTAGTCCGTATTACTTACTGTGTACTGTGTAGACAATACAGTATGTATATTGTATTGTTTAAAACTTAAATAAGTAAAATGGACATGATATTTTTAGTATGATATCCCAACTAATATTATAAATGCGAATGTGAGTTTGTTTGTTACCCTTTCACGCCTTTTAACTACTTGTCGAATTATCATGAAATTTCGCATACGTTGTCAGGGTTACAGAAAAGGACATAGGTTACCTTTCATCTGGGAAAAAGTACTATTACCGAAGGATAAGCAATTTTTGACAAAATCTACATTAACGCAAAACGCGGCAAAATATAGTTTTTAATTAATAAACATGTTATAAAACGAAGTGGTACAAAAAATCAGACGTGATTTTTAAATAAGTCTTTTCAATGTTCTTCTTGTTATTCAGCAGCCGCTACTCTTTCAATCTGTTACTCGAAAAATAGCTCAAAGCTATTTACATTTCTAATAATTACCACAGTTTTAGCTTCGTAAAAGGAAAACAACAATAGAGTATTATACTTTGACGCTCCGTTCGCCAAACCGTTGTTATTCAGACGGAGTCTTTCTCCTCGAAATACATAAAAAATACCGGTCATGCGCGAGACGTATTTGCGCACTGAGAATTTTGTAACTCAGAAGAAAATTATTCCGTAAATTCTCACTGCTTAAACTCCGACCGCAAGACAAACTTCGTTTGTAAACGATATTTACAATCTTTTCTGAAAACTGTCTTGGTTAAAGACATTTTTAAAGTAATCTTTACATCTATCAATCATAATTATCTTATATACGTTTTACATTATGCATATAAGGCCCTGTCATACGGGATACGATTGTATCTAGCAATCCCAATTTCGTTTTTTGTACTATCTTGTTGTAAAAAAATGTATGGGATTATTATTTGATATTATATTATATCAAATAATAATGCCATACATTTTACCATTCGAAAATTCAATTTATTAACGTTGGTAGGTGTTGAGATAAGCAGCTATGATAGACAGTCAAACGAACAGATGCAAAGGCAGACAGAGTTCCATTTTTACTATATTGGTACGGGATCCTAACAAAGATCACAATAGACAAAACCCACTTTAAATATCTGCCAAGCAGAATTCATTACCACATAATATTTTGTTTCTTTTAGAAATAGATATTATTTTCATTGATTTATTTACAGACAACGTTATTGATGTTTTACCAGTTATTGGACAATGGCAACTGAATGAACACTGAGGTGTTTAATAAGCTAATTATATAGATGTCACTCGATGCGAAGATGATAATTTCGCCAATAATTATGGTCCGGAAACCGCATTCAACGGTTACTAATCTAATTAAATCGAATTCATTGAACGCATGCGGTACCATCTGCCTACATGTGACCCGGCAAATAAATGCCATGCAACAAATTTAACAACCAGTGATATTTTGGGTATATTGCTCAATCAGTATGCGGGAGACATTTTATAGTTACATGACAAAAAGGATATAGCTCCATAATACATTATAGTGCACCAAGCAGCATAGAAAGCTAAATAAGATTTTCTGCTGGCTATAGTTTCTTACTTCTTGTAAACTGGAAATATCAGGACTGACTTTACCATTGCTTGGCATGGGTCTCTTCTTAGGGTGACAATAGTTATGCGAGGAATGGTTTAGCTATAGTCAACCACGCTGACCCAGTGCGGGTTGGCAGACTTCGCACATGTTCGAAAACAGTATTGTATAACGTTTTCCTTTACCATAAAAACGGGCGATAATTAACTATTTAATTGGCACATAACTTCAAAAAGTGAGAGGTGCGTTTCTTGGGATTGCCGACCTAATTAAATATGTATTCAATATTCTAACATTCAAAATATACCTTACAATTTACTAATTAGAAATAGCCTCAGGTCAAACAATACCGCTGATGCTTGTAAAAAAACATGGGTCAGCAGACAAAGATAGCAAGCGAACATTGCGATAGCTTCTGCCTTTATGTAAATATATATCTACATAATTTAATAAAATAATTATGGAAATTGTTTTATTTTTTACTTGAATTTATTTTCAAATCTCGCTCTACTGAATATCTTTAAGCCGCGGAGTCTCAGCTAATTTTATTAACGGATACAATACTTTGAGTTCAAACGTTTTTATTATATGGATCGGTCCGACTGGGCAAGTATTCGAAAAAATATAATATGAACTCACTAGTCACCGCAAGCAGGCTCTTGCGATGACTAGCTATTCCAGAACTTCTTCATTAGGACCTTAAACTAGTCGCTACTAGAACTTTGCTTGACCTGCAAAGTATTTGTTACTGCGCTAAGCAACAAATACTTTGCAGGGCAAGCAAAGTGTGGATGACAGCTCTAGTGCTGCATGCATGTATAAGTTGTAATGTATGTTGTAAGCTTCTTGTTTCTTTTGATAGAATATGTTTATTATGTATCCACTCACTTTTAAATAACTCTGATGGTGCATTTTATTTTATAAATATTTACTTTAATAATGCATGACATCTATTATTGATATAAATACTAGGCCGAATCCACTGAAATATGATTTATATTTGTCTTTATGTGGTTGATGTGGCTTATAATAATAAATAAAGCAATAAATGAGACCAGCCATACGTTTATTTGACATGATTGAAAAATAGAACAAGTGTTTGATAAAAATATATTATATTTATTTGTTTTATAAAGGTTGGTATAATATCAGCAATTCTCTAAATGCTCCTACTGACTCGATGACTACATTATAAAATCGCTATCCGTGTATGCACTCGCGCAAAAGCGTCGTAAATGTTTTGTTTCTTTATTTAAAATCATGTTTCAATAAAGGACGCGTTCGCTTTTGTCATTTGATTGCCATTTATTACGCTTCGATCAATTGAAATTTCGTTGACAAATTGATTTAATACAACACCCTCTCTACAAAAGAGGGTGATGATACAAAAATGTAATTAACATCGATTTCCTTAATTAATGGCCCGATGTTGAGACGGACATGACACAAATGTAATATCGTAATTTGTTACAAACCCTGCGTGTGTCCGGATACACAGGGCATCGGTCAGCCGCAGGTTATAAATAATCCCATGTTTTACACGATTAAACACAGTGTACTACATGGGGCCAATGAAACCTTTTATTTTGCGTTTTGTTGATCGATCATACTATATATACACTTAACCTTATATCAAATCTTTTAGACAATATAAAAACTCAATCTACAACCAGGATTTTCTGAGTATAAAAATCGTACCACAATAGTATGGAGTCAAGAAAAAGGTATTAGAGTCTATATTCCTTTTTGACTCCATATTGTCGATACTTGCGAGGCTATGAGCATTTTTCCATAATTAAAAGTTACCAAACCTGTTGCAGAAATCAACATTTATAATAATCGATATAAGAAGTAAATACTCAGCATTTAGTGGCAAGCTCGAGAACCAAGACGCAAGTTTAACTTCAAACCATAAGATCATCTCTAAACATCTAACGGTTTTAAATATACATATATGACAGGATTTAAATTTTTCGTAGACTGAAAAATGTAAATATAACCTATAAAATGATTGTCCTAATCCTCTACAAAGCAAATAAAAACTAATAAAATATTAATTCTGATCATAAACATATCACACGCTGTGGTTTAAGTATCTATATAACATATTATTTAAAATAAGAGAAAAAGCCTTTTGTTTAAACGTACTTGTCTACTTTACTTCTTGTTTATGTTCTAATTCGAATCTGTCCCATTCTTTGCACAGCTACACAAGGGACCGATTTATCCCCACTCTCATTTACATTTCGATTTCATTCTAGAAAAATTATGATCATTTTCTATCATTACACACTTTTTAAATTATATTCTTTATTAAAATATTAAGTCCGTCTAATTAGAAAATAAGTACTTTAAAATATGTTCTGCATAATTAATATTAGCTATCAAGTTTAAAACAAAAGATTTTTTTACAATACAAGAACGTGCTTTAATACTTTGAAACCATGTTCAGAGGGTCGTATTATAGATAAATCAGTTTGATAGAGATTGTCTTGATTTATAAACTGGTGTAAGGACTATGACGGATTGAAATCATATTTCATGGGCTAAGGGTGTCGGTTATTTCTACGCACCTATTTGTGTTTCCCTTGTCAGCGTAGTGCCGGTCGATAAAGACTGAATCATTCATGATTTAAAAGTGAAACGATAAACATTTTTTCTCTTTTAGATACAACTTCCACACTGGGAATAATTCCTGTATCGTGGGGAACTTTATAAACTTTTAAACAACGGATACAAAGAACATCCAGACTCAAAACAACTATTTGTGGATCACACAAATTTTTGTCCCATGTGAGATTCGAACCCAAAACCCTCAGCGAAGTCGCAGTGGCGAGGCGACAACTTAAAAAACTACACCATCCGTGCATAAATATGAGCATGAAGCTACAAACTACACGTTGAACATAAAATCTTATGACAAAACTTTCAGTAAATCTACTACTAAATAACTAACACTAAATAAGTATCTGAATTTCCTAGAGCACACCTACAGTCTGTGGCTCTTTAGTTACGTTAATATATTACATTTTTGTAATTTTTGTATCCATTACTTAGATACAGGTTACATAACAACGGAAGTCATGTCCTAAATGCGTGCTGCCACCTATTGTATCGAATGTTCGATTAATTGAAAAGCTGAATTAGGCCACCAGACTTACAACGAACCTCGAAAAATGTTATTGCAGACTGGTAATTAATTACCCAGGACACGTGTATAATAGTATAAAAAACGCTAGTCATATGAGCCTTTGCATCAGAATTTTTGGCGTCAATATCCTCCTTTATTCTAAATGAACTGTAACTGAAATATAATGTCAACACAAGAATTTCTGAGAAAATTTCAATCGAGAGACGCCGAATTTAAGCAGTCGACGGCCCTTAAGACTGTGTTCATTGATGTTCAAGTCGCTCTCAATATAAGGTTAGGGTTTACATGTCGTAGGTTTTCTTATTGTATAAAAACAAAAAATCAACGTTTCAACTTACTGTGTAAGGCAAGAATTTTTATCAATCATATTTGTAAAGTTTAAGAGTCGGAGTTTCGTAAAAGATCTTTTTTCGGATACAATATAGTGACTTATTTAATTTAAAACTTGTTTTATCGTTGTATCTCTGCAGTACAAGCCACGTGTTAAACCCGATTGATTTATAGCGATACGACAAAAACTATCGAACAATAAATCAACCCTAACTGTTACAAGTACCAATTCCACCCCGAAAACGACAAGTCATCACCCACGCGCCCCTTATATTGGCTGCGAACCTCTCATAAAATGTATGCCTATAATGTAGATTTAGGTGCCAAGATGAATTTAAGGACATATATCCGCTGTCCGGTGCAACAACGCCCTATCCTTGTAAGTTTTAGCGGACCAGTACAACATATTCCTTGAACTTAGATGTTTTATGTTCCGAATTTAATCTTCGGTCCCTAGACATTTATTTAATCATATTCCAAGTTCATATTAAATTGAGTTCGTTACTTGAAATGTTTAAGTCTAATCAATAAACGTTATAATCTAATCAAGCCTGGTAACGATAAAATGTAATTAATATATTTTCTATGATAAAGGTAATATTAAACTATATTTAGATTAGCCTAATTACTGATGTAGTCAAATTTAATAAATATAAAAATTTTCAGTAGAGGTTTTGTCTTATTGAAATCTTTAGATACTGAATTATATTTAAAATCTTTATCAGCGTTCACATCTAAGTGTATCTCAAGTTTATTGAAATAAATATATTTCATTTTGCTTATATAAATATATGTACCTAATTGAAAAATATAACGCTATAATGCCATGTGAAATATATTTAACGGTATTTAGAATAAATGTAGCGAACGTCGCAAGTACTTTAAAAGTTGAACAACAAAGCACACAGTACTGCGAATAGGCTGTTTGACGTACAGCCACATCTGTATGTTTAGTGTTATCACTAAATCAGGCATCGTAATTTTAAATTTACGAGTATTTTTATTAAGGCAATACTGTTAACGCTTGTGGAAATGGATTTATTCTCAGCAATATAGAAGTAATGCCAAATAAACGCAACCAAGCCGCTATCTAGCGTAACGTATAAATACATATATCTGGCTACTCTAGCTTGCATCTGCACGCTGACCTGTTGAATAGCTGAAATAAACAGAATTACCATCACCGCATCTTGTGATCAGCAACAAATTTCTTTTAGGTCTCTGGTACCATAGATAGGAGATGGGAAAGCATACTTAGTAAGACATTCAGCTTGGTTCTACTTTGAGTATCAGGTTAACATACAAACTGAGAGACTAGAACCACATACCCGTTTCTCTCGTCTCATCTGTATTGCATCTATAGGTACAGGTGAATAAACTTCGGGCTAAAAATTGTGTGCAGTTTATTGTAAAACAAAAATACGATACTGTAATTGCGCTACGAGTTTCCAATCGATGTTTTTATTATTCTAAATACATCGATTGCTAATGATAGGTTTCTCCTTTTCTATGCAATTTCTGTCGCTCGTGTTTTTAATGATATTTTAGGTAAGTGAAGCGTCAACGTATTGGCAAGGAATACAATTAATACTTGATTAATATTACGTAAATAGTAATTTTCATGTGTAATCAGTTTACAATTTCATCTTCTAAATTATGATCAACTTATGATTAACCTGTCAAGTCTTAGAATACCAGACATAATTAAAAACCTATTGTGTCTGGTCGCCAGTGTACCGTTGCGAGTTAATAGGTGAACCAGTTACCATTGGTTACTATTGGTCGCTCCTAATTAAATCTATAAATTTCTAGCTACACACACCCAATTTTAAATTAGTCAATATTAATAATAATAATAATAAACCCCTCTGGGACAGTCGTTATCTCCTCATGAGACTAACGCGATACCGGAGGGCATAGTACACTAGCTTTTAAACTAACACCTTCGCCTTGTGATATAAACAAAAAATGTATCACCAGGTTAAATAAAAGCGCACAAACCGCAGGGCAGCTTATGGCGAGCTGAATGTGAGTGGCGACACTGCGGTCCTGAATGCCTCAGAGAGTCGGTGAGGGCCTCGTCCCTAGCTTGCCGTTACTGGTTGGCTGGGGTGGAACTTCAAGAGCGCCCGTAGGACTCTCAACTCTGGCTTGCCTTAAACGGCCAGTCAGAGGGGGGCCGCTAGAGCTACATGCTTGGGGGTGGAAGTGTCATTTTCAAGGGCATAACTATGGGGAAACCCGCTCCGGGTCTCCGTTTTCACGAGACCTGTGATGGTGAAACCAGCGCCGCACCGCTCGACACCCCTAGCCGCTCGCACCGGTGTTGCCCTCTGCTGCTGGCTTGTATGCCTATAGTGGCTATTCAGGGGGCCCATCTAGTGAGTTGGCGAGTCACCGTCTGTCCATTCGATTGATGCTATTAGAGTATTCAGGGCAGAACCCGATTTATCAGCCATAGTTACCAATATACCAGTCTATCAAACACCCATACCCATAGCTCATATATTAGAATCCATACGTAGCAATAGTCCTGCGCCTGCTGCGGCTAGTGCCGCTGTAGGTGTTCCATCTCACCTTTGATTAAAACTCTCGAAGGGCCTCTTCACGTTGGACCCATGTCTCCGTGTAAGCCTCCCAAAGGGCCGGGTATTTTCCTAACGTATTAGGAACATACCCGTGAAATAGAAACAAATAATAATAATAATATTCTATCACATACACACAACACCATCTAGCCCAAACTAAGCAGAGTTTGTACTATGGGTAATGGATAAACATACATATATACTTTTTTTTTGTAAATACATACATATTATACATAGAAATACTATGTAATAATATTCTTTTTCTATGACGGTTATCTCATCCACTAAGAAAGAAGAAATGCTCCCAGTACCAAATATTGCAAGAACGCACGCAAAGAACACCTTGACAACAATTTTTTGTATGGACAAATCCTTCTTTTGTACGGGTCTTGAGTCATTATGGGTTCTTGGCATATAAAAAGCAACCCTCCTTGATTGAATTGAACCTTACCTTAAATCACAACGCCATGATTCTCAACATACTCATATTATTTCTCAACATACCTACTTAAATGACAAATCCCAAAACAACAAAATCCAAAAGAATCAATATCTTACAAAATATTTGCTATTTACTAAACTATTAATAGATGATGTTTTATACGAAATTTATCACTATTCGACTGTCTGTCTTATTGGTATTTGGCATAAGTTTGCAGCGATCATAAGGTCGCAAGCTCTCCTTAGAGAATTACATGCGTGAAAGATATTACACACGTTTTAAATTTAAACGCATCAAGCATACAATACGAGTTAAACCACAAAGGCAGCTTGTTAGCAGTACTGTTATAAATAAGATGAAACCTTCACAATGACGTCTGCTGCTGTTAACGTCTGCTACCATAAAGTTAATCTTACGTAACCCTTAATAACTCTTGTAACCTATTTTAATGGACCTGATGCCGAAGGGTTCGATCAACTGGAAAAGGGACTGCGAACTTCATAAATATGTACAGCTCGTTACAACTTTAAAGTGTTCCATCGATCTATTTCATTTACCTTCACTTTCAATTCGTTATAAGATTCAAGTCAAAATATAAAAACATCCAATAAAGTAGAACTCGTAACTTTTCAGCAATAACGAATAAATTATCGTTTATAGCGGGACCCTAAAGGTATATTTTAAACTTTTTTGTTTACTTATTACATAAATACGAGGGATATCGTGAGACGGAATAATCACCGAGACACTCGCAACTTGAGCAATAAATTCTTTTTATCGCATTTACGTTAGAAGAGTGATTACGTTTGCAGCTTCCTTGATTACAATGAATTCGTTTGGAGAGATTGCTTTTGAAAGACATCACGCAACAATAACGATGTATATAAATAGACATCGAGTCTTCTACTTGCTTGTTTTTCTTTCTTTCTATCAAATTGTGTATTATTAGCCCGTGACGCGCCAGCCTTATCAAAACGGATAATCCGGTTAAACGTCGCCATATTTTTAATTGCAATTTATTTAGAGGTTAAGTAATTGAAAATTGAAGTTTTATGGCACTATAATATTATATATATGGCACTATAATATAATATTGAATAAAATATACATCGTTGTGTTCCTACTGAAATTTACAATAACATAGAGCTACTAACGCTTATATATCAACAGAATTTATTTGTTGTTTTGAAAATAAAAGTTCTGTGCAGTTACCTGTTTACGCCACCATTTTTACCATATATTCCATTCTCTGTCACTTTATTCACTTCAAAAACACACTCACACCATCACAAATATATATCGGACCTTATCTAAACACACACAACACTAATTTGTAACACTAACACGCGATAGAATGAGTTTATTTACAAACACAATAATCTCGTAAAACTGCGAGCCATTCCGCCGGCGCCGTCGGCGCCTACCCGCGCTAACTGACCTTCATTACGTCACACGACACGCCACGTGGCACCGTCAGCAAAGTAATAAATACAGTAAAATCTCTATAGCTCGAATGTCAAGGAAAAAATTCGAGATAATGAGATTTCGACTTAACACGAATTTCGAGATATGAAGATTTTAACTGATAAAATTTCGACTTATCAAGGCGCAATTTCTAAGAACATTAAGTTATGAAAACAAATGACCCAAGTAACTAATAATGGACAAACCCAAGTGACCAACAATGAAAACCTAACATCTGTGTTTCTTGGAAAGTTTAGTAGTCATTCATTGCACGTGTGCAAGTTATAGGTAAACAATAGATTAGAGGCCCCGAATGAATATTGGGATTCCCCCAACTCATAGCAATAAAATCCAAAAGGAATCTTTTGGATTTTATTGCTTTGAGTTCGGAGAATCCCAAGTAAGAAATCATTAGGTATATGTATTCTATGAACTACGACTTACCGAGCGTTTTGCAAAGTTATAAATTATTAAAATGTACTATTTTACCTCGTAGGGAAATAACATTTTGTTCGAGTTACTAAGTCTAAATAATTCGAGATACTGCGTAATTAGGGGTTCAGCGGAAGGGAATTGCATTTATTTTCGATTTACTAAGGATTACGACTTAACGAGATTCGAGTTATAGAGATTCCACTGTATACGAATCATGGTGGACGTTGTTACTCGTGCTGTTTATAAAATAAAAGACAAACCGAACTTAACAAAAACATTTACTTTCTTAGAATTAAGTACTTCGATTGTTTTTTGCTTTCGCCGCCCATCCGCACGAGACCCATTCTTAACTCTGTGTATAAAATATGCAGAATACATACATATTTATTATATATGTATGTAACATATTTATTTCTATATTTAGATATGAGTAAAATATCGTGTGAAAGTGTGAGAATAATTGTAAAATATTGTTGAAATTGCAATCATCCAAATTATTATAATAAACGGAATGGTATTATGCTCTGAAATTAGCTATATAACTAACATTTTTACAAGCTTTTTATTTAGTTTCACCCATCCCGTTGTCTGTCTGTAATTAAATCTTGCAAGTTCAATTTGACCCACTTCCCGGTATCCGATTGAGCTGAAATTTTGCACGCATATGTATATCGCGTGACAATGCAATATTATGATGACATGGGGCTGGTCTGATGATGGAGCTGGAAGGTGGCCATAGGAACTCTGTAGGTAATGAAATGACGCAACTCCATCGAGTTTGGGCTCGTTTGATTTGTCTTGACAAGTACTATGTCTTTAGATGTAGTGAATATCAAACAGACAGCCAGGTATACTTACGTAAAGAGATGCTCGTTGCGAATGAAAGAATGGTTGAAGAGAGATATTTTTGGTACAAAAATAAAACATGAATAAAATAATAAGTAGGTGTATTTATATTTTTACAAACGTGTGCACAAAATATTTACAACAATACAATTATTTTATTTTAGACTTGTCCGTTGAAGATAAGTATTATGCCATTTATATCAAGCTTACGCGTTACATGCGAAATTAGATACATCACAAAATATTTAATAAAAGCGCGCGACGAGCCGATGGGCGCTTCCATTGCCGCTCTGATTCGGATTCGGACCCGGGGACGGGGTCTGCGACCGCGACCTCGACCGCAGGCGAGCCAAACTGAAAGTACATAATACAATATAATAATAATAATATAATATTCTACACATACACACAACAACACCTAGCCCAAACTAAGCAGAGCTTGTACTATGGGTACTAGACAATGGATAAACATACATATATACTTTTTTTTGTAAATACATACATATTATACATAGAAACACCCAGACCAAGTCAAACATCCATGTTCATGCACACAAATGTTTGACTTGTGCGGGAATCGAACCCGCAACCTTAGGCGTGGTAGTCGGTTACACTAACCACTACACAATCGAGGCCGACAATACATTACAACTTTACACTTTAGTTGAAAAACTACCCATTATGCAAAAAATAGTAAACTAATAAATAAGCTATGTATCCGCTCGAATGTATGGCCGCAACTTTGCGCAACTGTCACTTCAAGGAACAGATATTCATTTGTTTAATATACGTAGCATGTGATTTTATGCCATCCTTTGTCTTTGCCATACCCTTTTGTTAAGGTTAGATAAATCAGTCATAATTTAAACATGCTAAATATGCGCATCTGTTTAGACGCCTTTAGAGGTCGATCGGACGCCTCCTAGAGGCGTCTCGACAGATGCTCGTATTTTGACATAGACTGTATGAGGTCGATCGACAGTTGACGGCGTATGTACAAAATTACGATGTCAGATAAATTATTTAATACAATGTAACAAAAAAATTACAATACTTTTTCTAGTGGACATAAAAACTGAATGTGCTGACGGTATGATCGTGAGGAAAAATTCGTGTCGTGTAGGTACCTATCTAATACTGCAAAATGGCGGATTTTTGTTAGACTTTTTTACCGTTTTCAAACCTTCTTATTACATGATTATGTAATTATATGGGTAACTAATGATACAAATATTCTTTTAAATGAATTATCTAACTAATATAGGTGTTTTAAACCAAATGTAATAACATTTATTATAAAATTATGGCGGATGACGAAAATTTTGATGATACATTATCACACACTTCTAAAGTTCGAGACGTTTTTCAATATCTTTTAGGCCAGTTTTCGAATGAAATTCACTTCACACATAAATTTTGGACATTTCTCAGTAATTCTACATATAAATCAATAAAAAACACTCACCGATTTCGTTGAAAACTCATTTTCAAAAGTTATAGATAGCACGCACAGTACACAGTTTCTCACAAGAATTTGATTGAAAGTGAATGTCACGATTTTTATTTTTTTATGGAGCTGTGTTACGTTCTAGTAACTTAAAAACTATCACAAATGTTGCATAATTAACTGAACTAATGCTTCAAGTCGTTGTTTTGTACAGATCTGTTGTTGAACCGAATAAATTCACGACCAATCACCGCGAACCGATTGCGGACAGGGTCTGTCCGCCCGACACTTGACGGGTTAGTGTACAAAATAACACTCTTCTAAGCACAGTCATAAATAAACTACAAAGCTTACAACGACTCGCGTGCCTGGCGACGACAGGCTGTATGAGAACAACCACCATGGCAGCGCTGGAGGCCATACTAAATCTCAGACCTCTACTTCATGAAGAATCTAAAGATAGCTCTGGCATACATGAAGTGTGAATATACACAGATGGATCCAAAACAAAATCAGGAACAGGAGTCGGAGTCTCCCCCCACGACCTAAACATAAATTACTCAACAACCCTGGGAAACCTCAACACTATCTTCTAGACAGAATGTGTTGGAATCACCCGGGCTGCAACAGCGGTTACATCAAGGGGTATAAGCGATAAGTTGATACCCATTATCTCGGATAGTGCCGCTGTACTACAAGCTCTTAAGAGCAACTGCTTCAACAGTGGACTCATCCTGGAGTGTCACCGTAAGCTGCAAAGTATTGCAACAAAAAATCGGGTAACGTTGCCGTGGATATGTGGCCATAGCAATTCTTCTAGCAATGATGCTGTAGATCAACTGGCAAAGAGAGAATCAAACACTAAAATGGTAGGACCCGAACCAATTGTCCCGATACCCTTCTGCCAACTCAAAATATGGTTATGCGATAGAACCACGAAACTACACGAAAAACAGTGGACCGAAACCAAGGAATGTAGACAGACGAAGGAAGCCCTTCCATCCTTAGACAAACATCTGTCACGCAAACTGCTACGTTCCACAAGAAAAAACCTACGTCACCTAGTGGGTATAATAACAGGCCACTGCTCACTCAACAAACACCAATTAACATCGGCATCACTGACAGTCCCTTATGTAGAGGTTGCATGGAGACCGAGGAGACACCGGCTCACGTGCTCCTACATTGTAAAAGCGTGAGCAACCAACGGGCGAAACTTCTAAACAGTCCAGAAACAATGCAGGAGGTACTTCGCAGCACCGGTCGCCTATTATTATCTTTTGGACGGAGCTGAGGTGGTATGAGTAACCGAACAAATTCTCGCGTCGGTTACTTACGCACAATGGTCCAAATGTGGGGTTAAGTGCGGATAACACACGTCCAAGTAACTAAGTAAGTGTACAAAATATACAATTAAAAAAGAATTTAAAAATAAATCTTTCTACGTAATCATAAATTATAAACGTTCTACGTACAAGTGGTTGGTGCGATTCTGACATGATAACATAGAAAAGTAAGAAAGACATAAAGATATGTACTGAAGTCATTAACTTATTTTTTTAGTAAAGTTACTACATATGAATATGAAATGTAATCTGGGCGGTAAGAATATTTAAGTACTATCTATCAAAAAGGACAAAAAATTAAATTTAGCTTTTGATCAATTTATTATATAATATTGCTTTACGTTTACGCTAACGTTACATATTAAAATTCAAATGGTTTTAGAACTTTTATAGTATTTATATAAATTATTTTTAAAGTCATATTAAAATAACATATTAGTTTATTTTAATAAACCGCGATAAAATCCGTAAAATAAGTCCAATTTTAATATATTACTTGTTATGAAATAATTTGGCAGCTGAACAAGTATACAAATTAACGAAAATCTCATACCTGCCGCTACGGTTGTAGTATCACTTTCACCAAAAAAGCTCAGCTCGTTGGGTTTGCCTCGGTAGTGCAGCTATAGAGAATAAGTCTCAGTCTAGGGTTCAATTCTGGGATCCAGCAAAGTGTAATTGTGTTTTTCTGTTAAGAGATTTTTGGTAACAGCATGGTGTCTGGAACTGTGCCCGGTATAAGGTCCGTGGGACCCAAACTTGTAATTAGTTAAAGGTGGGTGTGATAATCCTCCTATTACCTCTTTAGGGATAAAATTGGAAGCTATGCATGTTTGCAAGTTTTTCCCAAAGGAAAAAGGCTCTCTCGGTATACTGTATAAAGGTTTCAAACAGATATTTTGATAGGACTATTATAATTACATGAATATTGCTTTATGGTCATTAAATATTTTACAATTTTAGAGCTCTATAAAAAAATGAATAAAATACTCGTAATAAAGGCAAACATATGTATACCTTCCAGGTTCTAGATTTATTATCCGTAGAATGAAAGGTTCGTTCGTTCGTTAATTTCAGGGCTAATATTCAATAACAGACTTAAGTGTATAAAAATCATTTGATATGAATTCACTTATAAGCTATTTTTAAACTAAATACCTAATATAACCTTAAGTTATAATTTTACATTTTGCCAGGCATATCTAACCTGTATTTATGTTACTGTAAAAGCCCGAACTATGGTAAATCCTAAGATTTTCTAGTAAAACCTAAGATTTACCAATAACTCTCAATGGGTTCACTTGGTAAATCTTACAATTTGCCTCAAAGACAAGGCAATTTTTTTTATACAATTGAGGTGGCCTGCCTGATGGTAAGTGGTCACCGTAGCCTATGGACGCCTGCAACACCAGAGGCATCACAAAGGAAAAAGGAAGAGAGAAGGAGAAGGAGCGGGAAGGAGGAAAGAGGGCGATTAGGCCTACGGCACTCTCACTCACCGAACGAAATACAACAGTAGGAATACTGCTATTTCACGTCGATATTCTGTGAAAAGGTAGTCCTTCCCCGGTCGAGCCGGCCCATTCATGCTGAAATCAGCGAGGCTCTACTACTCAAAAAACTAAATGTTGAAATAAACATAAATCGAACATTTTATATATCGTATACTCAAGACATCGAATGTTCAAAGTTATACTATTGACATATCATGTACACAAATAATTTTGTCGCTTTTGTTATCTTCAACACTCTTCATGTTTAACCTAGCTAAACTGCCTTAAGTTAATCCAATGTGACGGTTGAAACCACAGTCCGCTGAACTTAACAATTAATTTTAGGTAACTGTGGTCAAGTTATTTTTTTTTAGTACCACTATGCACCCGATGCATAGTGGTACTAAAAAAAAATAACTTGACACTTGGACACTTGGCTTATCTTGTTGTATTGCTTACACAACACAACGTTGTTTGGTAGAGATTTTCTATGATGTACTGACTCTGTCGGGACGCTTTAGTTTAGGCCAAGTCCCATGCGTAAGTGAGGACCCACAGTTACCTAAAATTAATTGTTAAGTTCAGCGGACTGTGGTTTCAACCGTCACATTGGATTAACTTAAGGCAGTTTAGCTAGGTTAAACATGAAGAGTGTTGAAGATAACAAAAGCGACAAAATTATTTGTGTACATGATATGTCAATAGTGTATATAATATAGTAATATTTAATAAGCAGCCGATATCTTGCGGTAGTAATGATAACATGAATCTGTAAATTATTCAATGGAATATTTCGATTTAAAAGATCGATTTCTGTAATTGATTTTATTAAAGTTTACTCATAATTTATATACGAATCGTTCGCGTTTACTTCTTATAAAGCCTCCCAAAGGGCCGGGTATTTTCCTAACTTAGTAGAGAAACACCCGTGAAAGAGAAACAAATAATAATATTCTATCACATACACACAACACCATTTAGCCCAAACTAAGCAGAGCTTGTACTATGGGTACTAGACAATGGATAAACATACATATATACTTTTTTTTTGTAAATACAACACCCAGACCAAGACAAACATCCATGTTCATGCACACAAATGTTTGACTTGTGCGGGAATCGAACCCGCGACCTCAGGCGTGGCAGTCGGTTGCACTAATCACTACGCCATCGAGGCCGCCTATAAGTAAGTAATACAAGTACATTAAAGTAAGATTTATAAGAATTTATTGTCATATGATCTATACTGTGTCATACACAGTACACAGATCAGATCATATGAAAATAAATTCATGAATGTGTAAGTAACGATCAGATTGAATATATCAAAGTGATTAAATTGCGAGAATAGATTATAATTATTTTATAAACTTCTTTACAGTGAAGTATAATAATAGATGTCTAAATCATAGTTGCTCACTGTTTAACAGTAACAGTGTAAACTTACAATTTTGATCTTAACTAACTGGTTGAGTTGATTTGGACGCTACTAACGTAAGTGAAATAAATATAACGCTATAGCTAATGATCCACAGTATGTAATTTATAATATACTAACATATTCCCTAAAGTGTAGGCAGAATAGTCTCATGTGTATAACACTCAGGACTAACGAGGGCATCAAATACAAGTCATGGATGTTAAACTCACTTCATTAGTCTCGTGGCATAACTATTCCCTTATTTTTGCGGCCGATCGTGAGGTCCCGGATTTGGCTACCGTCAAGATACTGTAATTGAGATTTCTGTTTAAAATAGAATATACAGATAATATCTGTAAAAAACAGATAATATCTGTATATTCTAAGTATGGTGATATGTAAATATATATATATATATATATATACATTTACATATCACCAGTTATGTTCTAAGTCTATGAGTCTACGTATGTGTGTATTGAAAATGAAAGGTCTGAAAACTGTCGGTTCGAATCGCAATTTATCGGTATCCTTATGCCTAAAGGCTTCGCAGAGGTCCAATAAGAGTCACTTGATGTAAATACTCGTATAAACTCTATCTATATAAATGAAATCTAGACGATCCTAAAGTGTATTGGGAAATACTTGGATATTTACGCTGACTGCCTTACATCCATTGCAAAGGGTTTTAGTAAAAGTGTTCGAAAACCAATATAAGATTTGGTACACATGTTTTAATTACGTACATCCGGTTTTACAATTTTAGCAGAAAAATAATACAGACCCGATGGAACTTCTACAGGCTTTTATCCGGTCCGCTCGATCGGTAAAACCGCCCGCGTTTATCTGGGCCGCATTCGGCTTTTAACGTTCACGCATGTTAGAGTTGGTTTATTCGGCGCTGTACGACTGCCGACTTGAAAATATGTATGCGCGGGCATACCGACATATTCGTTATACGTTCCTTTGGTTATTTTATTAAAGATATTTTGACACAGGAGGTAATTCTAGTGTTGCGAGTTAGGATCGTCAATTGTCGAGTAGGATCCAGTAGGTACCTAAATAACACCAGGCGAAGGGCGGAAGTAGGTCCAACTCACCACCTTATTCTGTATTAATTATTAAGTGACTTAGGCATACTTCCATTCTCTGCACCTGAGTCAGGAGCAGAGTCTGGCAAATGGCTTTAGGGGAGAGCGCAAGTCGTGTAGATCCCTAAGGCAAGGCTGGTGGACTATCCTTCCCGAGGTTGCCGCCTGTTATTGGTCTGGTTCCATAAGAAACAGACGTAACCAAAACCTCCAGCCGTTATACACACACACCCACACATACACACACACACACACAAACACCCTCATACGCACCCACACACATAAACACACTCAAAGCGCGCGCGCGCGTGCGCACCCACGCACAGACACACACCCACACACAGACACACCCTCCCACACACATACACACAAATACACACACACACACACACATACACACGAATATATACACATACCACACAGCAAAATTTAAAATTAAAAAAAAAAAAAAAAAAAAAATCTAATACAAAATGGACAAAGTGACCCACACATTTAAACTACCCCAGGAGGGTACCAGCGTCCGCGACGCTGGAGAATCCCTCCCTGACCCTACGGGATCAGGCCGCTCCACGTATTCTGGGGGGAGCAATGGATCACCAAAGCCAATTCATCTGCGCGAGCTGGCCAACGCCATGCCCAGCGCAGAAATCATATCAAACGCCTCCTGGAGCATTGCACCGCGTCGAGGCGACGTACGCGCTAATGCGAACGCCGCCTCCGCGAAGCACGCAAGCACAGGAGTAAAGAAACAAAGTGGTAACCGGCGCAACCGACGCAATCGGCGTGCCAAATCCACTGTTGCGCAATCAGTAGGAAGCGAACCGACTACGTCGGTGTCCGCACCGCTGGATGCGCAGTTAACGAGTAGGACAAACACAGCTGAGGGGAATGCTCAGCCAGTCGACCCGACCAGGACCGGTGACACTGTGGGTTTGACTCGGATGGAACTTCCAACCGAACGCGACACGCAAGGTGAACGCAGATGCCAAAACAGGCACGCGGGAGCCATTCAGTCAGGGAGCAGCGACCCTATGATAACGGATACCGCACCCCTGACAGAACAACGCGACGCGAAAGTTGGAACAACGTCGGAGGCAGCCCAACGTGTAGATCCGGTCACGGCTGGTGTCGAAGCAGAGCCGACTCACTCAGCCGTTACAAAAACAGGCTCGCGTCGCAAACGCGGGCCTCGAAAACGCGGACCACGCATCGATGCGCATCGCCCATCACATCCGGACACAGCGAGTGCGCCTACCTTACCTGCAAAGGCAAAGGGAGAGCGCCCAAATGACACGTTGTCGCCGAGAGATGGGCTGAAGCGCGCGAAGCTGGACCAGACGCCAAGGAGGGCAACGATAAGCTATGCAGATGCGACTCAATCGCACCTGCTGATAGCTGTCGCTGCCACGCCTCCCACAGACCTAACGGTGGAACAGGCACAGCAGCTCGAACTCTCCTTAGAGGAGAGGATTATCGAGGCAGCACTTGCCCCACCGCCAGACAACGAGCCAGCGCTCGCACCAGCATTCCGAGGGAAACCTCTGTCTACAGAGGGAGTACTGAAGATGTGGTGCGAGAACGACAGCACTGTAACCTGGCTCAAGAACACAGTAGCCACGCTGCAATCTCCTATTCCAGGGACCAAGCTGACCGTCATTCGGCAGTCAGACATAGTGAAGAGAGTTCGCGCTTCGCTATGGCTGCCGAAGTCAATCGGTTTGGACCTGACGAGGACCCATCGCCTCCTAATTGCGCAGAACCCATGGTACAGCGTCAAAACCTGGCAGCTGTACGGTGCGGCTATGCAGGAGAAGGGCATCTTCCTGACCCTGGGCATCCCAAAATCTGAAGTGGCCAAGATTTTGGAGAGAGGTCGTCGGGTCTCCTTTGTCTCAGGTAGTGTTTACGTTAAGTTTCACACTGCCGGGGACGGAGACGACTCGATGACCACAGGGCCCCGGGAGGAGCCTAACACCGGCAATGAGGAGGCATCAAAACGGGCACTGCCACTTACTGGCCCAAGTACGTCAGGCACAGCCTGCTCCAAACAGGTATCCATGGTAGATAACGCTACTCCCATACCTACCATGGACACCAGCGACCACCACACGTCTTCAGACGGGGAGTCCGTGAACAGCGATGTTCTCGGATCCTCGTCAGATTAGTGTGGTACAAACCAACCTCCAGCACAAACAAATTGCGACGGCTACCCTACGCAGACTGCTGGAGGTTAACCAAAGGACCATAGCCCTGATCCAGGAGCCGTGGATCAGAGGCGACAGCATATGCGGTCTGAAAAGCATCGGGGGTAAGTTGATGTACAATACTTCGGTTCAAAAGCCAAGAACTTGCATCTATATCCCTAGATCAATATCAGCTCTGCTATTAACAAACTTCTGTTCTAGAGACCTTACTGCGGTAGGACTCCAAACAGGGCTCAACAACCAAACGTTAGTACTAGCTTCAGTCTACATGCCCAGCGATGAGGAAATCCCATCTAAGGGGCTGGTTGAACTGGTACAACACTGTGAAGACCACGGCTGGCACATTATCATCTCAGCCGACGCAAACGCTCACCACCCACTGTGGGGAAGCCACACACCGAACAAAAGAGGTGAGTCTTTAACAGAATACATTTTCTCGACTAACCTATCTATAATGAACAATGGCTGCGAGCCCACTTTTGTCAGTTCTAGATACCAAACTATAGTAGATATCACCCTTGCATCGGATGGTGCGGCAGAACTAGTGTCAAACTGGCACGTTTCAGCCGAACCTTCGTTTGCAGACCACAGGCGTATCTGCTATACCATACAAGTGCCAGAGACGGACCAACTGCCTAAACGCAACCCCCGCAAGACGGACGTAGCAAGGTACAGGACCCTTCTCCAATATGAGGTAGATAAAATCTGTTTTAAAGATATGTCTACCAGCACTGACAACATAGACCACAACACTAGCATACTTACCAAATGCATCCAACAGAATTACCAACAAGCCTGTCCCCCCACACAACCACCAGTGGCAGGTAAGTCCCAATGGTGGGGACCAGAGCTGGAGAAACTTAGACTCAATCTGAGGAAACTGTTTAACCGAGCTAAAAACACCAGGATCGATGAAGACTGGGAGCGATACAAACAAGCTCAATACCACTATAAGAAACGCATAAGATACCGCAGAGGGGAATCTTGGCGGCGTTTCTGTAACAACATTAACACCACTAATGAAGCAGCCAGGGTGAAAAAGGTCCTATCGCAAGATAACAACAGAACCCTAGGCACCATTAGAAAACAAGACGGTACCTACGCGATTTCAGACAATGAAATAAGTCAGGTACTTCTCGAAACACACTTCCCTGGGTGCGAAGTGACGGTAAACCCAAACTGGGAAGACACGCCGTACAATCAACCAACCCAGATTGACTGGACAGTGGCCAAATCCATGGTCACTGCTGACCGAATATCGTGGGCGATAGATAGCTTCCAGCCCTTCAAATCTGCGGGCCTGGACGAGATATTCCCAGCTCTCTTGAAATGGGGACAAGCAACAGTTGTGCCACACCTGCTTAACATATACAGAGCATCGATAGCGCATAACTACATACCTCGCCAGTGGAGAGAAGTCAAAGTAATCTTTCTACCCAAACCGGGTAAGTCAGACTACACACAGGCGAAATCATACAGACCGATCAGCCTAACCTCTTTTCTGCTGAAGACTTTAGAGAGACTAGCTGATCGGTATTTAAGGGAAGTTGCTCTAAGACTCAAGCCACTACACCGCCAGCAACACGCCTATAGGCAAGGCAGATCAACGGAATCAGCGCTACACTCTGTTGTAGGAACAATAGAAACAGCACTATCTGACAAATTAATGACACTAGGGGCTTTCATTGATATAGAAGGAGCTTTTGATAAGACAAAATTCAATAGTATCAGCCAGTCACTCAGCACATTTGGAGTTGATAGAACCACTAGTGGCTGGATCGATCAACTTCTAAAGATGCGGGCCATACAATTCACGGTGAACTCTACCACGAGAGGCATAGTAGCGAAGGGCTGTCCCCAAGGAGGAGTACTCTCGCCGCTGCTATGGAACATCGTGGTAGATGACCTGTTAGAACGCCTTAATAGCAGATGCTACTACACGGTCGGCTATGCGGACGACATAACCATTCTGATCAAAGGCGACTCAGAAAACATAATCTGTAATCGCATGCAATCGGCCCTCAGGATCATGGAACAATGGTGTAAACATCATGAACTGACGGTGAACCCGACTAAGACAGAACTGGTCCTTTTCACACATAAAAGGAAAACTCAGTTAACAAACATGCCAAAATTATTTGGAACGGAACTTACCCTATCGCAAGAAGTCAAGTATCTGGGCGTAGTACTCGACCATAAGCTGAACTGGAGTAAGCACCTTAACACGAAAATAACCAAAGCATGCACAACATTCTGGCAATGCAGAAGATTAATAGGCAGAAAATGGGGCCTCAAACCATCTATAACCATATGGCTCTACACGGCCATAATACGCCCTATGATAACATATGGCGCCATAGTTTGGTGGCCCCGCACTCTTCTTACCACAGTCATGCACAAACTACAAAGCCTACAACGACTCGCCTGCCTGGCGACGACAGGCTGTATGAGAACAACCCCCACGGCAGCGCTGGAGGCCATACTAAATCTCAGACCCCTACACCTTATCATACAGCAGGAAGCTGTCGCAGCTGCCATACGGCTTGAAAAGGTAGGGCTCTGGAAACGAGACAATAGAATAACTCATGCGCGCCTAAAGGAGTTAGTATACAATGAAATTCCAATGATAGAGGCGACATGTGATATCATCCCAAAAACCTTTGTCTTTGACAAAAAATACCACATCCAACTTCATGAGGAATCTAAAGATAGCTCTGGCATACATGAAGTGAGAATATACACGGATGGATCTAAAACAAAATCAGGAACAGGAGTCGGAGTCTTCTCCCACGACCTAAACATCAATTACTCAACGACCCTGGGAAACCTCAACACTATCTTCCAGGCAGAATGTGTTGGAATCACCCGGGCTGCAACAGCGGTTACATCAAGGGGTATAAGCGATAAGTCAATACGCATTATCTCAGATAGTGCCGCGGTACTACAAGCCCTTAAGAGTAACTGCTTCAACAGTGGACTCATTTTGGAGTGTCACCGTGAGCTGCAAAGTATTGCAACAAAAAATCGGGTAACGTTGCAGTGGATACGCGGCCACAGCAACTCTTCTGGCAATGATGCTGCAGATCAACTGGCAAAGAGAGGATCGAACACCAAAATGGTAGGACCCGAACCAATTGTCCCGATACCCTTCTGCCAACTCAAAACATGGTTATGCGATAGAACCACGGAACTACACGAAAAACAGTGGATAGAAACAAAGGAATGTAGACAGACGAAGGAAGCCCTTCCATGCTTAGACAGACATTTGTCACGCAAACTGCTACGTTCCACAAGGAAAAACTTACGTCACCTAGTGGGTATAATAACAGGCCACTGCTCACTCAACAGGCACCTATTCAACATCGGCATCACTGACAGTCCCTTATGTAGAGGCTGCATGGAGACCGAGGAGACACCGGCTCACGTGCTTATACATTGTAAAAGCGTGAGCAACCAACGGGCGAAATTCCTAAACAGTCCAGAAACGATGAAGGAGGTACTGCGCAACATCGGTCCCCTATTGTCTTTCTGGATGGAGCTGGGGTGGTATGAGTAGCCGAACGGTATTCCGCGTCGGTTACTTACGCACAATGGCCCAATTGTGGGGCTAAGTGCGGATAACATACGTCCAACTAAACTAAACTAAACACCAGGCGAATACGTAGGTTCGGCACCCAATAGTGAGACTGACAGCAAAGCATTTAAGATACTAATACTATGACATTATAGTTGAAATTTTAACAACGCAGCTGAAGGCTTAAGAATGATGTATCATAGCTTTGTCTGAATACCATAGTATCAAGCTATATTATCAGTCACGTAATAACCTTTTGCTGTTACGTCCCACCTATGGAAGACTGGCCATAGGCAGTTGCCTAAGTCCACAAGTGGAACCTCAGTAAAGGATTATTAAATAATATGATTAGCGCTATCCGTGCAGTCTTCATCACACAGATATCAATAGGAAATGTATACAGAATCCTTAACAAACATCTATATTAAGAGAGTTTCTAGATTAAAATATATTATTTACTTCCATTTTCTGACTAATAAGTACTTTTCCAACTGTTCAAAGTTAATTAAACAGTTAAGTTAAATATTAAACATTTACATAGAATATCTTTTTGATAAGCGATTTTCTCATTACACTCAGTATCGTTGGTATATTTTTTGATAAAGGAGAATGCATAGCGAGCATAGCCTTTTTGTCAAACTTTCCATACGTGAGTGAGTACCTACAGTACAATTTCTGCGATTCGCCGTCTAAAGGCCAAATAAATTTAAAATTATTTGTCCATTCTTTATACCGTTCGTACATTGCAATAGCATCTTCTATACAATTTAGACAATTTATGTGCAGCACAACTACTGCATGTATTAATTTCATACATTAATTCATAAGTATATAGAAAGATGTTAGCTCTCCGAATGGTTTAATATGGAGATATTATACATGTATGAATCGTTAGGAATTATGCCTTTAGTTTTAGACATTATGAGCGACTACGTAGTCGCATAGTTGTTTTTCGATGCACTAAATCCAGCTACCCGAGTATTGTGCATAGAAATTCACAATTTGTTCGGAATACTATGTACCTATATAATAAAGTAAATCACTCGCAAGATCACAATTAACCAAATTACGTATGTTAGTTAGTAGATAATAATAAGTAGGTAAACGTACCTATTTATTATAGACTAGTTTTTGCCCGCGGCTTCGCTCGCGTAGTTAGGCTATAATAGTAAGTCTTTTTTTTTAAATAAAATATAGCCAAAGTTACTCGGTGACAGTATAGCTTTTTCGTTTCGGTTTTGAATCGGTTGAGTAGTTTATGACATACAAACAAACAAAAAATCTAATCTTTTCTCTTTATGATATTAGTATTATAGATTAGTGAGACCGACACATATAGGTATGTACTACGTGTTGGTCCCCTTAATTAAAGTACATTTATGTACTATAAATCTCCTATAACCTTTCACATAATCTGAAATCAAACTCAGGAAACAGCTCATATCGACACGCAGTAGGTACTCTACTCGCAAGCATGACTTAAACAATGTTTCATGTCTCAATGAGTAAGAACAATATATTTCCGTCGTAGTTCCTATGGAAGTTTCCTCACATTTGCCAAAGACATACAACTGATACCTACAAGAAACAGAACCGTATGGCCTCTATTATGTAATTAATTCTGGTCTCAATGTGCAAACAGTAATACTAGCGAAAATACAATGCTTGTAGTTGTACACACGCCCAACAGCGTGCTATAAAAACACACACAAGTGTGTTCAAATATAATGAAACAACGCCATTTTGGATAAACAAATAAACAATAATGTCAAAGACATGCCTTTATTTATTTCTGGCGCCAATAATTTCGCACTAGCACAGTGAAAAGTGCAACCGCAACTTACTCGCTGTGGCAAACCGAAAATTACATAAGAGTCAACTTAACAGCGCGGTAATCCTAATCCTAACTAATATTATAAATGCGAAAATGAGTTTGTTTGTTTGTTACGCTTTCACGCCTTAACTACTTAACCGATCAACGTGAAATTTTGCATACACGTAGTCAGGCATACAGAATAGGACATAGGGTACCTTTCATCCAGAAAAAATAACTGTTGCAAAGCTAACCTAACCTAACCTACATTTACGCGAGCGAAGCCGCGAGTGAAAACTAATACAAAATATTTACGAACATTTTATGAACATACTGGCGCTTCTACATGTCTACGCATTCACAACAGTAGTTTCGTGTAACAAATAGAAAAGCTTATGTGCTTAGTTCCGCAAATGAAAACGATTCACTTCAATTACAACTAACTGCTCTCCGTTATCCCGGCTTTAGCAACAC
The DNA here is from genome assembly GCA_963564715.1 of Catocala sponsa. Taxonomy (NCBI): domain Eukaryota; kingdom Metazoa; phylum Arthropoda; class Insecta; order Lepidoptera; family Erebidae; genus Catocala; species Catocala sponsa. The sequence goes on along the minus strand of OY751335.1, from coordinate 16,490,506 downwards.
CGTCTGCATTGATTGCGAGGGCGTACCGTTAATAGTCTGGCCAGTTTTAGCAAATGTCACTAGCCAATTTATTGCTCCAAGAATTACCTGTGGGGAACACTTTACATGCGTGTGTGGGCGCTTCACTTAAATCTCTGTTTAAATGAAAAGTCAGTCAGTCTCAGTCTTATAAATGTTCGTCTTGAGTCGATGGTTTATTACTAACATTAATTTTGTAGAGTATTGACCAATGGCCCTGTTAATTATGTCAAGAACAGCTTTGTGGTTAGCCGTCCTTCGTGTTGTAAGTCATCAGAACAGGGCAGGAACAATAGCCGCGCCGCTCAAGACACGGTTCGATGAATTTCAATCGGCTTAGATCAGTCATGTCTGAATAAAATGTATTAAGTATATTTGTCACGTAGTTTCAATTTCATATCTATAGAATGATATTCTACAGATTTGAACTTAAACTACTTTATACGGTTTTTATCGAATCTTTAACTTTCAGTATGGCTAGATTAGAAGCGCGTTCTCAGCAAAAAAGTCTCCGTTCCTTCCCCTCCCTTCTCTGAAGAACACTCCACTGGTGATACGTGACAGCCTCTCCATCTGAGGTATGGATCTTTGCCACTCCCTTAATCCAAAAACCTACATCGAGAGCGTCATTAAGTAAGCTTCGCGAAAACTCGGAGTTCTGAACAGGGTGAGGCGTTTCTTCGCGCCTGGGCAGCTGTGCCTATTGTATAAGGCACAAGTGCGCCCTTGCATGGAGTACTGTTCTCATCTTTGGGATGGCTCCGCGCAATACTTGCTGGACGCTCTCGACAGGTTACAGCGGCGGGCTGTCCGTATCATCGGAGATCCAGAGGTCACGAGTTCACTGGGACTTCGGCAACTCCGTAGGGACATTGCCTCATTGGCATGTTTCTACAGAATATACCACGGGGAGTGCTCTGAAGAGTTATTCCACCTTATCCCGCCCTCCCCTTTCCTATCCAGAACAACGCGTGCTGGGCTCAGATGCCAACCTTACACAGTAGAGTCAACTAGAGCGCATACGAACAAGTTTGGGTCCTCATACCTCTGCCGAACGACCAAGGCATGGAATTCTCTGCCAAGGCACGTGTTTTCTTCTTCCTTCGATCCTGGGTCCTTCAAGCGGGGCGTGAAGAAGCACCTTTTCAGGCCGTCAAAGTAGAGACCTCAACATCACCTCGGCTGCTATGAGGGCGATGTGGAGGCCACTGCTCTTAGACCACACGACTGCTTACCATCAGGTGGAGTGTGGTCATTTTGACGAGCAAAAAAAAAACAAAAAAGCAATATTAAAATCAATCTCGATAAAATCAATAAAAGGTAGTTTAATTTTAATATGTATTCGGGTAAACATAAAACTACGTTCTATAGGATTTTATTCCTGACTTGATAGCTTTCCTATCACAAGCACATTTTTATCTTTTCTTGGTATGTCCGCCCCTTTAGCACGTTTACAAACATTGAAACGACAGACATAAAGAATATCCAATCTCAAAAACAATCAGTGAATTATCCACATTTTTGGATCTTATCCCAATATTTGTAATTTTCTAGCAACGTCAAGTGCAAGTTATAATGTGTTAATATACTTGTTTACGCAATAAATTTCGTATTTGCCATGAAAATAAAGAAATTATTATAGGATCCTCATATCACACCTTCGGAAATAGCTGTCAACCCCGAAATAATTGAGGAAAGCAAAGTGGAAAGGAAAATATATCAAAGATAAATCTTTCCTTTCGATTCGCATTGATATGTCAACGCACTTCCTTTCACAGATTTTCACGTAAGGGTTGTTTTGAATTTCTTTATTCGTGGTCAGTGAAGACATGAACAAAAGTAAATAAATAAGAAAATATTTATTTATCAGCCAGTCTCCGAGGTAGGTAATATATGTCAGCTGTCCAATATTAAAAATAATATACAGGTAAGTTGTGGTGTGAATGGTTTTATGAGCGTATTTCATAATGTATTATTGACGCAATAGCTCTTCTACGTCTCTCCCAAAGGACAATTTCAGATCACGCAGTTATGTTACATTGTAGAGTTTAACGTAGTTTAGAACGAAGCATTTTAATTAAGTAAGCTTTTTCTTACATTTACTTCGTAATTCGATAATGTAGTAGGTATGTTTGTTTGTAATAAGATTTCCAATTGCTGAAAGAAACTGCTTTTGGATGACAAAAAGTACGTCAACATGTTTGCAGTTGTTGGCGTACTTTTTGTACATACATATACACTAGCGTATCCGCCCCGACTTCATACGGGTAATAGAGCATCAGTGTCGCATCAACTTGTTGCGTTGAGCATTTGTTTATTTTATTTATTTATTTATTTTGGGAAGACAAACAGATACATACAGTTCTTAATTAAATAATATATAGAAAAGATGGTGGTACCTAAGTATGTAACTCATGTTATCCACATGTTAGTACAATATTTGTTTCGAACTTAATTGCATGCGAGCATATATAACTAATCAAAATTACAAGAAATCGATGTCAGTAAAAAAGAAAATAATAATGTTATGAAATAAAGATATTGAATTAAAATGAAGAAAATTAATTAACAATTCAAATTCATCAAATATTACGTTTATACCTATAAATACAAAGCTAACATCAGAAATCCAAACACTAAAAACTAACAAATAATAGCAACATTCAATAATAATGAAATACATCAATAAAATTCAACTAATAATGATATTTAATGTAAAAATAATAATAATATTTCCATTACTGATCACTATAATGAAATGTGTAAAAAATTATGATTGATTTAGGATAAATATAAATTATGAATTATTTTCTATTATTGTTAATGCTGCGTTTCTAAACGAGTTCCGCGATAGTGCAAACAGATCTAGATCTAGGAACACGTCGTTATAATTTTGCGTTAAGCGACGTAAAGTTGCGCTATTAATATTGCGTAATGCGCGTTAGTTTTTATTTTGCGATAAAGATTTGATTAAGATACTCATTTCGGTTGTATAGTGTAACGTATTAATGGTCACATTACTTTTGACCAGTTTTTAGAAGATAGAATGGGATACCCATTCTAACCTACTCCAGTAAGCTTTCTTTAAAAGATAGTCATATGCCATCGCAGACTTTTCTGTAGACCTGTCAAAGAGGAACAATCCTACCATTTTACCAATATTATTTTGTTATATCTTAAAGGAATTAAGCTGCGTTTTTGCTAGAAGTTCCCAGTTGGCTTGATTTGTTCTATCATCTTCAACAATTATCGTCACATTTCAACCGATTTACAAAAACCTTAGCGAATTATACACCTAACCCTTCCTCATGAACCACTCTATCTATTGGTGACCGCATGAAAATCCGTTTAGTTTTAAGTTCATCGCGAAAAGGACAGACACGGCAGTGGACTTAGTTTAATGATATGTAGTGATAATAATCTTACGTTTATATCCTCGAATGGTAGGCAAAAGTGTATTACACGCACATTAAATCTAATTCCGTTGAGTATTATCCGATACGATCAACGTGAGTTGAGAAACCACGAAACCACGAAAACCGAGTGGTGACTAGGATATGCAATTATATAGGCTATCAAGCCAGCGATCCAGCGCACCCATTCACAGTATTAGAGCACTATTCCTTTTCGCCCCAATTAACAGTACTGGCCGGGTCCTGTACTAATTGGGATGCACCACTGGCGTCGAGCGTGTTGGCATGGTGATACGCATGAGACCATTCTATCTATTTCATTTGAGAATTGAATTTATGTCGATAAACGCGGAATAGTTATACCTTTTGCCCATGGCTTCACTCGAGAACAGAACTTTTTCTCTGGATTAAAGACCCTCAATCTTTTCTCCATTCCTGTAACCCTGACAACATGTATACGACATTTTATGTTGATCGGTCAAGTAGTTGAGGCGTTAAAACAAACTAACTCACATTTATAATATTAGGATATCTACAGTAACAGAAGGGTGAATAAAACGCTTCTGCTTCAATTATATAGGCATCAGATAGGCTTTGTTCCTGTGACATGCTTCAGTGGATGCAGAAGTTAATACTCTAGCTCTTCTGCCACCACAGGTATTATAAAAGATCATGTTATTTATTCGTTTTAAGAAACGTTTGGTATGGCTACACGAGTCTGTAATCAAAGAATAAAAACGTTTACTACGTATTAAAATATATTCTGGTACGACAAAAATATTACAATTATTGAATAAATTATTTGTTACACGGGTGTACGAAATACTTTTCAGAATGTATATTAATTAAATCTCAATTACGGTTCTCTCCATCCAAATTGTCAAATAAATCTCCATTTAGCATGTAAACTCGTTTTCTATGTTAATACAAAAATCTAATTACTCAAACGGAACCATTTGTACTCACAAACATTGGCAGTCATTTGGTAGCCTTTTTAAAATAATGGAGCGGCTCAAGCGCGTACTTAACTAAAGTATCGAATCAACTTGAAAACGACCGCAAATCAAATTTTGTTCTTTTAGCCCACGTAATATAGATGTAAGAAAGGACGGCCAAGATTATTTAGGTAAGCACTTTTTTCGAAACTAAGCGCTCTATCTTAACTTAGACTAAGACTAATGGATGTGTAAACAACATATGGTCTTATATGTAGTTCAGTAAGGTTTTACTAAAATATGTGGGTGGGACGGGTTAATGGTCCGCTATGTTCAAAGTCATACCACGTATGTAAAGTCACCATTAATGACGAAACAATTTAAATTACGCTAAATCTACAAAGGTAAACCGAAATATTAAAATTGGCAGATTTACGATCACCTAACTGGATACGTATTATTGCGTGCTTTCAATAAAGATTTTCCTTATATATTCATGATAAAATTTCAGATAACCATTGTATCACCGGGGCTCTAAAAATATTACGAAGTAAAATAAACGTAAAACTGAAAAGGTATTTACAAGCCGGCAATTTGAAACCCGCGCCCACCTGAAACAAAGTCTAATGACAAGCTTTGACACTGTTGGCGGAGGTCACCTAAATCTAATATACAAAATTACACCTATCCTCGTTACTTTTTCGCATAAAAATTGACAAATGATGTCCGCTAAGTTACTTTTCAAATAACATTAGTCATAGCGCTTTGTATTTCCTATATTACTATTAACTTATCTATGCCCTGGACGCCGCCGCGCCGCCCCGCATGAAATTATAGCGTGTGGCGTTCAACTTGATTCATTTGTTGAGAAAACGGATTTTGCCAGGATCCATCTTAAACTTAACTTATTAATAAAACATTTGTGAAGAGACGCGTCTTCAAGCATGTATTTATTGTGCCTTTATTTATAAACAGTCACTTATATTTGCGTAATACTACGTCATCGATATTTCACCTCGCGGATCGGTTGATGCAGGCGACCTCAGACAGTAAGCAAAACCGATGCAGTTTATATAGGATGTCAATACTCACAAATATGCCGACAACTAGTCAAATGGTAGTAATTTCTTGTAAAAGTAACATTCAACTAGTCAGACTTTCTAATGTTTAAAAGCTCGTCGTCCTTAACTGACTTCACTAAGCTTTACGAAGTAGTAAGCACATAAATTACTGCATCGCATGTTTGACAATTTCATACGTATTATGCTACAAATGTCACTAAAATCCGATCAGTTGCAGTTAATCGACCGTGCATCCAGACTCGCTAGTGTACTCTTAGCGAAAGATAATCTAATAATGCGTCTCTTGTTTGGTATCAACTTGGTATGTCATCATTTCAAAATATTAATGTATCGAGCCATTCTATGCCTATTATTTTAAATGTGAACGTAGCTTAGCCTAGTTCAAATACTGGTTTCGGTACACTCTCAAACCGTAACCGATCCTAATGAAATTTCAAAGAGATAGCTTGAACCGCTGAATCGGTCTTAAAGGAATTTGCAAAGACTATCGCCTCTTTGAGGTCTGGGGGGGGTTGTGGGTTACTTCTAATAAACGCTAGTGTAATATATAGGTATCACAGTCACTTCTAGGGTTAGGTGACGTAGTTTTTAAATGTAATAATGTATCCAAACTAATGCGATTGACGTAGCGATAATGCGTGAACATTGATAAGCAATATTATTTAACTAATTATGTACAATAACTAGATAAGTGTAAAATATGTATTTGTTCCAACCCACATTTTTATGACGTGACCTGTACTTGGGTAGCCGCTGTCTTGTGGAAACTTTTAAGGGCATATTTATTTGCTTGCATAATGGGCAGACTTGACATACCTGCCTGTTAATTAGGTAGGTTTAATATAATAATATCAGCCCTGTATTAAGATATCCCACTGCTGGGCACGGGCCTCTTTTCAGTATGAGAAGGGTTAGAGCATAGTACAGCACGCTCTCCGTCTCCCCTCTAGAGGGGAGACAGTAGGGATGTGGTAACCTTAGGGTAGGTCTTGTCGTGTAGTGGCCTGCCGTTTCATACGGCGGGCCAAAACCTCGGCGGGGTCGCGACCGCATGTGCAAGTGATTCGCGCGGCCCCGCCGATAGCGGTTTTTGTCGAGGAACACCGTGGTAGGTTTAGTCGGTATTCCGGGAGGTACATTACTCCTTTTTCCATCTTTCTCTTTTACTCCGGCGAGTCCGACATAACCCCTCCGCCCGCCCCCGCGGAGGGCTATGCGTCAATGCATTCCTCCAGGTAAAAAAATAAAATTGTCCAACACGCTGGCCCAGTGCGGATTGGCAGACTTCACATATCTTCAAAAACATTATGGAGTACTCTTTGACATGCAGCTTTCCTCACGAAGTTTTCCTTCGCCATTAAAGCAAGCGATTATCTATATATTAATACGTGAAGCGAAAACTTTGGATCCCTTTTTACGAAAATTGGGCGGACGGAGGAGTATGAAATTTCGCACACTTATAGTTTATACAGAGAAGAAGTGACGAATGCTAATATTTATATAAAATATGTATAATAAATACATTAAATTTATGAAAAAGCACTACACGCACACAACCATGAATTTGACACACGCAGTCGAAGCGCGTAACTATGGTTACATATATCAATATACGAGTATAATGACATGACATAATATATATCAGTTGGTCGAATTTCGAGCACTAGGCGACCGCTCGTCAACTTTAATACGCACATAACTTCGATGTTTATATAATCGATATCGTATATTTAATACATAGATAGTCATAATAAACTAAGTCGTGTCCAATTACGTAAAATCTAGATACTGTGGTGATTGATAAGCATGTTCGTGTTTAGTGGCCGACTAGCGCTCTGTACGGCCCATGTATGTCAATCTGCGCAACGTATCTAGCTTACATGCAATCTCGTATAGTTTTATACTAATAAAACTATACGAGATTGCATGTAAGCTAGATAGTAGTACAACAATAGTTTTGTATAGATCTTAGGTTAAAATTATCAGTCTTCTTTCTCTCTTTATTTGTTCGTGGGAATACAAGCCGCTTTCGCGATACCCATTTATTCGACGAAGCGTTATTTCGGCGTCCCGTCTAGGTAACTGGAATAATGTTTGGTCTTTGAATGAGAATACCCAGCTTATAAATAGATTTTCTCTGAAATGTGTAAGTAACTATCTGTTTGTTAGGTTTAGGTTTAAATCATTTATTCTCAAAAAAGACAAAGCCACTTACATGAGAATATAACATAACACATTCAGTGAATTCATTATAACTTATAAGTAACCGTCACCGAAACATATATACTATATATATAATAAGTACATTTTTAATACTTTTTTTTAGGAAGACATTCCACAGTTTCTATCTCAAATGTTATAAGAGTAATTTTCTATTATATATTCGAATAGGCTTGATCGAAAACTGCTAAATGAGTTAGTATTTTTTATATGGGAGGGTAAGTTATTAAATATTTGTGCTCCTTCATAGGTAATACTCTTTTTAGCATAGTTGGTACGTATTTTTGGCAAAACAAGTAAACTAGGGCGACGAAGGCTACGTTTAGATATTTGGGACTTTTTAATGAATGATATATTGGCATGGATGGTTTTGTCTAAAATTTTCCTTATTAAAACACAAGTATTATATACATAAAGTTGATGGATATTCATTAATTTTGTTTCCTTAAAGATTTTATGTGTTGGTGTCAAATATGGATAGCCAAATAGTGTTTTTATGATTCTGTTTTGGACTCTTTGCAATTCTTGTAATTTCGTTTTACCGGCGCTTCCCCAGATTTCTATAAGATATAATAGATGTGACTTTACAAGAGAATTATAAATACTGTAACGTACATTTTTAGGTATACATTGATTCATATTGTGAAATGATCCTATAAGTGCAGTCAATTTGTTCTTAATATACTCAATTTGATTATGCCATGTTAAGTGATTATCTATTTTTTTATTTGTTACGTTTAGGTGACAAAGAACATGATGAAGTCACTTATGAAAATCTATATGATGACAGCTTCAACGTCGATAAGAACTATTTCAAGCGTGCTTTAAGACGCAGCAGGTAATACCGAACTCTAACTCTATTTTGTCTGGTTTTACCCAGATTTTTATCACGTTAGTTTGATTTTGATATTTCTAACACATATACAATTTTCAATTTTTTAATTGGCTATAACATTTTTATTATATCTACGGATGTTTTTAAGAATTGAGCTCATTATATATAGGTACCTAAATAGATTAACTGATTCGATGAATTAACTAACACACGTACATCGTCTCATATCGCCGCAGACCTAGGCAAAGAATTATTACACCCATATTTCGCCAGCTGTGATTTTCAGTCCCTTGTAATACAAAAATCTGAGAGGCTAAACTATTCCTGTCTATCGGTACAATTTCCGATCCTGTGTTGAGAATTTCTTGGCAGTAATACCCAATAACAATGCTCGTAATTCCCTCGTAATTTATCCTTTAAAAAGTTCAAAATAGATTTTCCTTATAAATAAGCCTTATTTAGGGATGATAGAGCGAAAGTAGAGAAAGTCGGTGTCTGGATTAAGGTAATTTCTAACATAATAAGTTTTATTGTATATATTAAAGAAAGTATTTGTTAGCGTGATATTGTATGTGTGTATGTAATTTAGTTCTACGAAATTCATACATCGTTTTCAAAGAATGCGCTTTTCTAAAAGTCATATTACAAATGTTATACACAAGCTGAGAAGTCACTTCGCTGCTGCCGTCACGCTTGGTGTTTTGAGTTTCAATCCCACATAGGACAATAATTGTGTATGTAGTCTAGCGTCACAGGGCTTGATCGTTACAGATGTCTTATTACAAGAAAAATCGAAGTCATGACCTCATGCACAACAGTCTTCTTTACTGCTGCTGCGCTACCAAAACAGATATTTATTAATGAACTTCTAATAGTAAACCGCTTCTAAGGCTAAAATCTATTAATGTAATGAGGCAACAATTTCAGTTACTAAGAGCGATTAAGCCACCAAGGTAGAAGGTAAATCATTAACTTAAGTCGCAATGTAGGACCGAGTGTATGCTTAGCGACGCACAATGGCAACGCAAAGGAATCATCGCAATCTTTTTTGGGATCAATAAGTGGTTGAGCGCTACAGATAGTGCAATCCACGAAGACGCGCCCCACCAATTTTTGGTTGAGGGGATCGCGGGGTGCGGGGAGTTTCACCCGAGCGTCAGTCGCGAACCGTCAGCGGTTCGATGCGCACATGTAGTACAGTCTATGTTGCAAAAATTCAGAGTCGTCAGGAAAGTTGCTCTACTTTATATTATTATTTTGTTTAAATGTCGAGAAAATCTCAGCGTGTTGTACTTAAAAGCCAGGTATGTAAAAGATATTTACATTGTTTAGAAGTATGTAGTTACTAAAATACATGCAATAAGCAGAGGAAAGTAATTCAATTTTGAAAATAGCAAATTTTACTAACAGAAAACTTCATTTCATCTTTAAAAATAAGTAAAACTATTTAATGATTTTATTTTATTTTAGGCAAGAGAAATTATTTCAAAAGTTTATGATTTTATGAAAAAAGAAGCAATCAATAATTACGCAGAAAAACTCACTGATGCGCGATGGAGAACCGCACAGGCTGTTGGAGTATCTGAAAGCACAGTGACTAGAATTCTACGCGAAAGAAAGGAATATACTAATACAATAAAGCAAACTACAGTACTTGCTATGGAATCGAATATAACTATGGAGACGGATGCGATAGTTCCTATAGTCCCAAGTACGGAGCGTACAACAGAGCTGACTACGGAAGCGGATATTGAGTCTAAAAATGAAGCCAGTACGTCGCATATGAATTTAGTAGGCAGAAATGCTTCTATTTTTACATCACCTATGAAGAAGAGAAGTTGGTGTAGTCCGGAGAACTATCCAAAACTATCATATAGAACATCGTCAATTTCCAACATTATCACGACTTAAAATTGTTTTGAAAGACCGTATACAATTTGATGGATGTATAACAACCCTAAGAATATTATTACGTAAACTTGGTTATAAATGGAGAAGAACTGAGAATAACAGGAAGGTGCTAACTGAGAAACATGATATTCAAATGTTAAGATTGAAGTATTTAAAACAGGTAAAGTCTTTTCGTAATGCAGGTAGACCTATAGTGTACACAGACGAATCATATATTCATACCAACCACGTGCAAAAAAAATCTTGGGCCGAAAAAGGTTCTAAAACAGCAATAAAACAAAATATAACAAAAGGAGTGCGCATAATCATAGTACATGGCGGAAGTGCAGAGAGTTTTGTACCAAATGCATTGTTGACATACAGAGCAGAGATCAAATCCGGAGACTACCACGACAATATGAACACAGAAAATTACTCAAAGTGGCTAAAGGAGAAACTAATACCAAATCTCCCAAATGATACCGTGGTAGTCTCGGATAATGCAGCCTATCACAACACTAGTTCGGAAAAAATACCAACATCCAACTCCAACAAATTAGACATGCAGACTTGGCTGAATGCAAAAAATATCCATTTCGAACCAAGCTTCAAAAAACCTGAACTATATGACCTAATACTAAAAACCAAAGAAAACTTCCGCGAATACAAAGTTGACGAATTATTGAAAGAACATGGATTCACAGTGCTTCGGCTGCCTCCTTATCATCCAGATTTAAACCCAATCGAAAACATTTGGGGTATTGTAAAAAACGACGTTGTAAGCCGCAAAATCAATCAAAATTATACTTCAATTATGCCCATTTTAAATGAAGCATTTGATCGAGTAAATAAAGATGTCTGGTTCAATACTTGCCAACAAATAGAAGATGAATACATGAGGCACTGTGATCTTGATTTCAGTTTTATTATAAATGTTGGTGATACATCAGACTCTGAATCAGATATTTCTGAAACGAGTGATTGACGATTTTGATTTCTTAATAAAGTTTAATAAAACTTTTTCACGTATTTCATTTATGTCTATAATTTATAAAAATGGTAATATTATCGTATATTAACTAATAATCACATAAAATATCGACACCTAAGAATAAAAAAAATATAAAATTGAAGTAGAGCATCTTTCCCTTTGACCGTGACGCTCTCTCCTGTTTGGTATATTCATTGTAGTGTGCCCGTGCACTCATAGGTAATTAGTGTGTACCGATAACACTCAAACATTGGGGGAAGCTTGCACACATATACTATACACGGTTAGGAGGAATAGTGGGGCGCGTCTTCGTGGATTGCACTATCAGTAGTTGAAGCAATCGAAGAGTAGTTCAAAACTAATAAAAAGTATAGAATAAGTAAATTAATGTAAAAAAGTACTTACTAAATCTTATGATTGATTATTAAACATACCTAGTGAAGATGTCTTGTCGACATTCGACGTCTCATATTCACCGGATGAACTTGATAAACTAGGCGAAGAAGACGATCTGGATTTATTTCGCGTATTAATAGAATCCCTAATAATTTCCTTGTTTTTAATAGTTACGCCATCCTTTTCTAAATCGTTGTCGTCAATATTATTGACGAGGTTAACTAATAACCGCCCCCGGGACGCCTGAAAAGAAGTTTTAGTTTTAAATTAACATAAAAATCATGCCCTGTATTAATCTTAATATAGTCATAATCTAAAATAATACATTCAGATTACGATATTTGTCTGCATAGTCCTAAATACCACAAGTAACATTTAACGTTGATGTACAGTGATTATGGTGCAATAAAATCATAATGTTAAATAATACTAGTACAAGAGTATATTTTTCCAAAATAACGACTTATTGCTGAAATAAAATAGAAATACCCTATTTTTTATTTTAATAGCGACATAACACAAACTAATCTTATATTGAAACATTTGAAATATTTGAAAATTCGTACTTACCATTTGTTGCAATAACGTATTAATCCAAAATATGACGTCCTTGAGCAGTGAGATACGTGCGTCCTTGTTAAACACTTTAGAGTAACTGAGATAGTACGATATTGAAATAATACAAGGTGCGCATGGACAGCGTGCAATTTAGACACTTACAGCCTTCGATCAATTTGATCGATGCTTACAGCCCCCAGGCAGATTTGAGTTGAATAATGGGTGTGTCGTTATTACACCGAAAAATATATCGATAAAGCTTTGCTTACTCATAATTATCTCAAAAGTCCATGATTTTGAGATATATACGTTGTTCGTTCTTGCAATAAGTGAGCGAATATGGTAATTAAAATTATATGTTTTTATTAAAATGACTGAGTAGATGTCGGCGCGAGTATTATCAAAGATAAAATAAGACTCAGTGTTATTCGAATGTATTTAGATGAATCAACAACCGCACATCATTATTTTGAGGCTTCTTGTAGAATGTTAACGACCCTTGAACTCGATGACTTTGCGTAGTCTATGAAATAAGACGCAGCTGTCGCCCCTTTAGACTCCGTGCAGTCATAAAGGGAATATACAGAAATAAAATCTTAATTAGAACGTTACGTGACCTAAGAATCACGCCCTTCACGATCGGCATTCGGCATTTGCACAAACGTTGGATGTTCTTACATTCATACATATCAACAATAAAAAAGTGGCTTTTATATATATATATATATATATATATAACCGTCTATATATCATAATTAAATAGATATTTACGACACGTGATCCCTGCCTCACCATCTAAACCAAAACTATTATTAATTATTTATCATTATTCTACGTAACATTGACACAACCTTTAAATAAGCTGACACTATTTATTACAGCAACTGTTATTTGTTTTAGTAACACGTAACAGTTGTTGTAATAAATAATAAAGCGGTGTAAATGCTATGGAAATTTATCAATTTACTCTGAGATATATTGAGTAAAATATACCTAATAAGCTAAGAAATTAATAAATTTATCAAGGCATATACTAAGGTCCGTCTTAGTTCCCTGATTACAAAACCAATAATAATACAGTAATATAGTCTCGATAGCATTAAATGCACTTTTCATTTCTATTATATCGTCTTATTGTCTAAGCTGCTGTCGAATAAAGTCGTAATATCACACTAGACATCGCAGTATTAATATTTTCCAGTTGTAATGAGATGTACAGAATAATTTATTTACGAAGAATTCCTTTGAGGACTTAAAAAATCACGAATGCTTATTTGAAATAATATCTGTAAGTCTAGAATTCTTTTTGTGTTTTGTATTAGAAATAATATACCTCCTAGGATTACCAGGAATAGTAATACCATTAACTTTGAGATACGTAACGTTACATTTATGTACCTACTATATATTTAGATGGTTCCAATTACGGTGACATCTATCGGCTGTACCTTGAAAGGCTGACAAAGAGGTGGATTATCAGAGCGAGTATCAAACAATAGTATTGCTGCCTAGCTAAGACATGACGTATAGACTAGATACCAATAGCTACCAGTACATGTTTTGGGTTTATAATCGTTACTGAAATTACTATTAATGAAAGTTTCATATAGCCTGACATGTTTAGGTTTACGCTTAAGTTTCCCACGTGGTGTAATAATCAGATCATTCTGATAGTCTATTGACTATGCTTTACGGCTCATTTATCTATGCCCTGTTCCTGTTTTATAAATTGACCAGATTTTGCCCGCACTTGTGTGATTCTCATGGGAACGTATTACCAGGCTAAAAGTATATTATGTTATCCAGGACATGGTCTATGTGTAAGCCCAGTTTCATCCAAATCTGTGCATCGGTTTACACGTGATTGAGTAACAAACACCCAAATATCTAAACATTTTCCGTACGCTTGACATTTATAATATGAGTAAAATTGACATTACCTGAATACAGAGCAAATAAATAATATTAAAATGTAATCGTCGCCCTCCCAAAATAAAAATAAAATTGTATGGCCAAAAATAATGAAGCCATATTTAATTAGAAACCTTAGCAGCTTCAAGCTCTTTATATTATATAATTTGCCTCCAATGGAACTTAGACGATGGCAGGCTTTGGCGACTTTGCCAGAATTAACGTTTGTTGCTCTTTGATTAAGTTTACACTTCCATGTCGTGAGTCTCGATACTTATTTCCATACTTTTTAATTAAGCTTAAATGAGAACAGTAGGTTTAATAAGTTCGTATCTGTTTTGTTTACAGGGATGTAAAAAGAATAACATTTTATTACCAACTGGAAAATATAATAGCTAGCACACACAAACACACATACAAACACCAGTGCTTACTTACACATATTTACATAGCTGCTTACACGAACATCTAATATTATAATATGATGTATCTGTAAACTAAACGTAATACTGTGAGGGACCTGGTACCCAAAACACAAGTTAAATCTTACATTGGGTACCAGAGTACAAATAATTATGTATTAACTTTTTTGATATATTATGTACAAGCTAGCTATCTGTAACTTTTGAAAAAAAATATATTGTTATTAGTTTGCTAGTTCTAAATGAACGATCAGCTCGCACTTGAACTAATGCTGTAATATCTTTAATGTAAGATCTAGTATTACTATTGTTCGCGCGCAACTAGTGAGCGCGGTGGAGCTCAACGTATATTGAATGTAAAGAATAAACGATTGGAGTAGTTATGTACAACTATTGTAATAGTTATAGTTACTAATATTTAAAGTCAATAAACATAAAAGAAAGTCTTTGGTATTGACAGCTTACTAATTTAAGTGATTGCCAATGAGAATGTTCTGTCATTGGTTGCACGTGTAATCCATCCAATGTATTAATGTATGTATGGGCACCTCGTAAAGCATTTATTATAACTAGGAGCCGTCTGCTTAGAAGAATCCTTATGAAAGCAATAGTTTTCCTACATTTAACGAGTTCAATTCAGCACTGCATACAAACGTTCAAAGTAAATATACCCTTAACTATCGGTATAATTTTCAGGGACTCGTTTCCGATATTATTACCTAACTATAAACGCGCGTCTTGAATTTCGTATAAAAGTTCCCTATAAGTTTCCACAACTTTTCTTTTAAAACTATCCAGAAAATCGTATAGAAATACTTTGGTTTGTCATAAAAATTGTTGAATTTGGTTATTGCGGCAATATAGAAAGTAGTAATATGTTTTTAGTGTTTGTAATGTTATTACTAATTAAGATAGGTACTTAAAATGCCGCTTTAGTTGACTGCTCAGCGGTAGTAAAGGCGACCGCTATGCATGAAGTAGGTATGATTGCCTGATCGGGCAATTTTTGGCAAGAAATTCTCAACACTTAGAAATCTGCCCACTAGATAGATGACAATTGTAGCTTATTGTAATCGATCGGGTAAAGTGTCCCGAATTACTTGAGAAATAAAATCAGGAGAAACCTCTACCTACGTCTTCGGGGACAGAGGTGTGAGACTATGTATATATCTACGGATACATATTACCGGATAAAATTCTATGAATAAATAATTATGGGTATGGTATCAAGAGAATATTTACCCCACTGAGGTGGCGATCAAGCATTTGATTCAATTGATGCTAAACAATAATCAAAAACATAGAAAGCTTGCAACGCCAACGTTTCCAAATCGAAAATAAAAATGTCTACTATATAAGTACCTACACGGGACAATGATAGCTCTGTAGAAACATAACATATTAGTATGGCTGCAATATTATGTAGGGTGGACCTACTTTCGTAGTTAAAATAACCTAGATAGGTTTGTGCATTCATGGCGTAGCCCCATAGTCTTTTGAATTGTCATCTAATTTCCCAAAAACTTAGTTTACATATATTCATTTTTACGGTAGGCAGCAGCTTTGCTGTGTACTGACATTGCTGAAGTCTATGAGCAGCGGTTACCACTTCCCATCAGGTGAGCCACTTGCACGTTTGCCACCAACGGCAATAAAAAAATATATATGTATATTCTAACATGATGTTATTGTGACCTATCGGGTAAAGGGTAAAGAGTTTAGTAGGTACCTATTCTATAATACTAAACTCTTTAGTCAATAAGTATAGGAAATAAACTAATTACCATACAAAATCTGAGCTATTGTATTACTCCAGTACGTGGAACAATTAAAACAAATTCGCTGATATTATTTGTATACTACGGCAAACTTAAAGTCGTACTTTAAGTTTCACTGTAGCTGTTATTGCTATTTGAGTTTCTAGTTTACGTAATCGTTACGTAATCGTACCTTTGAAACTTGTTAAATATTATATAAACGTATTTACGGGTAAATTAATTTGTTGTTTGTATGCCCGAAGGCCGGACACGAACTGATATTTTACTAAACAATACAAGAGATGACAATGGATGGTATATTGGCATTGATCGTCTAAACACGTGCCGTCCATTATTTAATGTTGTCAAATGGCATCAGCACATTATATTTTGCTTAACTTGGTTATTCAGAGTGGCCTAACTGAGGTCATTCATATATGGCAAAGATACTATGTAGTTATAAGTTTCGAGTAATACAAAGCGAGTATCCCTCTGTATCTATCTATAACTGCCTCAATTGCGAGCACTACCGCTAGTGAATACGACTGCTGTGCATGATCTCGGGTTCGAATCCCGTATCAGGTCAACAAAAAGTATTTGAGTTTTTGCTTCAAGAAATTCTCAATAGCAACTCGGAGTTAGGAAGTTATTGGCAAGCTCAGCAAGTATGTAAAGCCGCTTGCTCTTCTGCTCTCTTTGCTCTCTGCGTCTACCGTCACATCGGGCCATGAGAGTTAGGAAGTAGACAGTGCATTTGTGTTTACATACAATGATGTAGCATAATATTATCTCCTATGGGTCAAGTACCTACGTCACAATGGCAGTTTTCTTAAATATTGGCCGCCGTGACCGAAATTCGGTGTAGAAGTCCTTACTACATTACATTCCACTAAGCGCAATTCTGCTTGTAGTGCTGTTAAGTAGCTCTTGTTAGATTCCCCAATCGAGATAAGTCAAAGACTTCACAACTCGCAGCTGTGGATCCCTTCCTACGTTACGCCACTTAATCATCAAGGTAGTCTTGCGTTTTAATAACGTCGGTAGCTAGCAATGTAAAACACGTTTCAGAAGCTGCTTGAGTCAAGAGATATTTAAATAAAGACAGCGCATTTGTAACCGTGGTTACCTTTACAGCAGTTATTCTGTTTTTTTTATATAACACCCGCACTAGGAATAAAACCTGTGTTGCGGGGTATCTTGAAAAACATTCAAACATACAACATTTTGTGGATTATACATTTTTCATCTCGTGTGTGGCAATGGCGAGGTGACCACAAACGTATATGGCATTCGACTGCCTCATTAGTCTAATGGCTAATCCTGAATCCCGAGTAACGCAAGAAAAGCTATAAGTCTTTTAAAAAAATTAAAAGTCATTATGAGTCTTTTAAAAAAATACAAATATTTATAATATTGATAGGAATCGGATGAGAAACAGCTTAAAAAAAATAACAGACGCACTTTAAACTTTAATTAAATAATCATTGACTTATTCAAGAAATGCATTAACAAATAAAGTAAGAAATAATTGATATCACCCAACAGCGATCACAGCACGTCCATTCCGTCCGCCGCTCGATGTCAAAGTGAGTCATTGCGCGCCGAGCGCGCTTTTATAGCACGCTCGATCGGATGTTTCGTGACGTTACTTGTTTACGTCGCATTCCGCAACTAACAATATAATATATTATAGTTAGAATGTTGATGGTGTTTCATCCACGTGCATTGGATAGCTGTACCTGCGTCTGTTCTCTATTTGTGTCCTAATTAATTATTACTGTTAGATGGTAGTCGGCAAAATGTTTAAGAATATGTTACTTCCCGTGTGGGGATACGGGATAAAAACTTCTGTGAACCACAAATAGTTGGTCTGTCTTCTATGTGTTGGTTTTTTTAATGTTTGTAAAGTTCGCTGCGACATAGTTATTACCCTAGTGCGAGAGTTGTCGATATGAAAATCCTATTCCTAATCCTAACTAATATTCTAAAAGCGAAAATAAGTTTGTTTGTTTGTTACCTTTTCACGCCTAAACTACTGAACCGATCATCTTGAAATTTTGCATATACCTTGTCAGGTGTACAGAAACGGACATAGGCTACCTTTCATCCCGAAAAAAATTACTGTTACCGAGGAAAACAATAATAACGTTCTTATGATAATAGATGACGCCACGTGTCTTTCGAATCATGATTGAATTATATTATTATATATTATTGCAAGCAGAGTACAACCCGAATTGATTATTAAATTCTAAATTAACGCGAGTGAAGCCGCGGGCAAAAAACCTAGTAAAATATAAAATATATTTTACAACTAAAATTAGTCGTTGCCTTGGTCAACAACAAATTTTAGGATTTGATAGGTTTGAAAATATGTACTGTCTTGCCATTCTTGCTAGATACTGTTTCAGATATTTATACCATGGCAACGCGTGCTTTACGAAGCAAAACTGCTTACTGAAGCAGAGAGAAACTTGTAATGGTGTCATCCGAGGTTTTAACTGCGACAAAGCTACTTAGTGCTAGCAAACTACTTCTAGCGTCGCATATGACGCCGTAATGTATGTTTTATGTCGGAATAGCGTCATGTTTGTACTCGATTAATCAAATAATCGAAGTGCAAGACCGCTTTACGTAATCGACGGTGAAGCAGCAGACTAGGTATAGCCAAGCCAACTAGTCTTCACAGCCCAGTCGTCACCGGCAAATACCAATCTTTGCCGGTGACGACTGGGTAGTGACATTGCCTATATATACAAGGTTATTCTTTGTATAGAAATACTAAGAATAATCTTGTATCTATATAGGCAATGTCCTGTGTTCATATCTGTCGTCATTTGCGATAGAGAACTAAAAAAGTGTGCGATGATAATAGTATACCTAAGAATGTAGCGTACTCCATGTTTCGATCTATATATTTAAAAGCCAGTCAGGCAAGACCAAAGACTAAAGAAAGGATCTCACTAATAATAGTAGAGAATAGCTGTACGTACAGATTTTATTACAGCGTAGTTCAGTTCAGCGCTATATCTAAGCCTTATAGTTTATATAGCTTATCGTTAATAAATTAGATTTTCTTTATACGTAGCAATACTAAGCCATTGTACTTAAAACAATTACTCGCCTACATACCTACTACTCGCTTAACATACATATACATACGCATTAAATCTGTTCTGCTTTTACAAGGAAATCATCGCGGCTCTATACTATACTCCAATTTTCCCCGTCTTATAATTTTTCACTTGTTGCATGAAACACCTACCTTCATTTTATTTCTCCGTAATACTAAATAGATTAGGAAATTTCCAACGGTTTCGTTGAATTTTACGTAATAAACTAAGCCAATCATAACGAACACCCAGCAAAATGATTTTATGTCAGTAAATATTTCTCGTACAAATATAATAAAAAGTTTTGGTGTATCCATTATGTGTAATTTGTTATTTATTACGTTAACACATCGTTGAGTATAATAGTTTACAGCAAAGGTTCCGAAACTAAAGATTAATTCTAAGATATTGTGGTTATTAGTTATTTATAGTCTGGCCATAAACTTCTAAATGTATAAGATATTTTTCGCTACGATCTTTAAAAAATAATGCAACCCACGTTACTGTACTTTTGTGTTTATGAATAAACCTTAATTAAAAATGAATGCCTATTTATACGTATTTCACTAAATAGGAATTTCCCGCATAAAAGAAAACGTTTTATAATTAGTTACTCGGCAGTGGGATAATATTTAGAAACATAAGTTAATTTACAAAATAACAATTCTCGCCAATTCTCTTATGATAGTTGAACTCTATAACAGTATGGAATAAGCACAGCCATTATAGCTGCGATGATAAGTGTGTCACATACGTATTATATCAACGAGATGGGTGTAAAAACCCAGGATTCAACTTCTTCGTCTTCATGTGACCTTGTGACCCCTATATCTCAGGGGTCTTTTGACTCCCAGGGCCCATATTCAAACTCGACCGTGGGATGACCCCAAGGCGTCTGCACATCAAGTTCCCGAGCTATGCCTGTCACTAACAGATAGATACACAGACCCACAAAGTGTTTTCATTAACCTCTTCGAAGAAGACTCAACGGTTAATAAATTGTTACGAATCGTTAGTATTACGCTTCCACATAATCAAATACTATACTTTCATATTTATAGGTACACTAATTTTATCTAGGTAATTTTAACCCATATTGAAACACGTAGGCACATATTTCTTCCAAGAATTACTTAGGTCTACATTCTAGAGCTGTGTTTATATTATCTCAATAAAATATCGGACATTAAACAGAAACTTTAAATTACAGTACTTACATAATTTATTGAATGAACCATTCTGACTTTGTTTTTGCACGCTATTAAAACTTCCTAAAAGTATTACAATTGCTTAGTCTGTCGATGAACATTGATTACATATAAAATTTTCAATGTTTACGATACGGTCGAGGAAAGTTTAACAATCAGTACATTTAAATCTAAGGGTAAATGACGTCCAATCTGTTTTGAATCATAGTCGATAAGACAGAGCATTTAAGACCTCTATGTAAGAGGTTGTATTACGAGATTCTCGTGATGTAGTTAGACGCAAGTAAATTACATTTCTTTGTATTACAAAAGGCTTAGCCAATTTGCATACCAGTTACTTGTTGTATTGAAGCTCAAAGTATATCTTGCCGCCTCTACAAAAAACTGAGGCATTGAAAGAAATAGTGTATAAACATAATATGCTAGGGCGTGTGAATGTTTCGTATGTGAAAATATTAGTGAAAGACGCTATTCCATTTTATAAACTTATTTATTATAGCCAGTTTGTGAGATTTCTGATACTTAAATTATTATATTGCGATACATTTACTCTAGTTATTTTAAATCACAAGTGTGTTACATCCATAGTTTGGGCATCAGCAAATAACACATACTGCTGTATATAAATTTACGTTAAACTAACATTTGTAAATATTAATCCACGTTACCCTTTTTATCTTTTATATAAACACAGTATACAAGGTTTCAAAAAAGATACGAGAGTTTCAAGAGTCGAAATATAGTAATAATATTCTAAAATAACCATTCGTTAAAACAACAGCACAGGAACATTTGATGCTGAGCTGCCGTCTCGAAATGCTATTATGGTTTGCTGAAACAATGACATTTTACTTATCTGTGTTTTGCACCTGCGAAGAATATAATAAAAGCAAATGCATGTATTTATAAAAATATATCTAATTGACTTAGATAAATAAAGGGAGCAGACGTATGTTAGCTGGAAAATGTAAATTGTCTCAGTAAATTTCTATACCTCGAACATAATTTTTTTTTATTTGGATGAAAGGAACCCTATGTACTTTTGTGTATCCTTAAAAACGTGTAAGCAAAATTTTATGATGATCGGTCGAGCAGTCAAGGCGTGAAAGCGTTAGAAACAAACTCACAATCGCATTTATAATATAAGTAAGGATTCATATTTCAGACTAATTATTTATAGACGGTAGACAATAAAGCGAAGATTTATCTCTCATAATAAATATAAGAACAGCTGTTACAAGTGATACATATATATGAATTGATTGTAAGTCTGATTGAAAAGTTGTGATTACAATGATGATCGATTGGCTGTTGCGTTATTTATTAATATAAGTATTAACACGTCATATTTGGTAAATAGAAGTTATGACCCTAGTAAGCACACCTTTTTGTGGTATATTATGTTAGTTATATGTGTGTATGAATAATGCAAAATCTACTGGACAAATCTGTTAGCTTATAGAACAATTATCAATGTAGAAGCTTTTTACACTATCAGCTCTGCTCATAAACTGTCAGACTGCTGGACATAGAGCTACTCCCAGTATAAGGTTTGGGCCAGACTGACTATGACCTAAACCGTCTCATCACACTGCATAATGTCTCCACAATATTTTTTTTGGCCGTTAAAGAAAACAATATTTTGAAGTGAAAACTTCTTTAGCGGAGTGGTGCACTTTTTATGTGATGGGTAAAAAATGTTAAACTCGCGTCAGGACACGTGACCTAATCGAAAATTCGTAAGACGGAGGGAGAATTGTCAAACTTGCGTCAGGACACGTGACCTGATCGAAAATTCGTAAGACGGAGGGAGAATTGTAATGTTTGTGTAAAATATTGTATTTTACCACATAAATGATAGTACTTTTATACTGATAATTAAAGTAATACGTGCAAAATTATTCCCTAACCATTCCAAAATATCAAAAATGCACAACGTTAATAATCAAGTTTTCACTTCTGCCGGCACTCCCGGAGTGCAACCCGTTGATTTTTTTTTAGAAGGCATCAATTGTGAAATGGTGTAACCGACTGTCACGCCTGATGTTGCAGGTTCGATTCCCGCACAAGTCAAACATTTGTATGCATGAACATGGATGTTTGTCTTGGTCTGGGTGTTTCAATGTATAATATGTACGAATTTACAAAAAAAAAAAGTATATATGTATGTTTATCCATTGTCTAGTACCCATAGTACAAGCGCTGCTTAATTTGGACTAGATGGTGTTGTGTGTATGTGATAGAATATTAATATAAGTTCTGAAATTCAGAAGACGTAATAAACCTTTGACTGAACACGAGCGAAATCACGAGTAACAATGTTTTCAATCCATTAAATGAACTTACATTTAAGTTGCAATGAAGATGATCGATCCTAGTATTGCAAGGCGTTGAGCTAGTGATATTTTAATTTCTTTGGTGTTGAGCCTATGAGAATAACATAGCACACTTCCATTTCATATGGATCGCCACTAAGTTACAATGTTATTATAAAATAGAATAGAATTAGTTTTAATACACACCAATAGAATTCAGTGAATATTAGATAACAGTATAACATTACAATATACAAAAGGCTACCTCATCGCTAAATGCAATCTCTTACCTTTAGACGATAACGAAATCTGCACTAAATACATAAATATAATGAAACATATTATTTTGCTGTATTAGCAAAGTGCGCTTAATTTTTTATTTTATTTTAACAACAGTATGTGAAATGAAACAAAAACATAAATGTTTTCATTCTATATTCAAACCACAACAAAAGTTACAAACGCACAGATTGATCGGAACCGAAGCCTGTTTTTACCGCAATACGGCTTTTACAATATTGAAAATGCTATCTACGAAATAATCACGACCTCTCTAAATTGTCAGCTAGCAATACAAGGGTAGGTAGTAAGCCGAGCCAAAAAGGCCACGACTTTCTTAAACATATGAACCAAATAAAACTTAAGCATTAGTAAGGTCGGTGAGCCTAAACTACTAGGTCTGGCTAACACGTTGGTAGTAATCAACATAATGTAAGTGTTATGTATGTACACTGCTTGTTTGGCCTAACGACATTAGCGCATAGGTCAGTCGTGTTTTTAGTTTTGAATCCGGATTGGCAAAATGTTTAATGTTTTTTGTTAGGCGATACACAGTAATGCCACAGAATCTGTATCAAAATTTGGTAGCCCTAATTGATTTTAAATATAATAACTTCTGTTTCATATTTAACGCATGTAAACTGATTTTTGAACGGTGTATAATTTAAATAAAATAAGGTGTCGTGCAGATTATCTGCAAAATCAAAAAATACGAACACATGAAAACCCGGGAACAAATTGCAAGGACCGGCGCGCAGAGTTGTCCAACATGCAAGTTTTCACAGAAAACTTCGGTGGCTTGTATTGCGTGCACTCCAGGGCACAGAGTACTTGTTTTTAAACTTCTTGTTGCTATTGCAAATGACTTTCTAGTGACCCATCTTAAAAAAGCTTGTTTTGGAAATAGTCATAGCACTTTTCCGAACCCTGGAATTGAAACTAACATTTCTAAGTGCACAAGTGATCGAATCAATTCAGCTCTCCTAACAGTAAACTATCGTGTACTTACTTCTTACATGGCATATTATTATCTATAATAGTATAAATTATTTGTATGTAATATTTTTATGACTATAAACATACTTTTAAATTACAGGAATAATAAATCATCAATAGCACTCACGACATGATAGAACTTTGGCTCTCGTCCAATAAACATCTGTGACCATTTATGCACCTAATTGGACCTTCCGTGCCCGCAAAACAAAACATCTAAATAATTTGTTCTATATTTATGCAATTGCTGTCTATAAATATATATGTATGTATAAACATATTCTTGTACATTATGTTATTCAGATAGATTTATATCAAAATGTGGGTAGGTATGCCGATTCATCCCACTCACAACGCTAAAATATATTCCGGGAAGCAAAACACATGGCAAATGTAAAGCAGCACCAATCACAAGCATAAGTATATTTTCCGACATGTTATTTAGCATCACGAGTCTTTTTCGTGGGGGTGGACTACGAGATATTACGTCACACAGCTACAGCTAGCATATAATCATGACGTGGCTGCGTTTTTATACTGTTTTTAATCAGCCGGCCCCGGACTGGTTTCTAACAAATGTCAGAATAAATAGCGGATGGAAAATGTGGTGTTTTGATAGGTTTTGATTAGATAATCTGTCAAAATGATGTCAGCTATCTACAACTTAACGGAACCTATAGCATTTTGTAATCTACGCACGTTTGTTTCTATTCGCGAAACTGCGTAAG
Organism: Catocala sponsa; assembly: GCA_963564715.1. NCBI lineage: Eukaryota > Metazoa > Arthropoda > Insecta > Lepidoptera > Erebidae > Catocala > Catocala sponsa. The sequence goes on along the minus strand of OY751335.1, from coordinate 16,465,439 downwards.
TGGTATAAATCGACTTCACTCGAATCCACTTAAATTACATCTTTGAATACAATCTATTTTAATTCTAATTGTTCTACTTATATCGAAACTATACAAGTCGACCGCTTAAATATTTTTATTTAAGGAACGATACAAGTGCATTTACTTTTGCGATGGTGTTCTGATTAACATTTCTTTTATAATACCTTTGTAATAATCTCTTAACTTTCCACTTTTATAATGCGTACCGCAAAGGAGTGGAACTCGTTACCTAAGTCTGTGTTTCGCGATGAGTACAATGTGGGTGTCTTTACGTCGCGAGTGAATAGGTATCTTTAAGGCAAGCGTGCTTCATCGTCGACTGCATCGTCACTTCACAACAGGTGAGATCGCAGTCAAACGCAAGCCTATTAAGTAATAAAAAGAAATATGACTGTAACTAAACATACATTGCCTAATCTTTATGCCTTTTGTTTCCTTAAAGTGTCTTTCAAACATGACAAGCCTTTCAGCCACGAAGATTTTTTCCTGTCTGTTATATCTATAAATAATTAGGCTAAGTCAAAACAGTTCAGTGCCTTTTATCCTCTGTTTCTCAACCGATTTTCATATTTTTTTGTGTAGAAGCAAAATGTAAATGCATATATATTTCCTCAAATTTTCAATAATGATATGGTTGAATTTCGACATACATAATAATTATATTAAGGTATGTTGATAACAAACATTGTAATAGCACGCAAAATCGAAACAACAATCTGTAGAATAAAATAAAGATTGTCTCGTGTGGTGATTGAACTCACAACACATGACATAAAGCTGTAGGAGTCGACGACCAGAACCTGTACTCCATTTGTGCAGTGGCAATCTAAAAAAACTGTCTCCTCTTTAATAAAATATATTTTCTATCCATATTTTCGATAGAAAATATTATATGGAAATTTTATAACATTTACTATTACAACAAACTTTGTCACTAAAATTATTAATTAGTTATTTACTCGTAAGTACTCGTAGGTACCTACTTACTCGTAAGTTATTTACATTAAATAAACTCATACGGATATTACAAGACTAGACCAAAAAGCCTATCAATTCACCAAATATATACCTATGGTATTCGACCTACCTCTACCCAGTATAGGTACCTACACTTCTCCTTAATTATGCCACTTTTTTCGAGCCTTTGCTAGTCTCATCCATCGGCGTCCTGCAATTTTAATTACATCGTTTGACTGTCGTGGTGGGCATTAGCCCTGTTTTTACTACTAATCCAAAAAATATTATTAATGTGAAACTTTAGATGTTTGTCATACAATCACATTTAAACAGCGAGACAGATTTTGATAAAATGGGGTACATATGCACAAAATCATACCTATATCCCTGAAGGTATATACAATGTGACTCAAACATATGTATCTCGCTAGTTATTTTTTACGTCCATTGTTATAAAGTACAGGCCTATTCCCATCTACCGGACCCATCACGACTTTTTTAAGAGAATATAATAACCCATTACGTCATAACAACCGCACGCAAACATAAATGCAAACTGACTGACATATTGAATGGTTTTTAAATCGAAAATTTATAATATTATCTAGAACAATTATCATTTTCATATTTTGCTATAAAGTAATAGATCGCACTATTATACTCTTTGTCCCAATAAACCATATTCATGTAAGCATAACCCGGAACGAAAAATAGTAGGCAATCACTTTCTGCATGCGTACGTAAATAGATTTAAACCCGTTCTAATACCCGTCGGGGACCAAGGATAGTTAAGGCCTTTGATTAATATATTCCAACCACATGTTAACCTAGTCTAGTTCAGGTACGCCACGATCGTGGCGGTAAGTCCCGTGTTTGAGGAGTGGCTGGAGAGACGGCATGGCGCCGTCACCTTCCGACTGACACAGGTATTGACCGGCCATGGTTGTTTTGGCCGGTTCCTGTGTCGTATAGGCCGGCAAGAGACGCCCGGTTGTCACCACTGCGGCGACTGCCGCGACGTTGTTGAGGACACAGCGCTGCACACTTTGGCGGTTTGCCCCGCCTGGGCATCGCAGCGCCGTGAGTTGATCGCGGCAGTCGGATTGGTTGCCCTCTCGCTCCCGGCCGTAGTTCTGTCTATGGTCCGGAGTGAGAGGTCGTGGAATGCCGTCGCCTCCTTCTGTGAGGAAGTGATTTCCATCAAGGAGGCGGCGGAGCGGGAGAGGGAGCGTTTAAACCTTCTCCCCAACCGCAGAGCCGAGCGCCGCAGGGCGCGAGACGACCTCTAGCGACCCTGTGTTTTGACCTGGGGGTCGTGAGCTTCGTGGGCCTGCCCACCATCCGATCAGCGCCAGGTCCGAGAGGCGGCGTGCGTGTTTCCACGCGCGCCTCTGTGTCGAATCCGTCTCCCCTCTAGAGTAGGGTTTTATGAGTGAGAAGTGCCAAAGGGTAGGTCTTGTCGTGTAGTGGCCTGCCGTTTCATACGGGCGGGCCGAAACCTCGGCGGGGTCGTGACCACATGTGTAAGTGATTCGCGTGGCCTCGTCGATAGCGGTTTTGTCGAGAAACACCGTGGTAGGTTTAGTCGGTATACCAGGCGGTCTATTATCATCATTTCAACATCTTTTTTTTACCCCGGTGAGTCGGACATAACCCCTCCGCCCACCCCCGCGTCAAAGCATTCCCCCACGTCAAAACAAAAAAAGAAAATTCTAGTTCAGAATAACTACAATTCTTAAGTATTGTATACATGATATGTATGTATGTCTTAGTAAAAACTTACTACTATTTAGGTACGAAACACACATCAATTGAAATTTGATGTGACACTACATCCCTTACCTAAGCAACCGAGTACAGTAATAGTGGGCTTACCCTGAGCTAAAAAAGAAATATTGTTTATTTTAAGTAAAAACCGGCTTAATAGTTGAAAATTTAAGCCGAAGATTTATTCAGTAAAGAAAGCTTGGCATTAGACTGGATAACGCGCCAGAAAAACTTACTAGGCCTTCTCAGCAAAAAGATTTCATTTATAAGTTTATTTTTACAATTTAAGTAAAAGATACAAGAATGAAAGAATGGTCGGCCTTGATGGCGTAGTGGTTAGTGTAACCGACTGCCACGCCTGAAGTCGCGGGTTCGATTCCCGCACAAGTCAAACATTTATGTGCATGAACATGGATGTTTATCTTGGTCTGGGTGTTTCTATGTATAATATGTATGTATTTACAAAAAAAAGTATATATGTATGTTTATCCATTGTCTAGTACCCATAGTACAAGCTCTGCTTAGTTTGGGCTAGATGGTGTTGTGTGTATGTGGTAGAATTTTATTATTATTATTTAATTTAAATGTTTTTGGTTAGAATTATAATTTAAAGAAATTTACATAATAAATGTAAAGGTAGCTAACTTTTTTCCCAGATACGTTTTACAATAACAATAATATTGAATCGTTCACCTTTAAATATTTGTTATTATTACTTAGAAATTTTAAAATGCCTAAAATGTAAACCTCTAATAGGCATTCTTGAATTTTTTCGCATTACTATCGATCGGTAAGGTACTCAGAGAACTGGCATCATTGCTAGGTTGAATAGCTATGCTTATTCTTTCTGTGAAACCAAGACCATCATCTGGTTGCCAAAAAAGTCGAACACAATTTTAACAATTTCCTTATCCTATAGTTTTGGCCCCAAACGGCTCAAAACATAAGCCTATAAATCTTTCAAATCATCAGTGACATACCGTCCGATCAATTCCCATCGTCGCCAAACCACTAGGTTCAAGATAAGCTGGAACACCAGCGGTGACAAGAACACGAAGGATTATGTCATAAAAGTTGGCGTGTCGTGCAATAAGGCCCTGCACACTTACTAAAGAGTTTCAGAATAAACAATGAAGAATGTAATTTTACTGTAATAATATGTAGCTAGATGCAATATATGTACGGAATAATGACTAGATATTACATAAAATAATATATTTCGAAGAATTTCTTTATAATATATGTACTTTTATAATAATGAGTAATAGGCACAGCAGGCATGATAAAGAATGGAAAGCCGCATAATTCTGTGACATAAATCCGTAGTAGCCAAAACAAAAAGCATAACGGTTAAACCCTTTATTTAAGGTTTAACTGTAATGCCTTTGTCATTTTATAAAAATGTTAAACACATTACAAATTTGAAGAAATTTTTGCAAGTTCAAGAGGATTTTATGTAAATAATTTCGTTTTTGAATATCTGACAACTATTCAGATATAAAAAACTCGTTATATACAATATCAGATATTGATAATACAAATCCATAAATAAATTTCACCGTATTTAATTAACAAATATGCAACGTAACCATTAATCACAATATTGTTGATATGATAAAACGAGATTAATGGAGCGAAATTAAAACTTTGTGTTGTTTGTTTTACAAATTATTTAGCGTAGGTAGCTTAGAGAGCAGGACTGGTTCTAAAAGAGGAACGATACAATCAACAATGGATATACATATACATTTTCTACGGCGATGTTTAATTCGCGTTGTTGCTTTTACGTACATGTCTCACGCTTATATCCACGAATGGGTGGGCACAGGGATGAGACACACGTTTTGCCAGCTATGGTTTTAGATAATAATATAGATAGGGGACAAATCTATTGCCCTTTACCGGATTCATACTCCGTGCTGCAATTGAAAATGTCTTAAAAGAAGAACCCAATAATACTTTACCCGTTCCGAGTATCGAAGCTTAGACCTTGTGCACAGCATTACTACCGTACCGAACCGAAGCAGTCTGTTATTTTAAAACATTAAAATCACGAGCACCAGATTTTCAATTAATGTCTTTGTGTATCCAGCGAGTTTAGTTAAACGAGATGCTCGTTGTCTCGAATTATTTAACTTAATTAGCTAACTAGGTAGCCTAATTGTTAGGAGTCGTTTCCATATGTTTATGAACTCAAAGTTAAACATTTTGGCAGACGTAGACCGCAAAGAAGAAGTCGCTGCGTTACCAGTGGAAGCGTCCATAGACCACGAGATATAGGTAAGTGCAAAACACTATTCAAAGGACTTTAGAACCCCTATTAACCTGTCAAACTGTTGTAATGCCAGACTAAATTTAAACCTATTGTATCGGGCCCTCAGTGTGCCGCTGCCACTCAATAGGTTAACCAGAGGTATCACGCCTAAGTCTTATAGCAGTGATCTTCTTTATAGTTCATATACTTTGCCTTTTACATTTAAATAAACCATTATTATTAATTCATTTATATTTATTTTGTCAAAGATTATTAAAAGATTCAACATATTTTTACATTGTTTTAACATAGCTCAGTATTAAGTGAGCAAAACTACTTACAATACTGTCTAAATTCGACATGTTTACCTAAACTTTTAAAGCATTATAAATAAAGCGTATTTGCATACAGTTTAATAAAGCGTGTTAAAACTCAAACCTCTACCACCTACTACCATTAAATACTAGATTTCGCTTTTAGGTAACAAGTACTTTTAAGAGCGCAATATCATGTCGAAACAGTATCGACTTTGAACTCACATCGGCGCCGCTCACTAGACGATCGTTCAATTAGATTTTCTAACGTATGTGTTTGATTCAATATACGTCACTATTTTAGACGGTAACCAATTGAGTTTTTAATGGAGAGCAACGGCGCACTTACACAGCATTTGCAGTCTGTTATCACTTAAATTATTGCATTAGGCTTAAGAAGCGAGAAAAATATATGCCGAGTAATGTTTTGCAGAAGCTTTGTCCAAGAAAATGAGAGAGTATTGCATGTCACAATACGATGTTAAAATATCTAATAATTTAGCGTCACCTTAGGAAGCGTGCCATATAGAAACTTGGCTGTCGATGATGCTATCGTGACTCTTGTTGAGCTTCACTTTCATGATATTGCGCTCTTTTTTAAAAGCTCTTGGAACTTAAGAGCGAAATCCGGTATTTAATGGTAGTTGGTATGTTTCAATTAACCTATATAGGTTCAAAAGCAAGTATTCGTCGGTAAAAACTTTATGTATAAGAATTAGAGGATGTTTGGTCTACGTGAGCAGACTATGCAGATTGTGCACAATTATTTAAATAAGCAGTTTGTGACATTTTTTCTGTGTAAAATGTTGCTTAACGACTCAAAAACACTTAAAACAGATTATTTGTTTGTCTCCTCCCGCTAGAAATCCAATAGAATCGATTGCCTTGTATGTACATATATGTAGGACAAGCATATTATATACAAAATATTGGATATCTAAATAAACGTCCCACCGAAAGGCTTACGGAATTTAATGAAGAAACGACTTGAATATATTTTTAATTTCCTTAAAGAAGTCCAGCGATCGATTATGACCCCAACGCGTTTTACTCATACCAATCAATTAAGTGGATATACGGTTTTAGCCACAGAATGCATGCGTTACATTCCGAATACTTTACGAAGTCCTAAATATTGGATAAATTTGGAAATACTGAATTATAATTCTAAATCTTATTAGCCCACAAGTATTTTTCGATATAGGAGCAATTGTTCTGAATTTACATATAAAGTTTCAAATAAAGTGTTATGTTAAATTGATTTCAGGTTTCAAATAAAGCTCGTGCAATTTAAGATTAAATGCATACGTGACTTATTTCGGTACGTTATCGCGGTCAGATTTTAATTAGAAAGCAGCACGATCCACAACCCGAATACGTGATACGACATACCACGTAAACATTTTCAGTTTCAAACTACAACTGGACTCTAAAACTAGATACAGACAATTCGTTTTATACCTCAAAATACAAGTGATTAGAACAGAACATAGCTTCCCTATTTTTTAATTTTTCATATATTTAACAACGGGGTGGACACCAGACAGGAGCCGACGTCGAGGTTGACCAAGAAAAAGCTAGCACGATGATCTGGACACTGTAGGGACCGTTGGTGAAATGTAGGAGAGACCTCTGCCCATTAATGGGACAGACAGACAGAAAGAAAAAAAAACGTATATAATTAAGGTCATTAACCTATGGAAAGTTTAATGATGAATACATAACGAATATAATAACAATCAGTAATTATTGAAACATATCATAATTAAGCACAGAACTGAAGCAGACTAGTAATTAAAATGTTGTATGATTAATTATAGGGCGGGATTTAGATACGTTCCTATTATATTTCAGTAATCAAATTACTAACGCAATTGGCATGATGCCAACACAACACCGTGTCCAATTGCCAATATTTGCTAGTTTCCTCGTATCTATGGTAATTGCCAATATCCAATAAGATGAGGAGGTGGGACAGCCAGATCTAATCTGTGGGTCAGTTAAACGGAAAACTCAACTTCAATAAGGTTTGCAAGAATATTAACAAAAATGGAATTTGAATTTTTGTCCGTGTCTCGTGGGAGTGGGTATTACCGTAGCTAGTATCACTGATAGTATGACATTCTACATATTATGTTTGCGTGTATGCACATTTAATTAAAAAAGGAACGAATGCGCTCTAAACGTAGCCTGCCAGCCTAATTGAAATAACACACGTAGCTGATGATTCCTTTCATTGTCGTAAAATTTTTACGCGCAATAAACGACGAATATAAGATAAGCCAGAACTCAGTCGTAATTTATTAACTTCATGTCTCGACACAATAAAAGGCTAAGAACATATGTAGACTGTTGTTAAGTGCGCCCTGAGGTACTAACAAAAGACCGCCTTCATAAAATATAACACGACCGTAATCACACGCTTTATAAAAGATTATTTTTAACAAAAGTTTATTTCTTATTACTTGAAATAAATAAATAGATAGATATATTTATCGAGGCATACACACACCATTAAGTATGCTTCTGTTCTTGACATAGTTTAACACAATTAACAGCTTATCAAACTAACAACATGGGAAATGCATTTGTTGATCAAATAAGTCGACTTTGTCTTACTTACTACAAATGACGCCTCAGCAACGACTATCGACTTGAATTAATATTACGTAATCAATCGAACTAGATAAAAAGTGTTAAAATATACATAATACAAAAATTGTAAACATTTAAAATATGCATTAGCGTGTCGGAATAATGCAAGTCTGAAATATGTTTACTTAACAGTGAATCAAGAAAAATGCATCATCATCCCTCTTTATTTATCCACTTTTCAGTTCCTTGTCGTAGATCAGCTCACCGAAACACACTGAAGTGTATTTTTAGTGTGCTTCTGTGAGCTTATCGAGTACTAGATTGAATACAATAAACTGTTATATAGATTTTTGATCGAGCATTTTAATAATCCAAGCTGGGGTTTTAGGATTATATGGCAGAACTATCACTGTCAATATGCAGTTCTTCCATATAAGCCTAAAAGCCCAGCTTGCTATCAAATAAAAAATATATATTGAGAACTAACGAGAACATTTCTATTTTATTTTTATAGGTAACAAAAACTACTGACGGCACGTTTCTGTTTTACATTTTTAGTATCACGTCAAGCGTAGGTGACATGTAAACCCTATCAATATGTATCATCCATACATACATGAGGACTTGGCACGTAGCGGGGTTTACAGTTTGGTTGTCTTCTCGCCCATTGATGGGTGGCAAAACCGAATGGAACGTAGCGCTCCTTGAAGCAGTTATCATCGCGTAGGTCTTTGTGAACCAGTTAAAGCCGTTTTCCTCGAGGCTAGGCATTCAGTTAATTCTCAGTTTGGAAGAAGCTCACCTAGCCACTTACGAGATGGTAGCATTTTTGTAATGGTAATATAGATAAGTAATCAGAAGTTCTGTCGTCTAAATTAAAATAATACACACTTCGAACACGGGTTCTTATGTGAAAAATTAATAAGGTATAACGTTTTAAAATTTCAGTGGAATTTCATTCAGAGACCTTAGTTAAGTTTGACTTTATTACATTACTACAAGAAAAAGTACGCGTCCTCTAACGTAAATAATTTTTGATAAGGTATTTTTCACTGTGTAAGTTTCGTGCTACCTAACATGGTAGCACGAAACTTACACAGTGATCTTATCATCGATGTATTTAGGAATAAAATAGGTAACGTATCCGTCGAAATATTAATGATATGAGGAGTAACATAGTATGTTATATTGCTATGAAATGCTTTATTGTTTAGCAATAACATACACTTACACAAAAGTTCATGGATATGCAATTTACTGATGCTTAATTACTTATAATAGTGTTACCAAGCGAGAGGGATGCCTATATAATTCATATATAATTACGGACTACAGCTAAGTGCGAGTTGAACGGTGTAACAGTGGTACTAAAACAGAGAGCTTAATGATTTCGATTGGAAATGGTTTTTCTTTTACGATTGTTGGAGAGCAATCGTAGCACACGAGTGTATTTATTTTTGTTTGCAATTAACTGTAATGTACTCGTACATTTAGGTTTCAAATATTAAAAACGCAGCGTAGCAAATTGTTTTATATATAAAACCGATTATATTTTAAAATAAGTTAAAAATTGAAATATTTTTTACTTAGTAGGTGCTAAAACTTATTATTTTCTGTAAAATCTATATTAATTCTAAAACGTCTATTTGAGTGACTTTTCTGTGAAAACGCCTTTTTGTTAAAAAGTGTGATTTTCTTTACTGTGCTGTCGTCTTATGTATTCGTCTACGAGTTGATCGTCGATTTGATAGAAACTTTAGAATCTGTACCTACGTTTTCTTGCTTTCTATCTGAGGGTTAACCCTCGTAATAAAAACTGTTCGGCATAGATTTCCGATCTAGTTTCAGTGTAATATATATCACAAATGGTATTCTAATAAATGGCATTTGGCGTTTTTAGACTAGATCGGGATTAATAAGTAAGCACTATATTTTAAACATATTTTATTACGAAAATTATTGGCCTTCAGGAGCCGCCACGATATTGCCAAATACTTATAAAAACTGTATAACTTACATGGTTGTGCCGTATAGCATTACATATATGTTTAAAATAATGTATTTAATGTTATTTTAATATAAACATTTTAACCATGTTAGTACATGTCTAACGTATGTGCGAGTATATTAAAGTACCTAAATCTACCTGTTTCAAACTAAAGTTATTTACCGTAACCGTTAGTATCTCGCCAAATTTCAATTCTGGGGTCATACACGCACCACACCATCGCACTATTGTCGAGTGCCACAGTAGAGATAATCTGCAGTCATGGCGGAGCTACACAATGAAGCTACGGACACAATAAACTCTAGTTGTGTGTAACCAACATGTTTGTTCTGTACAGTCTGCAAATCCATAATACACTACAAGTCAATAGCGTCAGTTGTATTTAAACTTCTGATTATATCAAATGGGCACCGCATCGCACTTTTGTGTTAATTTTATAGGATACTAGCTGTGCCCGCGGTCTCACCCGCGTCAGTGGTATGTATGGTTACTACGCCGCTCCCGTGAGCCGTAGCGTAATTTTATATAGCCTATGTTCTTCCCAGGGTCTCAGGCTATCTCCATACCAAATTTCATTTAAATCGGTTCAGCGGATTTAACGTGAAAAGATAACAGACAGACAGACAGAGTTACTTTCGCATTTATAATATTAGTAAGGATTTTTATGTAACAAGTCTTACTCTGTATACTTTTAACTACTTCTGATAAAAATACGCCATGTTGTTGCTATTTTCCACGTATATTTATAACAAACAATATGCTATTTTCGATGTATATTTCTTACAAATTAACAACATTTCTCATCGTCTCGTACCTACATACTCGTATATACCCGTTACACGGGTATTCCAATACTTATTTCGGGCACCAGTCTCTCACAAATGTATTGTTCTATTTATATTAAATTAAATGATTGTACAGTATGTTATGCATACTGTACAAGCATTGAAATGAAATGATATTTATTTCACATAAAATAGTGTACAATTAGGTGGTCAGATTGGTACACGGTGCTTCTATTTTGCCACAAGTGGCATGTGAAAGTTTACTACACATTAAATTCTTAAACATCGAAAAGTATAGTCAGTCTATTAAATACATTTTATAAAATGAAACAAAATAAAGAAAATACATAGATTATTGAAAATGTCAAAATTTCATACAATAATAATAATGAAGAAATGTCAATACCAACTTTATAAAATATTAAAATGGGCATGAAATGTCATAAAAATATGATTGATTTGATTACGTAGAAAGCATTTCATTTACAGCGTAATAACAATTGTCCAGCAGCCAATTTTTAAATGGTTTTTAAATCTATTTAATGTAAGTAATTTGATATGTTCCGGTATTTTGTTAAATATACGTACACATATTGCATAACAGTTTTTTTGGAACATTGAAGTTTTTGGCTTTGCCTCTAAAACTAATCTGGTAGAGTTCCTCGTGTTTCTAGGAAATTTATCCTTCGCCGTTAAAAATAGATTTGGGTTAGTTTTAACAAAAATGCCTATCTCATATATGTACATACTTGGTAACGTTAATATACCCATTTTTTAAAATTCATTTGTGATGGGATAATAAATTATTATTATTTATATTTCACCAATATTTCGCCTGCTATGCTCTTCCCATATAATACGGGGCGTCCCACGTAATAATAAACTATTGTCGTCATTACCAAACTTCATGCTGCTACCGAAAATTACCAACACTTGCCAGTCCCGGCACACAGAAATCTCGTGATCGAATGCAACATGCATTGTGTACTCTCTCAACTCAACAAGATTATGAAGATCATCCTCTCTTCCAAATAATAAGCCAGGATATTATATTATACCTACTCAATGCTCATAGCAAAGCTGATACCGAGGCGTATTGATAGTTCGAGTGGCAAAACACCTTCGACGTCAAGTTAGGGGTTGGGATTACGTGTCAATCGGATTAGTTCCGCGCGTTCATTGATGTGACTCCCCAACAAACACACAAAACTTTGGCAATATACAAGTATGATAGTAATCTTCGCACCCGCTCTATCAGTGTGTGTGGTGTTAGAAGTAACTATACAGTATAATCAAGTGTACAAGAAACAATAATACCTATTCTGCTATTTCGAAGTAATTTTACTTACATACATTTGTTTTATATTTACGTTTCATATTTGCTTTTCTTTCTTTTCTTTAATAAAGATTACTAGCGATTTGGTTTACAAGCTGCTAGAATTCTTTTTAAGCACTCCAGCTAAGCTAAAATGCTTGCCTTAGGGGTGGTTGCACGTACTGACGTGCGTCAGGTCAGGACAGGTCACGGATTCGAATTCTATCCGTTGCACCACTGAGTGCAACAGATAGAATTCGAATCCGTGACCTGTCTATCGCAATTCTAATGCCTTATCATTAGATAAGCTGGTAGTTCTTTGAAACTACCACCGCTTTTATTGTTAACATAACAAAATTTATTTTTATACTACCAACTAATAGATTATACCTACATACATAATTAAATATGTTTTTTTAGTGACAAAATAACAGCGTCTGTAAGTTGTATGTCTGTTTAGCCAGATCTATAGCCATCATATTTCAGTGGCTATGACTAAGCTCCACGTAGCAATGGACGTCTATTGCGTCTCACAATGTCTCGTATAATCCAATAACACAAAGTCGCCTGCAGGGATGTCGCAATTGTTGAAGTGGTCACCACTACCGCTGTATTGAATGCGAATTCTCGGTAACACATATGTGGAACCTTTGAATTGATTTGCAGAATTGTTCGTGAAATTGTGCCACATTCCTATGTAAACAATTAACCGTTCTTCAATGCCGTTTTCTTTTAAATCATTGTCCGAGCGAGTGTTGCGCATATATCAACTATCGTATCTTCCTCTTTGATGTTATATTTGTATATCTAGAGAACATTTAATTTCAATATTTTCAAGTACATTTTCTTCTTGAGCTAATGAAGCAACGTTAGAAAGTTTCGGTGCTTGTGCGAAAAATATAAATAATTGTAATAACAACAGCCTTGTATATGAACTGTCCCACTGCTGGGCACGGGCCCCTTCTTCTAATTGTAAAAAGGGTTAGCCCATAATCTATAATCCACCACGCTGAACCAGTGCGGGTTGACAGACTTCACATGTATGATGATTTCCTTTATTGATAAAGTGAGCAGTAAATATCTATTTTACATGAACGTAGGTAACTTTGAAATGTCAGAGGCCTTCGGATTGAACTCGAGACTTCTGCATAGTGGTCTAAGGGTCTCCCACTAGGCTATAAAATAAATCATTATGGCATATAATATTTATAAATAAAATATTTTATGATAAAAATACAAATATTTTAGTCAGAAATACACCAGAATGCGCACCATTGTTTAGCATTTTTCTTTCGCCGAACCCAGCAAGCGATATCCTCTCATATATTTCCATTCATTACAGCTGCGGAAGAAGCTCCAGTGAATAATAAAAGGGTTCTCTGACCGACTAAGATACATTGATACAACGAACGTTTTAGCCCTCAGGATAAATATTCGATCTACTAACACAAGTTGACATAAGTACATAATATAAACTCACGCTTAAAACCCCGTATCCGTATAACGCTGAAAGAGTAGGCAGTATTGTAATACCTACGCCTAATATAATTTTTGAACACACATAATAGAGAACAAGCCTATTGCTGATTAATGTTCTAAATTTGTGCTTTTGCTCGAATCGAAAAAAATCGAAAACTATTTGCTACCTTCAAATTACTGCCTGTGCCGCTTTGACTATTTACGGAACACAAAATATTTTATCCCGTCAGAGAATTTAACCCATAATACACTAGGTGGTGGCAGTGATCAGTCAACCAGTTAAATTACTACGCTATCCATGCAGTATTTGTAGTCAATGACATTGACTACAAATATGAGCGAAAACTTATGACATCGTCATATCGTTGAACTCCGTATTCTCTGCCTACTGCTTGTGAACAATCTCGAGCATATCAATAAAATATTGTGATAAGATAAACTTTGAAAATCGTTAATTGCCAATCCATGTTAAGCTCGTCACTAATATGTAATATAAAGTACGTGTACAAAACAAGTAAAGTGGCAAGTAATGTCAGCGCCTGCTAGTGTCGCCTAACTTAGATTAAAAGCCTCCCAGTGCCTCCCACATTTGTATACTGAGCTGTAAGAACAATATTATTTGCCACAATTTGCACACAATATACCCAGTTTTCACACACAAACACTTAATTAAACAAATAACGCAGTCCATTTATCGTTAATTTTCTTTTAATTACACAACTTAGCGATAACTTAATTTACAAAAAAAAGTATACACGTAATATGTATGTTTATCCATTGTCTAGTACCCATAGTACAAGCTCTGCTTAGTTTGGGCTAGATGGTGTTGTGTGTATGTGATAGAATATTATTATTTTTATATATCCTTGTGGGAGACCGTTGGATTACCACGAAGAGGTCTTGAATTCGATCCCATGGCGCGAGTCTGTGATGTTTCAAAGTTAAATTCTAATTAAATAGTTAATTATTGCTCGCTTTAACTGTGAAAACAAACATCGTGAGGAAACTTGCATGTCTGAGCGTTCTCCATAATGTTCTTGAAGATATGAAGTCCGCCAACCCGCACTGGGCCAGCGTGCTGAACTATGGCCTAACAATTCTCATACTAAATAGAGGTCCGTGCCCAGCAGTGGGACAGTTTAATACACAACAGGCAATAGCTAGCATATTCTTGATTAAAGAATCTCTACAAGAAATTTTACGAAAGTAATCAGATTACATTTACACATAACAGCCCACGAATAAAACCTAACATATTATGTTGAAACTTTTAAAAAAGACCAAAGTTTGCTCAATTCTGGACGAAATTTCAATAAAAATGCCAATATAGGTACTCGAACCCTTTCGCGTGGGTCTCCTATAAAATGTTAAACATAAGTTCTACAATATGTTCTTAGTTTGTATAATCTTTTTTCCTTATTTAGTGATTATACTAGTTTCATAGTTTTGTTTTATTAGTAGTAAATTAAACATCCCTTTAGATCATTGTTGTAGTTTAGGTAACAATGCCAATTTAATCAATTAAGCAAAACTTAAGCAGTATAAACATAAATTTGATCTAAAATGTTTATTTTGCAGTTTCAAGTTTCACAGCTGAAGCGGAACGATTATATAATTAATATTTTGTTTAAACCTTAATTAGTTTTGCAACTACTTAAATAACACACCTTCCCGAAATTCTATGACTTGAAATTTCAGCAAGTCTATTAATTATTACCTAAAGTATTTTTACCTAGAGTTGAAGAGTGATCCCTGACTTAAACTAATTCTTTATTACTGACCTTCAGGTCTTCATAAAACATGCTTATATGCAGCATATTGCTGAGTAATAATCATAAACTGTATCAAAAATAATAAAAGTAATAAAAACACTAAATACGGATGAAAAAATATTGCGTCCATAATAAAACCAATCACTAATATTGGTTTTATCACATAAACGACAGTATATATTTTTATATCCATCCATTACATTGCCACTATATGTGGAACCGTAAAGAAAAGTCATTTGTATTAAACAGACGAATAAAGAATTGATTTAAAAGATCTGTATAAAGAATCGCTTAGATTGTTTACATAAACGGAGCTTTGAGATGCGTATATTCTGCGAGGATCAGCACGCCACTCAAACAGAGCAGTGAACGGTGAACCTCATATTGGAGCAGATATTCCGCAGGCATCTCGCTCGCCTACGCTAAGATTTAACTACTTTATACTGCACACTGAACACGCTGCATTTTCAAAGAAAATGTTAGCGCTGAATGCTTCGGATACCTGCAAAGAAAGTGCACTTACGTAGGATTGCTCACTGTGTTTACTTACTTGTTTATAAAATACATTACATTCACTACAAATCGAAACTTTAAACCATATAAATTTAAATTACAGATGTTAAAACAAGGTGAT
Organism: Catocala sponsa; assembly: GCA_963564715.1. Lineage (NCBI taxonomy): Eukaryota > Metazoa > Arthropoda > Insecta > Lepidoptera > Erebidae > Catocala > Catocala sponsa. The sequence goes on along the minus strand of OY751335.1, from coordinate 16,449,538 downwards.
ACTCATATAGTTAAATACCTATGTAGCTCTAGTAAAGTGAATAATAAATTCTGCTAATTTAATAAATTGATCTCAATTACGCTCTGAGGTCGGCCTACTCCTAGTAAATTGCCATTGAGTCCCCTCAAATCACACTGGGACTTAAATTCGTAATCGGTGGACTGTGAGTGTACGATAATGCGCCTCTCCCTACACCTTCGGGGATCACCTTCCTCGGATTAAAGACGTGACGGTTATTTATTAGGCAACTAAAAAAAGAGCTTCGGTATCTGTAGGTAATTTAACTTTGCTACAGAAATAATTGAGGCAATATCCCATTGATGTAACAATAAATTTGTAAGGAATGATTCATTTATAAATATTTTGTCACAATAGGTAAACAATACCTCGATAATGAATATGACAGCTGCGCATGAGGTCTCGTGTTCTAATCCCAGGTGGGGCAAAGTATTATTTTTGTCTAAAAATCAAATCGTACAAATCAGTAGCATTATCGAGTTTAGTACTGTGCCCGGTACGACAGTAGACTTGCTCCCTGTTACATGGGATCTGAAGTCATAGCTGCTAAAATGTGGATGTAATACACTTATATCTACCCTTTAGAGGATAAAAGCGTAAGACTATGTGTATGTATACCTATGTGCCTCACAAAAGATGTAATACATAGTATTATATTATATTGGATTCAGAGCGATATCAACTAATAAAATGCTAAAGCAACAATAGCCAGCTTTCGTGTGACATGTACAAATTGCAGACTTACCTATGAAGATCAGAAATAAAAATTCGCCGATCGGGCAATATCCAACCTTTCGAAGAGTACCTAATACATATTGCAACATTCTAGCTCGACACTTGTAATGAATACGGAAACATATATCGCTCAATAACAGTCTCCAAAGGGATATGAAAAACTTTTATTTTCTCGATACTCCTACTTCAGTTTATATACGTTTAGTATATACAATGTGTATATATAATATTTGGAACTACGGTTCAATTTTAGGAGAGATCTCAATTCATAATTAAATAATCTAATTAATAATATGTTATCTCAAAAATGTCACACAACGAACTGAGTCCTTTAATTAAAGAGTAAGTCAGGCACAGAATATGTTTCAGAGCCCAACATCTGGGCCCTTAATAATTAAATAATCTACAAAAATAATTTTGTATTTTGTTCTTAACTTCAACCATATTTTCGCGTCGGGAATGGATCAAAGCTTAATCGATGTTAATAAATTAATCTTGCGTTAGACTTAATATACACCTGTTTTTAAGACTAAATGATTAAAGCTTAATAATAAATACATAGGTAGATAGAAGATATAGCTTTTATTATATGAATGTGGTGCTTCCGTTAAAAGCAAAATTACAAAATTAATTATAATTACTTATATATTTTTATATCACTATCATGTTACGGGGAGATTTTCTGACTTCATTAAAATCCAGCGATTTGACATAATCGGTTACTTGTTTACTACAGCAAACTAGCCAACAACCTTCATTATTATTATTTTTTTATTATGTAAACCAACAACTGTTTACACCAATACATCGATCAGAACTTACAGACTAAGGTAACATCGTTCATTGCAACAATTAATTATAGATTAACACCTCATGCATTTGATACGGATCAAGTTACTTAATTTAATTATATAATATTAATTTGATTAAAATTTTAAGAAAAATTATTTGATAATTTGAAGTCGCTTACATTGACATATTATACGATATATGACATATTAAAAATAATTGCACAGTTTTTCGATCTTGTTTAATAACATTTGTTCGGAGCTACGCTTTCGAGCAGCTCAGCGCTTTACATTTGTGCATTGCATGCACATTTGAGACGCATTAATTTTATCATTTTATTCGACTTTCTAAGTCAGTTCGCAATCGAGCAGCAACCGATCTCAACTACCATTAAACCATTAAGTTTACCATTTAATTTACCATTTTTAATATTAATTTACCATTTAGTAACCAGTTGTTAAGTAATAAGTGTTTTTACCAATATTGACTTTAGAATAAATATTCTCTCTTAAAATACCAAAAGTAGTATCTATTTAACGCAGTTACTCCTTAAAACTACTCTATTAAACACGAAAAATCTCGCTGCGCTACAACATTATTATTAAGTACCTAATCTAAAAACCTTCAGTCAGAACTTAATAGCAAGTTACTTGCCAATTCTAAAAATCCTCAGTCTTGTTTTATAGCTTATTACGAGAATAGAATTAACCCAAAATCTATAATCTTAAGAACGTGACTAGAACAGAATGGATGCAGCAGGCAGAAGACCGCAAATTGGCAGATGCTAAATCTAAATGGAATGCAATAGGAAGGTTGATTGTGTTGCACTCCTGTGATAACTAAAATAACCCAATTAATTTACGACGGCCAAAGGGGATTTCGACTATAAATTTGAATAGTTCAACGGATTTATTTACATTTTGACGACAATAAAGGTGTTTAGAGTAATAGCAAGAAAATTCCACTTTTGGTTTTCAAAGTCAGAAGTGCATACTTTTAGCAACTACTGTTTGGTACAGTCTTTACTAGATGGATTTCCCGAAGCTCAGCGGTTAGACTATCTGCTGCATCTAATCTTCAAGAAATCTAGCAAAAAAGTTGCTTACGTACCTATCAAATATGAGCTAAAAGGTATGTGCACAACCATCAAATATGAACATAAATTGCATTTCAATTAATTTCATAAAACTAGATCGAAACTCTATTATGAACAGTTTTTGTTACGGAATTGGCGCTATAATGGATAAAATAAAAGCATCAGTTATAACAAATATATATAATAGTCAGATAACAAGCATTTGAATGGAATTTACTTAACAATTTAAAATAGCACAGCGAATAAACTAGTCCAAGATACCGCCTTCTAACATACCTAGTATGCAAGTTTGATTACAACAAGCAACGAAAATGTATCGCACAAATGTTCTGTTCATTTGTGCTTGTTGTACCGTATTGCTCTGTAATCTAAAATAAATAAGAGTGATGAATAATGAAGTAGATTTTCTTTCAAAGAGATAAAAGATGTTATGTGAAATTTAGTATAAAAATGATATTTGAAAGTCGTAACTTGGCGTGCGGTGCGAATACAAACAAATACACGTTCATCCGAAAACGGAAATAGACAAACAAAACACCTGATACCAAGAGTTGTCAATATTTTGTACAGGAAATAAGATTTGGGGAATCTTCTCTCAAAGACAATCGACTGTAGCTTTTGATATTCGGCAAGAAGATCGGTATGCTTTATTCCAGGCTCCTACAATATCCGGCACATTTAGGTACAGGCAAGAAAGACTGAATATACCATCCGTTTTATACTTATAATACAAATAAATGCGTTTATTTTTATTACTCGAACACGGTTAGGAAAGGAAACGTCAGAGTACTAACAAGAACAAATACTTTTATACTATTAAAAAAATTTAATCCATGTCCGATCCCGATTGTGGATTGACAATGGACAAAGATAAGTTAAAGGTACTGATAGACTTAACCATTCACTTGTAAAAGAACATTTAGCCTTCGCCGTTTTTAAATTGTCGAACTGAACAACGAACAGAGCCACGCATAGATCCAAACGGCGCTACGATCATTCTAGCGAACACTATAGCCAATGCTTGTCCAAAATATTCCTCACGGAGATGTCAGACTTGATGGTCACATGTCGCGTGTCGAATGGCTCGGCTCCGCAAAAATCTCGAAGCAAATTTCCTGTCCTTTCGCTAAAATTCTCTCTAGAATCTAAGTTTATTTTTCTGTAATGTAACATTCGCTAGAATGCTCATTACAAGTGAATGCTCCAGTTTATCAGCAACTTTATGTTTACTTTGACCATTATATACACAGTACAGTGGTCAATAACCGGCCTACTATTAAACGTAAATGCCGAAATATCCCGCCGATATTTCGTGTGACATGACGGCATTTAATTTGAATTTCAGTACATACGTAATGTTTTAATCCTCCAATCGTTTTTAACCTTAGCGTTAAGTCGTTCGAACAACAGTCTGAATGTAACTTAAGACGTAAGAAATCAATAGAAACACAAAGAGATAGAAAGATATTTTAAACTTAGAATTCGGTGAGCCAAAAGTTTCGGATACACATTTTCATGGAATATCTACTGAATATTACCTTTGCGGTGAGTGTTGCTACACACGAGCTCAAAAAATAATTATTCGTTAATTAATTCATGTTTGGTTTGTATCTGCTGTTTCTATACATATATTTGTAAAGCTTTACACGACACACACAAATCCCTAGTGTGGGTGTTAAATAAATTAAACTTAGATATTTTTATCTGTCTGTATTAAATTATTTACGTTACATTTATGAAATAAAACAAACTAACTAAAAGGTTATACGCCTGTTGTATAGTTTATTTTTGAAAAACTAGAGTCTTACTAATAATATGGACTTAGACAACTCGGTCTAACTTCTTGGGAATAGGCACGCTTGATATTATATATATTCAATATGGGCTACAATGTAGTTGATGTGAATATATACATAATTTAAACATACAATTCTCGTTGCTAATCTGCAGTTAACCGTTAAGTAGTTGCCTTAATTATCTCCGAAGCTCACTATCAGATCTTAAACAAATGTATATAGGCCACTCTCTAGGTAAGCTTAAGCTTAAGCTTTCAAATAAAAAAAATATCCATATCGGTAGGTGCAACATATACTATAAGTTAGAGTGCTGGTGATGTTACGTACATACAATAATATGGATTTAATGAAGAACCACCTATTGAGAGACTGTATGTGTTTTCAATAAGGTAATTTTTTAATAATTAAACTACCAGCTTTTTGGATTTTTATTGTCGATGTACGATGTATATTTAAATTTATATATTACCTTCTATAACTTAAAAAGAAGTAAAGCCAATCTGCCTTAAACTATTAACAATCATATGCTCGTGATAACTTCTTATGTAGTAATAAATTAAGTATTTCAAATCAGTGACTGTAATAATTCAAATATTTTTTCTGAGCGACGGACATAAATCAGTAGGCAATTTTATTAGGCTACTCCTTTACAATGTCCTCCTTTTTTAGATTTATTTTCTAATATTGCTGTCACCCACATACCTTTTTGAATTAGCTGTTATTTTCTATTCATTTATTTGGTTAATATTTATTTCATTTATAAATATGTTCTGAAACGTTCAGGTTAAACTGTAGTTTTAATGTAGAGTCTAAGACTAAGATAGGACTTGTTGAGTTATATTACCTATAATTTTTTATAGTCTGTATTTATTGCGTAAAGACGACGACTTTGCTATGACTGAAGTGACTTTTGTCATTATTTTATGATGTTTATTTTAGCGTTTTAATAAAAGGATTCTTTATTGATACTCTATACTATATTGAAGTCCTTGACAAAATTGTAGTATCGGTTTTTCCATCATGGCACATTTAGTGTGGAGTCTCGGCAAGTTAGTAAATGATCCTACGACAGAAATAATCAATGAAATACGACAACGTGTGTTTAGAAAATCATGTGAACCACCTAGATATGTAGATAATGAAACTACCGCTACAACAAGCAAAGTAGATGCTGCTGACCAGCATAAAGCTGAAGCTACTTCTAAGACTACTTGCACTAAAGAGAAACCTGAATTACCTCAAACGCGATCAAGATGTATTCAAGTAGGCGGCGAAACTAACAAACGACGGCAAATATCAATCCAGTGTCAAAGATCACATCACACGAGGACATGCAAATCGACTAGTACACAACATGTGAATTTCTCGAACCGCAGCACTGGCGGGTCACGAGTAGTACTCAAAAAGGATGCAGAAACTATGACAATAAAACCGAGGGTATGCGATCAGCATCGCAAAACATTATCCACTTTACAGCACTGGTCGGCTCAGCAACAAACGATCAAAAATCCGAATATAAGTAAGATGGACCAGCTAAAAGCGACAATTTTTCGAATAGCCAACTCTTTAAAGTTAGAAAAGATACAGAACATACCACCTTACCATCCGCCAGAGAAGCAATGTATAAGACTATACAAATGTGCAAGCGTAGACATGATTAAGAAGCGAGTGAGCAGAAAGAAAAGGCCTTGCAAAACACCAAAAACAGTCATCGTAGAGAAAATCAAAGCTGTGTGAACCTAACATAAAGTGTAACGACATTAATTATGTTCAGAACCAGAAATAAGAAGGGACGTAATTGAATTTCCCCATGTTGCGTGACAATTACCAACACCCGAGGAATATAAACATATCATGTGAGAAAGAAACAAGCCATCATTCGATAATTAATATGTTTCTGGTAACGTAACCTTTTCGCCCATGTGGATCTAATAAAACTGGGTAACCCATATATAACGAGATAATACGCAAAACAGAGAAATATGATATATCCAACTTGTTGTAATAGGACTGTTAATGTTTACGATCAAATAGAAATTTGCGCTTAACAACGTGAAATATCAATATTAATAATTATTACAGAATATAAACATTTTTGGATGCTTTCTCTAATTATACAAAGGAAACTATTATTCTGTTCTACATTTCACAGAACGACATTAGTTTGAGAACATAGTAAAAGCCATATACTCCACTGCCAGATAATGCGCCACTCACGATTTGTAAGTCGGAGGCACACCAGTATTTTTAAATTTAAAGATATATAAGTAAACTGACTCACTTAATAATACCTTTGTATATAATATTTTTAATAAACCTAAGATAAAGGAGAAATACATTGCTATTCTTATTATTTACAATTCATAGCAACCTTTAGTATGACATAACTTGGTCGAGTGTTCTGAAAAGTAGGTAGCCTCGCTCCGTTATTAATAAAGAATTATGAAGGCAAGGGAATACAAGGGAAATGAAATAAATCTTGGTGAGTATTGACTTAACAATATTTTATGTTGTTTAATGTCTATCATCATTCCCATTACTAAACAAAAGGCTCTAAATACTCGACGGTAATTGATACATCATCACTTTCGCTAATTTGAACGCTCTAAAAGTCGCTGTTTTGTTGGTAACTCCTAATTACAAGATAATTTTACTTACAATTGCTTACAATTTCTGTTAATCTTAAAACAAGTGACATGTTATTCCTAGAATACTTATCTGTCGTCAGAATGAAGAAGCCGGGTAATCTAACATAACACGTTTTCTAAGAAATAAGATATTATATTATTATATCCGTATATGTAAGACGCGAAACCAAAGGAAACTAAGCCGTAGTGATCAAATCAATAAACTGAAGTACGCTCATCATTCAAACCATGGCAGAGGTTGATCTTGACAACAGGATAATTTATCACCCTATACAACTTTTAACTGAACTATTGAACTTATATTTTTTTAACAAGTTGCCTCTGAAGGTCTATCTACAAAGTGGCGTTGATATATGGTAGATGATCAACATGTTCTTTATTAATTTTTCACGCACACCTTCAAGTGTCCCTCGACCTTTACTCCCTGACAGCAATAAATGACCGTCAGTATCTATAGCTCTCCCTTGATCCGCGCGTTACTCAAATCCCTGTTAAATTAATATTTCTCTTCGATGTTTCACAAAAAAAAAGTTTTGCCAATTTCCGGAGTTCTATGAAGGACTGTTGTTTCAGTAATTTGTTTATCGCATATTAATCGGATTGTCCTGAAGTTTGGGATGAAGGTTAAATCAAATGAATAACTCATTGTTATCGTATATATCGTGTACTGTCTAAGAGAAAGTTTCGACATTTTTACAGCTTTCAAAGCATATGGTCTAAGAGATAGTAAAAAGCCAATTAAATTGGCAACGGCAGGATAGTAGAGTTACGATTCTAAGATTTATCTTCCTACTTGATTAAACTCTCTTTGAATTTATAGGAAGTGCAGTGACATTTATCCTATTCTAGATTCGTATCTCCATTTCTTTAAAAATAATTATACCTATTATTCAATGGATAAGTTTTAGATTCGATCTTTAGTACTTTTGACTTTTATTTTGACTCCGTGTGCTAAAATATAACATCGTAAATTGAAGTGAGCATTATTCTATGGCTACATGGCTACTTGGTACCAGACTAAGTCACCCGTGGAACTCTCGTATCACGTGAAGCAAAATTAACTCGAAGTGTATACGCTAAATGCCAACTCCCAAACGTTTTGTTGACATTGATTTATTCTGTGACCTGAAACAGAAAGAATTTGGGTAATTACGTTAATTCAATTATACCTATTTCAAATGTAGCTGTGACACTTGTGACAGGATGTGGTTATTGTAATTAACTTGATAAACTTCTCAAATTTGGGCTCAAGACATTGGACTTCAAGTAGAACGTGTTTCCGGGAATACAATAATACTAGTATATACAGCTTCAAAAAGACGGCAGGTAAAGTTTTACGACAAAAATCTAAAAGACTCCATGATGCGACATTCCCTTGCTTAACTTTTACAATTTTCTCAAGATAATAAGCAACACGGTATCTAATACGCATCTTGTTTTTCTTCAATACCTTATGAACAAAGCAAAACATAAATATTATCATTCAATGTGCTTGTAACATTTTTGGCGTCAATTGCCGCGAATGCAAGACAAATAAACATACTTAGTCTTTACATTTGCTTTTTGTAAAATACACTTCCTTATTTACAATCATACAATTATTGTGTCCATTAATTGTATAATTGTAAATGTCTATTGATGTTCGTGCAATACGTACCCTTAAAATATATTTTATTTTCATATTAATAAATAACAGATATTATCAAATCGAACAAAAAAATGTGTAAACAACAAACAATTGTTCCGAGTCTAGATGTTTTTATTTGTATCCGTTGTTTGTTAGGTCCCCTGAGAAACAGGAATTATTCCGAGACCGGAAGATAACTTTAAAGTTAAACAATGAAACGGATATAATGATATTAATCAATGCTAAAATGATTTGGTTGTTGGTCGTCGCTTGATGAAAAGTAGCAATAAAATGCCAACACAGACTGACGCTCCCTTGGAATAGAAAAGGAGATTTAAAAGATATATAGCGGCCATTTAACGTAGCTTGAGTACCTATTATAAATTGTAATGTAATTCTATGTGAAATATATTACTGGACTTCTATATGGGTGAGGTTGTAAGAAAGATAAACACTCTCGCAAAGGAGTAAGGACTGTTAATGATACTATAAATGACAAATATTATTCAGCGTATAACTATATCGCTCATTTGTAAAGTACCGTCACCGCGCCGCCACCACTCCGCTACCGTTTCCTCGCCGTTTGATTTTAATATAGCACTAGACAGTTGTTAGTAATACATTTCGTAATCAAAATTATCGATGATAGATTACTAAAAAGTTAATACGAGCACGTTAATACGTTGGCGGCCGATAATGGAATAAGCAAAATCAAACATTGGCGAATGGCGGCGCGGCGGCGGCGCGGGGTCGGTGCGGTTGCGAACGTATACACAGCTGAGAGACACGGTGACGGAGCGGTGTCGGCGCGGCGGCGGTATCATGTACTCGAGCGCTTATGCGATCATAAATTATAGACATTTTTTCATCTGAAAAATAACCTCACGTTTCGTCTAAGATTTTTCAAATCGATTAATTGTTATTTATTAATCAAACGCAGATTATTTAAAATACACTAAGATATCATGTGAAAACGTTGAAAATATGGATAAAAGTGTTACTTATTCCATTTAGTAAGTAATTATGTGATAAATTTAATAAATTTAACATCAATTTGGTTTGTATATATTTTTATCAGAATGGATTGGAGTAGACTATAGTAATACTACGTAAAAAAGTTATTACTTTTGTCATCGCTAGGACTTGCAATACAATAATAATATCACCATTTAATTACAAGCAATAGTTAGATAATAAATGCATGATACACGTCTGATTACGTACATGTTATTAAAAAGAGTCGAAAATACGGTATAGTAACCAACCCTTGTGTTTCATCATTATAAATTGGGTGTTATTTAAATGGTTAGCATAGTATTGGTATTTTTGTGAGCAGAAAAATATAACCTGTGAACAGAAATAGCTAATTGATCAGCAAGTCATGGCCAGCAAACTTTAAAGGGATCAAACTAAGTCGACAGAGCCCCGCTTCGCGGGGCTCCTATTTTTGGGTGGGTTTAAAAAAAGGAACCTAACATAACCTAACACTTCCGAGACGGAATGCAGTGTTTTGAGGCGTATAGATGCTCGTTATGCTGTGAAATATTTGCTGATCAATTAGTATTTTTGATGATCATTATATTTAATCCCTTATAAATTAAACAACGAAGCCGGACAAATCGCTGAATGCCCCTCCTCGGCCGCTCGACCCTTCCGCTATAGATACATAGTATAAGCTTCATAATTTTGTGTAAATAACCTTGTAAAAACCGGATTAAATTGTGAATTCTAGGCGTAACAACCACGGTTCACGATTCCTTTTATATGAACTGTGAGGAGAATAAAACAGCTATCTACTATTTTATGCTCTGTTATATGCGGATAGTCCTGGTCTGATCTGTGTTCGATAATCAACAAACCTATAAAGAATAAAGGAATAAACTCAACATGAAGTAACGTCTAAATAGGTGTCATAAATTTAGACGATAAGAATCTCTTGGTATTGATCCTGCAAACAAATAACTACTCTGTGGAACTAATACATTTTTATGGATTAGATCCTCAAGGAACTGTTTTATACTTTCTACACGGGCCAGCTTATTTTATTCATATCTCTCTTCCTTCAGTGGCTGCCTAAGTACTACGGAATACGACATTTCTTTTCAATCTTATACTTACGAAAAATATTTATTCTAAGGTTGTCCAAGGAATATATACATACATAGCTTCAGGTCTATGTCGCCGAAAGGATAGGCAACCATGTATTATATAAGTTGCCTGGGTGCAAATTTTAACTACGTACTTATACCTACTTATACTGAGATAAAACTTTCACATAAGTAATTAACAAAAATTAATATTAAACATTAAATTAATTTTATTTATTTATTTACATCATGCAACTATCCTTACAGGTACACCCAATTCGATAGTGCGCTACATACTTTTTCACCTTATTCTAAATATGAGCATAAAACTACTCATACACACACATATAACTACTATACACATAAAAATTTCTATAATATAAAAATATAGAAACCACAAGACTTATAACAATCACTTACATACATACAGTAGCTATGTAACCACCTATACTAACATATTTAAAAACAAGCTTAAAATTATTATTTATTTAATTCATAATCGCAATATGTTACAATATATAACATAGCCTTTACCAATTCACCCAAATTACGCATAAATATATCACTGCGCAGTGAACCTCGTTCAATACCCGAATAGATCGACGATATAATTATACATATAAGACTCTCGCACAAGCCAACTATGGATAAGGTCTCACTTAATAAGCTGACACGCCACCTATTGCCTTCTACCGGGCGCAGTTCCTAACTTAGTGCTGCTTCTGAGAATTTCTAAATGGAAACCAGAAATTTACCCTTGCCGGAGGTAACTCGAGTCATCATGCACCGCAGTAGCATTTACTAAGGATGTGCGAGAAAGGCGAGCGAGAATATACACATCTTAGCAAAATGGTTGGAATAGCAAATTAATCGTTTACTATTCAAAATTTGTAAAGTTCAATACGTTAGATGGTCCCAAAATGCCACTAATCTACAGGATTCTAAGCCATCAGTATCCTACGGGACATAGCATATACATTTTAGACATGAGAGGAGAAACTTTACTAGTTCACAATTTTCCATATATGTGCTCTAAAAGTTAACTATTGTTTCATTAATTGTGTGTAGAAACTGCGTTATTCTATAACTAGGTATTTGTTGTTTACAATCCCATTTATATTTAAAAAAATTATACTTAGGTAATCGCCTCACCATTACTACGCTGAGTGCAGTGGGTTCGATCACCACACGGGACAAAATTTGTGTGATCCACAAATAGCTGTCCCGAGTCTGGGTGTCTTTTGTGTCCGTTGTTTGAATGTCTGTAAAGACCCCCGCGATACAGGATTTATATTAATCGTAATTATTCCTAAAGTGATAGCTGACATTTAAAAACAAATGCTTTTTCATCATGTATCAATAATCCATATACATGTTGCTGATAAATTAATTAATTTAGAGATATTTATGAAAATCAACATAAAGCGTGGTATACACTTGTGCGGGACGCCATTAATCGGCACTGATAAATCAATATGGATATACTTAGATAGATTCAGGGAACAAGGCCGCTCAGCTGTGTACGTGCGGCTAAGCCGAGCCGAGCGGTAAAATCAACTGCCGACTTATGCCGGTCGAGTTCTGCCGATCGATCAATATTGCTACAGTAGTGCTAAAAATGTGCAGAATGCAGTAGGTTTTGTTTATTTCGATAGCTTTCGCTGTTATTGCTAGTTCACCTTGTTTACGATGGCCTAAAAAGTTTTAGGTGTGCATTGGAGTCCAAAACCGAGCAACAAGAATTGTCCGATGACACTAACAATAACGAACATGCCAATTTAGCGAAACTACATCCCGGTGTTCGAGTAAACTCGAGTGCCTTTGCCGATCTGCACAAGCCGAATTTATGTAGTAACTGTTTCAGCTCGGTTTTATTGTTTAACAAATACTGTCGAATCGAATGTGCCAACCAGCTTAAGGATATAACATCCCCAAGTCAATTCCGCAAATATACTATTAGTGAGTTCGCCTTACCTGTTCAACAATGCAAGAGTTTGGTGCCACTATCGCTAAGTTTACCATATTACATTTTATACAACATACAGAGTGACCGTAAAAGTATTACACGAGATAAAATATTGTATTCATTTTTGATGGGTTTTAGTTAAATGTACAGAAAAAAACAACATATATTTTTAATGTCATATTTTAACCATATTTTCGAAACATTCTGTATATCCATAAAGAACTACTTCTCTCCATACTCTCCTTCGCCATGTCATAGACGAACTGGTCCATAACGCACAAACATTAACATTCAAGCGAGCATGACGATCCTTGACATGCGAACACGGAAAGGAAGAATAAGCAATAATGACATACTTAACTAATTTAATGGTACTAATAGCAATGAATTTCTTTCACTTAACATTTTTTGTTGTTTTATTTTGTTATTATAGAATGTAACGAAATTCCTAATGGTAAATTTGAAACTATTCACGATATTCGATAACTTTTTTAATTTCAACACCCGTCTACGATATCAAGGACTAGCAGTCACCACAAGTAGCCGTTAGTCTAGACTATTTATTTGACCTAGCCTGTTTCATAGTGGGTAATTATAGTCACATTTAAGGTCACATTTTTAATCTAACTAAAAAATGTTTTCGAGTTTCCAAGAATATTCTCGTAGTAATATTGTTATGTAATGATTATAAATTGCAACCGAAATCGTTTGTCGATCCATAGTTTTTGTGCATTTGTGTGTGATATTTAAAAGTTTGGTGTCATTAGTAGTTAGACGTAACCTTGATATTTTTGAAGTTTTTGTTTAACTCAATATAATATGTTCAAGTGACTATAATAAAGAAGCATACAAAAAGTTTTTCTAAATTTTATTAATTAGTCATGGTTAGATATAATGTAGTAACGATATCAATTGTCATAGTCTTCTTTGATTATTATTTTATAGCTATTGTAAGTTTGATAAAATATTGTTTATTTGTAAGTAGGTATGAAACACATAAGCCTTATTTTATCTACATAAGTAACATATATAAGAATAAATGTAACGAAATATTGAATTTCTACTACACATTATTTAATACTAGTTTTCACCCGCGGCTTCGCTCGCGTAAATGTAGGTTAGGTTAGGTTTGCAACAGTTATTTTTTCTGAATGGAAGGTACCCTATGTCCTTTTCTGTACCCCTGACAACGTGTATGCAATATTTCATGTTGACCGGTTGAGGAGTTAAGGCGTGAAAGCGTAACAAACAAACAAACAAACTCATTTTCGCATTTATAATATTAGTAAGGATCTTAATCTAACAAAACAGGACACTATGTACGAAATATAACCTACGGTAGAAATGTTACGTAGGATGTACTTATTATTCCTGGCTAGTAAAGATACTTGTATAGACTATCCTAGCAAAAAATAATACGGATACTTTTACGAGTAGTTGTTCGTTGTAAAAATAATATTACTGTCCCTAAAAGGAATACTAGACGTATTGCTTTTTCACTGTCAATATATTCTAAAGACACGTGAGAAACTATCAGTAAGTCTATTTTCTACAGCAGTATCACGTGTGATACAAGAACAATATTACTTGGAAATGCTTACGTTTAAGTCTAAGATGGTCTTGAATACATATGTAAGAAGTTATAGGTACTGTAGAAAGACACAACCGCTATAAAACCATATAAGCAACGAAGTTACAAACAAACAGGTACAGCTAAATTTTAAGTAGGCTTTCAACAATGTGTGGTTATATCCTAAGTACTCAATATTCAAGCTTGCGTTAGAAAATCTACTCAATTGAATTAATGAAGGAACAAAATTATAAGTAGATGATAAAACTTTACGCCTTAATGTGCTAACACAGACAGCTAAGATAAAAATAGCAGCGGTGACGTCACTTCGCTGATATAACGTCATAAGAATGTCAATGAGATGACAAGAATTACCCCGGTGTGACAAGGTTAACGCTACGTCACAAATTTTGTGTCATCAGAAGGATAAAAATACAGCCTGGAAAGAAAATTCTGTGATATTTTTATATCAGTATTGATCCAAGTTATAGTTTCTACCTTGCAATATTAATATTTGAATATGTATAATTGTATACTATCTTACGGTATATCGTAAGCAATTTTAGATTAGTGAAATCGTCGCGCGTCGGTTTGAATCCAAAGTCGAGCAAGTGCAAGTACCACTCAACTGGAATATGTAGTCTGGATATGATCCTCGTACGATGATAATAAAGTCTACCCGTATTAAATGGGACCTCTATATTGGGTATTTGAGCTATGTAATTACCATGTATGTCCTACATCTAATTCGTGGTTTCTGTACAAAATGCAATGTTTATTTTTAAAATTCATTTAATTTCGAGAGAAGATCATAATAATGTTATGTATATCTATATAAATAAAAATCAATTCCCACATGTATGACGGAGCATCACATAAGAAAGACTCGAACAATTCCGTTGTTTTTTTTATGTGTTTTTAATTGCCAGGACAAGGTTTGTATGAATGAAAATTTGGGAAAAAGCCGCTGGAATTATCAAAAAATTAAATGTTATTTCTATATAGAAAAAATTAATTGACGTTTTGATATTGAATTTAATACCGTGAAATGTATTTTTGTATAGATTAACAGGACAACGACTGTTTGGTCAGCCAGTGATTAATCAAATGTGTTATTGGTTAAGAGCACCTTAAACCAGCGAGCGTGTATGAGGAATGTGATGAAAGTGAATGAAGCCAGAGAAGTATGTCAGGATCGTAGCAAATGGAAATCCGTAGTCTCTGCCTACCCCGCTGGGAAACAGGCGTGAATCTATGTATGTATGTAAAATGTATTAATTATAATAAATATCAATAACTCTTTATTCAATTTGTATTTTAAGTTATATGTATTAGTGTCTGCCCGTAGTCGTTGTTTCAATTCGCCATAATTAAATGATGGTTGATGTTTTTGTTAATTTAAGACAAACCATTGTAGCTTAAATACAAGCAACTAAACATGAAAAATCATATAGAACTCGAAGTGGCCATTCAAAAAACTTGATGAAATAGTACAACTATTACATCAAGTTTTTTGACCACATTGTTACCGTTTTATTTATACAAAGCGGCACTTCATATTTAAACCCCTATTGTAACTATCAAAACGTGTTTTCAAGTTTACATTATTCTTTGAAATAATACAGGTTTTCAATAATTGCTCGTAGTTGAATTACAAATGTCTAGTACTCTTGTTAACCCTTCCAACTAACCTAAATGTCTGTGTTGTGTTATAAAAGAATTCGCGATGTTGCCATTTGTATTTTTAGTAGAAAGGGGAATGCCCATTTTTGGCTAACGTGTTATTATTAGCGATAGCAAGATGACACGTATGATAAAAAAATATATTATAATTTCTAATCATTTTTCGTACTATTCATTTACCGAAAGAAGATAGCAAAATCTTTATAATAAAAAAAGTATCACAACCGAAATAAGTCATGTTATAATCACCAGCGCGGCCACGTTATAATTTCAACGTAAAAATGAGACTAATATTATTGAATAAAATTATTAGAAGTGATAACGAAATAGCATAGTGGTATTATTATATGTTATTAATCCATAAATAATAAAGCAAATATATTATTTTATGTTATTTATGCCAGTAATAAGCAAAAGAATAATATCGATTTATGATTTTTTTGTTTTAACTTGCAATACCGAAACCAACTGTCATAACATAAATCGCCTTCCTTGCTTACTCGGTTTGCGTGATTGTGTTTCTTTCGTTGTGATTTTATTATTTTATTTACAAATAAGCTTGATAAAGCTCAGTTTTTAGACAATCTTATAATTGTGTAAGATAATAATAATGATATATGACGGAGAGTGTGTGTAAAAAAACATTTATATAAAAATCTTGTTATCGGTATAAATAAAAAATATTTTATCTCAATAACCCCAACTTTTATTTAATTAAATTCCTTGATTAATCATTTAATGACATTGCATACTATCATTTAAATATGAGAACTCGAGGCCAAAGTCACTATGGATAGTGGACATTCTCCTTTGTGTTTGAAAATTCAATGTTTTGTCAATGATTATCACCGTTAATGAGTAAGTTGTTTATACCAGGTTGAAAGTGCAATGCATCAATCTAGAATATTGTCTATCAGCGAGCGAAGATTTCTTTCAAATCTGTTCAACAGTTCACGTTATACAACTTCGCAAAGTTTTACATTTCTATTACTACAAGATTTTGCCCGCGGTAACGCTCCCGTTAGTGTAAATTTTAGCAATAATTTTCTTTCCCTCAATAACAGTACTTTTGTCTTGATGAAAGGTACTCTATGTTCTTTTCTGTACCCCTAACAACGTATATGCAAAATTTCATGATTATCGTTCGCGTAATTAAGGCGTGAAAGGGAAACAAACAAACTCACATTCGCATGTATAATATTAGTTATGATTTAGACATTCGGTCTCACTATTTAATAGTCACATCTGTTAAAAACAAGCATATATGTATGCTCACAAATAAAATGATTTGTTGTGGTCTTCACACAGTACATCAGAAGAGCGGTATAATGTTATGTGATAAACTTAATAGTGGCCCCTACTGGTAGAACCCACAAAGCGCAAATACAAAGTGGAAATATGTGCCCTTTGTCCCTGACATGTTAGTGCAGATGTAAGAAGTGTCCGAGTCAAGTATTATGTGTACATGTAGCTATGTATGACGACGTGGGTCCAGCAATGCCCATTAAACACCCGCCTTAAGGCTTAAACACATTTGCGACCTCTATAGTGGCTCTACCCTTCGTGGAATCATATTCGAAAAAGGAATAAATCAACATACCAACAAAACAAAAGAATACCCTATCGAGCAATGGCAATTCGTATTATGAATGTATAAAATTATTGTCATTTTTAGTTTCGTATTGTAAATGTAGCCAAGTACATGTTTGGCGTATTGTTTATAAATTATAACTTATCGATAAGATTTGCTTACAGTATATCTTATATAACGCTATTTATAGAAGTACGTCAATATCTAGCAAACAACCTTGCAACTAACATAACAGATTTATTAAAACTAGATGTGCTCGTGGTTTCACCCGCGTTTATCGTTACTGCGCCGCCCCCGTAGGCCATAGCGTGTTGTTATATAGCCTATAGCCGTCCCCGATAAATAAACTATCCAACACTAAAAGATTTTTTCAATTCGAACTAGAATTTCCTGAGATTAGGGCGTTATCTAACAAACAAACACTTCAGCTTTATAATATTAGTATAGATTATTGCTTTGATTATCATAGACTCCAAAACTTTACACATTTTTAAAGTGCCAATTAGTAGAAGCAAATTCCATGCTGCTATTGAAAAGCTCCTAACAAAACAACCTAATCACAAAACATAAGCCCAAAGTTATGCAGCGAGAGTAACAAAGCAGTCAGTGATTACATAAATGGAGTATAAAACAAAGAAAGACATTACATATCAGCTTCCTTTTATGCCCTCAAAATTGGAAAAGATTACGGCAAAGGCTGAGTATAGGTAATCGTAAATTTCTTACCTTCAAAAACATTATGAAGAAGTCTCATTCTTTCCTCGCGATGTTTCCAAGTCTTACCTGTAACTTAACGCTAATTTAACTTTCACGATGATTTATTACGTACCTAATCTTTTATTAAAACTTCTGCAATTATAACATTACTAGTTCGCAAGCGCACCACGCGGCCTCTCTACTGTTGCTTTGCGAAGAAATAACTATCCACACGCACAGTACATTGTGCCGAGATAAATAGAAGCCTACATCACCCTCTGACCCATAAACTATCTCTATACAAACTGCATAAACTCAAGACTATCAGTTGGTCCAACGCTGCATGAAATAATGACAAATCATCAAATACACTGCCGCATTCCTAATAAGTATATATATAATACTAGACAAATAAGCAAGCTTTACACAGTAAATATCACCGTAAATAAAATATCGTTTGGTATGTCATATCGAAGTTTGATAAAAATCCGATACCAATTTATTGACTGTACACTGTTCCTTTACTTTTGTACCCATTGAGCGTACATACATTTCTACGACATCTCAGTGCGCAATTGATGAATTCTTTATAACTATCTGTTGATATATGGAAAACGTAAGAAAACGTAGCCAATTTATTATTTCTTCCATTGTTTGACTTTGAAATAATTTAGCTATCAATGTCAATACTTATTTTGCTTATTGCTAAACAAAGCAGCGTCAGATTTGAGAGCAGTTTTTACAACTAAACATTAGTCCTATTACGTTCATTTTGACAAGTAGTAAATATGCACTAAATGTTCTTAACCTGTCAATTGCTGGAATGCTAGACATTATAAAAGCTATCTGGCCGTCAGCGGACCGCTGCAACTCAATAGAATACTTAAAATGAGTCATCTAGCTATACATTTTATAATAACGCCATAAAACTTTTAACTTGAAAAGTATTTGCTGCAGCTCCACCCAATACGTTGTTTAACAGGCTTTTTCTAAAAATTGAGGAAAATTTACAATGCCACAAGAAAAATATTTTATAAAGTGTTTAACCGTTAATTGCTTTTAGTATCTACTCCTATAGCACGTTTTAGACTTCGCTTTGCAGTAGGGGACGTTAGGTTGGGCTACAAGCGTTGTAAACAAGCAAACAAGTTAAATCATTCGTTACGAATACAGGTTTGTACATATCAAACATTTTCTGCAGCGGAACTATGTGCCATGCAATATTTTTCACAAAAATAACAATGAGTATAAAAGTACAACATAAAAAGTAAGTAAATTTTTAATTGGAATGATATTTATCGCAGCAGACGGGCTACTTCCTCGACGCCATTAAACACTTTCCGTCTAACTACAATATTTAACTGTGATACGGATAATAAATCCTCGGGATAGTCAAATTATATGACGTCATAATAATAATTTACTGCCGTCGACGGCGGCTGACAAAAGACGACGTGACTAGACTGAAACACTTCTTAAAGGATCCCGATTTGATTAGCTGACTCTCAGTACTCCCTTACAATACATCCTTGAAGCCTTGTAATTTCTCAAAGAAACCTTTAAATATAATAGATTGATGTCTGAGCTGATTGAAAATCTCTGAACCGTGGTGACACCCATCACATGAACATTCTTGAAATAGAAGCTTAGTTATTGTATTATATGTTGTGCGTGTTGAGGCAGCTGCGGTTTTATCAACACAAATTCAATTAAAACATTTAAGATTGATGATATGGGGTTTACTCATGAAGCAAAAGGTTCTTTACACTTTTATTATTGTCTTGATGAGAAATGTCAGCGACAGCTGTGCTTGGGTTCAATTTATAGGTTAGCCAAAAATTTCTAAATAGCAGCAGCACGAAACCTAGAGCTGTGCCCTTTACACGGCAATAAACTCGCCTCCTGTTACGTAGGTCCTAAAAACATAGTACATCTGCCTACCCCATTTCAGGATAAAGGCGTGTGTCTACATTCTGGATCCGTAGGACTAAACTTAATGTACTAAGAATAGCGCAGTGATATCACTTACATGGAATTTGTTTCTTTCTAATATTTATGTAGGCTTCTGTGACTGCAAGTTTAACCCCACTGAAAATATTATCTTTCAGTTATCGAAACTTGAATCTAAATTGTACGTCAGACTTCAAGACATTACATATTAATGTACGTCATAAAACCAAGACCATCTAATAGGAGACGATATAGAATCAAATTTGCGCATAATTTCATTCGCTTCATGACACATCGTTTGACGAAGTCGAAAATTAATGTTGTATGCAGAGCAATGAGGCAAGAATAATAACTTCTCATTAAAAATCTAATCTCGCTTGACACCCTTTTCAAATTCGCTCTGTTCTAGTATAACCTAAAATTCGTGTATTTTCTTATAAAAGTGATAACCAAACAGTATCATAAATATCTGAGAACTGGTGAATCTTGTCTGCTAGTGCTCTGTCCGTTCTTTTTTTTAGATTAGTATCTCTAGGCAAATCGACGAACTTAGATTGGAAATCTCAACCTTTCAACAGCGAGACTGGACATAATAATTTTCCAATCTTATTAAGTTCGAACTGCTTGTACACAATCTTGTAGATACCCAGGGCTATATACTCCCTACTGGTGATACACTAATAGTTGCGGTCGTTGTGTGTAGATATGATCAGATCCAAATTTAGTAATACAAGTTCGGATATACGCCATAGCGGCGATCAATTATGCCACGTCGTTGTTTTCTTATCTACTTCAATACACTGGTCAAATTAAAACTTACCTCGTATACGAATTTTATTGCTGTTTACTTGGCCTACAGCATTTATATGAGTGTATCGGATACATTTCAGCATAATCATTTTAAACATTATAAAATATTAAAAGTGTGCATAATGAAGTTTGGTTTCAATGTGTGACATTCAGAGCAAATACTAAGAAGATTATACTACGTTCGTTGATTGGTACAACATTAATTCTGCGTGTGATTGGTTAATGTATTATCTTGGAATCAAAAACGTTTATAAGTGTTCAGGGCTGTTGCTCAAACCTGCATATATCTTATCTTATCTTATGTGGGGGCCAGTCAGTGCAGACCGGCGACACTTCAACCTAGTGGGATCTTTTGTGTCGACACTCTCCCAATAACGACTGCCATAGATGTTCATGGCAGCCGGGATCAACGGCTTAACGTACTTTCCGAGGCACGGAGCAGGCGATAATTATCAATCAATATGCACATAATTTCGAAAAGTCATATAACTTCCGAAAGTTAGAGGTGCGTGACGTAGATTCGAACTCGATACCCTCTGCATTGCAATCTGTTGGTCTCCCCACTGAGCTATCGCTGCTCAAGCTTCATATAAATAATGCATGTCGCATTACCCAACGTTAGTATGTGTTTCCTTATATGAAATGAAGTAATATCTACTTGGGGGATGAGGACCTCGGGGCCTGCTCACCACCCGACCAGTCATTACATTTTCATAGGGACAATATGGCATGTTATCTCTATTTCTAAGCAGGGTAGTTTTGTGGGTAGAGGTCCACTGTTTCGGCGGCTTAAGCAGATGCTACAAAACTCTATTTGTTGCGATCGCTTGCATTCCATTTACATAAAAATATATTACAATAATACCTATAGATATAATATTTTCTAATATCGCCTTATTTTCTTAGCCAAATATACAAAAAAAACTATCGTAGCCAAGACATAAATAAAATTAAACAAAATTGTTAACAGAAAATAATGTATAGATATTTGTAACTGTGCTGAAGTGGAATAGAAGGGCGATGATCGCAACCCGCCCACTTTGCGAACACGCGCGATCCTACAAAATGGACGTTGACTAAGCCTGGCATAATGTTTAAGGTGGTAGAACATAGATTAATGAAGATACATTACAGTTATCGTACCGAGCTTACACACAGGTATATTATCGTAGGCGATGTACAAAATGTCAGTTATCACAATCACATTAGTCGAAGCTCGGGTCAACCAGATATAGGCACAATGCCCGCATTTTCTCATATAAACCACACCTTTTATCATTTACGCCCGAACTTATTGCTTCATTATTGTGACATTCGTTACCAATTCATAATCATTACGATTAATTCCTATGCGCTTGAAATGCTTTTATTTCGAAAATTTTATGTTTAGTATTGTGTACTCAATTCAATGAACGACAAATATGTGAGGTGTTGTCAAAAGAATTGCTGCGGCATTTCACGATACATATTCGTACGAGCATTACTTACTTATTCGCATCGTATTCGCATGTAGGCACGCGCCATACGGTTCTCTTGTGTTTTTTAGTATTATTGAATCTATATGTGTATGGTATACTATAAAGAGCTGTCATAAAATATCACGTCTGTAACATCAGGAGAACAAGATAGCGATAATATTGTTACGCGTCGAAAGGGTCTGCTCGACCTACAAGCGTAATACATGTGTGCCATTAATCACATAAAAATATCTTCGTAATCCCGAGACGGGTCACTTATATTCGATTTTATACCTACTTTCTATTCAAAACCTATGTGTGGTACGATACCAAACACCTTTTGACTAATACGATGCTATTGAATGATACGAGAGAGATAGACTAGATAATAATATAATATGTTTATTACTGATTAAGTTCTAATGCTAAGTAGGTACAAACTGATAGAAAATGATATAATGATAGTGAGTTACACGCGACGCGGTTGATGACGGTAGTGAACAGATTTTTATATATAGGTAAATAATGAATTACGAATGCGTTATGGCGAAAATGCTGACATAACATAAAGTAATTTTGCAATGTACGGTTGCACTGTACAACCTATGTATATTAAAATTATGTGCATCCGTTGTCATTTAAATACAGATATGGTCTCCTACGCATAATCCCATAGAATATCTTTGCTATAATTCTAAAGGGTAGCGCCCACTAGTCTCAGCTGATATGGATATAAACGTCCCCTTTAAGCCCATACGTACATACATATATACATATCTACTTCCCATTTGGTCAGTAGATAATTGAAGGTCTAGATTCACTGTAGTTTCAGCGATGAAATTGGAGAGATTAAGAACATTTGACAACATTACTGTGTTGGGCAGGCAGTAAAAGCCCGCAATACTCATCCATCTGTGTGTTGTTTACACACGTACATATAAACGTTAACCCAAGATTTCAAAACACGCCTTAATTGAAACTCGCAACTAATGTTTATTTTTCATGGACGTTTACTGAGTCACTATGTACAGATATAATATCTATTTGTCGACAGGCAAAGCGAATCCACTTATTTATATTCAGATATACGATGTGTTAGTGAAGGATAACTATTCAATTTATCTTAGGCCAAAACTCGTCGGCGTGTATATTCTGCTTACATTAGCTTCCCAAATCTTACCAACGGAGTCACATACTTGTAAAGTTTAACAGATTATACATATTTGTTACATTTAGCTCCCTAAAGCTTACTTTGAGAAACTACAAAGTGTCTCATGTTAAAGTAGAGGTGTTCATCTATTGCAATAATTTAGTAATTACCAACGCTACATCCAAGGTAAGCGTCAAGGGCAGTTAGAAAGTAACTTGCTAACTTTGACACCTACTTTGAACGCCTTGAAAATAATAATTAAATATGATTCCTATGCGGGCAGACTTGCTGCCTCTAACACTGTCATCATCCTGTCGTACCTTAAAATTGAAAGAAGACAGACAACACAGGCAAAGGCATGTGAAACTCCAGCTGTGGGAAAATATGTTCCCACAGTTTTAAAACTACTCTAAAAGTAATGTTGTATATACAACATTACCTTTAGTGTAGTTTCAAAAGACATTAGGGCATTGCTATAGTGAATCTAGAAAATGGCAAATTAAACTGAGTAGAACTCCGTATAATTGAGTAAGTCTAATTTGATTAGGAAACGTTTAATTATGTCGTTCTTCGTTTGAATTCTTGGGAATATGGTAGAGTAAGAATAAAAATTAAATTTATTTTATGTCTTATTTATACAAACCCGTATTGTACCTACCACATTTCGCTAGTTCTAGGTACCACGTAATAGGAGGTGAGTATATTGTCGTCTACCGCACACATTTCAGGACTCGTGCCTTTGCCTGAAAAATTCGCGACAGAAAATAGAATAACACTTTGCACGACCCGGGAATTAAACTCGCGGTCAAGTATAAATAGTTTTAATAGTTTCAATAATTTAATTAGCTTAAATATTAGTAAAGTTTAATAATAATAGTAGTGTAACAGTTTCTAAATTTTGTAATATAGTGTCAAATAAACAACGCGATAAAATCCGTATATAGTAGTTTAATTTCAATGCATTTATATCACTTCATTCGTTTATATACTACAAGACCCCAGACATATAGACAAATAATATTAAAGGTATGTCCTCTCATTCTATATGGGTCGCACGTTAAAAAATATTAAGATATTCTCAACAGCTGTGGTTGTGCTGAAAGTAATGTTCCCCTCATATACTTTCATTTCTTATTGCACCCTAAACCCTATAATCGATTCTATCCTCGCAGAATCCGATTATGTTATTCGATTACTAGTATATTTCAACAATGGAAGCCGTAAACGATAAGGTCAAGGACATACTGAAGTGCATGAAAACATTTCACAGAATATATATTTGTATATTGTGAGTGAGCCATGTTGTCGTGAGGAAACTATCGTCATTTCCGTATAACACAGACCATTTAATCATAAACAAGGACGCGCATTCGCTTTAGTGGAGGGTCTCGGCTACACGACACATTAATCCTGAAAATGAAGCTGTAAAAAGAGCTAAAAGTTAAATTTGACAGTGAAAAGATACAGTGTAGGAGAGTACAGGTTGGATTTTGTGTCGTAAAATTCTATTAAACGGTTTAATCTATGGTAGAAGTGAATTTGTATTATTCTGTAATATGTTGGCAGCACTGTGCATATGTAATAATTTGCGCTGCCACCATACAAAAAAGATACCGCATAGCGCACAACTTTTTTGAATATCACTCAAATGCGCATTCTATAAAATGCACTGACGCTTCTAAACAAAAGACAAAAGTTTTATTTTTCTAACTTTTTGCATTGCAATGAGTTACGATGATCGCAAGATAACCATCTTTTAATTTAAACTTTTACCATAAAAAGACAATTTGCTGATAAAAACAGCTATAATGTCTAGGGCTATTGCTGAGCAAAATCAAGGGATCGATTTGAGCTATTAAATATTTTTTAACTAAAAATTTCTAAGTAAAAAAATGGCGTAATTTTACGTTTATTATATTAATAGAAAAACTGGTTCTGCTAGTATTCTGCTCTAAATTGGCAATATAGGACAACATTTCAATATATCATGTGAGGAAAGCAATATAATATGTAGCAATTGAGTTAAAAATAATAAAGTAAAGAAGCCCTCGATACTTTGTCTAAAATACTAATTTCAAGTAGACAAATTTGGTTTCTAACGTGTACAAATTACAGTTTTAATTTCGCTCGAGTCCTGGCTGGTAATAATTTAGGTAACCCTACAAGTGAGGGTTAAAAGAGGGCAATAATTGGACAGTAGCCCAGACCGCGCATAATTAAGGACCGCGCAATGACATATGGTGGAACCAGAAGTTTAAGCATCTCTCTTCATAATTTTAAGTGGGTCTGCCTCGTATTGTTACGAACATTAACAACTTTCAGTAATATTAAATTCACCCTTCATATTGTTGGAACTTCAAACACTTTAAGCTTAGTGTGACTAGAATAAGGTATTGTGGGAGATACTTTTAAAATGATACTTATAATAAAGTACAGTGTGACTTTATAAAAATGAGAGAGCCAATAGATATATACATACCTTTATAGAGAAATCAGAAATCTATTTTGAACATAGTTTATTACGAGAATTGCCCTTTAGCCTGTGCACCAATATCAATTTTATTTGCAGTTAAATGGGTTTAATTAGAAATGTAATAATTTCCACTCTTTACCTTTAGATAAAACTGTTACTATTAAAATATCTTGCATCGTTTCACAAAGGTTTAGACAACGTCCACAAAACTCACCTATCTATACTTAATATTACTAAGAGGAAAGATTAGATTTTTGTTTGCTTAGAAAAGGAAATACTCCAAAACAACTTAACCGATTTAAAAAATTATTTCACATTATAAAGCTCTATTATCACCGAGTAACATAGGCTACATTTTATTTACATATAAATAGTGCTTTTACTAACATAATCTAACCTAACCTACTTTTACGCAAGCGAAGCCCCGGTCAAAAAGCTAGTACACAGTATAATTATTATCTGTATTTCTCACAAATATTTGTGCCTTAAGAGGGTCACGCACAGTTTTAAGGAAACGGAATATCGTACCCAATGTGGGCCGGAAACATTGTTAGTTGTAAGGCGACTACTCAACTTATGGACAATTCACAGGGTCATGAGCTCAGGTTACATCAACCTACACCTCTGAACACCATTTAAAGCAATCATTACTCATAAATGATTGCGTGACAGATAAATCGGTAGAGCTCATCATGTGCCTTTTAATCAAGGGTCGTGTCGCATGAAAGTGATCACCCGTTACTAGTCTCACAAACATATTAGAAACATTTTAAAATAAGCTTTTTCGTATCTCATCAAACCCATCATTTGATACACACATCATGGGGTTCATAAAAACTACTGTCCGCCATATTTGATTCAAAATAACGTCAACTTAGCTAACCATGCATTGTTATCTAAACTAAATGTGTATGCAATATTTTAGCTCAATCGGTTGAGGGTAACTTATTTTAAATCCAGTTGCCTGTCTTTCATATGATCATTATTTTTTAATAATCCTAATCATAATCCTAACTTCCTAACTTAATATTATAAAAGCGAAAATGAGTTTGTTTGTTTGTTATCTTTTCACGCCTAAACCACTGAACCGATCATCCTGAAATTTTGCATATACGTTGTCAGGTATACAGAAATGGACATCGGCTACCTTTCATCCCCAAAAAAAATTACTGTTCCCGAGGAAAACACCAATAACGTTCTTATTATAATAGATGGCGCCACGTGTTTTTCAAATCATGATTAAATTATATTATTACAAGCAGAGTACAACCCGAATTGATTGTCAAATTCTAAATTAACGCGAGCGAAGCCGCGGGCAAAAGCTAGTTAAATTATAATTAAAAAACAGTTACGTGCACATTTATAATATACGTATAGATGATAAAAATCGTCTATTTAAATCAACACGCGCGTTAGAACACGCTGTTTCGCAGGGGTCTTAAGCGCTTCACAGACATTAAAATAATGATCATAATTATGAAAGACAGGTTTCGTCCAACTAGAGGTGAATCTTACAATTTGAGTCAACAATATACAACCTATTGTGCCATACTATAGTAAAATTTCAATATACTTCCATATATGTATTTGTGTGAAATAAAAAATTATTTAAAACAAATCTACCTTCTAGAAGAACACTGTGATCAACCTAAGTGAACTGTGGTTAACGCCGTTTTATACAGCATTCTATCTCTACTAAATGCTCTATGTCGAATAATGCGACAGTGACAAATGTCCACACGGCAGACCCCACGAAATATTCCACACATCGTATTCCCGTGGGCATCTTAAATCAGTTCTATCACATTCACTGCAATATAAGGTTCAACTATGCTAAAAAAGACAGTTATAAAACATTGTTTTTCTTTATGAATTATACCTTATTTTAATAAGTTTCCTTATTTATTTCAAAATACAATAAAATTATGTAATTTCGTAAAGAAATTAGAAAACATTATAATCTACATAATTATATCTATACTAATATTATGTTTTGTTTGTTTGGATTTAACTCGAAACTACTCAACCGATTTCACAAATTTGTTTCATCTTTAGAAAACTATATTATCACCGACAAATTTTTGGATATAATATTAACACCGCATTATCATAGCTTTTTGCTACACCCATTATTATTTTGTGCATTATCATACCATACATTACCTTTGCACTTTTTAGTACTTGTATTTATTAATGTCAGCAAATAGTCATAAATATCGATGCAAGAAGATCGTATTTGTATAACACAGTGGCTCATCGCTACTACAACGATCGATAGAGTATGTACCTAATCAAGAAGCGTCATACATGTTTCACACGAGACAGGCGACAGAGCAGCTATCCACGGATCACGAGCTCTCCGTAAGCCACATAGGTCGCACTAGAAATCGAACATTCCTCGTAATTGACCTCCCCAGTAACCTATGAGGTTGACCCTGACATAAAACACTAGATCACAGAGCGACATTTACGCTTCAATAATTCTAGCACGGATATAACCCTTCTTTAGACTCTGTTTGTTCTTAGTGACATTAGCCTCCATATTTACAATACCCGTTAGACATAGAGGACATTCCTTATGCAAAATATTCTTTCAACACACCTTCGGCACAAGTATTAATAAAATATAACACTTCAGTCTGCATGCGATCATTAATTTTTCGCTTGCTTGACAACATTTTATTAGTCACCTCAAAGTCTTTTTTTCTTTTTATTAGCACTTGCAATCTGGCCATGTTGCGAACTAAAACGTATTCAATCTGTTCGAAAACATTTAACTAAGCTTTTACTGGAGGAAATTTAATATGTACGAGTATATTGTTCACATCACTTAACAGTTTACCAAATTATTAAATGGAACACGCTTAGTTAGTTTGCAACAGTTTGTAACATAATAATAAGTCTTTCGAAATTCGATGTGTATCTAAAATACCCAGAGCATAACTAAAGTGGCTATTCACTCAGGCTTAGCCTACACAAGACCCTCCTATTGTGTCCGTAAGCAAATGAGAGGCCTTTCAGCAGCTACCTGACGCCGGCAACGTAAGCAAAATACAATCAAGTCAATAATTAAAATGCTTGCTAACACCTTCTTGGTAATTTGTGACAGACTCATTTTACAAGTCTTTCATCCCAGCTACCCTATGTTGTTAAAGATCTAAAGTAGCCTATACAAATACATTACTGAAAATATGTAAGGCAAATTTCTATAAAGAATCTGTAGCTTATAAAATAAGTTACTGGTTCCATTATACTTTTGTATTTTGTTTAACAGATATCTGAGGCAAGCTATGTTAAGAAACAGGAGCGTTCTAATGGCTCCGCCTTTGCTGGTACTTATGCAAGAAAATTATTAACAGTTACGGTAATGGTCTATTTACATGACGCAAGGTACTTGATGAAAGTGGCATATTACTGCGGTTTTTCCCCGGTAAGTAAGATAAAGCTAGTATGACATATGCTTTAAGAAACTTACCTCATGTAAATGGGGTAATTATTTTTTCATTGCATAAAAATTATATCTGTAAATTAGACTCTTCCAAAGATAAATTTATAGTAAGTGCTTATCTGATTTATATAAGCCTAGATTTTGAAGAAAACGCTAATCAATATAACGTTACTTTGTAATTTTATAACTTACCACTTATTTTATTCAATTTTATATTGTTAACTAGGGACCACGCTCTGCAGGCAATTTATATACATATATCCTAAAATACATAGTAAGTTTGTATGATATAGATTGTAAGTATGATAAAGATTTCTGATCTAAGGGTTTGGTAGAGCGGTAGGTAAGGGCTATAAAAAGTAATACATTTAATAAAACATGCGAAAAACGCAGTAGTCAACAAAATATAAGTAATATTTAAAACCATTACGTTGGCGTTAATATTGCGGATCATAAATTTTTTATATATTTTTGTACTGCTGCTGTATAACCGTGAAATTTAAACTGTAAAACGTGTCATAGCTTGGAGTCGTAAAACAGCCTAACTAACAGCCGACGTCAGCTGTCTGTCGGCACGTCACGCTCGATATTCTAGTCCATACAATGTTAACCGTGTTGACTTGCATATGAAATGACTATGAGCCACTTGACCGAGCCTGCGTACATACATCATTTACATTATACCAGGAATTTCGATGAATATTAATTGTCTGGTTGCCACATGTATGTATAAGCACTGTGAGTGCTATTAAGCTTTTTGGTCAGTGAATTATTTGCTGTAGCATATTGTTGAATGGAAGCGTTACAATAATAATAGATAGATACATAGTATAGCCAGTGGTCCCATCTGTCATCAGAATTACAGTAGATATGGAATATAGAAGCCAGTAGCATGATATTTCGATAACTGGTTAGGCCTTTTTAAGTTATGTCGTTTGTAAACGCTGTGGGCTGCTCGAAATACACTACCATTTTCAATTTTTTATGTTTATTTAATAACCATTGACTGTTACGCCTCGCCACTGCCGCAGCCGCTGCACCGGGTGTGGTTTGTTCGATGTCCACACAAGCAATTAATATGATCCACAATACAAATAGTAGTTCTGAGTCTAGGTGTTCCTTGTGTAATATTTTTAAATGTGTATAAAGTTTCCTGTCCCACAAATAAACTCACTAATGAGGAAGCATCTTCATTCTGAAATGTCAATTTTACTAATCTGATGCTAAATAAACACTTTTCGATTTATCTAAATGATTGTTAACGTATGTTATTTTGTATCAAAGATTATATCGGCAGCCGTAAACACATCAACAAAAGAGCTGAACTCATCCTACGTATTTTAAATAAGTTGCCGATTCGCATTTTTTACACCTACCGGAATAGAAATCGTCAATTTATATGGCGCTCTTGAACGCTTTACATGAATCTCGGTAATGGTATGAAGCGTTTGATATAGACTTACTCTCTTTAACAAAGGTCATGTTTTATATTTACTTTACATTTTCTGAATCTAAATTCAGTAACATAAAAAAACTGAATACTAGGTTTGTGTTTTTATGTTTGAACGTGTTAATCTCTTGAACTACAAGTCGTATCTGGAAAATTCCCTTAGCATTAAGCTCAAATTTTAAAGCCTAATTATTAATAAATGTTTATATTATTTTATTTATTAGGAATTTTTATTTATTTTACTTATTAGAATTATCGCGGCAGCAGAGAAGTAATCATCAACGTTGGTGAACCGCGAGGACAGCGAGTTAAGTATATAATATATGTATTTCATTAAAAGCTATTGAAACCGTACCGAAAATATTCTAGATCAACTCATTACCTACGTGGTATGCTTACTGTGGGCAGATCGAAGCAATCTGTCGTCTAACTGTGAAAATTACGAAAAGAAAACTATTGATGCTAGATACTTTTTCACTGAATTCAAAACTTAAAGCTAATTTTCCTCTCTCACTCCGAACTACGTAGTTCTTATGATAGCCCATAGTAAAACTTTCCATAATTTTCCTATTTGTCCTATATAATAGCTGTACTGTTTGATGGTACGTATAATGTGTGTAGTATGCTAGCTCTATCTTCCTAAATATTCTTTGTTTATGTTTCCATGTGTCACTTATCATTAACATATATTTATCTGTTAAATGTAACTTACCATTTCAGTCAAGATTTCTCGACCCAGGCATCGAATAAAAGACTTCAACTTCCTCAGCTATGTCACTGTACTATTTATTTTCTCTTAACTTTGTAATAAAACACACAAAACCAGCTCGATGAGATTGACTCAATAATATCTGAACGAAATAAATAACAATGTTTTCATAACATTATTGTCGCCATATTTTTAATTGTCACATCACGGGCTTCAGTGGCCTAGCAGTTTTGAATGCGAATGCTACGCATTAGGTACTTTATGCTACGCATAAAATGTTATTGTTGTCTATCAAGGAACTCTCAGCAATGGCACGAAGTTTAAAACTACATCCGGTAAACGGCACGGTTTTGTGGGACTTAAAACCATAACTAGCGAACTGTCCCTGTAACTCATCATCTACTCCTTTATTGATGTATATGTATGTATCTACTTCAACTTGCACAGTAACTAAAGGGCTTTTGGATAACATGCAAAATTGTGAGCATATGAATAAAATCTTATTCAATAAATTATTTAATACGATAAATTAAACGTCGAAATCTGGCACATAATCGTTACCGAAGCGTCTGTCATTTATGTGACTGCAAAGGTCAAAAGGAAAAGGTTAAATGACTTACATACCAGCATAATTATGTATATTATATATAATCTATGTATATTTCATAAAATTAAATATTATATATATTTCAAATCACTTTATACTTTTAAATAATATAATGTATTTACTAATATAACATCGTCCGCTCCAGATAATCCTTACTAAAAAATGTATATGCCCAAATCTATATTGTTATTATTATAGCATGACTATTTCAAGCTAAGTAGTTAGTAAGGCAAAACACAAATTGCCCACGTGACGAACTTTTAATTTAAAACTAGCTGCACAAAAATTACAAACTTTGAAAACATGGAAACAAAGTTATTTGAAACCAATTTTACGCCAAAGGCAGAGTTTAATATGCATGTTTTTAGTAATATGCATGTTTTGTTCTATTTATATTAGATTAAGCCACAATATACTGTACAAACATTTGCCATAGGAAAATAAATTATTATTATTATATTATATAATAGTCGATTATTAACGATTCAATCCTAACTAATATCATAAATGAGTTCGTTTGTTTGTTATACTTACACGCCTTAACTACTCAATCGATCACCATGAAATTTCGCTAACACGTTGTCAGGGATACAGAATAGGACATAGCCTTTATTCAGAAAAAAAAATTGTTTCCGAGGAATAGTAATTTACTGACAAATTCTAGTTAAACGCGTGCGAAGTCGCGAGCAAAATCTATTAAAATATATATTTTACAGGAACAAAATAATTTACCTACAGAATTTTGCTAAAATATTTCTATCTACAAATACACACATCCATTGAGGAATTGTGAAAATAAAAGTAACATTCGTTGCTCTGCGAGGTCACCAAATAGAAAACATGATTATGATATTTTCTGAAGCGCGAAATATATTATGCTCGCAATATGCAACAATATGAACAAAAAGTGTAACGTCAACTTAATTACTTAAAGCCATGGTATGAAGTATTACATACTTTATTTTGTGTAGTTGTACACTAACTACATACACAGTCACAATTACTTACGCATGCATAATCTTAAAAAAAGGGAATAGGAATACGCCAATAAAAAGATACCTGTATTAATAAAATATTTATCATCTTTATTTACATTTCTTAGAATATAACATACATCTTCCAACTACATTACAGATATCATTTATACAAATTTGGTAATAACACAATAAGATATTGTGTTATTACCAAATTTGTATATTTGTACTACTCTAGTAGATTGAAATTGAAGTCACGCTAGACTTTCCATTGCTTTTTTACAATGATCTCAAGGGAATTTAATTCGCTGTACTCTATTATTCCATATATTCCTAAAATCTATGAGAGCCATTTTAAACCTACATTACAATATTTACAAGATAAATGCGCAAACAGATATTTACATAGGTAAATAGATTCTGATACTATCAGAATTATATTTTGCTTTTACTCATGGACCATGCGAATATTACTCAGATTTAATAATAAACTGTTCGATTCTTTCAAAAAATGTTTCTACTGTATAATTTAGTAGAAGATTCTTTATAATCGAATGCGAACGTGAAGATAATATATTATTTGTTCAAAAGAATGTATGAGAACACAGAATCGTAAACTATAATTTATAGATAAAACGTAGTTATGAGCAGTTACAGAATATTGATGACGTACATAGCTAGGAGTTTCGTCTAACTGTCATAATAGCGCGGTCACTTGTCTCTCTTATGTCGGCTTTGGTACCTTAAAATA
The DNA here is from genome assembly GCA_963564715.1 of Catocala sponsa. Taxonomy (NCBI): domain Eukaryota; kingdom Metazoa; phylum Arthropoda; class Insecta; order Lepidoptera; family Erebidae; genus Catocala; species Catocala sponsa. Next base: position 16,415,457 of record OY751335.1, on the reverse strand, counting down.
TTTATGATGTGTGAGAACACCAAACAATATGACAAAGACTAATGTAAAGATCTGGGATCCCAGTTATGTACGAGCGTCATTGTGTTTTATCATAACAATAAATAAAGACGTCACACAATAATACTAAACTGAAATATTGAAGGAAAAGCGACTCAGAGTAACTTGATAACTCAACATCATTTAATTAATTAAGTGTTCAGCTGTGGCATCCTGCATATATTCAAAAACGTCTGGCAAAAGGCCAATGTCTCGTCAGTCTGGTGAAGTACAAATTTACATAAACTTTTTGTTTCACTGAAATCATTATACCTATCCTTTGAAATTGCTAGAAATTTTTACTTTATACAATCAAGAGGAATTGTTGAAATAAACAAACGTAAACATGAACATCAAAATATTATAATAATGAGACAGTTCAGAACGCTCCCAATTTTGATCGATTTTGTTTTAATGTACAAAATATATGTATGTGATAAAGGTAAAGAAAATGTGAAAAAAATGACGCTCGATTCATAATGCTTATGACATGAATATTGACAAGTTCTAAAATCCAATTTTCTAAAAGTAATCTTCTTACGTTCTTCATCATGATAGATACACAAAGGCCATCGATTTTATATTACAGCTTCGCAAATTTCCAGCCTACAATTATTATAAAACATAATACACGCGTATATATTAATACGTTCGATAGTATACAGAGCCCACCGTCTCGGTTACGACTTATTCTTGTTAGGCTCTAAACAATTTTATTCATTCGGCTATTTTACACTTACGTACTTCACTTACTATTCATAGTATGTTTAAACAACACATATATGTACAGTCATACTTATAAACAAACTTCACTTAACTAATGAACATATTATACTGGTAATGATAATTTATTTACATTACATGATTTAGTAAAAAAGACTACTTTATGATAAGTACGTTTTGTAAATTAACATCTACTTTCTAAAGTTCTAATACATTTCACTAATACGTCTCTTTCACATATACGTATATGTACAATTAATAAAAGAAAATACTATCCTACTTAGTATAAGAAATACAATCAGATTTAAAAATATTAATAATTAAAATTAACATATTATACTGAATAATTGATTAATTAGATAGATTCAAGTATAGGAACAATGTATAAAATATGTTAGGTACATTATATTTGATTTGAAGCACTCTGAGGATATAGTCAAAATATAATTATATAATTATGTTATCAATTCAATTAAATTAAAAGACTCAAATTATATGAGTAAGCTACCAAGTACATTTATATACAAGTGACGATAATAATTGGATTCTATAACGTAATATTTCCATACATATCCCTTAAACATGCCAAAGTTGGCGAAATAAACAAAGTTAATAATATATTCGCGTAATCTCTTAAGTTGAGAGTTTTCACTTTAAACTAAAATTAGCGAAACTTCCTTCGTGTCAAGATGGTACTGTTTTGTCTTAGTTTGATCTACTTTTTATGAAAATAAAATGAAAATAAAATAAAATCTCGAAACGTAATTAAAATGATTGTACAAAATCTTTCATTAGGAAACAAAACGCGCGCCTGCACGTGACTACTGACCTCGTTTAACGATTATGAGCTTTTCAAATAATTATCCTGAACCAATTTTTAGACAGTGAAATATCCTTCTTGTGGTTCAAGCCGTGTTTTAAAATTTGTCAACATTTTGTTGTTTTGAGATTTTTATTTTGCTTTATCTATGCGATCATGATAACTATGGAGTTAAATTTAAATTAAACTACTTTATTACCTTTGTAGAGGTTTTTATCACTCAAATATACTAAGCGTTATATTCTATGACTCATTTTCGTGTAAGTGTATCACAATTGGGATATGCTAAAATTTCGAGCCGATAAAAGATTGTCTTGTCCAATTTCCATTTGATTATCCTCATATTGATGCCTAAGTTTTTAACATCGCATCGATTAAAGTTCAGATACTTTTACATTTTGGAGTCTTTTTACGAAATTAAATGGTAATCACTTAATTTCATGTATGTAGATATTAAATAATTTCGAAATCCTATCTTAATTTTTAAGATTAAGGGGGAGCTTCGAACTGCAACATTAAAAGTTTATGATTATCATTGAAATATATTACAAGAAAATATATATGAACAATTCAAATCACATCGCGCTCGCCTATATATTATAATAAACAGATCTGATTTTGAAAATTCCAAACGCTACCTATGTATGTATGTCGGTTTCATGTTAGCGACATTAAGAATTCAAGTGTACGACCGCATATGCTCAGTATGCGAGATGACAACATATCTCAAGTCTGCGGGAAACGATATTAGACATAGATATGAGTTCACGTTGTTTACCTGCTTGTACCGCGCGTTTCCATTTTGATTTCATTCTATATATTTCCACGTAAAATGTTATTTGCTAAGCCGAAGCGCCGCGGTATCACCGCATTTCTAAACTTAACTATAGACAAAAATTTCATTACCATTGTAGCTTATGTTCTTTATTTTCTATGTTATTTTTAGCCTTGTATAATATTATAAGCTACCTGTAAGAGGTAATATCATAATAATCACATAAACTTTTGGTTCATTACAGTTTCCGACGGACAAAAGACGTGACCAGAAAATATGGAACTACCTGTAATTCCATTTCGAATCATTTATTTAGTTATATACCACGGAATGTTTGTAAGATTGGCGGAACAATGTTCCATTAACATTTCGAAATAAACTTTTTATGCTTGTAACAAAATAGACATTTAATTATGTTTATCTTAGTATACCTGTTTTCGTACGCAGGCAAATTATTTAACTTGTCAGCCTAACCATATCGGGGCATAAAGATAGAAGTATTGTATGTGGACGCTGGCGTTTATACGCTGATAGACGAATTAAACAAAGTTTGTAGGTACCTATATCGTAACAAAAACATATTTTATATACTACTATATACGGATTTTATCGCGTTGTTTATTTGACACTGTTACAAAATTTTTTGAAAAACTGTTACACTACTATAATCACTATTAAACTTTACAAATTTTTAAGCTAATTAAATTATTGAAACTATTAAAACTATTTATACTATTACTATACTGTCTCCCCGTGACCATGGCTGCTGAAAAGCAACCGAAACGTCGGGGAAAGTGTAAAAATAAATCTAAATAGTATAATAGTATAGTAATAGTATAAATAGTTTTAATAGTTTCAATAATTTAATTAGCTTAAAAATTTGTAAAGTTTAATAGTGATTATAGTAGTGTAACAGTTTTTCAAAAAATTTTGTAACAGTGTCAAATAAACAACGCGATAAAATCCGTATATAGTAGTTTAATTTCAATGAATAACATTCGCGTAAACAGAAGACAATATTATATTTTATATAATAACAAGCATAAAATACATATAACACGAGTGATAAAATGCAACTCTGGAGCCGAACGAATGCGTTCAAGTTTGCGATCATAGTGTCGGTGCTTATTACACACCCGTCATTCATAAATGCATCTATGCGCAGGTCGGCTGTGGCCATGCGTGCAATTGCTATTAGGTACTTTTTTAAACCATCATTTAGTTTAAGAAAAATAAAGTTGTGATGTATTCAGAACTGTTTGCTTTATTTTTCTTCACATTTTATATTATTAATTGGTTAGATACTTTTAGTACAACATCCTAGAGCCACCAGACCTACGTCATTTCAGTATAGCTATTTTTTGTACATCACGTTATGCTTATTAGTTAGTTTGACAGATGAGCCTTCTTTGTATTTTCTTAGTTCTGATTGGCTTAACGCACTGTCCGCTTACAAATAAACCAATAGTCATTTAAATAATATAATTATATAGAGCTTGAAGACGGACGTGTGCACGTATATAAATATAATTAATTTATTATTTAGCGCGGCGCAAGCCGACGCTCGTATTTTTTTACCGCCATGAGTGTCACACTTATGGCAAATGAACTGCTGGCGTTCCTGCAACAGAAGTTGGATATCATGGACGAAGTGTCTGCCATCCAGATATGTTCCACGAACTTCAGTGTGGAAGACATAGCTGTTACCAAGCTCCTTCTGTACAGGTCGCTCAATAAAAGTGACCAGATGGTGTCTCGCGGACGTGACGGGACAAAGAAAAGTCTGCAGGATATTATCACGTTGCTGAAGGAGACCGATCCTGACGACTTGCCGACGTTTGTGGCGAAGGACTTGAGTAAGTTACCTCCCGTCGCTTTCAACCACGTCGATGTTACAAGCGTTTTGAAGGATATCGTCTTCTTTAAGGCCAGTTTACCGGATGTAAACAAGAAGTTGGAGGCATCCCAGAACACCGTTATGGTTTTGCGCGAGGAGGTTGACGAGTTGCGCAACTGTGGTTTTAAGTAGGTCACCGACGCGTAGTAACAATATCAACATGCGGCGAGATGCAGGCTGCATCGATACATCAGTCGCAAGTTTCGCGTCAGCAGTTTTTTCGCTGTAAAATGTTGTGACTGCTGAGTGCGCTGTACGCGCGCTTTACAGCCCTGCCCCCTTACCCGCATCCTCTCCCCGCATCGCCGCGCGACCTAAACGCTTAGAGGGTAAGCAGGTAACTGCGAGCACACCCATTGCTCCCGCCGCAAAGTCGGTGCCTGAGATGGCCAAGAACCGGAAGATTAATGCTGAAGATGGTTTTGTGATAGTGCATAAGAGGAAGCGCCGTCAGAAAACCAACAAAAACTGCTGCGGTACGGCTCCTGTGACGCCTGGTGCAAACCTGCGTGCTGCAGCACCGAACACACCGGTGTACATCTCTCGCCTGCGCTACACCACTAAGGCGCAGGACATCGCGGAGTATGTACGCCAGAAATCAAAGTACATGCCAAGAGTACAGCTGCTGGAATCGCGTCTCAACGTCAACTTCAAGGCATTCGTGGTGCGAGTCGCGACTTGCTTTTTGCCTGTACTCATGAAGGAGAACTTTTGGCCGAAGGGTGTGGTGTTCCGTCGCTTCCGCGGACACGTGCCACATGAATGCACAACAATAGAGTGCAAGTGAAGCATTACTAACATAGTGAATAAGGTATATAAATACTAACACAATTTGTATGTATGTTAGTCCATAAGGTATTTATCTATGCGTCTATGCCACGCGAAATAAATGGTTATTATTATTATAACATGAGAAATATCCAGACTTTCTACTTTAATAACCGCTGTTGCCTGCTTCATCGCTGTAAGACTGAATTTTATATACCTCAAAATTGTATGACAATTTTAAGCCTATTTGTAAGCAGACAGACCGATACCCCAATAAATCCAAGCGTCCATAGGCTACGATTATCCCTTTCCATAATTCGAACCATAGTCTTGCAATTTTATTGTTTGTTACTATTGTAAATATTTTCACATTAATCACAAGCAGATCAGAGCTGTGTGGGAAGGGTTATAGAATACGTTATGACCGCTTCATAGCGCTTTTAATTTAGTAAACGGAAAGTTGGTAACTTTAAAAAGCTATCTGATATTATTTTATAAGAGTGAAATTTTCTAACATAGACTTTTTTGTAGAATCTTTTGACAGATTACGGCTGCGGACAATGTTCAGACTTGAAGATACTTTTCTTAGGGCGTCGAGTGCCACCCGCGCTTGTCAATATCATGAACCTACCACAATAACAATGGAAGAATCCAAGTTGAAGGCAGATAACGAAGATGTCCTTCCGTTAATAATCCCACATACCATTATGTTATCTTAGAGTATAAATAGACCAAGGAACAATGTATTCGTCGCATTCTTTACTTGAATTTAAAACAGTAAACATGTACTCATTATATTAATAAAATAATTTTTTTTTTTTTTAAATGGGTTTTAACGTTTGATAAATCGTAACTCGCTCGGTCGTCAGGTGTCCGCGAACAATAGATTTTCTTTCGTGTCAGTTGCGCGACGCTTAAAGTGATAAGTAAGTATTTATAGTTTTAAACCGATTTAAAGGCGAGCGCAAGTAGACTCGTTTCTTTAAAAATGTACTTTTAATACCATTATTAATTTGAGATCATTATTTACATAATATTGAGAGCCCGTCGTGCCTTCGACAGCGCTTTGAGTCTTGAATTCATTATGTAACAAACACCTGCCTGATTGAAGAGTCATAAAGGCTAGCTTTATTATCTAGGCATCTTCGTTGTTTAATTTTTTATTCATTTTTAACACCAGGGAACGAGAATTATTGTTTCATATCGCACTTTGTATACTATACATTACGTAAAAGCAATTTCAAAACAAGTCGACTTTGCAAAACGAGTTGGATAATCTAGGAGTGGTGGTGAAACGTTTAAAGCTCGGCGATGACAGTAACGCGAATATTTTCTAGTCTTAAAATAAAGATAGTTAGTTCAAAGCTTAGGAACTGGCTAAAAATATCTAGTACACAACATATGTAAAACTTGCGTATTTTTGTTATAGTATCTATATTATTAGCGGTAGCTGTTACCTATGACTCTTGGTTCAAACGGAATTTTGGTATGTATGGATCTTCCTCCATAGCAAATAGTATGATAATTTATTCAAATTTAAAACTTTCATGTGTATTAAATGTAGTAGGTAATCAATCCGATCCGCAGCAATGCAGAAAACCGTTGCAGTGGCAAATTATTAGTTTTAATTAAATCGGACCAGCCGTTGCGCATTGTAGAGTTTAAAAGAAACAAACAAATATGCTTTTGCTTTTTCTAGGACAGACTTTTTGGCCTCTACAGCTTATGTGAATAATATACCATTATTCAATTGTTCCTCCTCCTCGCGTCGTATTCCTCATTACTGAGGGTCGTGACTCCCCCGCTGAATCACTTTCTCATGGACTAATTCCCTCCATCTGTTCCGGTCTTTTGCTTCGTGGAGGGCTTTGTGGAGATTGGTATTAAGCGACGATCGGATTTGATCCGACCATCTCGTTGGACTGCGGCCTCTTGCTCTTTTGCCGTCAACCTTGCCTGTCACCATCAGATATTCGATGTTGTGACCGTCTTTGCGGACAATGTGTCCGAAAAATTCCAGTATTCTGCGTAGACAGATGGTGGACAGTCTAGTTTTTATGTTCAGATTTTTTTTTTTTTTGCTCGTCAAAATGACCACACTCCACCTGATGGTAAGCAGTCGTGTGGTCTAAGAGCAGTGGCCTCCACATCGCCCCCACAGTAGCCGAGGCGATGTTGAGGTCTCTACTTTGACGGCCTGAGAAGATACTTTTTCACGCCCCGCTTAAAGAACCCAGGATTGAAGGAAGAAGGAAATACGTGCCTTGGCAGAGAATTCCATGCCTTGGTCGTTCGGCAGAGATATGAGGACCCAAACTTTTTGGTACGCGCTCTAATCGACTCTACCGTGTAAGGATGGCATCTGAGCCCAGCACGCGTTGTTCTGGATAGGAAAGGGGAGGGCGGGATAAGGTGGAATAACTCTTCAGAGCACTCCCCGTGGTATATTCTGTAGAAACATGCCAATGAGGCAATGTCCCTACGGAGTTGCAGAGGTTCCAGTGAACTCGTGACCTCTGGATCTCCGATGATACGGACAGCCTGCCGCTGTAACCGGTCGAGAGCGTCCAACAAGTACTGCGCGGAGCCATCCCAAAGATGAGAACAGTACTCCACGCAAGGGCGCACTTGTGCCTTATACAATAGGCACAGTTGCCCAGGCGTGAAGAACCGCCTCACCCTGTTCAGAACTCCGAGTTTTCGCGAAGCTTGCTTAATGACGCTCTCGATATAGGTTTTCTGATTAAGGGAGCGGCAAAGATCCATACCTAAGATGGAGAGACTGTCACGTATCACCAGTGGAGTGTTCTTCAGAGAAGGGAGGGGAAGGAACGGAGACTTTTTTGTTGAGAACGCGCATGCCTGGGTCTTCTTGGCGTTGAACTCGACCAAGTTCTTGGCACCCCATTCATAGATGCGGTCCAAGGTCTGGTCAAGTTCAACGACAAGATTCTGCCTTTTCCCCTCAACCTCAGCCTGTTTGGCCCCAGGATGTCCGAGATATCGTCCATGCACGGTACTGTCGTCCGCATAACAATGTATGTTGCCGAGATTCAACATATCATTGATATGCAGAAGAAAGAGCGTAGGGGATAAGACAGAACCCTGAAGCACTCCTGCATTGACCTGCATAAATTTTGAAGCGCGACCGTCGGAAAGGACCCGAATACGACGCTTCTGCAGGAAACTTGCAATCCTGGTGCACAGTTGAGGGGGCAAGCCATAGGCCGGAAGCTTGGAAAGAAGAGACCGGTGCCAGACTCTGTCGAAAGCTTTGGCTATGTCAAGGCTGATAGCCAAAGACTCGCCGAGCTTGTCCATAGCTTCACCCCAGAGGTGCGTGACGAACGCTAGAAGATCACCCGTTGATCGTTTAGACCGAAAGCCGTATTGGCGATCATTGATCAACGATTGATCCTCTAGGTAGCGGACAATTTGGGTGTTTATAATCCGCTCGAACACCTTGGAGAGCACCGAGGTGATAGCTATCGGACGATAGCCAAGGCTCGGAACGGTCCCCCTTTTTGGGAATCGGTTGAACGTTCGCCTCCTTCCAAGCCTCAGGCACAATGCCTGCGGCGTAAGACGTCCGGTATAGGCGCGTAAGCGTGCGAGACAACTCCGCTGCACATTTTTTAAGGACCACAGCTGGGATGCCGTCAGGTCCACTAGCTTTCCGAACATCGAGAGACTGCAGTATCGCACGAACGATTTGTTGCCTGATACATATATCAGGCATGGTGTAGCCGCAGTTGGCAATGTTAGGCGGCTGCGAACCGCAGTCATCGATTCGGGAGTTGGCCGCAAAGAGATTTGCAAGCAGATCTGCTTTCTCCCGCGGCCGATGAGCCAGTGATCCATTCGGATACCTCAGAGGGGGCAGCAAGGTCTGGCAGAAGTTGGACTGCACGGCTTTGGCCAGGCGCCAATAGCTACGACTGCCCGTAGGATGCGCCATGAGTTCCTGGCCAAACCTTGCGACGCGCTGGGCATCCGCTCTTAAGTATGCCCTCTTGTAGACCTTTGTGGCTTGGTTGAACGCTGCCTTCAGGTGATCCACGTTAAGGTCGTGGAGAGTGCGAGCCCTGGTCCAAGCGCGGTACGCTGTCTGTTTGCGATCAACAGCATCAGCGCATTCACGACCGAACCAGGGCCTTTTCCTGCCGTCGCTCGTGACATCACTGTATGGAATATAATATTCCATACCCAGGATGATTTCACCAGCGACAGCAGTAGCGCTCTCTGATGGATCCCTGTTCTCAAAGCAGCGTTGAGCCCAAGGGATGGATGCGAAGTACTCCCGCATTCCATCCCAATCTGCCGATGAGTAGTGCCACAGTCGTCGTCTTGCCTCCTCGGGTCGTGGGGGCGTAACAACAACAGCTGTGGCACAAACCAGACAGTGGTCTGAGGTGCCCAGAGGAGCACGAATCGACACACTGTACCGGTTTGGGTTACTCGTCAGCAGCAGATCGAGCAGAGAGGGCGCCTGACCTGCAATGTCTGGTATCCGGGTGGGCTGGAGTACCAGTTGAGACAGGTCATGCGTGAGAGCGAACGCATGGGCAGTTCGTCCCGCGTGGTCTGTTTTGGGAAAACCCAACCAGGTCTCATGGTGGGCATTGAAATCTCCCAAGAACACCAACTCAGCGTTCGGAAACCGTTCCTGCGCGTCGTCTGCCGCCTGACTCAGGTAATTGAAGAGTCGAGTTGTCTCAGCGTCTCCTGAATAGGATCGGTAGAGGCACATGTAGATTTGGCTGAAAGAACCATGATCTACGTGTACCCAAAGGACAGAGAAGGAAGGGTCCTCTAGGCATTGTAGACGGCGACAGCAAATATCCGCCCTAACAAACAAGCATACCCCGGCTTTCGCGAGGAAACACTCCTCTAGCACGTAGCCGGGATATTGCAGGTAGTTCGTGTCTGCAGGACGGCGTATTTGTGTCTCCGTTAGAAAAAGCATTGCCGGCCGAGCCGTCTCCAGGTGGTGATGGGCGGCATTAAGGTTAGCGTGGAGTCCTCTGATGTTAATAAACTCCACGACACAGGAAGCAGCAGTGGGGTTACGGCGATTGGCTGCTGTTGAACGACAATGCTTTGTTCGTACTGCCATAGAGTGAAAGGAAGGGGAGACGTGAAAAAAAAGAGGCGGCTATTCTCGCAGCAAAGTGGGGCAAGGCGCAGAGCAAGTTTTGTCATATAACTGTATGGTATGGCGATAGCCGATCCGACGGACGGAAGGACCCCCGTACCCTCCCGAAAGTAATCGCCGGGACCCACCCTCCGGTCACCATCCGGCACGACGAGCCACCTCGAGATTATGCGCGGCATGATAAGGCAGCCAACCTAGTTGGTTAGACTCGGTTGGGCCTCTGGACTATACCGCGGGCGGCCAGCAGAGCACCGTTTCTACGGCTCTCCCTGGCCGCCGGATCGACTCGCGCCACCCACACAATGACTCTACGGATACTCTGCAGGTCCCTCATAAGAATCGTCACCTCATGCTTAGGCCTCCGGCGCTCTCATTCACCGAACGAAACACAGCAGTGAAACACTGTTGTTTCACGTCGATTTTCTGTGAGAGGGTAGTACTTCCCCGGTCGAGCCGGCCCATTCCTGCTGTAACCAGCTTGGCTCTACTACCTATAAATCTCGCAGAATAGACGCATTGGTGCAGAAAGCAGTCCAAGGGATCTGTAGCATTTTTCGCCAACACCACATTTCAAAAGAATCTTAATTTATTTATCAAAGCTTATCCACTAAGAAAATAATAAGTATAGTTTTATATATAATTTGATATCCATTTAAAATATAAGAGCAAAAGCAGTGTCATATTTTTTGCTGGTCTGGTGAGGAAAATCTAATTTGTTCGAGGTAAATAAAGTATAAACGTAACCTTGCCATATCTAGAGGCAGTAACAGGGCACAATATAGACTAGACATAACACTATATTAAGAGTATTTTACATAACCTGTACGTTTTTTATATTGAATAAAATCGAGTATAGTCATACCGTGGACACACTATTTGATACTGTTATAATCTATCAGTACAGTACAGAAATTAAAATACATCTGTAAATGTTAGTAATATTGACAATTTATAAAATGATGTGGACCAGTTTTTTATGCAATATTTATTTTTATTTATTATCTGGTTTTCGTAAGCTTCAATCTTAACATTTCGCAGCACGAATATTCGAGTCACAGCGTGTAATAATAAAATATATTAGATAAATCCAAATAAAAATGCTTTCGTTTTGTTGGATTATAGCTTGTATGTCAAACTGCCTTATTATCAGATTAATAAACAGAAAATCCCCTCCCTTTTACACCTGAGATATGTGCAAGAATTGGCAAGTGTTATTTACTTATCTGACTTTATTTACTTGACTATATTACACTTATAATAATATGGCATTTTATTAGTCTGCTATAAGCTTTTAAAAAAAGAGAGCCACGTATTCTAGGAGTTCAAAGTTCCCAACCTCAGAGTTCGACAGAATACGCAATTAAAAACAAAGTTTTCCATCTAGTTCCTGTGCCTTGAATGAAATTAAGTGCATGTTGACGCTCGCTTACAAACTTAATTAAAACTCTTTATAGTTCGGTAGTTTTGAAAATGTGCTCACTATTAGTCTACACACTAAAAGGCCTTTAACGGTTCAAATAGATAAAGCTTAATTTATGCAACGCGTCCTAGAACCTTATGTTTGGTGCGCATTATATAATTGCAATTAAATTTATTAAATAAAATAATACCTAATACCGCCATTTGTAATAGCTATTATAATATATTACGTTATATACAACCAAAAAGTTATGTTAATATATAACGCTATACAAGAAAAGAGTTAAATAATAATAAATAGGTAATAACTAAAGAGATCATTAAAATTTTCAATTAAATTTTATCAGAATAGCCGTCAGATCAGTTGTAGATTCTAGGAAAAATTGGAAAACGAAAAGAAATATTGATAAAACCACATAATAAAACTTGTCTTTGGAGGTTCTTTTCTCTTACGTAGAATTTCTAATAAAATATGCGCATACATTGTATCATTGAATGCATTTGTGCTGTCATATTTTTTTTTTTTATTGAAAACATTGATAGTATTCTCTATGTTTGAGTTTCTTGTGAATACACGACTACAGAGGCTAATTAAACATTCTATATAATTGATTACTTAAGCGGTGATCGAACTTTAACTATAAAGTTAATTATTGAATCAACTTTGGTAAAAATATTGATTTTTACCAAATAAGAACGGCTATTTTATATAGCAGACGATAATATATACTAAGTCAACATTGCAGATTAGATTAATGTTTATGAATAATTACTTTTCTTCTAATTACTATAGCCTCTTTTAATCAGTAAATACCTATTGTGTCGAGCCGCAGGTGTGCCGCTACAACTCAATAGATTAACAACACAAAGGAAGTCCATACGTCAAAGTCAAATCAAGTCAAATGTCATAGTGAACGTAATGTACTACTGCAATAAATGTGAGCCTATACAATCTTTATTTATAGGAAATTAATAAGAATTGTTTTGGAGCATTACTGCGGCTTTAAATTTTCAACTGTTTTCAATTTGTAACAAAGGTATCATTTAGCTGTGTATGGGTTGTGACCGAAGTATAAAGAGTAATTGCGCCTATGATATAATATAACAAGTAGGTATTTTGACCAGGCATCTGGGTAATTGCGTCAACTAATGTAATATGTTTATAAAACGATTATTTCTCACGTATTTGACGATGACTTTGTACTTTGCATTAGCATACAAGGTTAACTCGATTTTTTGCTTTGTATTCATCCTAGACGAATACAAATAAAATAAAAAAGAGATCAATATAATATCACACATCGTAATGACCTTCGTTGACATTCAAAGCTATCCACAATTTAACTTTGGAAAGGCGCAAAATGCCCCCGAGAGCAAAAACCGTGAAGTCTATTAATTGCTGCGTACATCAATATCATCAAAGAGAACGTCCATGTCATGTTAAATTTCTGGATTTTTGTTTTGTATCTCTGGGTTTTAAGATAAACACAGAGTACAACACAAAACATCCTTTCACAAAATAAATGTCAACAACAAATGAATTTACAATCATGTTTAGTCTAGACCAAACTAAAACAATAAACAATATTGTCTGGATACTTTCTGACGAGGCTTTACAAAAACATTTGGTTGTGAACAGAAAACAAAACTATAGTAGCCAGCGATTAACATATTAATATTATAGATTATGACACCTAGTCTTACATTAAATCATACTTATAATAAGTAACTGTACAGTTTTCTACTTAACTAAGTTTACAATAGATAATATTAAAAACAATTTGGTTCATAGCATAACTCTCTAATTATAAACAGTAAGCACCTCTTTTACTTACAAAATGAAAAAAGTTCACTTCTTTGTTCTAAAAACCCGTTTATCAAACCCCATTCAAATATTTAAGGATCTGGGATCGCGCAAGATGTTTAATAATTTCGTTAAACATCGGCTATTTAAAAGGATCATTAATGAAAGGGGTTGCTAACAAAATTCAATGATCCGCGTCACGAAGTTAGAAACTGTACTTTTTGTACTGTCATTACTTAACAGTGAGTGATTGTAATACCTCGTGAATAATTCAAAGGTGAGCGACCGTGGAGATGGTCGCGCTTCGAGGGCGCTACGCTTTTAGGGCTGTGATGGGCTCGCCCTGCGCGCGGTCGAACGGAAGCACCTTCCGCGCCAGTCTTGTGAACGTCGACCGGAACTGACGACTCATACTGCAATACAACACGAAGTTCACGGCAGACCCCACGAGCGCCATTAGGTCCATCACCTCACCTGCAACAACGGAAAAGCAAAGTTAGAACGCAACTGATAACAAATTATTTTCAACATTAACAGCTACTATCAAAGGTTCATATTAAAACACGCTTCACTAAATTAATTTTGAGAGATAGTTTTAAAATTTACAGGGGATTTCAATGAAACCTGTTATACAGAATTTTCTAGTTTTCTAACAATTAGGTTCGTCATTAACCTTTCGAACAATTTCAATTGTTATTTAGCCGTCTCATGTTGCCTCTCATAAATACATATCAGAAATAATATTGACAACTTATCAAGCCTCGCTACCAATACTGTATTGTTACGCCCTCGCAATCCGGTGCAGACTTTGGTCGGCAAGAAATCGTAACAAAGCCAACTTCTGTGCATATTCAAAGGGCAATGGTATCAAATACTTTTGCATAACCAATTATACCGATCGTTTAACCGATCGTTTAACCGATTGTGTTATGAAATACATGACTTCAAATTGGTTTCAATAAATCAAAATCTATCAATTATGTAATGTTACAAATTTAGAAGTGAAACGGTTTCAACGTGAAATGCGACCGCTGTTTATTAGACGGTAAAGAATCTGCTAACTTTTATTTGGATTTGACACAGTATATTGACTAAGTTTTGTAGTATTGGGGATCCTAAGATAAATTAAAGAACAACCGGAACGTACGAAATTAGTTTATTGAATACTTGTTACAATATAATGCGCATTATGGAGTAAACTGTATAGTAAGCAGAATACAATATTATTATTAAGGAGCATACTTAATAGGTAATTTAATCTAAAGGAGCATACACACTTCAGTTTTGTTCTACGACTTGCCGATCACACGAGGTACTTTCTTTCCTTTATTTAAATCTACTTGATTACATAATTTTACGAAAAAGTTTACCACTTATGCCAAGTGATTTTATATTCATTATGTTTCTTTTATCAATGTTATGGAAATTTGCAATGTAACCACTAATTATTATTGAACAGAAATTGATTAGTTTGTATTTTGCTTTTATTAATAATATCTAAGGTATTTTCTCTTGTTCTTTGACAATTAGTTTGACATATTGACAGGATGAATAATAATTAACCACGGAGTTTTGACTAAGATGCTAATTAATAATTTGACGTATGACTCATGCTCAACATAGAATCACGTCAAATTTAATCCACATTATGAAAACAGTACATAAATAAATTACTAAACACTCGGTGATAATAATCAATCTTATGCACATTAATATTCCTTTGAATGAAACATCGTATGATCTGTCGCGTGTCAATCATCTATGTTTACTTTATTAAGACCCCATGTTCTAATACATTGTATAATGTCTGCGTCGCTCAACTTCATCAACTATCTAAAATTAACCTGAATGCTTAATATGACTTCATTGTTCTTAAAAGCCCTCTCGATTCTGACCTAATAAATACCAAGTGTCAGGTAATAAATATGTCATTCCTTTAGAACGTGGGAAAAAAAGACTAATATATTTTATTTAACGAATTATCCAGACCTTAGTTGACACTTCACAAGTTCTGACATGTTTCGTTCCAAATTCTTTTTATATTATGCCTACATGTCTGCATGGTACTTACACATGATAGCTTAAACTGTTTCCAATAATTTGCTTTACATTTCCATTACATACATTGCAATTGATTTAAATATCACGGAGCATCGCTTTCAATCATCGTCAATCACTCCAGGAAGACAGACTGAATTGAATTTCTTAAATATAAGATTAAAATTTCAACCTGGAGACGCACATAAGAATGTTTGTACAGTACATATGTTCAATAGTTGACATCATAATTATTATCACCACATCTAAATATATATTAAATAAGAGAAACTAATTGCGAGATCCCTTTTTTACGCATTTGTTACGATTATTTCTGTTCAGTTGGCTGAAATAAATGTTGCTGCACAACCATAAGGTAGATAGAGCCACGCCAGACAAATTAAAATATCGCCAGTCTTATCATTCTAATATTATTATGAATGCAAAAGTAATACGATCTGTTTGTTATTTTGTCATAGCTTAAACCGCTGAAACAGTTTTAGATTTTCGGTTTTGGATTGCGACAGAAAACCTCGCCTATACCAATTCCTTTGTTTTTGGCCTATTGTATGGTTATGTGCACCGAGGCTTACTCGAGCCTACCAGCTTGCCAGTTTTAAACATATTCTAATGTTACTTTCATATTAAAACGCCATTAAAAATAAATAAATACTAAATATTTAGGTTGGTTATCTTGTATGTAGGTATAAAGGCCAGCCATTTACTGCTAATTTAAAGACCGTAAACATTGCAGAACTTCGTTGACGATTAACGTCAAAGATTTTGATGTTGCCGCATCTGAATAGTTCGCTTGATCACCAAAGTTGGTATAATTACGAAGACAAGTCATTCATCTCACTTAACACCACGAATTGACGGACATTAGCACATCTGTACATACATATATGTATGTACTCTAATTACACAGCTCTGAATTCAATGAGAAATTCTCATTAGCTATCTCAACATATATCTACTAAATTATGTGTATAATATAGGCAGTTGATTTAACACGCGTAAGCATCTCGTAAGCATCAATCGAAATGGCCGTAATTTTCCACTTTACTGAACTGAACTGAACATGAGACACCCAGACATATAGACATTTCCACTACAGTCACCAATTAGGTAGAAACGAGTATTAGTGATACATTATTTTCGTGATGAATGTGCCATGTTTCAGCTTATTCAATTTTGTGTTCGTTTTCTAGCAAGAACCTAGTACGTAGTAGCTTGTCTAAGAATTACAAAATCTTTGGTGTTTTTGTGCTATGGGTATTATAACTATATCAATGATGTAGGCTATTTTCCTTATGACTGGCCTCCTTAAAACATAACGTAATGTCCCAAAAATCAAAGTACTTTCACAGATAAACTACAGCTCTACCTATTATTACCTATAATAAAACAACTCCCCTCTCTAACTTTCCATTTGAATAGTGGACCAAGTGTTTAGCTATTTTTCGACAATGTATAAAAATGGCTGATAAAATTCAAAAGTAAATAATAATAAAACCACAAGTTAACATGTAGAAAAGGTACATGCCGCCAAGTATCCCTAATTTATTTCTAAAATGTCTTAAGCTTTCTTCTGAAGTATCTTGAAGTATTAAATTTAATTAAAATATGTAATTTTAATTAAATTTTCTGTTACATATTTTAATACTTATATTTTTTGGGATTACAGTCCTCACTATTTATCATTATAAATAATACTAATTATAAGACGTCGAACGCAATATTCTGGGAATATCTAAAGCATATTATTGCGTTGACATTATTTAAAACTCAATGATAGTACGTCTAAATAGTGCGATAAAATATATATATTTAAATTCTCTACAAAGAATTATGTATTTTGTAAATACATTGTAAAATATACCACCACTATTTTAATTACACCTTAACTAATTTAGTGTTACTAATTTGTGTAAAATATGATTCTGTTAGATTCCTTTCTTACATGAGATACATCGCGGTTCTGCACAGGGAACCATAATTAGTTGCTCACGTTATATTAACAACAGAATTACTCTTGAAAAACTAAGGCAAAAGCAACCAGAATTATTTATGTCGTTAACTCTATGTCCTTATAACAGTATAGCGTGTACAAAAATGACCTCTTCTAACTATCTTACTGCAACATATACGTGTAAACTAGGATCTTCCTCTTTTTATTACCGATCTATACCTACCTACGGTAATATACCTTAACAAAATCCAAGATTAGAACTAAGTAGTTCGTACTTGTAAAAATAGTGAAACTCCCTATCAGTTTTGCTTAAACGAGATTTATACATACCTCTTTGATTTGGATGAATTGCATAGACAAGTAATAAAAATCTAATCTTAAGTTATGTTATGATTGCAAATATGAGTTTGGTAACAAACAATGTGACCCTTTGACGCCTTAACTACTCGATCGATCATTATGCAATTTCACATACACGTTATCAAATACAGAAAAAGGACATGGAAGAACTTTGTCCAGGAAAAAATACAGTTTTCGGGCGAAGCCGCGAGCAAAAACTAGTAAGTAATAAATCTAGTATACAGATATTTAATCATCATCATCATCATCATCATCAGGCTATGATAGTCCACTGCTGGACATAGCCCTCCCCCAAAGAGCGCCATAGCGCCCTGTCTTCAGCTTGCCGCATCCAGCATCTGCCTGCAGTCTTTCGCAAATCGTCATCCCACCTGGTCGGAGGGCGTCCTACACTACGTTTGCCGAGTCGCGGTCTCCACTCAAGAACACGCTTACCCCAGCGGTTGTCTGTTCTTCGCGCGATATGGCCAGCCCACTGCCACTTCAGCTTGCTAATTCTCTGGGCTACGTCGATGACTTTGGTTCTCTGTCGGATGTATTCGTTACGAATCCTATCCTTCAGAGAAACTCCGAGCATAGCTCTCTCCATAGCTTGCTGAGCGACTTTGAACTGGTGGACCAACCCTACCGTGAGTGTCCATGTCTCGGCTCCGTAGGTCATGACGGGTAGCACGCACTGGTTGAAAACTTTCGTTTTCAAGCATTGCGGTATGGATGACGAGAAGACTCGGCGTAGTTTCCCAAACGCTGCCCAGCCCAGCTGGATCCTTCTCCTGGCCTCCCTCTCGAAATTGTTTTTACCTAAATGCAGAATCTGCCCGAGGTAAGTGTATTCGGAAACGATTTCGAGAGGGTGACCATGTACGACGATATTTAATGTGTAAGTTAAAATACAACCAAATTAGTGCTTATTTTTTGTTTTTTTTTATATCACTAAGGTGGCAAACAAGCATACGACCCACCTGCTTAATTTTGTATTGTACTGGGTACCCACAACAAACACAAATTCACAATAAAAAGCTTAAAAATAAATGGAAGACAAGTAATTATTATAATGTAACTGATTTTATAGTATAGAATTATTCATTGAAATTAAACTACTACCTATATACGGATTTTATCGCGTTGTTTATTTGACACTTTATTACATAATGTAGAAACTGTTACACTACTACTATTAGCCACGTGGGGAGAGGTCTCCCCGTGACCATGGCTGCTGAAAAGCAACCGAAACGCCGAGGAAAGTGTAAACTTAAATATAAATAGTTTTAATAATTTAATTAGCTTAAAAATTAGTAAAGTTTAATAGATGTAACAGTTTCTAAATTATGTAATAAAGTGCCAAATAAACAACGCGATACAATCCGTATATAGTAGTTTAATTTCAATGAATAACATTCGAGTAAACAGAAGACAATATTATATAGAATTCTTTATAGTAATTAGTTACAAATGGTACACACCGACATTACGTAGGACAAGGGCCGTGGTCTTACACTATTTGAGGATGGTAATTAATTACATCGTGGAATCACAGAATTAACACCACTTTAATTTATTAGAGCCCACGCATATACCTAGTTAATTAAATACCATTACATTTTTGTTAGCACAATTTATTTATACTGCCAAATGGACATGCAAATCTTAGTCTGAGAATGTACAGAACCATTTGTACACTTCCATCCGGAATGAAAAATATGAAACGTTTAATCTTAAGCAATTCATAGCTATGTCAGCTGCACTTGCATTTCTGTTCAAATGTAAATTTTAATTTATATATCTCAAAACCTACACACGCTACTGTATTCAAATACTCTAGAAACAAGAGTTGGGCGAAACAATACATTGATTTATTTATTTAGATGACATTAACTTTGTATTGCTATAATTATGTATTACAAATTATGTTAAAGTATCTGTCTGCAAATGCAGATAAGAACCGTTCATTTGGCTTTAACGGTTACATGCGTGGTAAAAAGAAAAATTGTTGTTACATTTTTGAAACTTTTGTCTGTCGATTTTTTTGTGGCGGTTACTTTTGCCTACATGCATACGAAAAATTATGTCACCAAATATTGAGTCACAACGTCACAATGGCCAGATACGATAGATTTTTAATGATGTCTGGTATTATAAGACTTGATATAGCAATTTTTCTTGGAAATATCGTTTCGAAAAATTTAAAAAACTGGGCAATAATAACGCGGTTAAGAGCTTAAGTTTTAAATAAATCTATACTAATATTATATAGCTGAAGAGTTTGTTTGTTTGTTTGAACGCGCTAATCTCAGGAACTACTGGTTCGATTTGAAAAATTATTTTAGTGTTGGATAGCCTATTTATCGAGGAAGGCTATAGGCTATATAACATCACGCTACAACCCACGGGGGCGGCGCAGTAACGATAAACGCGGGTGAAACCGCGGGAACATCTAGTACATTTATAAAACTCAAACCATTCAGATATGGTTTTATAAACAATTTTTAGAACGCAATTCTCCATCCCAGTGAGTGTCAGGTTTCGCAATAAATAGTATAACAGCGGTATTTAATTACACTTTTACTTTTACGTATATATACAAAATAAACTAAATGGTTTTCGGCGCTGAAACACGTTTCGCCACAAAAAATATTTGTTTTGCATCGGATCGTGCCAAATTCACCACAAGTTATGCAGTGGCTACAAATGATTAATGAGTAAAAAAAATATATTTGTGCCAATCGTCATAATAATTGTTAATTAAAACAGTAATAATATGTAAAACAGAATATACACTTTATAAACCACATTTTATTTCTATATGTCGGACAACGCGAATGCTATCCTAAGTTCAGCAGCACATAAGTTTGTGATGTATTCCTACAATGAACAATATCTGAGTCCCTAAGGCGTGCTATCCACAATACACCCTTGAGCGGGCAGCGTAATAAGTCCTTCACTACGGAACAACGGTATTGCAAATACCTACAATAGACTGGACTATAATATAACCGCTTATCAGAAGGCAGGCCGTTTGCTACTAAAGAAGTATAAAATAGTAAACGCTACATGATTTTGCCCGCGGCTTCGCTCGCTTAATCGCGTTAATCTAGATTGTTCAATAAATTCCTATTCCTTGGTAACAGTATTTTTTTCTGGATGAATGGTACCCAATGTTCTTTTCTGTACCCCAGACAATTTGTATGTGAAATATCATGATGGTCGGTTGAGTATTTAAGGTGTGAAAGTGTAACAAACAAACAAACAATCTCACATACCCATTTATAATATTAGTAAAGATGGTAAGGATGTACATACATTATGTAAAGTGCTCTCAAAAAGATAAACCATTGAACAAAGTCCCACTAAAATTTCAATATCCATAAAGGGATAATCTTGTATTATTCTATGGTGACTATAGTAATCATACTATTTACTGTAATTAGATAGTTCTAAGTTATCATCTGTTTCAAATTATGTATGTTGTATGTGTTTGCCGACTCATAAACCACAGAACCTCGCTAAAGAACACCGATTCCTACCAAGGATGTTTCACGAGGCTGTTGAAATCAAAAAACATCCTAATTTCAATAGAGAAGATGATTGGAATGTACACCAGCTTGAGATCCAGTAATTCAAATAGTCAAATCCAAGAAGAAGCAAACCACAGCTAGATTTCTTGATACTTTGTGCTCATTCTGCGTAAATAGAAACATTCATTATTAAATTATGTTCGGGTACTTTGAAATAACTACACTGGAACATTCAGACAACTACCATTTTAGTCTCCCCGTGACCATAGCTGCTGAAAAGCAATCGAAACGTCGGGGAAAGTGTAAACATAAATTAGTTTTAATAGTTTCAATAATTTAATAAGCTTAAAAATTAGTAGTTTAATAGTAATAGTAGTGTAACAGTTTCTAAATTAGGTATGTAATAAAGTGTCAAATGAACAACGCGATAAAATCGGTATATAGTAGTTTAATTGCAATGAATAACATTCGCGTAAACAGAAGACAATATTATGCCCTTCAATATTAATCAATACAATGTATAACTTATAGTACGTTTCACTACCAAAAAGTCCTGTTGGTAAATATCATAATAAATCAACTCTAACATTATATCAAGGATAATTTATTAAATAATTACTAAACAAAAACACTTCAAAAAGACGGTGTACCGTTTTTATTTACTTAATAAACAAACAATCTACTTAGTATATGAAAATAATTTTATAAGCTTATTTTGCAATTAGTACCTAAGTGCAAAATTATATATACAGCTATTGTTGAATAACGAGGCAAACAAATCCTGAGCAGTTCTATTTATAGGCACTGGGTCTACATTACAGTACAATCGCACTTAAAAAGTTATATACGCTAACAAAGTTAAAGGTTATTGAGATTGAAATACTCTTTTATAAGTATTTGAATAGACTCAAACATTATCCGCAAGCAATTAGAGAAGCCATACAATTAAGTATATTATTTTAGCCATTTATATTATTATTTTAAATACCACGCAGCAGACACAATAGCTTCGCGGTCACTTGTTAACCGTAGCGCAGCGCTCAACCTGTTAAAACTTGTTAAAGCAAAAACCTATTAAGTGCAAATTGAACTTGCCAAACTATGCCAACTTTTATTGTTATCTATTCAATAGAAGATAGGAAAATGGATCTATTCAACGCTACTCTCGTATTGAACATCCATATACACAGTGGAAATGTCAAAACTGAGTACCTTCTGTGCCTGAGATAGAAACCATTAACATACATACAATCAAATTTAATAGTGTAGTCACAAAAAGGCCTCCGTAGGCTCTATGCCGACAAAGCACCCTCAAAATATTAGTTTCAAGTAACGATTTAAATATAAGCAGTCAGAATAGCAACTCGGTAGGTATATTTTATTCGTAAATATTATTCTTTTGGTTAAAGTTTTAGCACACGATGCGTCGTGTCATGTAGACACATTGCATTAGACTGAGCGTCTTTTTACCTCTACATAACAAGTGGTAGATTTAGGGCATATACACGTGTACGCTGGCTACCAGCGCCGATCTGCCAGCGCTTATCGGAGCCGATCGGCTCAGACAACAGCTACATAAAGAAAGTCGGCGACGGTCGGCGCTTATCGGCGCTGGTTCGGCACAAAGTATAAAGACTGTCTGCGCCGACTACACGCGCGGACCGGTTCCGATAAGCGTCGATAGATCAGCGCCGGTAGCCAGCGTTCTACGTGTATACGCCCTAAGAGTTAGGTTGCTTTGTCTCTAATACTCCTAATTATTTTATTCATTAGAACAGAGTTATTACTCAAACCGTTGCAGCTATCTTTCTAATTTACTTTAAATATTTTCGGGATACCCAATATTTATAATAATAATATTCTATCACATACAAATATATATATGGAAACGGGCGTGAATCTATCTATGTATGTATTTTTCATATACACACAACACCATCTAGCCTAAACTAAGCAGAGCTAGACAATGGATAAAAATACATAATATATACTTTTTTTTGTAAATACATACGTGTACATCAATATAAATTGAACCAATCAGGATGTGTTTACGAATACTTCGTTATAAAACAACTGAAGGTCCGTTGACACAGACCGGCTCGGAGAGCATTGGCCGGCGCTCTTTTTACACCGACCGGCGCGAGTTAATACGCTTGGAACTGGCCGGAGTCGACCAAACCGTTTCACATAGACCGGCTGGAAGAGCACTGTTAAAGCGGATGCGCTCAGAGCCGGACAGGTGCGCTCGGAGCCGTTCGGGTGCGCTACAAGGGCGGTATACCTCTAGTTCCTCGCAATGTCCTAAATTACTCGGATTCCGGACTCCAAGTTCATGCTACTACAATTGAATTATAGTCTCAGGATAGCGTCATTATCTCTGAGCCGGTCTGTGTGAACGGACAAGACTGGTGTATATACTCGACTGCACGGATGGCGTAGTAGTTTAAGCGGTCGCGTCGCCGCTGCCGCCGCATCGAGTTTTGTGGATTAGATCAAAGAACAAGGCAAATTTTTGTGACCCACAAATAGTTATTCTATGTCTGGGGGTTCTTTGTGACCGTTGTTAGAATATTTATAAACTCCACCGCGGCACAGAAAATAAAGAGCGTTGGTTATCATTTTAAAAACCAAGTTTGATATATTTAATTATGAGTCGAGAGAGAATCAGCCATATATAGTATTAAAACAAATATTTACTAAGAATTTTCAAGTTACTGTAATAACCATGTTTGCCTTTCAAGATCATGGAAAAATTAATGTTTTAAGAGCGACTGTACTTCCTGTGCGCACCTTTCTTTTAATGACAAAGGCGATTTTTATCCGAACAATATGATAAATGAACCGTATAAATTGTATTTATCCATAGTATACAAATTAGTATACAGATCTTCACAATATTAACACGATCCATTGAACATTTTCATCAACTCCTATATATCCGGCATTAACACCGATTCAAAGTTAAATCATTTAGCGATTCAGTGATTAAATACATTGAATTCAGTTACTTTTTGGCTTAACAGATGGTTTGGTTACATCAGCAACAGTACTTTTTTTTGGATGAAAGGTACCCTATGTTCTTTTCTGCACACGCACACGCACACGCACACACACACAATCTCACCATCACATTGTAATTGCCAGGGAGTATGTTTATATGCCACATATATCAGAGTATCTGGAGACTACGAGATTGCTTTAACTACCTATGATTCAATTAATTATTGTTTAGTTTTGATCTTGATTTAGTAACGCAAGATCTATTTGCATGGTAACTATATTCTATTCCACGAGAGGTAATTTATAGCTATTGATGTAGCCAGTACGTAAACATAAAACTACGGGGCTTAAAAGCAACGTGTTTACTGCATTAGGACAAGCAATTAAACCTTCACTTTTTAAATAACTATTATATTAAATCCCTTATAATAATATCAGCCCTATATTAAACTGTCCCATTGCTGGGCACGGACCTCTTTTCAGTGTGAGAATGGTTAGGCCATAGTCCAGCCAGTCTGGGTAGGCAGACTTCACATATCTTCGAGAACATTACGGATTACTCCCAGACATGCAGGTTTCCTCGCGATATTATCCTACACCGTTAAAGATTACCGATGTTATCCTACACCGTTCTTATCTTATCTTATGTGGGTGCCAGTTAGTGCAGACCGGCGACACTTCGACCCAGTGGGATCTTTTGTGTCGACACTCTCCCTATAACGACTACCATAGATGTTCATGGCAGCCGGGACCAACGGCTTAACGTGCTTTCCGAGGCACGGAGCAGGCGATAATTGTCAATCAATACGCACATAATTTCGAAAAGTCATATAAGTTCCGAAAATCAGAGGTGCGCGACGTGGGTTCGAGCCCGAGACCCTCTGCATTTCAGTCTGTTGGTCTCCCCACTGAGCTATCGCTGCTCTTATATCCTGCACCGTTAATTAACTATTTAATACGTACTTAACTTCGAAAAGTCAGAGTTGCGCGCTTTAGAATTGAACACAAGATCTCTGCGTGATAGTTCAACAGACTCCCATTAGCCTAATAAATCGCTGATCGCTATATATAATCGTAGTAGTACGTACCTAGTAAGTACCTTACTATTTGATATTATTAATTATAGTTTCATATTGAGTTCTGAGGCAAGGAATTTTCTTTACTATAAAACCGTAAAAGGAACCTTAATTTGTCCTCGAATACAGCGACCACATATTCGGAACGAAATTCCAACTTTGCGTCCCTATTAACTAATTATCCAAACAGAAACGAAGCCAAACTACATTTACAAAAGGAAAAATAATGCCTTTACTCTGTTATCCAATTATTTAATTTTGTAAGTAACTATGCTGCTACTGAGCCCTAATTCAGTTTCAGGTGACCGAAAAAACTCGTTTAATTTGATAGAAATCTTTTAAAGTAGCCTAAGGTGTTCCCTTAGGCTTATTCGTATACATTAAATTGATTAGACTAAGTGAGCATAGCGTGGTAGTATAGAAAATTAAAAATAAATCACTTATTTGTTACCAGTTTCATTATTCACCGGAGATAATGACCAATATATACTACCAACGCCAAGTGTAGCAGGTTTGATTTGCACATGGGATAAAAGATTGTGTAGTCTACACTGTTCTAAGTCAGTTCTTGACTTTGTTTTTATAAATTACTATAAACTATCGACACAAGCGCATACAATGTCATGAAAGTTCGTTCTTACTATGGATACCAGTGTATGTGATAATGTTGACTGTTTATAATATATAATAGGTTAATATTAGCAATATTAACAAAGTTTACTTATACCAGTTCTTGTCAAATACTAACACTAAGTTTACTGGCAAAACAGACCAATTCTCTTAATAAAAACTGTTCATAAAAATCTGTTCATAATCTTTTAATAAAAACTCTTAATAAAAGAGTTTCAATCTAGACTAGTAAACACCGAATGTGAACTGAAATGTAATTTATTTTTTGCATTTGACGTATATATTAATTTAAAATAATGCTGTTAATGATATTATGATACTGATTCTGAATCCTATCACGAAAATTAGCCCTCGGATGACATTGAAGTCGTTTGATAGGATATTGCTCACGAAAAATTACATTATAACTACCTCGTAATTCAAAATTCTGAGACGTAGGCAGGCCACAGCCGAATCGCCGCTTAAACCCGGCACCTCGCTCAACCAGAGGCCTGACTGAGGCGTGGGGCCAACAGGTAACTTCATCCTAAAGATTTTTGTAGCCACAATGCAGGCCGCAAAACAAGGTTGCTACTATGCTCTGTGTTCTTGCATTGATTTGAAATCCCAGGCGTCATGAGAAGATGGTGTGCTGACAGCAAAGTGGCCAGTGTAATCTTGGCCCCTTTCACTATCAGCACAACGACTACTTTTGAAGGACTGGCACTGCACGAGTGATGCAGGTAAGTGTTTAATGGCAGGCAACGCGTTAACATGAATTATACAGCGATTAGCCAACCATCATTGCTAAGCTGAGTTCGCGATTCACGGTTTACGCACTTGTAAATGATTTATTTGGATAAATTATTGTCAGATTCTGTTACTATAATATAAAAATAAAATGTTTTGACAAAATTAAACCCTCTGGCGTGTTTTGAAATATTAAGAATAGTATCTCGTATAAAATCACAGAACAAACTCCACAGAAAATAATTAAACTTGTATATCACAAGATAAATAAATAGGATAGCCTATTTATTTATTCTATGATATACAAGTGTAATTATTTTCAAAAGTGAGGTAAGCGTAAGCCTTGCTTATATTTGAATACCCTACATAGTTTAAGAATTATAATTAATTTTATAATGAAAACGCCTTCATGTATTCTATACCTATTTCAATTTGGGTACAAAACGTAACTCATAAATTCATAAAATAATTCTACTACTGTGTTATATAAGCGATTACATCAGCAGCGCTTTTAAAGATGTTACCGGTTGAATGAGATTTTCGTTTAAGACAAAAGACCGAGACGTCTAGCGTGCAATTAATTGCGATAGCGTGATACTAAACTACGCCTCCGTTTCCAATGACTGACAGTCCGCTTACGCTATCTTCCCTATTAGGGTGGCTCTAAACGACACTAATTTCACTGGAACCCAATCGTCATATTTGTTTTACACTCGTGTATATATACCGTCTGGCACCACGACATTGCATTGCAAGAATATAGAGAATATACGCGACATTTTTCCTGAAGCGGCTCATAACAACATCAAAAATGTACGAAGGCACGCCACAATCAGTCGCATATCTTACACAATAAAGATGCCAAGAAGTTTTATGTTATTTTAAGGTACCTTATTTCGAGAAATAGGAATATTACGGATACTTACCGAAGCCGTAGTAACATATTTGGAAGAGATGTGGAGCGATGGCTGTGAGTAGACCAAAGAGGGCTTGAGGAAGTTCTGTGGCGAGGAACAGGCCGAGCAGAGCAACCAACATGCGCGTTGTGCGATCAGTCCGACCGCCGCCGCCGCCTCGCTTGCCACCATCGTCGTTCAGACGAGCTTTTTCACCCTACACATATTAATAAACATGGATATATAATGGACAATCGACAGTGACCTCATCTGCCGTTTATTCCATTATTACACATCTTTAGGAGCATAGAGGCTGACTACAGAACAAAGAAAATAATACAATGACATTTTCTTTTCATGGTTTTCTTATATGTATGTGCGTCATTATGCGTACATTGTATATTTTTTGTACTCAAAGACGATAGTAGTTCACAGATCTTTTGAGGGAGGAATATTTGCTACTTACTTATACATAGTACGTATAAGAGTGCAGCATCTCTAAAGTTCGAGAGTTACTGCTTATTTATGCAAAGTATATGCAGAGCTAGAGCTTACAACGAGACTTATATAGATGCAAGTGGTACTTCTAGATACTCGTTGTTACAACTTACAACTAGTATCGATCTACAAGTACATACTACTTTACATATATTCGGCATCAAGCCACAACAATCTAAAAACAAGAATATTTGTACATGATTTTTTTTGTAAAATAAACTAGTATGTTCTGTAATTAGATATTTTTCAATTACCTCATTAGTTGAAATCGCTGACTTCTTCAGTAGTTTCTGTCTTCGTCGATCGCTCGACTTCATTTTTAATATTAACAACACACTTAATATAGACAACACTACACACGGTATGAGTTTTAGAAACACACTGTATATCCAGAATATGGCTGTCAGCAGATCATTGTTGTTGGTCATCGTTATGGCGTATTGTTTTTCAAAGCTCACTGATGCGTTTACAATATCGGTACTGTTCAACGTACCGTTGCCGGATCCATTAATCGAACTCTGGGGAATTTCTTGAATATTCATAGCAAAATATATAGGAAGACATAATATTGGACAAACGGCATATGCAACACCTATGGCAATATTAGTGTTCCTCTTATTACACAATGTTCTGTTTTTCTGTGGAAATTTTATCGCAATGAATCTCCAGACTGCGAGAGTTATTGTCAACCATATAGATATTGTGTGAAAAGTCTGACTAAATATGGAGTGAAAATAGACAAAAACTGCCCACGCATAAGAATTTTGATTCAGCTCTGTACTTAATGTTGTGTAAATATGAAGAGCGAACGGTATATACTCGATCATGACGAGGAGGTCCGCGACTGCTAGTCCGGTAAGAATAGAGTTCGTAGATGAGGACATCTCTTTGCGACTCAGCACTGCAATGTTGACGGAATTGGCGGCACAGCCCAGGAGACAGATGATCAACGCGATGTATCCGTGGATCCGAACATACATTCGCTGGAAGGCGAGCCCTTCCGTGACGCAGTACCCCACTGACTCCTGTGGACTGCTCGACATCTTTATTTTCTATCTTATTATATGTCAGCGGCAAATTCTTGGAGAATTATTATCTATGTACAGCATACATTGTCTGAAAAGAAAGAAAATACGTTAACATTATTTATTACAAGGCTTAAGATTTATTTCGGAGGCTATACACGACGATCATTCAAGAAAGCTAATAGAGAAGGGAGGAAACCGGACCGCTGTCACTCAAGAAAATTCAATCTACCGACGCTATAGTTGTAAAAGTAAATAAAACATCTAAGTACAAGATTTACCGTACGTATTATTCAAACGTTCGCGATTATTTATGTGTGGGCCTACAGCGGTTCTGTAATGGAATAATCATAAATAAAGAAACTTAAACCCCTTCCTCAGCTTGGCGCCACTTTCTTCCGATTGTCCGCAACGACTCAAATACTTATCCGTATTTTATTTCCTACAGTATAAGTGTCACAGTTCCTAAACGAGTTCGTAGAATACTACAAAATCGGTTTTCACTTCTCAAGCGGTTTGTCAAGAGTTGAAAATTGCTGACTGACTGTGACAGCTCAATAAACAGTTTAGAGACAATATTTTATTGAAGCTAAAATCGTAGAATCGACAACTATAGCCGTAATATTTTAATACCATAATAATGTGGTTATTTTTTGATTTATACACAGTCACGCCTATTTTTCAAGGATAGGTAGAGATATATTACACCAACATTTTGCCAGCTATGGTTTTAGGTTGTTCGTAATCCAGGCACAGCTCCAGGATCCTAGCCGCAGACTACTGAGAATTTATTGACAGAAATTCCATAAATGCTTTGCCCGACCCGGAAACAAACCAAAGACTTCATTCACAACATCTGCTTTCACTATCGCTGCGCTACAGATGCATTCAGCTTTTTTGTACCCTTATTACAGGTAAAATTAATAGTGCAAGTATTTATAAAGCCATAGATTGTTTCCCATAAAGGTTTGTGTTGCGATCGGTTAACGCAATAAAATAATGAATGGGACTTGAACGCGCCATCTTATTATCACTAAGTAGTTTAGCACACACTAAAGTGTAACATTGAATATTCTAATCCAACATTGTGTTAATATTAAATCAAATAAATATGTATGAGCATCTCACTTCAACGTTCTCCGGATACGCCGAAAGGACTTACAAAGTTAGTAAGATTTAATATCCTCTTAACCGACAATAAACCGAGTTATATATCTCCACTTGAATAACAAATGATCCCTAAGCTTGATCCGTGTCTGTCTATGAATACTCGCTTGTGAATAGACGATACAATAATCCTCTTATATTCTTTTAATTGTGTCCCCGGTGCCAAAATTTTAACAATATCCGACAAGAAATACTAAAATATAAGGAATATAATCTACGTCATGAGACGAGATCTAACTATAATTATAACAGAAGTATGTTTGTGATGTCCGTTTCGTTTAAATACCAAGTAACTCTCACTCTCAGTACAGTTATCCACAGTGATTATAATTATTAGTCAAACATTGACCCTAAAGAACATTCAGACTCTTAATAACTCCAAAGCAAATATTTTACTAGTGAATGAAAATACTATCGCTATCAAAGTCAAGCTCAAGGTCAAAAATTATTTATTTATTTAGGTCACAAAGTAATACTTATGAACGCCAAAGGGTTTAGTGAATTTACTAAATTTACTGAATTGTCACTAGGTTCAGTATCACATAACCGACCCAACAAAATAGCGCTTTCAGCGCCTAAGACCGCTTTGTCTATAATTATGATACGCTGAACGCTAGTGCGTTCAGGGTATAGCAATCCAGCAATCCGTCAAGAAACTGTTGCAATAGCTACAAAGAATCACTTGATAGAGTTCTCATTCACAGCTCCTTGAAGAGACGTTCTACCTTCCAGAAACCTAATACAGAGCCCGCATAAACTACAGAAAACTGTAGTTTATGCGGGCTTCCGCTTTGCCATTACTCTCTCTCAAAACTTGTTAGCTATTTAATTTATCATGGCAACTTGTTGGACGACATTATTCCAAAACCAAAACTATGCATGTTATTTTACTTATCGAAATATATTTGTATTATTATAAAACTATAACGAGTCTATGTTTGTACATTGGAACCATAAAATTAGAAACTAATTATGATTCAGGAACACGAATTTGAAACTATATAATTATGTCTTTCTAAAAAACTACTGACAAGCTTTTGTAGCAATTTCGCCAGTTTGACAGCTTTGGAGATGGAAGCCACGTTTCATCTGATTCTTTTCGTTCTGGATTCTTTTCAGCGGGAGCGGAATCATGGTGCATAGATCGTGATCTACACAAACGTCTCAGGTGAACTGTCGTCTACGCGAACGACGTTGTAGGGAAAATGTAGTTAAAGATAACTTAGATTCTAAATCTATTTTTTTATATTGCCGACTTCCGCACTAACTAATAATTCCTGCCTCCTGGAGGACTTAAGAAACATTCAGACAACGGTTACAAAAAACACCCACACAATCAATCTAAAGGTACAACCATAACCAGTACGCTCATAGCCAGTTGCATGATAATAATAATAAAATTTATTTGCCAAAACAATACCTAATATCTGAAACAGTAAAAATATAACATAGTTCCATTGTTTGTTTATATGAATAATGACCCCGAAGCTAGGTAAATCCTGTGTGATCAGGGTCATCCATTTGTCCGAAATTATGTTGCAAACTTTTTTGAACTAAGGACTTAACAAAACGTTTCATATAAGTTAATAAAAACAAAAGCAAATTTGTCTCTTTTTTAAACTTTGTATGTGTATCTGTGTGTGCGAGGGTGTGTGAGTGTCTGTATGTATGTTTATATGTGTGTATGTATACGACTGTGCGAGTGTATTTATCTATATGGGGGTTAAACTAGTGCTTCAGTTTCATCGTAATCTAACGTAAGTAGAAATTGTTTAACTTTTCCTTGCATCTGTGAGCGTTCAATTTGTGAATAGGGGTTGTGTCGTTGGGCAAAAGATGTGGTTGTGTATAATTTGGGGCAAGCTGGTTTGGGTTTTCTTCTAATTGTCGGACTAACATTTGAAGTGTATGGGAGTTTTGCATTTTTCTCGTAACTGTGCGAAAAGTATATGGTTGACGGACTGTTAATGTTTTAAATTCATTGTAAAGTTGTCGTGTTGGAAATCTGAAGGGCTTTTTCAGTAAAACTTCTATAACCGCTCTTTGAGCCCGTTCTATCAGTATCATGTAGGCGTATATATCATCTTAGCGGCGCCTCCCCAAGCTGAAATACAATAACTCAGCACTGTTTCACCCAGTGCTGAGTAAACGACTTTGAGGATGTCGTTATCGGTGGATTGTCTTAATTTTTTAAAAAGAAAATCAGCTTTCTAATTCGTCCAGACACTGTTTGTATATGGATTTACCAGGATAGACATGCGTCTAGTTGTAAACCGAGGTACTTTATCACTGAAGCTCTGTTGACGTTGGGACATTGACAATTGGACATAAGGTTGGTACAGTTATGGGCTTTGACAAATATTGAGCCAATTGCGGGAAGGGTTGAAAGTCTGGGACCAAAAGTGATATAATTGGTTTTTGTGATATTTAGGGTGAGGTGGTTTTGATCTAACCACAGCATGACGTTATTTAAACCTTTTTCAGCAATCTCTTTAGTCGAAGACCAGTCATGGCCGTAAGAAAGAATTATTGTGTCATCAGCATATATGTACTATAATTTTGGTCGAAGGAAGGAAGAGCTGACATAGCTTATTGACATAAATTTGGAAGAGAAGGGAACTTAGCAGACTGCCTTGTGGGACGCAAACTACCATGGGCTTCGCCTAGCTAACACATTCTCCTACCTTGACGCACTGCAACCTATCAGTGAGGAAGTCTTTAAATAGCGCATGGGTGATTCCTCGTACTCCAATTGTTTCTAGTTTGGAAAGAAGTAATGGAACAGAGACAGATATCAAATGCCTTGGATAAGTCTAAGAAAATAAACGATTAGCGAGGTTAAGCAACGTTGAGTGCGGTCAGTCTATATATGGGTAACCGCTTAGTGGTATTTCATCTAAGCGTCTCCGTTCTTTGAAGGACACGTAAAAAGTCGGTCCCGGTTGTTGCCAAATTGACAGCAGTCGTTAAGCCATGTCAAAAGCCTACGGGCGGCTTGAACAACTCTTGACAACAGGTTGGCCACTAACCACACGAAAAGCAAGAAACCATAATGTGAATCACATACACATCACAACTTGGCCACCACCACTACCCACTCACATCTACAGAACTTTAACATTTTTTCGCATTTTGAAAATCGCACGTAATCATCAGTACACCAGTCGTATTTATATAAAATATCAATAGATATATATAAATCGTACGTTATATGTGCAAAAATAATTTTTAGTAATATATTACTATACTTTTAGGACAATTCTATATATGTCAATAATATAAAATACGTGTTCAATGTTGTATTTTACATAGACATACCCGGATCAAATTCGTAAATCCGGACGCTCTAGCATCCGTCTCAAAGCTTATCAGAAATAGTTCATTCATGTCAGCTCGTCATTCTGAAGTGTTATTCATAGTATTGGCAAAGTTACAAATCGATATAATCAATCAATAACTACTACTTCCTTGTTAAAAATTCTGACATGACTTTCACGGTTCACTTTATTTATGCGATACACTATACGATCCATATATTAGATATGACCGCACCTTTCTGCTTCACCCTGTGTACCTTGCATGTGACAAGCAAACAAAGGTTATATTAGCTTATCCATTAAGACATAGTAACTTATTTAAAATTCATCCAACGCTTATATAAATTTATCGAACGGCATACTTATTAAATCCAAGAACAATATCAAATAACAGAAGAAGCTTCGCTAACAATATCAATATTAGCAGAAGAGTCCTCAGGCGAAGTTATCCAGGAAGGTTTAGTGACAAACTTTGTCTACTGTGTAATCTCCAGTGAATAAATTAGTTTAGTGCGTGCTTTTAGCTGATGTTACCGGGTACATCTCTAGTGTCTACTGTCGCTCTGAGCAATGGCATGTCTCTGGGTTCACATTAACAATTACATTACCATATTTTTTACTATCTAGCACAAATACGTACGCAAACTGCGATATATTTCACTTTCAGCATCACGTAAGGAAACAGCGTGACGCGCATAGTGGAAAATATTACTTTAGTGACACGTTCGACCTTATCTAAATTACTATTCATGGGCGCCCCAGGGAATATTGCGTATAAGCTTTACCAAGAAAAGGTGTGTTATGGTTGAGTTGGTACAACATTCCCATTGCTAACAAACCGTAATGTCAATCCCTACACATTTTCTCGACAACTTTTAATTTAAATATACAGCATATCAAAGCAAAATGAAATGGAAAACCGAATTTCATTTGACCCTTTCATAACCAACAAATTGACACGGTTTCGGAACTTGAAAAGAGCTAATTGATTCATTATTCTGACGTTTTACATTGGCAATTAAGAGACAAGAGTGATTTAAATTTATTCTAGTTTGAAAACAAACCTTGTGCTGTAATTGCCAAGAAAGGGTCTTGAGGAATGTAAGAGGAACATAATAATAAAATTATAAAATTTCGTAATGGAACAACCCCATTTAAAGTTTTGTTATCATATCTTTGTAAAAGGCTTTGCAGGTCAGGCTAGAGCTTTGCGCTATGAATTCTGGTTATATAGTATACAGGGTGTAACGTAAAAATATGGTCATATTTAAGGGGCGTGAATTATTTGTTATAATTAGCATCGTAAGCTAAAGAATAAACACATTTTTGATGTTAAATCAAAATATTTTTTATCCGTATTTTTGCTTTTTCATAGAGATCATTCTGAACACAATTTATATATTTGTATGGCAATATTACCGGAAAGATTCAGACGTGATATTATGTTGAGGTCTCGTCCAAACATGACTGATACTGACTGACGTACAGTTAATTATAAAATCACCTCAACTAACTGATAAAAATTCATTGTATAAACATTTTTCAAGCGTATATTCAGTAAAAAAAATTTTCTTGAATTAAAGCTTATGAATTTTCACAATATGTTAAGAGTTTTGTGACTAAAGAAAAACACTTAACATTTTCGCTGTCTATTAAACAACCCTTAAATACGACTCATGTATGTATATATGTAATATACACGCTATACTTAAAATAAAAAATAAATAAAAATGTTTATTTGAACAAAAGTAAGTAAAAGTAAGTACTTTGACTTACCAGGAGGTTGTGTTTTTGAATTTAGGTAGGCACCTAGTAAGTAATATCTTACCCCTCTTTCATCTTATTTTTAATCCCTTTTTCTAGAATGACAACGTTCGAGAGATGATATTACAAGCGATCATTGGCTTCATTTATCGCTTACCGTTAAAACCATTGGGTTGCAATTTTTATTGTATAAATACCAACATTTTGGAATATAAAGAAATTACAATAAATAAAAACATTGGCATCTGTTCATTCAGCACCCAACCCATTTAGTTTCAATATAATTAGCTTCGTAGGATCATTACAATTTCCTAAACTAACAGTTGTATAACCCACTCCTAAACATTTAATACAAATGTAGTCTTAACTACAAACGTAACTTATTAGATAACTTTACTCTATTACTCTTTCCTCTACCTTCATACGTTATCGAAATAGTCACTATAAAAGAACAAAAAGAGTGTAACAAGACTGCGACCTACACAAGTTATATTTTCTAACGTAAATAAAAACTAGCAGTTTGTCATCGCGGCGGGGAACTTTGTAGGATACAAGTTGCTATCAACACTCTTTAGTGTTGATATTAAAACTTGCCATTACTATCTTTAATGTTAGAATGACGACATTTTGGTGGCTAATGACGTAAAACCAAATACCGTTTGTTAGCAAGGGATTAGTTCTTGCTAGTTGCACTCTGTTCGCTATTTCCAGTTTTAGGCAAAGCTAAACAACGAACAAATATCACGTAAACATTAATAAAGTTGAAGCAAGAATCTGCGTAGTTATTGTAAGTGACTAGTACTTATGAGGCATAACACCCATAATGATTGTGTGTATTTTACAATGTTTGCAATAAACACGGCGCATATCGCACTTTAGTCTAATAATAAGGTTCGCCAGACATTGATTACCTTATACAAAGTAATTGAAGGGAAGCTTGCCGCTGACGGCTGCAGAGCTATAAAATGCAGAGATTAACGACCGATGCCATATAAACAGCTCGTTAAACATCCTGATAAGACTTGTCCACAATTTCACAGTTTATAAACGTTGTTATTTACGCTATAAACATTATCGAGGATATACCAATTGTCACTTTAAATATTTTGTAACACATAACAAAGTCAAATATTGTCTATTCTATGAAATTAATGAATCGGTGCTCAAACATTTCTAAGTTATATTTATTTCTATTGTTTATTTATACTAAACTGTTCATAAACCTTGCGATACGGACTATTGTTCTGAGTACAATTTTGCTCGCTCTTACAGATAATCTGAAGGAAATAAGGTCATTTCCACCATAACCGCGTAGATTATCTGTTATTTTGGAATCGGCTATACATATAAATATTGCGGAACACTGCTTACGAAATCATTGAACGCGGTAGTAACTTTTAGGCTATTACTTTATTTGAAGGCTTATCTTTATGCGAATATAAAATATGTATAAATTCCCGAAGGAAATTGACGTTGTTGAATATGCTATAAGCCAAATGTATGACTCGTGCGTATTTATTGCTAGGAAATTAGTGTACCTTATTTAATTTTGTAATCATAAATATTCACTTCCGTTGACATAAGTACGATACAAGACAATACAGTTGTGGAACATTGTAGCAATACTATTACAATTAAAGAATATTTATAGAACGGCGTATATTTCGTTCTATACTAAATTATGATACAAAAAATAACCGTGTTATTTATGTGTAGAAGATTACTTTATTTACACACGCGCCTTGTTTCTGTTCTATCCCTATCACATAATAAATATATCAAGTTTCCTTCCTTGCTTTAGTAATAATAAAACAATTGGTTACTATCAGTGAGTAAATATATTACCTACATTCTCATGTACAGCTCGAGGCCACTTAGTTAATAAAATAATTGAATATACTCAAACTCCTATAAGTACCTACTGTCTACTAAAGATTACTAAAGTATTGAAATTAAACTACTATATACGGATTTTATCGCGTTGTTTATTTGACACTTTATTACAAAATTTTAAAACTGTTACACTACTATTACTATTAAACTTTACCAATTTTTAAGCTAATTAAATTATTGAAACTATTAAAACTATTTATACTATTATACTATTTATATTTGTGTTTACACTTTCCCCGACGTTTAAATAAACAACGCGATAAAATCCGTATATAGTAGTTTAATTTAAATGAATAACATTCGCGTAAACGGAAGACAATATTACTAAACTACTTCGAGCAAAGCTAATATACTTACATAAGAGGATAGCATATAATAAAATTGCAACTCAAATTTTCTTTATACTATTCTTAAATCTTCAAAATCTAATTTTAAGTTGAAAATGCATACCTTATTAAGGATATTAAAATTATAGACCAGCGAAATATTAAGTTTTAATTAAAATACTCACTATAAAACTATTATAACTATTTTCACGTTCATTACTTTGCAGGGTGTTGATAATTAAACATAAAACGGGCATAAACTGACTAATTGAATACCGGTTTAATACGGAACAATTCAGACGACCTATTTTCATAACCTGCACTAAATTGAGATATCGATCTAGTTTTAGAGTCGTGTCACAATGACATTAAAATAAACGTTAATTATAAACTTAAACTGCATTTCAGTTCAGATTTAATGTTTATTAAACTATCTAGTTTTAGAAATAAGCATATTTTATTCATTATGAGAACTGGTCCTCTAGTTACAAATAAAAATTAAAACCGAACCTAGATACTAAATATTAGTTTTTTGAATTGATAATACTATACTGCAAAGGTAGGCAATAGCTGCACCAGCTATTAGATGAGGTCTGACAGGGCTAGCAAAATGTAGGGCACCTTATTATCTCTTACATTTCAGAGAAATAATTCTGTGCCTCCTGTGACAAGTGATACAAGTCAAAAATCAACACTTTACAGGAAAACAAAAACAAGATTTTAAAAAATCTAGTTCGTGTTCTAAGTGGGATAGGATTAACTTTAGTACTTACATTTGTAGATACAAACATTCACTTTCACTATTCATTTACATTTTTGTGGTCAATATTATAGATTTAAAGTAATTGCTTAAAAACCTATAAGTTGTACCTTTTTTATTTCTAATACATCCTCCTCTATAATGTGATAAATGGTACAACTACAGTTAAATTATATTGCACTTATAAGTTGTCTTTGTGTAAGATGAAAAATTAAATGTGCAAATAAATATATTATATCACACTTGTATCATGAAACACAAAAAACAATGTGTGGAACATTTACTTATAAAGGATACAACTCGAAATGTATCT
Organism: Catocala sponsa; assembly: GCA_963564715.1. NCBI lineage: Eukaryota > Metazoa > Arthropoda > Insecta > Lepidoptera > Erebidae > Catocala > Catocala sponsa. The sequence continues at coordinate 16,376,782 of OY751335.1, read as the reverse complement.
ATATTCACGATATTTTTGCAAAAATCCAGCCAGTTATATCACTTTGCACAAAATTATCTCCGAAACTATGGTAGATAGAAGAACGTGAGTTAGATCAATAAAATCCTAATCTTTTTCTGATCATTTCTATGTAAAAATCACAACTCGACTTATATCACTCATCACAGGAGGCACAGAATTATACTCGTACATATGTATGTACGTAGGCACAATAAGTTTAATATTATTTTAGTCATCTACGCTACTACATAAGTACGTAATTAAAACAATTCTGTAAAATTACTTTAATAAAAATATTTGATGCTAGATTCTATTAATGATTATTTAAATGACCATACAATTAGGTTTTTTAATGTAAATTCCTTATAATGTGTAATTTCATTTGATTTTTATAATTTTGTCATATATTATTTTTGTAATCTTATAATATAATGTTTGCATGCCTAATCTAAGGTATAATGTCTTATAACCTCTTGTTAACATAATTATTTGTTTTTACCTACATTCTATGCAAATAAACTTATTATTATTGTTATTTAATAAAATGAATGACAATTCGAAAGAATCTCTTAGAACACTTCTCTTATAATCTCTTATAAAGAATCTCTTACGGCACTCTTATAAAAATTTCAGCGTATAATATTAGGTTGGACTAAGCAGCAAAAGAAAAATTTGTCAATGAATGTATATTTTAAACAATTTCTGAATAAGATCTGCGAAGAGCTCCCTTATACTTCGGCTCTGCTCCCCCGGGTACCAAAATCCGGGATTGACTCAGGCACATCCTCGTAGTTATATTACTTGACCTATCGACCTGCTCTTGATTAAGACGGGTAATCTCTACGGCAATGACAATCGTTTACACCCAAATTAAGTTCGATAAACTTATTAACACATCAAGATCGATTAATTGTTGTGAGATTGCTCTATTTTATAACAGCTCTCAGTGTCTGAAAGCACTCAGTTATCAATTCAATTAGAACCAGGTTGGAAAATATACTTCAGATAAATATTACGAAAATATATTACCTACTTAGTACTGAAACATGGTGACCAAATGTAAATATGATACAACTGTACTTTAATATTTAGGGGTATACCAATATTTTGTTTTTAAATATTAAAGAACCTACACTCAAAATATGATGAATTCTATGAAGCTTTCACAATTTTCATATTCCAAAAGGTCGTGGCATTATTGCAGTTGCAGTCCGTAGCAGCGAAATAAACTTCATTCCTAGAGCAAGCAGCAAAAAGAAAATGCTTGGCATTGCTAGATGGTAATGTGTAAGAACATTATAAGGATAATAGATCTGTTATAAGATAAATGTTTAAATAAATAAGTAACTCGTGATGGATATATCGAGTGCTGTTTACTTTCTCAATAATTGTTCCACTATGGATGCCCGCCAAGCAACTTCTAATTCTACTCAATATATCAAATCTATTTGAGTGTTCGCTGAGAATGCCATCTAAATATAACTCGATTTATATTTGTCCCAGTCCTTTGTCGTAAATAAATTGTGATCTATGTATAGACCTTGATTTGTATAGATTGATAGCATTGTGAATTATAACATTTGTTCTATTATTCTGGCTAGCTCCTTCACTTAAACTGTTCGCCTGTACTATGTAGTTACGTCAATACAATAATTAAATCGTTTTCAATCTGTCGAACGTAATGCCGGCCCTTAGCCTATCGCTAGTCCATTTTAAAGTACGCCCACTTTTATTTATAAAATTTAAAAACTATAGTTTGATGATATTTTTCTATACAATTCTTACTCAATTCAAATATTCAGGATTGCGCATTAGTTTTAGAATTACCTATAAAACTACTGGAAAAAGCATTGCTATGTAATCAAGATAATAAAAATAAAGCTTATGTTTTATACCTTTTGAACAGAAGACCCAATCAAAGACCTTGTCCTTTGACAGATTTAGGTTGCCTCCTCATAAGTGTAATTAACAACTATCACTAAAATGACTAACTAAACTTATGAACTCTGCACCCACGTAATAAATCTATGTAAAGTTATGTGTGAATGTGAGTGGGTGCGCGAGATACACCAAATTGCTGGCGGGCTAACTGCTGGAATATGTTTTGTCTATCTTGGCTTATTATGCCTATACACTAGTTCTCATAATATATACGTACAGCAAAGCAAATGAAAATCAAAGTTATATTATTCTTGGTTTGCTTAACTACTGAAATAATTACATGGTGTGGGTCCTTAGGCAGCTTTTATGTTACATTTTTACACTGATACCTACGAAATTAACTGTAATAATCCTCGATCATACGAATTACATTGTTGTGTAAATAAAACAGGTAATACTAAAATTGTATATTTATAAAAACATTTGTATACAAACAAATTGTTATCTAATACATTAAGACGAGTAATTCTACACGAAGAGAAACTTGATGTATATTTTGATTTGTTATTGAATCTCGTTAAGATACTTTCCACGCTAGGCCTAATCCACGTATCGCGATGAACCTCACAAAAATTTCAACAACGGAGACGTAGACTGTAGATCCCAAATTATACACGTATGTATACTATTAATTCTTTAATTATACAAGTCACAAACGTATTGCTATGTACCTGGTATAAGCATAAGAGTAGGTAGGGTACAGCAAGGACAACCTTTGATATCACTCAAACTGGAGCCATATAACATACAACCCATACAACCTTGTATTGTGTTCGTATAGTTAGATATCCATCACAGTTAGATATGCCTTCAGAAGGAACCTGTCGGGATCAGCATTCTTTGTCACTGACACGGTCAGCAATCGGACACTATTTAGACACTAACGAGTGCCTTTTTAACCTCTTTACATTAGGCGATCGTATGTTAATTTACCAACATTATCATATTAATAAATACCAATCGCGCTAGCGACCACTGGTCCAACAATACAGTACAGAATGTAATCGCGTCGTAATTAACTTTCGACGTGTACAATTACACGATAAAGGCAGAGAAAGGCTAAAGTTAAATTAATCCGTATTTCACCCTTATCTGTAAAGACATGTGGGCATAATCTGTCGAAAGTCGCTGTATAAACAATTAACTTAGATTGAGCAGCCCGCAGATGGGCTTTATTCTACGTTGATACCTATTAAGCTCCGAGGTTTAACGTAATGAAGTTGAGTGTGTACGTAGTACTGCGGAAAGATTGTCTCTAGATACATAATATTTAACCACAAAGATGACAGTGCGACAACTAACGAAGTGTTTAACGCTAAATAAATACAAAGCGACAATGGAAATGGTTAACAGAAATACAGTTTGCTTTGTTACCGCATTTTTCATCGTAGGTATGCCGTATGCCGTAATACGTGCTTTGCAGGAAGGTAATCCGTGCATTCAGGTTAATGTAAGCCAACTCTCTCTGCAGCCGTTTCTCTGCCGCTGAGCATTTTTATGAGCAAATCTGAATATTTTTAATAATAAACATCTCCATTTACTTTTATAAACATCACCTTTATGATAATATAAGGTATAATTTAAGAAGTAGCACGTTCTCTCGCGGCATACTATATAATATTATAGTAGTGCATGTACATTATAAAAGTAATGTCATCCAAATTAGGCAATATTTTAGACAAAAGGAATGATAACTTTTATTTTGTGGTTCTAAGTATGCGTGTTTAGTGAAATATATGTATGTATTAGCTGTTACCTGTGACTTCGTCCGCGTAGATTTTAAGTAAAAAGTGTTTGTCTTCGCGGAACCATATTTTTTTCTAAAATCATAGTAGCCTAAGTTACTCCTTATAACATCAGCTATCTGCCAGTAAAAATCCCGTCAAAATCGGTTCAGCCGTTTCGGAGATTAGCCGGAACAAACAGACAGACAGACAAAAATTTTAAAAATAGATATTTTCGTTTAGCTACCTAGGCTTGCCAACTTTGATTAGAAGAAATAGAGTATATCTGATTTCAAAGGAGGTAAATAAAGAGTACGGACTTCCAAAGAAGAGTATCATTTATTTTATATTTCTAAAAAAGTATTTTTTCGAACTTTTTGCAGCACATAACAATTTTTCATGGTTTTTAAAAGAATTGTATGACTCCAAACATTCTAACTCTAAATTTATATAGATCAAGAGCTCATTTCTAATCAATTTCAATGAAGCTCTGTTTCTCTCTTTTTGTATATATATATATATATATATTGTGTAAAAAAGAATATTACAGCATACTCTATTAGTGTTATAGATTATAGAGTACGCCTACATGACATAGAGTACAATACTCTATTTTAGAGTACGGTTGGCATTATATACTTTCATATGCATTAGATAAAAAGCTGTTATTTTGACATTACAAACAGACACTTCAATTTTATTTATTTGTATAGATATGTATTATTGTTACGTATAAGTCTAGATCAAATTATTATAAGTAGCATATAAGATAATGATTAACGTTTACTGATTTATATGTGCGGATAGCATATTGGTTTTTAATTGTCTATAGTTTTGCTATATCTAGTTTAAGTGCGTTATTTTTATTTTTGTATTCTATTAGAAATTATCCGTAGTGGTTTAGAATATGTGCTGCATTTAAAGTAGAATAGGCAAAAGATTCAACTGCATTGTTATGCTTGAATGTACATAATTATTACATACATAAAAGCATGTGTACACATGTATGCATATGCACATATAATGATCGTTTGCTTACAACATTATTGAGAATTAAGCCCACCTTCGACAACACACTAAGCTGTCAATGTATTTTTGAAGACACGTTTGCAACAGTCATGTTGGCATAAGGGATTACGGCTAATATACAGTATCAAAGACTAGTAATTTAAACCGATAATATAGTTATTCAATAATAAATAATTATTTAATAATAATAAATATAGGTACTGGTTGTAACTGTTTTTGTCAAAACTAGAAACCGACTATAATGAGCTTGGATTTAATAATGGTAAGAAAAACTAAGCTAAAAGTAATGACCAGTTTTATTACCGTTAAAACTAAGATTGTTTTATGTTGGCAATAAGAAGAATACCTCACTAAGTGTAATTATGCACCTAACTCAGACTATAAGTATGTTATTAATTGTACTTACGCTCAAAAGTACTATTATTTGTTAAAATTAATAGATATGAAATAAGCCGTCCATAAAATCTTCTCATATAATGTCATATATAAAATATAATCTACTCAATATCTTATACTAAACTGGTCTTAATCATCCCAATAACTTATATTTCTTGTTAGGCTCGACTAAGTACTGTATCCTGTATGTAAGTATATTATTTAAAAAGAAGGATCATCGCATAAACAATTTTTCTTGTATCGTTGCCTTTAGAAATATTAGAACCATAATATAAACAAATAACACATAGACCTGAAAAAGTTATGCATGTCTTTATAACTGTTCCTAGTTCTTGGTTCGTACAAGTCTATGTATTATGGGGTGATCTAACTCCCTCCGCTTGAATTAATATATAATACGTAAATACTTTATTATTTCACGCTTATATTATATAAGCAAAAGCGTACTACATCAAATAATTTGATCCTTTCCCTGTCCTGATACACAAATTGAAAATCTATTGTGATGTTCATATGTTATAGATCGGACAGTGAACCTGTTAAGGGCCCACGTAATAGGAGTGAGCCTATTATCATCTGCAGGCCCAATACTGCTACTGAGTGCCAATTTCTGCCCATTTTCTGTCAAAAAATTGACACTCAGTAGGCATTCTATTACACATCGCGGAGCTATGGAATCTAACTCCGGATTTAATGCATTTAATGTATATTTAATAAATGGGTAGTAAATAACTATTATCTTATGCTAAGAGTTTGGACCCATGACAATACAGAATTTTATAAAACTATTTTAAAATGCTGTATTGTCTGAATATCTCAGAAACTCCAGTTGAAAATAGAAAATACCATTTATATTAATATCATTCATTAATACCTACTCGCCATTTGTTTCTTAGAAACAATCTTGACTAAATATGAACATTTGCTTACATTTGTAGAAATATCTAATTTAAACAGTTAACAAAACGAATATAATTTATTTTTACTTTTCTTTGATATTTTTCTACAAACGATACACTATGTATTATATACAATGTTATGTTAGTATATACTGGAAATAGTTGGCTGCGAATTGAATCCACAAATATCGGCAATAGGAAAAACGAACATTCCTATAACTACTTTATGTAACATACATTGTAAGTGGGAGATGAGTTTTCTATCTGTATGAAGCGCGTACCATCAACTAGATAGGGAACTAAGTGACATACATGTGTATATTACAAAAATATAATAAACTAAAGAAGATATTGGTATCGATACTAAATTTACTTTTTCTTGCTTTTTCTAGAAATATATTACGTAGTACAAAAATGTCACAGGGTACGGCAATAGCCTAGTGAGAGACCGTTGGACTACCACGCAGAGGGTCTCGAGTTCGATACCGAGGTACGTGCGTATCTCTGATTTTATGACAATATTATGTGTGTGTAAAGATAGTTAATTATCGCGCGTTTTCCCGGCAAAGCAAAATATCGTTCGGAAACGTGTGTGCCTGTAAACTCTCCATTAAGTCTTTTTAGACGTGTACAATCTGCTAACCCACACTGGGCTAACGACTATGACCTAACCGTTATCACACTGAAATGAGGCCCGTGCAGTAGGATAGTTATATAGGGCTAATGCTATTATTACTGTATTTGATAAGCAACATTTTTTTTAACTCTATACGCTAAATTAATTAATGCCTGTTCCTCCCAAGCGTTAACAAGCGACTGGCGAGATCCTGGGTAGAGAAGAGTGACTGTGTTGCCAATTTCTTACAGGTCACGGCAACTTGAAGAGCAAATTGTATTCGTTTACGCTAGTTGACTCACTGCTACAGTGCCAATGTTCAACACCTGGCAATAATTACGAACGATCCGCCCATCATTTTCTGTGAGTGTACAGTCTTTGGCAAAGTAAACGTAATATAATGTTAAACAATTTAATTATGCGGATGTTATGTCAAGTAGTAGATTTCTGCCATACATGTTAGTAGAATCAGCATAGCTCAGGAATTAGGCCGCTTAATGTTCGTGTCCGTAGTGCTTATCTCTTCTGGTCTACACAAATATCAAGGAGTGAAGAGCAATAATTTTACCAGCTCGTTCTATATACCTACTTCTGATTAAATTTATTATGAAATCCAAATCAGTTTAACTTTCTTTGGGACTTCACGAGTGTTAAAACTCGGTGTTTTTCATGAACACCACTGTTAAACCCTGTACGTTCTAGAGAAGGCACGGGTGAGATTAATCCCAGTAACAAAAGGCTTAAGTAACCTAGCTAAGCATTATTATAAAGTTCTTAATCTACTTTGCTGGTTTAGTTCTCTTGTGAAGTAAAATCAGGATGTTGTTATTACTTATCTCTATGCTCTCATATTATCCTACTGTGATTGTGAGAGACTTGATTGTCGCGTTGCACTAAATATATTCGTGCTGTTTTCTTAAAAATACACTATGGAATCTCGGAATCAAGAATTGTGCTCAAAACAAAATATGCACGCTCACTTACATGGAACACCGATATAGCCGGTAAAATGCTTCCGCGATTATACATCTGCCTAACTGTTGAAAGATATACAGCTAGTTACTATTCTCGTTTATGTAATTATTTTACAAAATATACCTACGTCCTACAAACATAGATAGATATATACGCAGCTGGGATATTTCTAACAATAATACTTCTTAATAATAACAATATGTACAAGAATACGTCTAAATTATACAGACACATATACACATCACAGATATCCGGCGTGATAAATTAAATCACGTCACAGACACGAACTCTGTTTCCCCTTTTTTTACGAGGCTCCACCAAAGCCATTATTAAAGGCAATGTAGGTACATACCTAGGGTATTCACACAAAGGAACTACGTATACGACTCTGTACGAATAGATACCAGCTCTGTGCACAAGATTAAGCTTTTGCGAAGGCTAGTAAAACCGAAGAGAAATTTTTATGACGTAATCAGTAATTCACTCATGATAATGCTGTTTGCGTATTGTAGTAATCGTTTAGTATAATTTAAGGAAAGGAATGGTAGCTCGCATGTTTATCAATAAAAAGTTGTGGTATGCCATTTCGAAGTTAATAGTTAAGCAAGTTTAGTAATTGCCTCGCCGCGCCGGGAATTTTGGGTAGTTTACTGTCTTTTATTCCTTTCACACTGCTACGTGTAGTCAAGGTATATATGTTATAACTTTGTTTTTATTAGTTTAGTTAAAGGAGAAGTTATATTATTACCATTTAAATACATATAAAATGTTTTAGCTTAATGATAAAGAAATAAAAGTAATGGATGGTTTTAACGGAAATGACGAGATAAAATAATAAAAAGTGGCTGAGAATTACTAACAAAACAAGGATTGGGATAGCTTTTGGACGTTTGTCAGCCAAAACCAACTAGTATGTAACACACCAATCGACGAAATTACATTTTAATATGAATTAATAATTAGAAATTAAGTCATAACATACTTTTGTAAATGCTTAATAATACAATTAGGTACTTCATTATATAAGGCATAGACTATAGTGCTATTCTTTACATTCAGTCAATCTCATAAATATAATTGAATTTTGTCTTTAATATCCGTGACTCAATTTGACATTTGTTCTTAGTAATTGAGTCAGTCGACATTAAGTCCTAATAGCGTCTTCAGCGAATAGTAAGTGTTAATAATCTCGTGCTTATTTCATTAACAGCTCTGACGATTGCAACTGTTACCCGTATTACACAAGGGAGTTACTTAGAAGTAGCACATCTTTGTCGTGTCTAGTTAGAATTAAATTCATCATAAAAGACGAAGAGCAGAGGGAAGTTCTCGCTTAAATTTGGCTACTGTTCCATCGGTTAGATTGCTGAAGTATCTTTACTGTCAGATCTCAATCTTGTGTTGTACTTCTGCGGTAAGTAGAGCTTCTATAATGAAGCGCTATGATGTCAACAGATCTCCCGTGCATCCCTCATCTGTTGGATATACATTTTTATTTTTATTGCAAAAGGACGCCGAAAGACAGTATAAATTAAAAGTGGGCATTCTAAGCCAAAAGGGCAATCATATGAAAGGACTTCATTTGCATGTTATAAATGTATTTCTATAGCCTTTTATGGTGATTAATTTGCGAATGATTTATTTCTACTCCGATGTTTATGAAGCAAATCACCTGAAGTAGTTTTAAATGATAGCATGGAAAAATAGAGAAAATATTATGAAACTAAGACCAGTGCTTGAAATATAATAATATTTACATGAAAACACTTAAACTATTTGAATAAATATCTATTGGAAGCTAACATTATAATTTTAAAAACAACGTTATTAATATTTGCAGCCGAACTAGGCTAAGCCTGTATTTCAGCTCACAGCACTAACTCCATAGTAATTATGTTAAGCTTAAATTCCATCCCATAATTTGCAAATTTGATATTTGATTTTGAAACTAATATAAATGCAGTTATGTTGTCTCTTTGTGTAGCGTGAGTATGTGTGGGACAACCTCCCACACCTACTAAGCATATTATTTCATGTTAGATTTATGTACCTACTTACGAGATATAATTTAAATAAAATCAAATATTTACAAAGTAAAAATTAAGTAGTGACTATAATCATCAATCTCTTACCCTGATCCTAATTCAATTAGGTTCGGCAATATATCTTCTTCGACCAAATATCCGTTGCTCCCTTTAGACGTGATCATCAATACCTTTTTATTTTATATCATTCTATACACACTTCATTCATCTTTTTATTTTATTCCCTTAGTCTACCATTCTGCCTATTAACAATCACATTCATAATTTTATAGACACATTTTTATTTTTAAATCTCTTCATAACAAGCCTCTGCTGACACAAAGATTCACTTTCACCTTTTCTACTGCTGGTACCTTATTCTAAGTTGGCATTACGATGAAAATATATTTAAATTGAGGTCGGTATTAAAATGGTGTTTAGCTTATTATTACATCAACATTTACTTTTTCTGAGTATATTAGTTCTATCCAATTATTGAATTCAACTAAATAACTTTCTATGCGTATCTTTCCAAGGTGCGGAACCCTTGACACAAGAATCTGACTCGAATTTACCCGAATTTTTCAAAAAGACGTAGCTGAGGTTAAGCCATTGTTCTTTACACTTGAAGTGATTTACGCTGTTGAATTAGCCTATTTTCCTCAATATTCCCTAATGTGACATTGTGCCAAACGCACAAAATGTTTGATATATTCTTAACTACGTGAAACTACACACGCATAATATTCTATTTAATGTAATTTCGCCTTAACTTGAAAGAGCTATTTACAGACACGAGGTTTTTCTCAAAATATCTTATGTACAATACCAATAGAAAATACAAAATATTGCCGAGTACTTATTATCGCAAAGGTCAATCACTGAAAACCGTCGCGGGTGTTTGTCGGTGTTTCTAAAACGTTCTGTAGGTGTGAATATTATAACAATATAAATATAATAAAGTATTGTAAAAGGGCAGAGGTATCACACCCACATATCGCAAGCTATACTTAGTTCCCCCGAAATATATTATTCCATCTATAAACAGACTCCAGGCTCCGAGTTTTTTTTAAAGACGTATCTCCCATTAGGAATTAGTCCTGTTTCGTGGGGCCCTTTACAAACATTCAAATAACGGACACAAATAACACCTAGACTGAAATAACTATTTGTTAATATTGTCTTATGTTTACGCGAATGTTATACATTGAAATTAAACAAACTTTGTTAATTATATTTGTTAAGTCTAAAGTGTGTAGGCCTTAGTGGCTCAGCTACCATTTCAACCAATACGCCGCAGTCAAATTCGCGTCAGAAAAATAAATTACACTGCCTAATCCGAGAATTGTAGTAGAGAATTAATTATTGGTTGATATGCATAAAACCATACTATTTGATTACCGAGGCTGTAAAATACAGTAGATACCGATGTTAAAATATTAATTTTTAACAAATAGCAATGAAAAATCTGAGCACCCCAGTTCTACTTAAGCTTAAAGAAAGACGTTATCTAATATGTAGGTGATTTACGAATAAGACGCTTCGCTGATCAATCGACGATCGCTCTTTGCTCGAGAAGTATGTGATGAAGTTTAATTAAAGCGCTCTAGAACGTTAAGGGCTTTCACAGGAATTGTATACCTAGCTAACGTCATATGTGTAATAAGAATAGGTATGTACTTCTCTACAAATATGTGTATATGTATAAAGCTTCTGAACGTCTTGCCACAGTTGTTTTGTTATGCAGTCACGACAATGAAAAAATGTTTATATGTAGAAAATAGCACCTACTGTGCTGTCCATAAAAACATATTACTCCCTGGTAGTCTCTGGTGTAATTTTATTTAAGTATACACCTAACAACTTTTATCCTAAGCATAAATCAACCGTAATATATTGTAGAACCTGCCATCAGTTCAGCAAATATTGTATTACAAGGACAGTGCATTAATTAAAGCAAAAAGGAATTCTTATAATTGAGTATTCCCTCAATTTTATTTAATTAAATGAACTCTTAGTATTTCGTAAAATGTTCTAAGTGAATGACCGAAGGAATGACCGCTATTAATTTATTACGAAATTTAAACGCAAGAGTAGTGGTCATCGATACTTAAATGGGCTGCAATATTATATTTTATAGATGTGCCCGCGGTTTCACCCGCGTTTATAATTAATGCGCCGCTCCCGTGGGTCGTAGCGTGATGTTATATAGCCTATAACCTTCCTCGATAAATAGGCTATCCAACACTAAAATAATTTTTCAATTCGAAGCAGTAGTTCTTGAGATTAGCGCGTTCAAACAAACAAACTCTTCAGCTTTATAATATTAGTATAGATATTTAATTAATTTACTCTGTGAAATTGATAATGTCTGTCAGAAACAATACCGCAAAGTCAAGAGTTTGTTGAGTTTAATTTACAGTGAGAAACTTTTTATCCTTATTGTAATCATTTGTTACAGTTATTTCTATTTTTATAAAATAAATATTGTTACGTAGATCTTATCTACAAACAAACACTGAATATTACATTCTATTCCTACAAACAGAATATTAAATTGCTAATTAAGAACTAATCTTCGCATTAGCGGCAGTTCAGTGCGGTTGTGTAAGCACATATCTCATCTTATATACTCACGTCTTTTTCTCGGACGGGTAGGCAGAAAGTACGGCTTTCTACAGACTACAATCCTGGCATATCAGTCTTACTTCATTCACTCTCATCTTATTCTCATCAAGTTATGGAATTTTAAACCTGACCTTTCTCCGAAACGCCTCGAATTAATAAACCAAATTAACAAGTCTAGGCAAATAGATGTTCTTACTAATTAAAGTCCAATGATTTCCAAATAACTGGTGATGAGCATTATTGATTAATTATTCCTGACTCTTCGTTCTCGTTGTTTCTAGTGTACAGCATAGTAACATCTAAGCTTACAATAAACTTTATAATAGGTTTTGCTAGACACAGTATGTAGTTGATGCTCCCATTATTATACAGGTTTATATCTGACTGGAAGCTATAACGATTCATTGATTTACCTCCACAAAATGTGGCCAATCTGTTTGAATTTCAAGTTGTTCTCGTATACTCTCGCCCCAACAACAGCTTTAATTATTAAATAGGCGTGTGCTACGGCTTTCGATATTTTATTCAAACTAATTCGAAATGTTAATAATTAGCTGTAAAATGTCTTTTAACTGTAACTAGCGGTCGCCCAGTGGTCGAAATTCAAGCATAATTGATTTAATTTTGAAGTTTGATCGTTATTAATGTTTTATTGTCTATAACAGCTATACCCTCAAAATCACATTTCTTTAGATTTCGCCAAAGCTATACAGGTTACCTATCTTTTTCTACCAAATTATCTATTATTTACTTAGCTATATTCTTTCATTGACGATATTCCACTCTCTCTCTCTCTCTCTTCTACGAAACAGCTGACCATCTGAAGGATGGATGGCGGAATGTTTTAAGAGGTTACCTCGCCACTGCCACTGCGCCGAGTATTGAGGGTTCGATCTAGAGAATACAATCCCGTTTTCTGGCCCCGAAAATCCCGGGACTGTACTTGGCTAATCTCGGAATTTTCAAGATTGCCACAAACAGGTCTAGTTTGCACTCCGTAGTCCGTTGCGTCTTGACAATAACCTTGTCTAGATTATATTAATAGTATTTATTACATAACGACAAAATTGTTAAAAGACTTAATAGCCGAGATGACATGGAAGTAGAAGAAAGGTCAGGATCACAAACTGATGAAAAGCTAAAGCAGACACCTCCCAACCTCGATTGACATTAAAGGAAAAGTTACAGCTGGAAATTGATAAGATAATAACCTGTTCGAAAATGGAAGAGTTCGTGGATATCACTTAGAAATAGCATACAAGTAGCTACTGTCTATTCCTCCAACCAGCGTAGAACCTGAGCGAGCGTTTTCAGCTGCTGCTTATATTGGCAATAAACTACGAAGCAGGCTTGGGAGTCAAACATTAGATGCTTTGTTATTTCTGCGATTGTATTTTCGAAATTCTACATAGTTTTTTGTGTTGTCTTTTTGATTTCTTTCAAAAAGGTGTTTTACTTTATATTGTCTATTTTCTTTTCTCACTATATTATGATTTGTGTTGTGCAACGATATTAAAAACATTTTTTAAGAAATTACTCATGCTTTTTTTCATTTGAGCCCAAATAGAAACCACAATGTGGTTATTACACTATGTCATAGTCTAATCACGGGATAGCCGGGATCCCGGGATTACGCATCAAAAATCCCGTAATTCCGGGACGAAAAACATGCTTGGGATTGTATTCTCTAGTTCGATTCCACGGGACAAAAAATTGTGTGATCCACAAATAGTTGTTCCAAGTCTAGGTGTATTTTGTGTCCGTTGTATGAATGAATGTTTGTAAAGTCCCCGCGACACAGGAATTATTCCTAGAGCGTCAGTTGTCTTTTATAAAAAAACATAAAAACGAAAAGAAATCTGCCTGCAGAAGAAGTATTTTGTCATACTTATCAGTATACGTTTATCATTTTACAGTATTGTTAGCGTTTCTAGAGTCATGGCTTCTAAATCAATATTTTTTTATTTGTATCCTTTACACGAAAGTAAAGAATTGAATTGAGAATTGATTGAAGACTTTTCGTAAGTCAAGCATTAAAAGACGACAAGAAGGGTAAACTTTTGGAGGGAATAAATTCGATAGTAGTTCATGAAGCATGTCGAAAACAATATAATAATGAGAAGTTAATCGCTGCATCATTGCGTAGAGGAAGCGATATCACGATTCCTCAACCACAATTGCGATCCAGGTACCCAACAAACTCATTTAAAGACCATTGCTTTTTGTGCGCTGCTCATATAACAGAAAAGTTTATAGCAAAACAAAATAGACACATGTATGTGTATTATAATTGTATTATAAAAATGTAAAACATTTAATAAGATTAAATTTTGAACAGAATACTAAACAACTAAAAATAATAATTCGATAATGGCTTCAGCGTCATATTAAGAGTTGTATTATAGAAATAATTTTGTTATTAGCTTTTAAGTGTATACCTTGTTGAGTTTAACAGTTGCACGTGACTTCATACTATTAAATGCTATCAATAACCAATTTGGAATTGTGTAATCAATACATAATACATAATTATGTATGTGATTGTAGAAATCACGGCAGATTTGCTGTCATTTATCAAAGAATTCCGTCCTATAAAACCGAAGATCTTCATGAGAACATCACCAAATTAGAATAGGCTACCTCGAAATACTACGAAGGGTTTCGAAACCATCCTACACAGTCGTTTATTTTGTTTTTGCCAAAAATGAGAACAACATCAATGTAGCCAAATACGCATTATTAAGGATAACTCGAAAACGAATGGTCAGATCTTGATCAAAATTAAATAGGATCAAATGGAAAGCACCAGCTTCCAAATAAAAAAGAATCACGAACACACTTAAAAAAAATATATATATGTATATATATATACGGTCGAATTGAGAAACCTGCTTCTTTTTTTAAGTCGATTAATAACGTAAATAATCAAGTTTAAAGTAAGTAGGTATATAAACTTCTAGTAAATAACAAGAAAACCATTTCTAGTTATGTTTGCCGAACAAGACTAATATAGTGTATCTGCATTAACCATAAATGAAGTCACTAACTAGCACTAAAGAAAACAAAGACGCTAATTAAAATTGTCCCCTTTGTCCTACATTTTACCGATTCAAGGTACTCGTGCAAACAAGTTCAATCGATCGAGTGCAATCGTTACTCGTTAAAAACTTACAACTAGTTATCGATTTCTATAAAAACGAAGTCTATTTAACTCTGAAGTAGTTCGGAATACAGGTGCATAAATTTATACGAATTTTATCTACGTTTATTTTTATAGATCGTTTCGAACGTAAAACAAATATCAACATAAAATACATAGTCAAAACCGTTTCTATTTGGTACGCTCTCGTTATTCAAAATATTGTGGATATTGGTTGATATTTTTAGTTTATAAATCGATATATTCCCGATAACTATGTGCGTAACAGAAAAGTTATTTCATTATTTTGATATGAATAGATATCATACTTTGCACTAATCTAAATACACGATCATTAGTAAGTTTTTAGTACAATCATTACTAAATACATAGCCACAGATTTCGCTCTGATACATAAGCTCAGGGTCCTATCAAATCGAAGACCTTTAATGTATTCCAATCACGTGTCGGGCAATCTGCAAACCTACTAGCAACGAAGTTGAACGTAACCTGGCACACAGCGGTGCAAATGCTTCCGACCAATAATGACCGAATATAGCTATGTACTTAACACTCTTACTTTATCAACGAAAAGGTAATTGCCGTTTTGTTTCAAACAAACAATATTTGCATTTCCCTTTGGTGAAAAAATCTTGTATCTCTCTATCTACATAAAAGCTTGTTTGCTTAGGGACCCTCAAAAATCTGAAGTTTCGTTGGTAGAAGTCGGGCTCTCAAAAACATTTTCTTTGTAATATTATTCGACTAGAAACAAGTTGGCATCTTTTGATTTTGATCCGCGTTTGTAATATCAAAGCCGTGCTTCGGAACCGCTCCATTATTTAGATATTATCTATAAATTAATTGTATTATTTTTAGTTATTTACATTATACATTAGTAACATAAAGGCTATCGTGTCAAAAATAAACAGAATAAATCAATCTTACTCGTAGTCAAAATGACATCTAAGTGAATATTATTTTTTACTACAGTGAGTGGTTGCTATATACTGGTTCGGGCACGCCACGATCGTGGCGGTAAGTCCCGTTTTTGAGGAATGGCTGGAGAGGCGGTATGGCGCCCTCACCTTCCGGCTGACATAGGTAATGACTGGCCACGGTTGCTTTGGCCAGTTCCTGTATCGCATAGGCCGGCAAGAGACGCCCGGATGTCACCACTGTGGCGACCGCCGCGACGCTGTTGAGGACACGGCGCTGCATACTTTGGTGGATTGCCCCGCCTGGGCATCGCGGCGCCGTGAGTTGATCGTGGCAGTCGGTACAGTTGCCCTCTCGCTCCCGGCCGTGGTTCAGTGCATGGTCCAGAGTAAGAAGTCGTGGAACGCCGTCGCCTCCTTCTGTGAGGAAGTTATTTCCATCAAGGAGGTGGCGGAGCGAGAGAGGGAGCGCTTAAACCCTCTCCCCAACCGCAGAACTGAGCGCCGGAGGGTGCGAGATGACCTCTAGCCACCCTGAGGTTTTACCTGGGGGTGGTGGGATTCGTGGTCCTGCCCGCCACCCGACCAGCATCAGGTCCGAGAGGCGGTGTGCGTGTTGCCACGCACGCCCCTCTATCGTGTGTCCATCCCCCCCTTCAGTGGGACAGTAGGGATTAAATTAGTGGTGCCCAAAGGGCAGGTCTATTTGTGTAGTGGCCGAAACCTCGGCGGGATCGCGAATGCATGTGAAAGCGATTCGCGCAGCCACGCTGATTGCGGTTATGTTGAGGAACGCCGTGGTAGGTTTATTCGGTATTACCAGGATGTCGCTCACCATCTTTCCCCGGTGAGTCCGACATAACCGCTCCGTTGCCCCGCGGAGAGGTATGCGTCAAAGCATTCCCAAGATTAAAAAAAACTGTTTTAACAATAACTGACATATATATAAATACACCTCAATATTTTGTATATGGTAACTCAAAGTTTGTAGGTATATGGCGATGCATACAAAAGTTCTTGAGTGGGCCTGGCCATAGTTAAAAACATTGCAACTATTTAATGCAGTAAAATATTGCCTGTGAAGGGTCCTTAGTTAAAAAGGCAAAATACGTATCCATCTTTAAGAAGCTCACTTTTCCAATTCATTTTACACAATAAATTAATTGTTTCTAGTCAGACGGTTACCTTTCAAGAATAATAAATCCAACAACTTACAAATACCACAGAGGAATAAACAATTCATTTTATTTTTAATTTTAAAGTTTTACGTAATTCACCACAGGATAATTTATGAATTTCTCTAAGGGAGTGAAAAGCAACTGAAACCCTATTAATCTTAATAAATAAGTATTGCAGATTACAATTTTAAATTATGGTGCGTTTCTATGAAGTCGTTACCGACAAACGCACTCGCGTCATTATCTTGTACCTATACATATAATGTAGGATTTATCTGGTATAAAAGCCACTTAAAGTGACAACTAAAAGTTAAATCAAGACTATTTTAATTTTGGTTTACACTGTTGGATCGAGCATTGTCCCATATGGAGATCCACATGGGACATTGTACGCGTCGCAAAGCATGACTGCGTTAACGAGATGACCACGTAAACCACGGTACCACCCGTGAAGTTGGATTTTATTAATATAAAACACCCTATTTTGTGTTAACTTGTATAACAAATGTATTCACACGTATGTGTTGAATTATATATATTTATATGTGCAAAAATTAATTAATTAATATTTAACTATTTAGAATAATTGCACCTTAGTTATTGTATAATTTAACATCATACAATATAAATAGTAGTCAAATACTTTACAGTTTGATTAGCTATAAAAGGCGTAGCAACACTGCTGTCTGTCACTTCTTGTTGTGAGCTGTAAGTGAACGGACATAAAAAACTTCCTTGTGTCAAAGTTTAAAATAAATAGTTAAAGTGTTTGTACAGTGTGTTATAATCAATAACCTCTAATAGTATGTACCTTTCAGAGAAAAATAAACATATTATTATTTATAGATAGACACCGTGCTGCAATGATATTTTTTTAAAGAATAGGTCGATAACACTTTTGTCGACTCCGAACCCGAATTTTCATGCACAGCAGTCGTGACGCAGCAGGAGAGACTCCTGCTGCGTCACCGCAGCAGTATAAATAAACATTTAATACATCAAATACAATTTACTATTATTTAAACCTTTTGAACACAAGACAGTCCGTGTTGTGCATAAATTTACCTTTTACCCACTTTTACCAATTTACTTTGACAATTTAACCTTTTTAATATTTACTTTTACCTTTTACCAATTTACTTTGACAATTTAACCTTTTTAAACCAATAACGGATTGTAGCATGAGAATGAAATTTTAAAGTCGAAATAAAGCATTATTTTCAATTTAACAAGCATACGATAATTAATTAGTTTCATGATATGACATACGATACGTTTTCATGAAATCGGTATTTCCGGAAACTTCAATGTGTTTCCATTCCATTAGGGCGTGTGTGGTCTGCTATAATATCAGTATTTGAAGTCCCTTCGTGATTAAATTTATAACTAGAAATTAAATTACCATATCAGTGAAGTGGCATAAAGGGGATATCTCTTTGTTCGTTAGAGATTCATTAAACAATGGGCTGATTGATATTGATTCTCAATCAGTAGGTATAGATAATTTGAAGTGGTTAGATAACGTAGGCGTAATAAATCAACATAAATTTACATGATCCATCAGAAATGTTTAGTAGGAAATAAATAGTTAATAATTGCTTCATTATAACCTAATGTCAATAGCAATAAACGCATAGTCAATCCATATGACTCTAGAAATCCAGTCTCATTTTGAACGATCAACGCATGTTGTGTATATATGGCTCCACTTATAATAAATCCCTAATGTAATCCATTATTGACCTTCATCTGTACTAATATTATAAAGAGGAAATATTTGATTTTTTGTTTGTTTGTTTGTATGGGTTTAACTTAAAAACTAATCAACCGATTTTAAAGCTAGTTAACCATAATTTTTAGTGCTCTTAAAAAGTGGTTAATCGAAGAAAGCTATTATTTCATTGGTTATTATATAAAACATGTTCTAGGCGGTTTTACAAGCACTATAAACTTAAAGAAAAATACTTGTAATGTTTTGTATGTTGTGTATATTATTCCTTATGAAAACGAAAAAAAGCCGGTAAATAAATTGTAGATATTTTCTCACTGATCTTGTATTTTCGTTAATTGTTATGTTTCCTTGTGTGTTGTATGTACTTACATAATTGTAGAACTTAATTTTATAAAATGTATTCCAATAGTAAAAAGCCTTAATTTGCACGTCATTTTACATGGCTAAACTATTACGATCTATTGTAGCATATACACAAAAAAGAAATACATAGATTTAAAGCCCCTGGAAAACACCCATTAATTAGGTCATGATAAACTTCAATCTTAATATCAATGTCGGCAACTAAAACGCCTTTGTTATCCCAACCGCACCGGGATAAAAGTATCAATACATATATTAACTTAATGAGACAGCTTAATAGCAGTTAAAGTATATTTCAACAAGAAAACGGTGTAACATAAACTGAACCTAATTTAATATCTCATTATCGATGTATGTTTTCAAATGTTTTCAATAGGCAGCTTATAAAATTAATCATGAAGAAACAATTGCCTGGATATAAAAGGTCTTAGGTAGTTGTTGTTTCTATCTAACTAAATATCAAAATAATGGGCAATATGATCCACAGTGTTTCAAGAAGTTTTCTAAAGAAACATAAATGATCTTGTTACGCTTCTTCTGTCGTTTAATAATCTTTTGGTCGAAAGTTTGGGGGTCAGCCGAACCTCGTGTAACCTAAGATCAGACCTGTGAGATAACTGCCACATAATTAATAAGTATAACTGCAGATAGGTCTACTTCGCTAATGATTACCTACTTAAACTACACGTAGTTAATTCTATAGGTGATGGCCACAAACTAAGCCTATGTGCAAACAGGCGATAATTTATTTATTTATTTAAGGATTTCCAACAAAGGAATATACAATAACATACATTATATAGCAGTAATAAAGTTCTTAGCGTGTATAATCCCTCAATTATAGGAAACCACAGCTTGCAAATTATAATTACAACTAAACTAACAACTTAATTAAAGAAACAAACAGAAAACATAAAATTTTTAAACATAAAATTCTGCTTCTAGGGTAAACTTTGGAGTAAAACAATAATAGCTTATTAGATATAGAGTTATATAAAAAATTTACAAAGAAAAAAAATAAGTGGAGGTGTATAGAACTAAGTACTAATAATTACTAGGTACTAAACAATAACAAGTGCGTATGAAATACAATCTATATTATATACATATAATAAAATTGTAACAGCGTTGACCATGTAAATTAATTAAAATATTTTTTTAATATACGTGTATATCATAAACATCGTTACAGATACAGCGACCAAATCAACTAATGTTTTCAATTTGGTTTTGTCTGTCTTAAGACTCATAACTCACCAAAACTGGTTCAATAGATTCTAAGATATGCTTGACCACCATTTAGTATGATGTGCCATACACGACGTAGTTTAACATGATTGGATACTTACGTTTCGCAAACAGACGTTGATAAAACTTGAAAAGCTATTGCTTTTTAAATTCAGGATGAAGCATACAATTTCATTGACCTATTTACTGAAGAAACCCGAATGTAACTATTGTAAACAGGGTAAAATATGAAGTCAATATCTTCCAAAACCACAACTCATGACCACTGAATTGTTTTTCACGCGAACGAATTACGCACTAAATAAATAATGTAAGTACATAATATATTATGTTCAGTTCATTTGATACTAATTATTCTGTATGTAATATAGAGACCCATTTATTGATTATGCAAACAATAATACTAACCGTATTTACCGTGGAATATGCATGGAATTAAGAAAGATGCAAGATGACGGCGAAATTGATCGGAATGTTAGGCAACGAATCAACACAGGATGGATGAAATGGCGACAGATCTCGGGCACAATATGCGATCCTAAACTGTCTTTGAAATTAAAGGGTCGCATGTATAAGGCGGTTATAAGGCCTGTTGTACTGTATGGAGCTGAGTGTTGGTCTACTAAGAAGATGGATGAGAAACAATTGCATGTAGCAGAAATGAGAATATTACGATGGATGTGTGGAGTGACGAGAACGGACAGAATTAGGAATGAATACGTAAGAGGTAGTCTGAAAGTGGTGCCCATAGACGAGAAGGTGAAAGGAAATCGTTTGGCTTGGTATGGACATGTTATGCGAAGAGATGATATGTATGTAGGTGATGAAATGACAAAATAAAAGTACAAGATAAGCAAGTGATAAATATGAGGGTAGAGGGACAAAGGAGAGGAAGGCCAAGGAAAAGATGGATAGACTCTGTGCGGATGGATATGAAAGTGAAAGGGGTAAATGATCAGACGACGGGTGACAGAGAAGTATGGAAGCGAAGGACATACTGTGCCGACCCTAAATAAATTGGGACCAGGGCAAGAGGATGATGATGCATGGAATTAATAAGTACTTACGTGTACTATTGACTTTTTTTTTTTTTTAACGTGGGGCAATGCTATGACGCATACCCCTACGCGGGGGCGGGCGGAGGGGTTATGTCGGACTCGCCGGGGTAAAGAAAGATGTTAAACAGTAAAAAGGACCTCCCGGAATACCGACTATACCTACCACGGTGTCCCTCGACAAACCACTATCGGCGGGGCCGCGCGAATCACTTTCACATGCAGTCGCGACCCCGCCGAGGTTACGGCCCGCCGTATGAAACGGCAGGCCACTACACAAAAGATCTACCCACTGGTACCTTCTAAATATTCTCTACTGTCCTCCCCCTAGAGGGGAGACGGACTCGACACAGAGGCGCGCGTGGGAACACGCACGCCGCCTCTCGGACCTGGTGCTGAACGGATGGCGGGCAGGCCCACAAAGCCCGCCACCCCCAGGTCAAACCTCATGGTGGCTGGAGGTCATCCCGCGCCCTCCGGCGCCCGGCTCTGCGGTTGGGGAGAAGGTTTAAACGCTCCCTCTCCCGCTCCGCCGCCTCCTTGATGGAAATGACTTCCTCACAAAAGGAGGCGACGGCATTCCACGACCTCTCACTCCGGACCATAGACAGAACTACAGCCGGGAGCGAGAGGGCAACCGATCCGACTGCCGCGACCAACTCACGGCGCTGCGATGCCCAGGCGGGGCAAACCACCAATGTGTGCAGCGCCGTGTCCTCAACAACGTCGCGGCAGTCGCCGCAGTGGTGACAACCGGGCGTCTCTTGCCGGCCTATCCGACACAGGAACCGGCCAAAACAACCATGGCCGGTCAAAACCTGTGTCAGCCGGAAGGTGAGGGCGCCATGCCGCCTCTCCAGCCACTCCTCAAACACGGGGCTTACCGCCACGATCGTGGCGTGCCCGACGTGTACTATTGACTGTGCCAACGACTGTAAGGTGAGCCAAAGCATGGGCAAATATGCAACGGTCTTCCAAGCGGAAACCTATTTTATTTTTATTTTTTATTTTTATTCTACCACTTACACACAACACCATCTAGCCCAAACTAAGCAGAGCTTGTAATATGGGTACTAGACAATAGATAAACATACATATATACCTTTTTTTTTGTAAATACACACATATTATACATAGAAACACCCAGACCAAGACAAACATCCATGTTCATGCACACAAATGTTTGACTTGTGCGGGAATCGAAACCACGACCTATGCTATAATGCTTGTGCTCAGGAGAATATCAGCAGTGGAGTCACTGACAGGACTGTGTATATTCTCAGTGACAGTCAAGCTGCTCTCAAGGCTCTGGACTCGTGTAGGGTGGACTCCAGACTGTTCCTGAACTGTGTTAAGATCCTCAACAGGCTTGGCAGGAAGAACACAGTCAGACTAGTGTGGGTTCCGGGGCATCAGGGGTACAGGGCAATGAGGAGGCTGATGAGTTAGCCAGAAAGGGCTCCGAGCAACTGTTTCTGGGCCCCGAGTCATTCATGGGACTCTCTGAGAGCACCGTAAAGGCAGCTTTGAATGCACATGGCAATGATAAACACAGGCTAAAATGGATGGGGTCTGAACCTTAGGGGTCTGGAACCCTCCAAGAAATTCATTGCAAACGGAGCCACAGGCGTCACCCGGAAGTTCTGCGGGTATAGCAAGAGCCAAATGCGCCTGCCCACACGAGCGTTTCCTGGCCATTTTGGCTCCAACGACTTCCTATGCAGATTGAGATTGGCACACAATTCAATCTGCAGAGACTGTGGTGAACGGGACGAGTCCATATCGCACCTACTGTGTGAATGCGACGCAATGGCTGGACTTAGGATGGATCTGATGGGATTGGCATATCCAAACCCTGAAGACTTCAGGCCTCTCTCTCTGAATTATTGTACACTGCGGCTAATGCAGTACATTCATAAGGAGATAGCTAAGGGATACATCTTGGGGCCGGCACATAAGATCCCACTGGGTCGAAGTGTCGCCGGTCTGTACTGACTGGCCCCCACACACAAGATAAGATTGACTGTGTGTAATACGGAGTTAAATATACTACGTAGACACAACTCAACCAGAGTGTTTGTAACACGCGTTGTAGAGTGTGGTGGGAACCAAGCCACAAACTCCCAATCACACGTTTAATATGTTATTCATTTACTTATTTTTAATACCTAAATAGAGCCTTTAGGGATATATAACAGTGTACCATTACTACCTATAGGAATGTATTACATTATACCCACATTTCATCAGTTATGTTTTTAAGTGCAACGAAATAGAAGGTAGTAAACGCCAATAGGCTAATTGGCGTCTAC
The DNA here is from genome assembly GCA_963564715.1 of Catocala sponsa. Taxonomy (NCBI): domain Eukaryota; kingdom Metazoa; phylum Arthropoda; class Insecta; order Lepidoptera; family Erebidae; genus Catocala; species Catocala sponsa. The sequence goes on along the minus strand of OY751335.1, from coordinate 16,352,585 downwards.
TAAGCAAACTGCCAGATGCCCATATCACGAACTAGGAATCAAACCCTAACGTCACGAACGCACGCAAGCACGGTAGTACCGTGTTTGCGTGTAAGTACACAGTAACAATACTTATTTTAACTTTGGTTTATATTTGCAATGTCATCAAACGCATTCTACGTTACAATCTTGATATGAATTTGACTGTTTAATAATTTGAGACTTATCGCACTAGAACCAGAAATGTATAAATAAATATGTGGCTTACCAATATTTAAATCCTACTTAAGCTCAAGTTATAATGGGTTCGGAAATGGCAAAGCCAAAAAGCTAATTTAAAATATATATAAATATTTTCTGTTACGCGGGTTACGCCACTTGTAACTGATCCCATCTCATTGTTTAATCCTTAATCTATTATGAAAACTCTTAGAAAATAACAAGAAAGTTAATGTCACTGTAAAGAATTATATAAGAATAACTCAAATAGCATTATAGAGTTCGAAAAACTCTTATACAACAGCTTTGTCCGTCCAACTGTCTGTCTGTTATACAACTTTCAACTCAAGAACCGTAAGAGCTAGAGACTCGTGGTCAGCGCCATTCGACTCAGCATAGTCGATATACCCCCGAAATGACTATGACTTCTGACCTTTAATCTTAAGGTCACGTGATACAATTTTTTCGAACTCTGATATTTACGGCAATTTAATGCCGTTTCTCAATTGTTTACAAACGCCTTTAGCAAACGGTTGGATTAACAGGCGAAATGTACATCAATATTGATACATCAATAGTCTCAGCCACAAAATATAAAAAATCATTCTATTACAGCTCCCAGCTTGCGACTCTAATCCCTAACTCGCCTCGCCTAACTTCTATTAGTCACCCATACCTGTACAAGAACAAGATAGTATATGCAAATCTAATCAACATAAAAAAGAGAAGGAACTTATACGTAGCTGTACCTAAACAAAGTAAACCACGTAACTTAATTTTTTGTTAAAGCATTATTTACATCAAATCCCCAACTAAGCTTCATTGAACGATCTTCTCAGCGGCTACACTTACGCGTAATGGCTTTTTTAAGCTGCTTCATTGCTCGTTCCTGGGTTAAGGCTTATTAGCATAACCTCCACTTTACATTTGGCCGACAAATCTTGTGTAATACCAATATTAGGAACATGACCTTTGATGTAATTCATTAGTCGAATCTTGCGTTATTCGAAGGGAATTTGCTGTGCGGTTACCAAAAATAAACAGTAACAGACTGATATTATGTGATGTAAATACTATATTTATAGCCTCACGATTTTCATAGAAATATTTATAACTAAAAATAAAAGCAGTTTGATCATCAAAAGGTGAATGTGAGACAGCAGTCAGATGATATTTACACTAGTCGGTTCAAGTTAGTTTTCGCCAAATCCTATCAAAAACCAAATACCGAATCAAACAAAATTAGCCACATGAACACACTTCACTAAGACGTGTATAATATACCCAATATTATACACGTTTCGAAATGTGAGAAAAAGCAGTTCTATTTTGACAAAAAGGTTTGGTGGAAAATATTTTCGTGCTGAACTACATATATACGATATTTTGAATAGAAAAGACTCAGTGATTAATGTCTTTTCAATCCGTATAACAGGTGTTACAGATCCACGTATCTGTTGAGAATGTAAGATAAATTTTTTGTTAATATTTTTATACATGACCTTGAGCTTCCTATTTGAGGACAAAAATATTAACTGAAGCAAAAAAAATATATTTTCTTAAAGTATGCTAAATAACTTAATCTACCTAAAGCGAGCTTATCTTGAAATCACAAATAAAAATCCGTTTCAAAATGTACATGTTTTCTGTTGTGAGGACAACATATAACTTTTAATTGCAAACTGGATCCGAAGTTTTTCAATAAGCTGTTACAGTTAACCTTATCACTTACATTTCAAATTATGTTCCAAGATTATAGGAGGGCTATTTCGAAATTGTGATTTAGATTAATTGTGACTGTGTTTTAATAAGATCTTATTTGTCACGCAACATGATCACAAAGTTAAATAAACTTTTTGGCTCCGTTAGCATTGTTCAAAACTGACCCTAAAATAGAAATTCAACTTTCCTTTTTTATGCGCGTACGTGTCTCGTTTTCCAATTTGTTAAATATATCCAGTTGGAAAATGTATTTAATTTAGCTGAACTTTTACACTAAACAATGTATTTATTCCGAGATGTACTTGAGAGTAATTCACGTAGCTTTCAAAACTAGCACTGCTATTTTCTATTGTTTTATGTTATGTTTTCTATATACTTCTATGTATATTATGTATGTATTTACAAAAAAAAACAACGGGTTGCACTCCGGGAGTGCCGGCAGAAGTGAAAACTTGAATATTAACGTTGTGCATTTTTGATATTTTGGAATGGTTAGGGAATAATTTTGCACGAATTGCTTTAATTATCAGTATAAAAGTACTATAATTTATGTGGTAAAATACAATATTCATTTATTGCGCTATCGCACACAAACATGACAATTCTCCCTCCGTCTTACGAATTTTCGATCAGGACACGTGTCCTGACGCGAGTTTAACATTTTTTACCCATCACAAAAAAGTGCACAACGCCGCTAAAGAAGTTTTCACTTCAAAAAGTATATAATTATGTAGATTTATCCATTGTCTAGTACCCATAGTACAAGCTCTGCTTAGTTTGGGCTAGATAGTGTTGTATGTGGTAGAATATTATTATTATATATTATTATTATATTAAAGCTGTTATAAGTATATTGTTTTTCATATATTATTATTTACGTACGGTACGCAACCAACATATATAGTTTATTCGATAAGCTATCATGTGCCAAATCATACAGTATTAGTCGCATGGCTACACTTCAGCAAGACATATCTGATTAATGTTTGGCCTGTCTTTACAATGTGAAATGATGTTAACAAACGTGATGTTGAGCACTTGCACCTAAACACACACAATAAAATGTACAAACACACACATAAATTACTGTAAAATACATTTGCCAACCGCGTAAATGGACGAGAAACTCTCAAAATAACCTAGGCCAAAACACTTTTTCAAAACATTTTTTATGTTTGTATACTTAAACAATGAAATGGGTGTCTATTTAGACCTAATTCTAGAGCTAATATAAACCGCGATAATTAATATGAGCACAAGGTAAGATAATGTACCGTCAGCAATATAAGTCGACAAATATGCACGAGATTTTGAATTACTGTATCATACACAACAATGGTAATTCATCATTTTTTCTGCAGTAACTGTTAGAGGATAGTTATTTTAATCTCAATTCATTGCTATAGGGCAGTAATAAGCATATTTTTATTTATAAAAGACGGTTACAAATTTGTTTGATGTTCGGCTACTTATGTTGCTGACTGTACAAATGAAGCACACGTTAATGAATATTCAAATTTAAGTTCTTTACTGACTCTGAATTTGTCACATCCACATTTACGTTCAGGTCCTACGTAATGAGGCGATATCCACTGCTGTAGGTACGTATTCCCAAACGCTGTGTTGTAACTAAGTTTATTTATTTTATAAACTCGTATACATTTTGCTCGATCCCGGATCCTAACTAATAAAACCCGGAACTTTGCAATGGGTAATAATCACGCTTGCGTCTAACAAAATGGCCCGTCGCGAAGGTCTAGCCGACTAACGAGACGAGCACTGAAAATATTTTATAATTTATATACACTCTACTCTACATAGATACTGTGAAAAAATAACATGTTTTTGCTGTATTCCTCATGAATAATGCAGCCAGAGTTGCTTCCTAGGCTGAAATTTATCGTGCTAGTTCAAAATTATCTCAGTTGAGCGTGGCATTTGTTCAGTGAATGTTTTGTACCGCTATTAGTTTTATATAACTTACTGAATTTTAAAAATCATGTATTGCTGCAAAATATCAAGGCAAATAAATGGTATACTCAGCTCAGTACACTTCGGGTTACATACTAAAAAAAGATGGCTTTCTGGCGTTTAATAGAATACTTATAATATTTAAATACATATAACAACGTAAGGCAACATATAACGGAGCAGTAGTTTTCAGAGGTTAGCAACTGACAATGTTTGTACAGTTCCCTGAGATATAGGGATTAAATCTAGAGCGGCAACAGTTTTTGAAAATAATTTAATTAAACTGAATTCCATGTTGCTGTTTCAAAGTATTTTCAACGTCGTCAACTACATAATGACCTTAATAAATACTTTGATCGATCGGTCACATAATTCAAGATGCATGACTCAATTTAAAAAAGTTTTGTGATACAATACCGTAATTTTTTTTTAATGATATCTCGTCTAAACCTGATCTCGCTCCATTAATTGAAGCCTAAAATATTGTATCATCTTTACTTAGTGGCAAGAATTTAAATTTCCATTAAATTATAAATACTTATTTTAAGTCCAAGCAGCGATAGCCTAGTGGGGAACCGTTGGACTGCCACGCAGAGGTCTTGAGTTCGAACCCAAGGCGCGCATCTCTGACTTTTCGAAGTTATATGCGTATTAAATAGTTAATTATCGCTTGCTTTAACGGTGAAGGAAAACATCGTGAGGAAACCTGCATGTCTGAGAGTTCTCCATAATGTTCTCGAAGATATGTGAAGTCTGCCAACCCGCACTAGGCCAGCGTGGTGGATTATGGCCTAACCCTTCTCATAGTGAGAGGAGGCCCGTGCCCAGCAGTGGGACAGTTTAATACAGGGCTGATATTATTATTATATATTATTATTTTAAGTCCTGTAACAAGTGCACTTTTGATTGAAAATGTGTTTTATATTCGTGACCTGAAATATAATCCGTAGAGAGCTGTATCACTTCAGAATAGTTGTTTCATTAGCTTTAGAGTACCGTCGTGCAAACATGTTATTTTACACAAGGTAGAAGCTATAATGTTTATTAAACATCAAAATGAAAACAAAAAGTGGTATAATTATATCTCGTATCCAATGATTTATGACTAATCACCCACAGAAAAGCCAATTTCCAGCAGATAATGGCTGTGATGATCGGTTAATGGTAATACCGAGGACACCGAATCTATCACATTCAAATGACTTGCAGAACATGCCATAAGATATTAAACTGGATCCCTATTATTATATTTATAAGTTTATAATGTTCCACTGCTGTGTATAAGCTACTCTTCTTCCATCCCACTTCATCCAGAGGCACTAAAGACCAGTCTTTATTAAGGAAGTCCCGCTCATCTCACTATCTGTCTGGGCCCGCCGCGACTTAGCTTACTACTTCAATCCCTATAATTATTATATTACTAGCTGACCCGCGCAACGTCGTCTGCTGCACATAAGAGATTTTTTCTCGTTTTCTAACATTTTTCATTACTGCTCCGCTCCTATTGGTCGTAGCGTGATGTTATATAACCTATAGCCATCCACGATAAATATATGTTTCAATTCGAACCAGTAGTTCCTGAGATTAGCGCGTTCAAATAAAACAAACAAACTCATCAGCTTTATAATATTAGTCTTTTTTTTTTTCTTTTTGTGTGGTTAGTGGTCAAGAGTTGTTCAAGCCGCCCGTAGGCCTCTGACATGGCTTAACGACTGCTATCAATTTGACAACAACCGGGACCGACTTTTTACGTGCCCTCCAAAGCACGGAGACGCTCAGATGAAATACCACTAAGCGGTCACCCATCTATAGACTGACCGCACCCAACGTTGCTTAACGTCGCTAATCGTTTACCGATCAGTGCAACTGGCTATGAGCGCCTTAGTATAAATATTGCATTGGATCGGTATAATTATTATGTATTGGTATTAATACAATTATAGGCCGCAGTTAATCAACGCATTCTTAATGTACCTAACATGAAATTTAGATTAAGTTATAAAGGTGATTAGTAAAACAATTTTGTCGTTTTTAATTACCTGATCAATTTAGAGACTAAATAATTTGACGTAGCAAGCAGATTTAACCTTAATGCAATAGTACATTTTACAAAACCATAATATACCTATACTAATTCATCACTAGTTTAATATTAAATAATAGTTATAATAAGTGTGTGTGAATTTTGAATAAAATTATATAATATGTTATGTAAAAACTATACCTGTAATTTAATACAAAAATTATTATTTTAGTTTCTGTGAGAATAGTCGTTAGAATCAGATTTTTCAAGAAGGTCATTCATTACCGGACGTACCAAATAATATGTATACTAACACTTATATTCATGTTAGCATTCATTTTTCAGACTATTTTGGTTATTGCACTCTTTATTAAAAACATTATACGGTAGTAAAAGATTTGATCTATATCTATAGAAGTCCGGTATCTAAATTTAATATGTCTATGTTGTAGGCTGCAGAAGTGCTCATTAAATACACTAATTTAAAATATAATGTTATATTCTTTTCAACTACTAACTCTGAAATAAACGTAACGCTTATACTCGTTAAGGGTTTTACATCAATAAAAACGATACAACGTTATACAAATTCTATATCTGTTGTATAAGGGTTGGTGAATATTGCTTAGTTAATGACACCTATAATAATAATTATAGTAAGTTACATCAATTGATCCATAACTTCCATCGTATATCGTAACCCAAAGGGTTCGTTTGTGTAATTAGTAGTAGGAAATACTCTATTTACGACTTTATCTGCAGTTTAATAAGAGTAAAACGTATTTAGAAAATACTTTCATATCACACACGACTTAGTTATCCATTAAATATGACTTAAATGTGGTTGATACAGTGAATATAATTTCAAAAATAATGTGTGTATTCACCATAAATAGTAAGTTAGAACAAAATTTGTTCGAGGTATTGGAGATATAAGGCTCTTCGGGGTACGTTCTAACACCATATTCGGATACAACAAGGACAAAACAAAAAAAATACGAGAATTATTAGACTGTGATGGCATAATACCTTGAATGTTTTTTACGAACGTTTTCATCATGTGTGAATGCGCAAACGTCAATAATTTATAAGAAAATAACATTAGGAATATATTTTCTTAAATAATATTTTCTTTCTGTCGCAGTATCATAATAATTTATTATGTATATAAAGAAGAACATGACGCCATTTTTATTAAAATATAGATATGATCCACAGCAACGAAAGCCTCGTGAGATTTGTATCATACACAATGAGCTCTTAAGATAAGGAAAACGTCTAATCCACATTTTTCTCATACACGTACATATTATTATACATAATAAGTTCAACGTATTGTGATCCAAAATAAGCATGTATTCAATTTGGCCTGTGTGAAAGGGTTATCTTTCGAAATGTGTACCTATGTGAAAAGCTGTATAGTGAATTACATTCAGGGACCCTTAGACCCTACCATAGCGATTCTTTTATATTGCGATAGGTACCTAATCACGTACGCATATACTTGTGTATTGCGATATCATATCGAACGTATTCTATTCAAATATAACAATATGAAGTAAACATTTTTAGCCCTGGCTTTTATCAGACTAACATATGCATACTACATAGTAATCCGTCGCCGTTCCGGTCTAGCTTTTATTTCAAAATATACATGTTAAAGTTGGCCGCGATAACTCGTGTTTTTTGTTAAGTACCTAGCCAATGTTCATCCCTTATGTTAAAATGATGTATCTGCGTGCTAAATTTAACAACAATTGTTATTTGGCTTAGCGGAAACAAATAGCCTCATTTTGACATTTATAATTTTAGGATGCGTGTTCAGTGATCGTGATCAGAAGCATATACATTCCTTCTGACAGATAAAAGCTACATTATAATGAAACAACAGCTATCAAAATTATCTGAACAGTTACAGGAATTTATTATCCATCATTCAGATATTATAAAGAAATAACATCTCTCTTTTTATAACAAACTATTTGCTATAGATTATTATAAACATAAATGTTCATAAAATACATTTATATTACAATAATAAATATTTTATGAACACATAAATGTTCGAAGTTAACTATAACGAGTAACGGGTTTGTTCAAAGAAAATTGCAAAGTTTGTGGAAATTAAAAATACATTTTCTATTCAAATGATAGACAAAACAATACTTACGCAATATTCTTCAATGTTATTTAGGCATCACAAAATTGTATCTTTCATCATCACAGTGATTACAAAAACATTATAGACCTAAACATTGACGGAACTATATTAATGTTTATTCTTGTAACTAGTTTTGGATGCTAAAAATGGCACAATAATAACTGCAGGTTCATGAAGAAAATTCATCGTAACTTTTTACGCAACGTAGATATCGTATCTATGCGAGAAACGAGAAGCCCGTGGTGGCACGTGCTAGTAGCCGGCCGGTCTCATAGTAACTGATAGAGCGCACAGAACGCTGTACGCCGTCGAGCGGGCGGCGCCGGGCGTCGGGCGAGTCGACGCCGTGTGTATTGCACTGGCTGCGTTTACCCTGCACTGACCAGTTGCTTTATTTCCCGAACTTTTCCCACCATACGTAGCCATAGCTGACAACACAATATTTATTGCATTACCGAATATAGAGTACAGGGGTGCACCCGTACACTTATATAACATCCCCTAATGTTGCCTCGCTTCGCTAATGAAAAAACGGTAAAGAAAATCCTCACATCTCTGTTTCATTCAGGACACAATTTGACATCAAGAAAAAGTAGTAAAGTGAAATTTTCGTTTATATAATGAGCTATTTTGTTTCTCCAAGCGTCTTCATTTCCTAAATGGCTTTTTAAAAAAATAGCGACAACATAGATTAAGACAATCAACGAGGCTTATATTCGGGGTAATCTAAAATTGAATTAGTTAACATTTTCTTTTTGCGTAATTAAGATACCTATTCATATTATTAACCTGACCTCACCCCTGCTAATGTGTCAAATGTTTCGTGTTTGATTACCACAAAAAACAAAAAAAATACGTGGTCTATGAATGATTAGTTCAAGTTCGGGTGGTATTTATGTGTATCGTAAAATTCCCTATACTGCAGGAATTGTTACTAGTATAAGACTTTAAACTTTTTTAATAATGATTTTGTTCTCCTTAGATATTATTGTTATATGCATCATATAAAATTCAATCATCAAGCAATTGTCACTATTAATTTAAAATATTAAGTTATTAAACAAAGTCCCAATTTTACATGATAAACACGCACAAACCCTCAACTAAAATAATCTAAGTACATAACAAACTATTCAATTAAATGGAACTTTTTAGTCACTACTGATAAGCATTTTAGCTCGACGTAGGCTTTAACAAATGGGGACAGTGACAGAAATTAATATTTATGTCGCCGATAAACGCTGATGAATAATCTAGAAACTCCAAAAATACAAATTGCTCAAGGTCAACACACAAAGCCATTCAAAATATCTTCGTAAAAGTTTTAGCGTAGGTTGCACTAAACATAGTAACCATATTATAATAGTAACATTTGAGACAAACTCAAGAGAAGAATAACAAAAAGCAAAGTTTGCTAATCTAATGTAAGGACAATACCGTTTCCAACTAAAAGGTATGATTTAGGACTGAACATTTAGGCCAGAGGGCAACTTACTATGGACTTTCATGTTGTAGATACCCTTTATGGGTTCACTCGAAGCTTCCCGTAGGCCTTAAACATATTTGCTCCATCAGATAAGAATTTACCATCCAAAATGAATTTCAATTAGGTTATCTTGGGTATGTTATGTTATTATCAAAGATTTGACTGCGCGAATGCGCAATGGTTTAAGTGGTCACGCGACGATAAATTTTGAGATTCACAAATAGTTGTTCAGAGTCTGGGTGCACGTTGTGTCCGTTGTTTGAATGTTTGTAAAGTCTCCCGCGACACATGATTTATTTCTATTGCGAGTGTTGTCTTTTAAAAATAAAAGGTATTGAAAGATTTAGCCCCATGTTTTGAATAACAATGCGGTCACCTTTTTAGAGTTCGGAAAAACTCTTATACAACAGCTTTGTCCGTCCGTCTGTCTGTTATACAACTTTCAACTCAAGAACCGTAAGAGCTAGAGACTTGCGGTCAGCGCCATTCGACTCAGCATAGTCGATATACCCCCGAAATTACTATAACCTTTGACCTCTGACCTCAAGGTCACGTGGCATCACGTGACCTTTGCATATTAATTGAACCATTTTTTTCGAACTCTAAGATTTACGGCAATTCATTGCCGTTTCTCCCTTATTAGTTATTATATATCGCAATAATTTTATATTTTTAATATTAATCAGCCTGATTTCAAAAGCGGCATATTGAAGATATTTGCGATATGAAAAACAAATTGAAATCGAGTCTATTTGTAAATGTTTGAACCCAAAACATTTTAGAATGTTATTGGGTCGGTCTTGATAGAAACATTCAGAATCCTATGAACTATAAGCTATACAATTTTAATTTCATTCTGTTTGCATAATCCAAAAAACTATAATAATGAATCATAAGTTTAACACCAAATTACAGATTTCCAATAGAACAAATATGTTATCGTTTATACCAATTACCATATTGTATTGTGATGTGTAAACTATATATGTGTTATGAGTGGATGTATGTGTTTATGTCTGTGTGTGTATACATTTATCTATACATGTACATATATTTAATTAGTTCAAACTTTACCTAATTACGTATTTTCTCCTTACTGAATGTTGCTCTATAAAACTCCGTCAGCGTGCTATGGAATAAGTCTTTATCTAGATTATGAACCAACGTTGAAAATATATATAAAAATAGAATTAATAGCTTTTATTAGCATAAATTAACTAGTACTAGCGGTCGCCCAGTGGTCGAAATTTGCCATATTTGATCAGTATTAAGGTTTTATTGTCTATAACTATAACCTTATAATCACATTTCATTTAGATTTCGCCGAGGCTATACAGGTTAATTTACCTATATTTTACAAACAAATTATTATTTACTTAACTATACTCTTTCGTTGGCCATTAAATTTTTATTAAGGAATGTAACCATAATTACGAAGAATTGTACATCAACCGAACAATACCGAAATACTAATGCGATTCGATTTAACAATAACGCGATTCGACTGCATGTGTCAAATGCATGGTTGTGTGCGTGTAGTGCTTTTTCATTAATTTAATGTATTTCTAAAGCATATTGTACAAAAATATTAGGATTCGCCACTCCTTCTTCATATAAACTTTAACTGTGTACCAAATTTCATACTCCTCCGTCCGCGCAATTTTTGTAAAAAGGGGTACAATGTTTTTGCGTCACCTATTAATATATAGATAACTTTGTTGCTTTAAGAATAAAACAAAAAGTTAACTTTAATAAAGTTTCTCTCTATACCAAAACACAAAGCGTGCGAAATTGATTAGCCAGTTCTCAGTAAAGCCTTGCCTTTTGATCTACGCAGCCATTTGATTGATAGTTTAATTAATGTTTAGTTTTTACAGTAAAATAATATCTATATAAATTCTTCATTTAAAACAATAATCTTGTTAATGCTATCATATGTAGCCAGTCACTGATCGTGGGTGGTGACGTGGGTTACTCTGCCATTTTTGCCCCTTCAACCACTAGCACGATTGTTTGAGTGAAATCACTTTTTATTTCGTAAGGCTTTTTAGGCGATTACGCCTACGAAATAGATGTTTCGAGTCTGACAGGTATTCCTGTCAGACTCGAAACATCTATTTCTGGATCACGCAAATTATTATCGTGTGGGAATCGAACCCAGAACACTGTGGCAATAACAAGACAACCACTTAAACTATCACGCTATCTGTACAGTCAAATCGAATCGTTAGCAAACTGTCACACAGTCTTACACTTTGAATTCCATCCTATTCGGCTGTTCCCACTAAAACTCAGTATGACATTCTCGAGATCCCTGTCCACGTGTTCATAATTATGTATATGATATGCTTGGCATGTTTTTAGTTCATTCCTAAAACAGCAATGTAATGGTAATTACGAAACGTTACGGGCTGAATATTATTTTACGGAACCGAAAAAAGAAAATCAAGTTGTATGAATTTAAACTTACAAGTTTTTCGTAATAAGGCAGTGGTCCGATCGCCGACGATGAACGAGAAACGAGTAGAACTATAAACTATAAACGAGTTGACGATCAGCGGGAAGCGAGTGTGTAGTTTCGATAGTTTTGTCGCCGGGCTATAAGCGAGTGTGCAAGTGCGACGAGCGATTACTCGCGCCACTCGCCCGCGGTCGCTCAGTCCTGTGCAAACCTGCGCGCGCGACCACAAATTTTGCATCCAAAATCGTATTTGTTTCCCTCTCATTTTCTTCTGTTTTTTTAGAGTTGCCGCTGCCACTACACAAACACTATCGTAAAATACATTGTCGTCGTCGTCTGAACTAGATAACAATGAGAGTTGGAATGGTTTGTTGATATCCATACTTCTACTTTCAAAGCCTGTTAACTGTTTAGAAATGATCAAGCGAGCGAGCTGAACGAGTATCGCTGAGCAAGTTTATTTTTGAAAGCTCTTGTCGCTCAGCGACAAAACTAGTAAAGTGAGTCGTCGCCAGCAGTGTGAACAGTCAAAGAGCAAATTTTAATATATGCATCTCTTTCGTTTACACGGAATGTATATTAATTGTGCGTTTCTTGAGAGAGAAAATCGCCGATAGTTAGTCGTTTTCTCGCCGGCGGTCGGACCACTGCCTATAGTGGTCGAAAAGTTTTCAAAAAACTCCCGAAGATTAGGTTTTAAATTAACCTAATCAAAAACAGAATCTTTGTCGACCACTATAATATTCAAATCTAGTAATTCAAACTTTCAAATTATTTTTATTCTATTTTTCTAATAAATGTTATAAAATAACTTATTTATAAGTTTTATTTATTGTACAGTCAAGAACTCGTGAAGCCTAACACGTTGGACTCTGTACGCTGTAGATGTAAGGCTCGTACTACAAGTGAAAGCTTCATGTGCTCTCGACTTTACCTACAAATTACAATTCATACTTTTCTCATTCTCCATATCAACTTGCTCCCCTCTTGGACCATCGGCTGGCGACGCCCTTGTATATTTGCTTTACACGCTCTCATTAATAAGTAATAATATAATTGTATTCTTTGACATTTTTGATATTTTCTAATAAACATTACTAACACTGAGCATTTCTGTAGCATTTATTTTGACATTGAGATATTTATTATCTTCAAATGATAACATATATTATTAAATAATTTATGACACGCCAAATAAAAAATGTTGCATCCTGCATAGCTGAATATAGAAGCACTATACATTTTCTGTAGCACCTCTGTATCCCACCTATATCTATACTTATAATAAAACTGTAGAGAGGTCAATTCTGTACATTGAATATATATTCAAAATGAATATTGGGGGATGAATGGTGATCGATACTGATGACAAAAATGCAATCAGTAAATTTTTTGTCTGTCTGTCTGTCTGTATATGCACGCATGGGTCAAAAACTACTGAAGGGATTTTAACCAAACATGGTACGATTGTAGTCCATACTCCTGGGCAGGTTATAGGCTATATAACATAACGCTAAGACACATAGGAGCTGAGCAGTGACGATAAATTTGAAGCAAGTCGGACGAAAATGCGCTTTCGAGCTCTTATCCTGGCATACGTTGATCATACACCAAAAGTATGTATTACAAAGATGATGGTCTTCAAAAGATCTACAAAAAATATCTCAATAGTATATATCTATCTTTTATAAATTAGCCACAATAACGTGTTTAATCGTTAGGCATTTCTTCAAAGTGTATTAAATACATAAATATATTGTATTTCACATAGATACATCTTTATCAAACTCCCATATTCAAAAAGTACACTTTAATATTTATAATATAAAAAAAAAATTATAGGAATCGGTTTATAAAAACAAGATATAGATGAAATAAAACTTCCAAATCTCGCCGCGCCAGTATGGGTACGGCTATACGGATGATTGTCGTTTAACGCGCGAAACGCCCATCCGCTGCATTTATAAAAAGGCGGGGGCGCTCACGCGCCGACTTCACTCACATTTTGTTTGTTTGGTTGAACGCGGTAATCTAAGGAACTACGGGTAAAAATTAGAAAATATTTCAGTGTTGGATAGCCCATTTATAGAGGAAGGCTATATAACATCACGCTACGACCAATAGGAGCGGAGCATAAATGAAAAATATTGCAAAAACTAGGAAAATTAGGTCAGCTAGTTCACAATAAATTATTATTCTTATTATTACTGAGCTGGAACCATTTGGACACACTGCACAACATTTTCTTTATTTTTGTTAACTTTTTCGTATTTTCTTCTTGTTGTATGTTAATTTGTTGTGTTTTTGTGTCTAATAAATTATTTTTCTTTCTTTCTTCCTTTCTTTCTTACTATCAGGGAAGCTTTAGTCCCGGTGAAACAGAGTGTAATAAATTCTGCACTATAGTCAAGAGATTGCTTAACTATATTAAGCTCTCTTTTATAAATTAAATAAGGGCTAATGAAGCAGAATGTAGAAGCTCTTAATAAAAGTGGGGAATGTTTTAATTACGTTACAAGCCTGCTTTCTCATTCATATCTCACAAACTTAAGCAGCTACTGTGAGGGAAATAAATTTAGAATAAGAAATATAACAAAATAATATAGATAAGCCACTGTTGGTCGGAGTTATGTATGGTTTCCATGTACATATATTTAAAATTCCTTTGTTTTTCTTTATATTTTTACATGTCTGGAACTAATAAGAAATACGTTAAGAGTGTCCATTTATAACGACGTACAAACAAAAACAATCTCATAACTACATATATTAATAACGTCCTTGTATAGTACGGTACCACACACCTTTTGATTAATACGATGCTATTAAATGATACGAGGAGATAGAATAGAGAATAATATATGTTTATTATTGATTAAGTTCTAATGCTAAGTACAAACTGATAGAAAATGATATAACGATAGTGAGTTACACGCGACGCGGTTGATGACCGGTAGTGAACAGATTTTTATATATAGGTAAATAATGAATTACGAATGCGTTATGGCGAAAATGCTGACATAACATAAAGTAATTTTGCAATGTACGGTTGCACCGTACAGTCCTTACTACCTTACTAATATTATAAACGCGAATGTATGTTTGTTTGATACGCTTCACGCCTTAACTACTCGACTGATCATTATGAAATTCCACATACATATTGTCAGGGGTACAGATGATGACATATTATCCAGGGAAAAGTACTATGCCTGAGGGTTAAGAAAATTTGCGCGAGCAAAGCCGCGGGCATAATCCTGTAATATATACAAACAAATTGTATATAATAAGGCTAACCTAAATATAAAAAACGAATAACAAAATTTGAAAACCTTTTATGTAACGAAGTTATACATTATTATTTTAAAAATTGCTTATTTTACATCAATTTAGCTCTTTCGGGATTGCAACATTTTATCCTAGTCGCAATTTTTAGGGACGAAGTGACCACTGAAACCGCTGTGTTATTTGTTCAGTTTAGTCTATCGCAATGATATTAGTGCTTATAATTACTAAAAGCACAGTCAAAATTATTTGAATGACCATGAAAACTAATTCTAAAGTTAAATAGAAATGCAGCTTACTTGTCAAGGATAGGTACCCTTGTTAACGAAACTGCACTTCTATTATCAAAACAACAGATAACCTTGTGCATGTATAAGGCGCAATTATTTTCTATAAAATTGTTGCTATACTTTCTTCGGGACGACGCTTACCTCATTAAAAATGACCTATAAAGTAAAAACATGGACGCGCAAACCTTAGGTTAATATGTATAATAATATTTTATCACGTTATAATATTTTTAGTATAAAGTAAAAGTTTTAAGTGCCTTGCTAATCTTTGGTGTACGCAAGGTATTTGTGCATCCTGGATTCAATTCTTGGGTTAAGCAATGGGTTATTGTTTTCTTTCGTAATCAGTAGCTACTACAAATTTCGGTCAATGCCAAAATTGTCCCACAAAAGGCAATAAACTTGCCCTCCATTACGCGCGTCTAAGATATTAACTGGTGAAATGTAGGTATGCGAAACCACTGCCTTACCTTTTGCGACTTAAAGACGAGTAACTACTCGTATGTTATGTTATACTCAATTTCATCCGATATTCGGATATCACAAGAGCTCTTGTTAACACGTGAAGTGATTAACTGAACTGGAGTCACTAGGGAAGTATCGAAGCATCCTCAGTAACGTGAAATTTATACCTCAATATCCTGCCGAGCACCTTCTCCATCGATTCACCGACACTTGTAATACATATAAGGCACTTTCTCGTTGCAAAGGAATTTAATCCGATTTTCACGTTCAAATTACTTTATTATAAACTTGATAACACCCATATATATTATACTACATAATGCTTTAAAGAAAATCTAAGCACTAACTTATGTCTGTAAAATAATTATAAGACAATACATTATTATTATTATTAAAATTACATATTGTATACAAACACATAGAGATGCATTAAACTTATTTAACATAGACAAGTATTGACAAGTATATCATCTTATAATGTTTATTATAATTAGTGAGATTAATATGCAATAACATATCATACATTAATGGTATTATTATAATTAATCTTATTGTTTATCATTTATGATAAGTAACATTATATAGTAAAAAAGTATTAATATGGGCTATATTTTGTATAGCATGAAGTATAATAGCAGCGATCTAGTTCAACGGTATGTTTTAATGAAGATACCAACTGTGTATGGTATCTCTATTAGAATTCTTGAGTTCAGTTTCACAATGAATTAATTATGTTTAAAACCTGCTTAGAAAGTAAGGGAAAGAGAAAAGGAAACATCTGTATCTGAGAGTTCCTCATGACATTGTCGAAGATGTGGAAGTCAACGAACTCCCGCTGCACGCTGGGGCAACGTGGTCAGACTATGGACAGACTCCCTTCATAACCATCAAATCAAGTATCAAAACAAAAAATAATAGTTACCATTTTGGCCTCTATAATCTCTTTCTGAAGAATAACTTAGATGTTATTTCAATTAAAAGAAGTAAAAGATAAACTTGAGGGACAACAGTTCGTCACAGACGGTTAAACAAAATTTTGGGTCTCTTTTGTCGTTAACATCGCAAAATATTTAGCAAATATTTAAAAGAAAGACGGCCTCCGATTTTCCCGAATGGAACATCATATTTATATATTATCATTTAATATTATTTTTACCTTTTATTCGATAAGTTTATTAAAGGAATTTTAAAATGGCAATAAAGTAGCACGGGCGAAAAGGAGAATATTGATGGATTAAGATGACTGAAAGGAATGAACAATCGAATGACATCCAATGGAGATAGATGGAAGGGAATACATACTGCATCGGCCTCAAGTAATATAAATTGGTATAGATCGGAAAATGATGAATGAGACATTTTCCTTAGTTGAAATGTAGGAAGTGTTTTTGTACAATTATGCCTGTCAAAATAATTGATCTGTCTGCTACATTTTATTACGGAGAAATCTTCACATTTCAACTTTTTTACTCATACTAGTAAGGATGTACTATGTAGTTAATGCAGTATTCTTAAGTGCGACATTTGACTCATGATGTGTTCTATGCCTGAAAGAGACTAATTTTTATAAGCCTTTCAATTAGATTAAGAACTGCGCTTGTTATATCACATTAGCCACGCCCCTTATTACGTGTGTGTATGTAGCCGTGTAAATTGTCAGTAAATTACGTCGTCACCGCACCCTTTGCAGGCAGATGCTGTTATATTATTTTGTCCAAATTCATAATTCAACATTGTATGTTACACTTCCAGAAGTAGTATAGCTGGGTTCAGCAATAAGTGTCAAGTAGATTGTGATCTTAACTGCCACCTGCTGTCCACACATGTCTTATTTATAACTACAGTGGATGCCGGATGAAAGTGCATTCAGTATCTACGGTTAAATAAACGGTCGATAATTTAGTTTTATCTTCTCTAAGTGAGATTGGATTTACTATAACAGTTCAAAAGGTAGCTCGGTCCTTGTGACCTTTGGTCACCAGACGCTATTAACAGTTAGTCCATTGCCTCTCACTTTTATTCATACTTTGTAGATAACAAAAAATGAGGAATATTGAACATTATATTTTTATGACGTCATTACGGACGTTCACGAAAATATACAAAATCTTAAGTTACTTCCATTTTTTGCCCTCTTGATTTGCACAGTTTTTGTGACAAAAGAATAAACACAGAGGTCTAACGTCCGATTTCTCTGTCTAGTACAATACATTCGCTTGGGCTTTTGTTCAGCGAGCAATCAGCGGCACAATTAGCATTATTTGCCAACATTAATCACGTTGCCTCGGGAATGCCACTAATCATTTAAGCGAAGTTTTTACGAACCAAGTCACAATTACATATTTTGAAAGTTGTCTTGTAAATTAGTATGGTTATTGGAGGTATGCAGTCGTGTTTGCCAAACGTAATAAATATGGACTGCTGAGATAAAGAGCCGCATCAATTACGATCCTAATTATAGGTTGACTCAACGCGGTATTCAGTGGTGACCGACTGCATTATTTGACAACCAAGTTATGACACGTTGGGCATATTTATTTTAATTGCCGTTTCTAATAACTGCTTGGATGGTTCAATGATTTTATATTTTTTTTATCCCTTGTTGGTTACTTCTTCAACGCGACGCGGCGACGTAAGGAATAGCTTCTGTGTATTGATATATATATATGTTACTAAATGGTTCTTTGAGTCATTAATAGTTGTTCCAGATTTAGACATTTATAGTTTCTTATATTTCACACCTGTATATCAGCTCGAGCAGACTACGACTGAGTGCTGCATGGCTGAGTATTATCTAAAAGAAATATGGGACTTTAAGATCGGTCTGAACTTAAGCGCAAATATATGCCACACAATAAGTGAAGTGAGTAATTTCCATGTCTATAAAACTATCTGCGGCACAAAGGTTTTTATTAGTTAAGATGATACTTGGCATAATACCTGTTTTCTACATCTTAGAATATCATGAATATGTAACCTAGACGATGGCCGATATTTTAAAATTATTTACTGAATATTTTAAGCTAATTAAATTTCATCAAGGTTCCAGTAAAAGACCTATCCAAGCTATTTGAACTAATACGAATTATATACACAGAACGAAAACCTTTTATATACACGATGAAATAAGATTTAAGCTTTCTTAGTAGTAAGCAGATGGTTGATAGAAAATGTAGCAAAACGACTGTATTTTATTTAAATTAAATTTCAGCTACAAATTCAACAAACCTTTTCAATAGACCGATGAAAACTAGCGAGCGACCAAATCGTCTCGACCTCAAAGTGCGCATACAAGGTCGATTTGTAAAAAGTACATGACTGATATACTACAACGATATATTTTTAAAAGCTTCATATAAGCTTCATCTTCATCTTTAACATGACATCATTCGTGCAAAATCCGGTTCAGATTATCTCAATAATAGGATCTAGTTAAAATTATCATCATGGAAATACAGAAAATGAATTACTGACTACCTATTGTATTGAAACAATCAATACTTAACCAAATAAACTAACGATCGTTGTAGTGGTGGTTTTAAATCCCATCCATTGCATTACCGACTTGAATCCACTCCTGCCGAAAGCATTCTATCTTAGCCGGAGGAGATAACAAGAATGCTAGTAATTTGTAAGCCAAATTGGTAGTCATATTTATACCGAAATTTCGCATCGTTGTCTAGCCGATACATTGCCGGCGTCCGTGCTATATGCGTGTATACCAAGAAAGACCTAATAGAAAAATCCAACATTCTTTGTTTGTCCTACGAACGCAACCTGTGCACGATTGGCCTAGATAAAGTCGTGCTTAAAGATTATGTGATTCTAAATCAAATTTGCGATATCACGGTACAGCTACACATATAACCAATAGAAGCCATGTGAAGTCCTTGTAACATCTTAATCTGGGCGCGCAGTGAGAAGACATACGAGTACAACTCAATTTGAACTGAAGCGTGTTCACGTTATGTGTTCACTGTTTCGAGTAAGAAGTCTTTTGTATGAAGCGTGTATACCTGCATTACGTAGGTACTAGAAGTATACAAGTTTCATACAAAAGACTTCCTGTCGCACACGGCGTTTTGAATATGGATAGAATTTAAGTAAAACTTTTATTTCACCGAATACAACTTTTATTTAAAACTGAACGCGCTCTTTATTCAGCTTACTCCTGAGATATAATAAAATACAGAGTAATATAAATTGAAAATTTTCGAGTATATTTAATAACTAGATTTTCGTTACGATACAGCAAATTTAATGCTACATTATCACATTATGTACGTGCGAGAAGAGAACAATGAATCATAGCAAGTTTTTACCTAAATGTTTTAGAAGGTGTCTTAGATTCCGACATATACTTTTACCTAAATGTTTTAGGTGTCTTAGATTCCGACATATACAAAACTCAATCATTTTATATGTTCTTTATTTTTACGATTTAAAATTAAATTAACTAACATTATTTCTGTGGCTTGAAAGCCACAGAAATAATTTTAGTTAAGAAGCTCTTAATTGCTTTCGGTTTTGTTGTGTAAAGGGTGCCAAGTGCAGCAACATTTAAAAAAAATAAAAAAATACAACAAGATGATTTATTTAACTAAATGTACCTTATTAAAAGTGGCAAAAATAATAATTCATTCCATTATTTTTCTTCAAAATAACCAATTAGTAATGACATAATAATAATAATGACATAATGAATTATATCTACGTTTATCGTATATGTCAGGCTGCAACCATGTAAATATACGATACAGTAAAATGGTCGTACTTCGCTCCCCTATGGGTAATTATGCTCCTCTGTTTTATCGCCTAATTTGTTATTAGGAAATAATTATAAATAAATAAATAAATAAAAAAAGTCTTTATTTTCCTTCACAGCAGGCATCTTAAAAACTAGATAGATCTATGACAAGATGGTTACTTATTATGCAATTTGTGAAGGACTGGTGCTAGAAATAGATATATAATATCTGTGCTACTGGTCACCAGGCCCATCAAGTTGCAGGTTGCAGGTTGCAATTATGTAATCAGGCAAGCGTAAATTTACTCCTAATACTTTCACAGTTGAGATTGGTTGACAATTGTATCTAGGAGCAAAGATACCCATGTCAATGGGTAACTTTGCTCCTTATTCATTGTTTTATATACTATATAATAAAATACTTCATAATGTTGATTTACCAATAAAAATGTGGTAGATAAAATGTTCTTCTTTATATAAATACTTCTGACTATATTTTTAATTAATAATTTAAAAAAATATTCATAATTTCCTGAATTTGGAGCAAATTTTGGAGCAAAATAGGACCATTTTACGGTAATTATAAGAATAGCAATGACAACACAGTAGGTGACAGTGTGCTTGACATTATAATAACGTAAATGTTTTAATGCGTTAATTAATAATAATAACGGCTTGCCTTCACAGTCTAGCTGGAGTGGAAACCCAAGATCGCTCTCGGTATGAGTCCTGAGGGCACTCTTGCGTCCGGCTCAACGCAAGCCAGAGTTGGGACTGGCTTGCGTTGGTCGGCCGGCCAGAAGGGCCGAGACTAACCAAGGATTATCCTTGAGTGGTTCGATGGTGCATTCAGGGATAATCATCGGTGGACAATATATCATACAAAGTAC
The DNA here is from genome assembly GCA_963564715.1 of Catocala sponsa. Lineage (NCBI taxonomy): Eukaryota > Metazoa > Arthropoda > Insecta > Lepidoptera > Erebidae > Catocala > Catocala sponsa. Next base: position 16,330,886 of record OY751335.1, on the reverse strand, counting down.
ATCAAAGTGTTTAAAGGGCCTCTTACAGTGTTGGATAGATATAACCTCTGAATATAAAAATGACTATACCTTTTTTTTGTGGCTTCGTAATTAAAAAAATTCTTTCTCATTACGATTATACTGTGTAACCCCTATCATTCCAACATTTTTTCATTTCAAGACGCCGCAAATCGATGTCAGGTAAAACGTTCTACAGAAACCTGCCATTGTTCTTTATTACATTTATTAAATTGTAAAGTTATGTTCGACACAGGATTCGCATAATTATGTCAGTTTGATTTTGATCGTTCCACGAAGTGGAACATAAATATGTTGCTATACATGTACTTGTACATGGTATAAATAAGTTTATTTATATAATATAAAATCAAGCGTTCATCATAACATTTAATCGTATCATGGTTAATATCTAAAGTTAATTTATGATAATTAATTAGCACATTCTATTTTTAAACGGGTACCCAACCGTTTACAGTTAGGTATAAAGCACTAATTATTGTTTGTGTTATTAAGCGTTGCGTACATACCTGTTCAAAGTCAGCACGCCACTTAAACATAGAGCACTCTAACTGGGTAAATGTCTCCTGTAGCACTTGTTGTGTTACAGATTCCCTAATAGCTGCTCTATTAGCTGGAGACCAGCGGTCTAAATCCTACCTTTTGCAGAACCTTTAATATGATACCCCTTTTTTACAAAACGAAATTTTCAGATAATACCAAATCTAGGTCTGGCAATTGGGTGATGTAAGATTACTATTCACTAAACCACTAATGCTTAATCTCAACGTGTCAAGGATAAACCACAGGATATCTAAAGAAATGGGTAAACCAAAGTTCTCAGCTGATGCCTACCTGAGACTAACTCACCTAACATGCATATTGGTATGACATCAAGGTACCATTTCTAGACTACATATTGACGATAGGTAAACAACCAACACTACTATTTTCGGCCACCCATGACCTGATGAACCCTTTCAGTCGGCTGTTACGACAGACAGGCATCGTAAGATACCGTAGTGGTATTCTCTGCCCGAAAGTGCAAGGTTGCGCATTAATAGTTTGATGTTGCAAGGTAACCGTTTTCCATCACCATCCGTGTGTTTATTTGTATGATTTAGTAGAATGAAATACTACAATTCATTGAGTACTCGTGTGAGGTACCTAAACTTTGTGGCACAGATATCAAACGCAATGTACAGCACTTGTGGCTCTAAAACTAATTAATCAGCCTTTCATAGTCCACTGCAGTTGTCACGCTTTTGCTAACTTTCGCCTTCGTGTGCGACTCTGCAATATTAAGTATGTGCAAACCAGAACTAACACCATAAAGGAGAATTATATTTTTAGCTCCTATATTTTTAATAATGCCCTCCAAGTCACTTGTAAAATAAAAATCTTTACCATTCGTATAAGCATTTGAGTATTTCGTTATTTTGCGCTTTCTATTATATCACTTTCCTTGATAGTACGTATATAGAAACGTAACAACATTTAACATGGTTTCAAATAAACATAGCTAGATATTTATACAATTTTTGGATTGAAAACTTCTTTAGCGGCGTTGTGCACTTTTTATGTGATGGGTAAAAAATGTTAAACTCGCGTCAGGACACGTGACCTGACCGAAAATTCGTAAGACGGAGGTAGAATTGGCAAACTCGGGTCAGGACACGTGACCTGATCGAAAATTCGTAAGACGGAGGGAGAATTGTCATGTTTGTGTACGATAGCGCAATAAATGAATATTGTATTTTACCACATAAATGATAGTACTTTTATACTGATCATTAAAGCAATTCGTGCAAAATTATTCCCTAACCATTCCAAAATATCAAAAATGCACAACGTTAATATTTAAGTTTTCACTTCTGCCGGCACTCCCGGAGTGCAACCCGTTGATTTATTTTTTGTTTTTTTATTTTCACACGGCAAAGTGATTTTAACAGACCTGATGGAATGACCAATTACAGTCCAGAGACAGTGACAACGAGGAGAAGATAGATGTCTTCTAGCCGTAGTCAGTGTCAAGCCGGTCTGACCAGATGCTTCTTCACGCTACGTTTGAAGGACCCAATGTCGTAGAAGGGAGGGAACACATGTGCCGGAAGACCATTCCAAAGTTGTATGGTACGGCATAAGAAGGAATTGCTAAACCTTTTGGTGCGAGACGGGATTGTGCTAACCGTCCATCCGTGGTTACGAAGACCGGCACGTGTGGTTCTCAAAAGAAAGGGGGTGGGATGAGGTCAAATAACTCTTGGGAACATTCGCCATGATAGAGGCGATAGAATACGCTAAGGGACACAATGTATCTACGAAGTTGTAGCGGTTCGGTGTCCTTCGTCTAAACACAAAGACCAGACACGCCAGCCACTTCAAGGGACTCGGGGGATTGCACGTTCTCTGCTACCTACAGTTGTGTTCCTATCTAATAGAATTGATCCAAAAAATATCTAGACAATTTCTATCTACACCTTTTTTAGTAAAACTGTAACAGCTTTTTCAAATATACGATTCTACGAATTCTAATTCAGTTCACTGACTATGTATGTTACATTATGCTAAGGTATGCGATTTCCTTTTGAAGATAATAGGAAACTGTTGGAATGCTAAAATAATATAAGTCTCTATATACTTCGATGAAACTATAACGACGCTGTGTCTGCACATCGCAAGTATATGTGGAAAACAACTTGTTCACTTTTAGGTAAGTCTGATCACAAAATAATGGTATATAGATTTTTCTTTTGTACGTCTATCTTTCTGTTTATTGCTACGAGATTATGGCAACTTGGAATTTAACCTTAAATGTAATAATTTATCATAACCACGTTACCACTAATTCCGCATACATAGTTATCGAACTATGTAATGTCGTGGACAAACTTAGTTTAAGCAAAATTGTAACGTAGGTATATATTAATGGCCCAAGTGGACGAAGTCACGAGTAAAGTCTTGTAGATCTATACAATTCCGTATTCTCGTATCGCACTCTAGAGACACGACGGAATTGTCTACTTCAGCTAGTCGGCCCTAATGCAACGTCCAACGACATTCTCAGCACCGTTCATAAAACTATTCTAGAAACAACGAACACGTAGCTAGAGAGCCCGTGTACAAATACTTGATGAAACAAATCACTGAATTCTTTAATAGAATGAAACGTAAACATTTACCTAATGCTTGCTTACGAGTGGATTGCGTTTACATCGTCACTTTGAGTATGTCTAATGGCATAGAAACTGCGCCAACATAAAATATGTACCCAATCGATATCTAACAAATCACGATTACTTATGCCATTTTCTTTGTATGTAGCTTAACATTTGCGAGTATAAACGATTATAAAATACACTGCTTTGTAGTTATGTTGTTGTGAAACTACTTTCCCACGATGCACTTTTTACATCTGTTGTATTTGTCAGTACAGAAGTATATAACTGATAACTGATGTAAGATCTGATAATTTTAACTATCTATCAAAACCGAGACTTTATATAAATACATGATGCCATTTATAAATTCAGTTAATATGTTAGAATAAAATAAAACATAATACTTAATATGTAACCTCTTCATCGCTATTTGAAATCTTATTTATACCCAGTTAACCCCTAAAATAACCTTAAGTATTCCAGCATAATGGATTTCCGTCTGCTGTCGAAATTTAAAAAATTCTCCATATTGTGTTGTGAGTAGAATGAAATCCTTCAGAGCTTTGAGGATGGAATACATGTAAAGTATTTTACTCTAAATATGGGATTTAATACAATGTCTACGTACTCATAGTGGATTGCTTCATGGTAATACCAATATGTTCAGATGCCTATAATGCTTTTGTACCCAGACTTAAACTCAATCCATAAGTTAAGTTACTTACAAGCTAACTTGCCAATATACATGTATACATATATACTCTGAAAACAATTTTATCCAACACATGTCTGCTGTGGAGCATCGAATTATGAAAACGGTGTATAGGTATTCCCATTTGTTAAGCCGCAGGTGCACAATTTTACAACTTTACCTTTACGTGATTAAAGTCATGCCAATAATACTTCGTTAAGGTTGACAACTGTATATTATTGTGTGATGAATCGATGCATAAAATTAAACATTCCAGGGCGATTAAGGTGATTGATAGGAAGCGTCATATGTGATTAGCATACCAAAGAAATGTTGCGATTGTTCAAAGCTCGGAAACACAATGTTAACGTAGCGTGTGTTACGAAATAATCCTTTTCTAGTGGTCTCAATCTGAAAATATGAACAAGAATATGTAAAATACCTCTCTTTCGCTCGATCAATTCAACTTTAATGGAAAATTTAACTTACATGTGTAATTTATATGTTTAAAAAGAGAAATATATACAGAATCGTCATTGCGCACTTTTTTACTTATGCCTCCATGATAGAATTACTAAATGTCCTTATTTTACTTAACAATTAAACTAAATCAAAAATCTAAAGAAATATTTACCTCAATATATAACAATTGCGTCAACATAAATTATGCACGAATGCGTTTACACAAATATTACTTATGTTCTTTTTTACAGCAGTTATCTATTATTTTGATGCGTTTAATAATAATATAATATAATAATATTCTACCACATACACACAACACCATCTAGCCCAAACTAAGCAGAGCTTGTACTATGGGTACTAGACAATGGATAAACATACCTACATATATACTTTTTTTTGTAAATACATACATATTATACATAGAAACACCCAGACCAAGACAAACATTCATGTTCATGCACACAAATGTTTGACTTGTGCGGGAATCGAACCCGCGACCTCAGGCGTGGCAGTCGGTTACACTAACCACTACGCCATAGAGGCCGACATTTATTATGATACAGATGATATGACTACGATACGAAAGAACCCTGTTGACCAATTACTATCTAACATCATGTTAGGATGTTACCGGCCCTAATTCCCCACTTATAAATATGTAAGCGAGAAAAACCGTCAGTCTATTCGCCTTTGAAGGTTATTGCTTGAATATATTTACTTATAATTAAAACAAACATTTGTTTGTCGTTATTTTTGCTTTCGCAGAATAAATACCGCAGCTTCATAGTATGTGCTCATTTTGTTTTTGTTTATGATCAAACAATTATCTTTAATGTTACTATACTTTTAGAAATATTACGTAAACGTAAAATAATACTATATGAAAAACACAAGTACCTGTTTCGCATGAAAATCAATTAAATTAATTAGCAATACTGTGTTTAAAATATATAATAATTTCTACTATTAAATAATTATGTATTTGATCACAGGACCGATTTATGACAAAATTTGGTATTTGGTATACAGTCCTTTAAAAATATTTTTATGTCATGCTTAAAAATATGAAATATTTTATAAAAGAATCATAATGAGCATCCGCTGGGAAATCTGACATTATGAGAGTCAAAGTAACAAAAAGTCCGTACTATTGTAGGTACCGCATGCACGTCGGAGACTCAAAATTGAAGAGTATTTTAAAGTTTATCGAAAATTATATTATTTTGTCTGGAAATAAATGTTTAGACTTTGAGAAATCAGCTATTTCCCTAAACGCATATCATATTTAATTTGAATGGTTATCTGCAACATACTACATAATAATTATGTAACTAAAACTAACACTATCATGCATTTGTTAATACTCGAAAGAACCACAATAGTAAGAAATCAGCTATAATATATGTACTTCCTCTATTAATCAACATGCTCGGATATATTGATATCCGACATATATCGATGTCAAATTTGCTAATACTACAAAGAAGCCTCGCTGCAATGTTTAAGGGCAGAAAATCTTCTAAATCTTTTTCTGTCAGTACACCGTAACTTCTGAAGGAGGTCTGCAATCGTTTGAACAACAGGACCATCATCTATGGAAAATAAAAAACCCGTAATCAAACTTTAAACTTGAGTCCAAAGCATTTCGATTCCTAAAAGCGTACCCTAACATAAAAAAAAAACTTGATGGACAACCGTCAACTGACATGACAATTTAGCTGATACAACGCCGTCTAATATCTCACAGTAAAATGACCCACAACATATTTGAGAATCACGTTAAAAGTGCGATCTTACTACGTCTGCTACGTCACGTAGAAGTGATAAAGCAAAGGCATTTCAAAATTGCTCCCTAATTGCATGGGAAATTTGCCGAGATAACTGAATTATGTGCCTCGTTAGAATGCTCTTTCGTGTCGTCTATTTTCGAAAAACGATACTTCCTAGTCATTACTCGGGAATCAATGCTGATGAGAAGGCCGTACTAAAACCGCAACACAGCGCGATTTGACAAGTCTCGCTCTTCAACAATCTATATTTTGTTGTGATGTAATTATCTCGCTAGATGTAGGTATTTACCTGAATATCGTCGGTTAGCTTCGTTGGATAATCGGAAAATCTTTGCGAAAATTGTAGGAGGATTGCATTGGACCAGCTTTTCAGAACCTTGGGTATATGCAGATATGTATCTATCTGCTTAACGAAAAACGCAGGCAGTGGTGTATTACACGCACATTTCGTCTGATATGTTTTAAGTCCCATGTGGTAACGTATCTGTTGCCTACGGTTATTGTTAATTTCTTAACAGAAAAACCCAATAATACGTTGTCCCTGAGACCTTAGACAGCAGCCACAATCACTATCGCTCCTACATCGAGGTTGCCAAATCAGATTTTAATTGGATTTTTATTATTTTGCACAATATATTCCCTTTCATGCGTATGTACCTAGAGTGTGTGTCTTGGTTATATTCCTTATAAACTAGTTTTCTAGCTAAAATAATATCAAAGATTATAAATAATTATAAAGTAAAATTTATAAAGAAGTAGTCTCATCGAAATTAATCATAAAATCATTTTTATTTGTGCCCAAGTAATTTCATGGGTCCACGTAATCCTATTGTAGGATTCGGACTTTGGCCCACTTAGCGCGCTGGTCGCGTATCAGCCGCAGCCGCCTCCGACGTAACCCGCATAGCCATGGTCAAGTAAGAAAAAGCTTCGATATAATTTATCACAAGCAGCCGTCGGTCTTGTGCCAGATAACTCGGGATTGTGATCTTCGATCAACAATTATTGTGCCTAAAATATTTGCACAGTCAGTAATTCTTTCCCATTATTTGCATGAATTGCAAAATCAGCGACCATTTAAAAAGGTAGGTATATACATATTTTGATACTCACCTCACTCGAAGCCTCTTGTAATGCATTATTTACAGTTTGAAAGAATTCTTATATTTAAATCTTGTTACTACCCCATCCTTAGTAAAGATATCAAACTGTGTTAATTAGTAGAGAGCAAAGAATCCATATATCTTTTTTCATAGCGATATTTTATGCGCCGGAGAAAAGTACATCGTTCCTATGTGATAGTTTTAGGTGTTTAAACCATGAGGGGGAAGTGCGGGTAAAAGCTAGTATGAAAATAATAATACTCGGTTGTTGCTTAATAAACATCTACAACCTTTTGAATGGCACTTGCGCTACAAATTGTGCACTCGTGTATTTTGTAAAGATAGATTTACATGTGTGACAAGTAAATATATTGTCTTAAAATCGTTTCGTGTTGGCTTCGGCTGCCTTTTTCCTTAACGTACCAACTTCACGTTTTCCATTGCTTTAAATTACTTGCCTATTTCAAGGGGACCTCTAATTTTGGCCTTTCATTCGTTGTATAGGACTTCCCTTTGTTATTTTTCTGATCGAAATTGTAACTTTTTGATTAGGTGCCCGATTCACGTATTGCACACACGCACCAAACAAGTAGAGTTCAATGATTTGAAGTCACAAACACTTTGTTCAGTTTTTTACACTTTAAATGAGGAGAATAGACTGCCGTCGTGGTCAATTATTTGGTGACAGAACCAAAGAAGCGGCTCGTTGAGAAAATTATCACCCTCTTTTATACACTGTCACTGCATTTCACCTGACAAGTAAGAGTTCGGAGGTTAAACCGACATCTCCTATTCCATTCCTTTTATCCATCTTCACTTTCTTTACATTACCGTTGACGACGTGCGAATAGTATCCTTGATCTACTACTAAACAATATACTTACACACGTATTTACATTGGATATTGTTAATATATAAAACAAGTTACACAATTATTTTGGTACTACCTTTTTTGCGACGTAGCAACCCACTTTATAAATTGAAATTAAAATTCCTTTGCCACATAACGTATACTCAACCCACGCAAAGTCCAAATTAGAATGTTTTTCGCATATACAACCATCAGTGTGCATGTAGATTATACAGTTATATTCATCATGCTGTACAACGTACATGTATAAAACACGTGCCTTTGCCCAAAAAACTGAATATACTCCAATGTTTCGGCATAAACCAAATACTGTGGTTTCGAAATTTAATTTACGTAGAAACATCATGTGTTCGTGACGTGGCTTTAACCCACCATTTCCCTATGTGCATGATAAAACGTAGAACCGATATTTCGCATACTTTCCGTGCTGATGTTAATAGAAAAAATGTAGAACATCATAAAAATATTTTAGTAAAATAAAGCCAACTCTCCCGATCACTTTCAGTAAATAGTTATCAGATTTGAATATGTATATGTATTTCATGTAGGTGTCCTAAATACATAGCCCATTCAAAAACGAATTATTAGCCAGCTGATCCCTATATCTTAGTAGGTAGCACTTACGATGACACTATTTTATAAATTTAGCTTTGCTTCTACCCTAAAATCAGCACGCGTACCTACTACATTTTATCTATCTGGGCTTACTTTAGTAAAGACCATAACCTACTAATGGTACGTAGATGTTTATAAACTGTGTGTGTATGAATAAAAATAGTAACAATAAAATTGGGTTCCATCTACAGGTACCCGGTAATATAGCAACAATTTTTCGTTAAAATATTATTTTAACGGATAAAATTAAGAAACAAACTGACGCCGCTTTATGCTTGATTTGGCGGGGCAACTGCCGTGTTCTGAAGATGCCTTATAACGCGTAAAAAAAAGATCGACACATTCTAGAACCACGTTAGACAAAAAATATTTGCACAGTAGCAGGTGATACTTATGCTAAAAATGATGTACTTCATCATCATTCTTAGCGTAAAGTGATGAAACTTATAAAACAAGCAAAAATGTTTTTCTCCATAGTGATAAACCTACATATACATATTATTATACCAATAATAACTAAGCCGCTCAGCAATGTGAACTGTTATTATAACTACGAAACAATAATTGAGAGTACTTTATTGAAAATGTTGGTGTATTCAAACCAAGTCAAGAGGAAAATTAGAAATCATTAATATTGTGTCTGGTAAATTGTTTTAATCTCAATCAAAATCAAAATTGAACAGTTGAGTGAATAATAGACAAGTTGCGAGTATTATCATCGGTTATGAACTTATGTCTGTCGAATTGTTGCCTGCTCAAGTGTATTTGTCCAGAATAATACTAAAGTTTTATTGACAGCATCATAATACTTTGTTGTATTTCTCTCTACATTATTACGGCAATCGTTCTATTACGTTTGCCTAGAAACTGTTTATACTTTGATTAATACGTATACACTGAGTTTATTTTCTTAAACGTGTTTCAGCTCTCTATTGTGTATTGGCTTTGTACTCGAGACCTGCATCATTGAAATAAAGATTTAAGCTACGATACATTTTATATGTTTAGCTTTGAAAGTCACAGTTGTTGAAATAAGCCTCAGATTAAAATGTCAGGCAATCCCAATGACTTTATTAAAATTTTCACTACTGTATTCAGTAGCAAAAACTTGCCCTATTGGGCATTTATTACGAGACAACCTAATTTCGATACAGATCATGAATATTAAGGACATCGATATTTTCTTACGTAAATTAACATTGTAACAAGCTTTTAAAAAATATTTTAATCCAGCCTATCGTTTTAACACAATATTTCTATTTTATTGTCATTTATTTTAACTTAAATATAAATGCACATACTGAAAAGAATGCATAATGGTGTTCGTTATACAATAACAAAATTATTATCCAATAACTATGGGTCGCAAAATATATTAATTAAATAACTTGTTATTATTCCCTATAAAGTAATATAAAATTACATAACTTAACAACATATAACTCATATATGTAATATTAGTGAGTTAAAGGATGAAGTGCAGACAAAGTAAGATATTCGTGAATGCTTTAATGAATTCTGCACAACTAAAGGGCTAATGTCGGCTGTTGCTGTTCGTTCACAGCGCTCTAAAGAGTTTTTTGAAAACCGACTATTTCGGGAACAGTGTACATGAGAGTGTTAACCTTATACTACACTATAAAAGTCGTAAGATAAATTGGAATCTCTCCAGAACAAAATGCACATGTGAGCAGATTGATTTACGAGCGTAATCCTTTTAAAATGATACTGTTAGGTAGGTTGTAATTAAAAAGTTAATACACAGTATTAAATTTTAATTAAGAATTTGTTTGGTACATGTCAGTACACTAATTGTAAATTAATTAGAAAAAGTAATCAACTTTAACGGTATTGAAACAATTAAATCTTAAAGTTTCACTGTCGCATATTTAAGGGCTAATTGGAAAATAAAATATAAGCAAATTCAATCTATTGTAATTAATAAATATAATTAAAAGTTTCCATTGGCATGCACAAGCAGACATATTAAATGCGGTTGTGCATTTTGCACAATAATACATTTTTAATTTTATTTTCAATAACAATCGAAATTGAAAGCAAGATACTATACAATACTCTATAAGTATTGCCAGGCATACCAGACACATTTCAGTATAACTTTTCACAAATATAGATTTTAGCAAAACACATAATAATATTATATCTCACGGCAATCTTATGTTATCGCACTGCACATTTGCACTTGTTATAAATCTTGATTAATACATAAATTTTACTTTATTGATATTATATATAACGTATGTACGTTAAGTTTTCGCTGTCTGGTAAATCGATTTTAATAACGATATCGATATCTTGCACCCTGGAAAAGCAAATAGAATATGTAAAGACGAAAACGAGCAACAAAGCGAAGGAAGTAGTAGTCTAACAAATGTATGACATAAATGGTACGTAACCTGGCGTCAGTAGATATACTACTCATATGATTTCATTGGTATTATGCGAAATATGCAACAATGTTACGAACATAGGATGCGCGTGCACTATTATTCAGATCGTTACGCAGTACTTGCGGTACAGTAAAACGCTTTAAATAGAAACTACAGAGGGTCTACCATGAGTAATCGTAGCTCTCGATGCAACATGACACGTGTAATCGATGGCATGAGTTTCCATACATTTTGATTAGTTCAACGACGCCAACAGTTCATTAGAGGCGCCAGTAGTAAATTTATAGGCGTCGATGGACATTGAGAGCTATGAAAACTTATGGTACACACTCAGGTCTCCAAAGTAACACGTTTTAGAGATTATTGTTGTTTATAACAATGTTTTGGTCAACTTTTAGTGTACCATAAATTATGTATGGTTTATATATTGCCATAAATATTGTTACAAGAAAAATCTTTTCTTTTTCTATTGCATAAAACATTTATTACTCTAATTAGTGTCATTTTTTTTGTACTACTAAGGTGGCAATCAAGCATACGGCCCACCTGATGGTAAGTGGTCACCGTAGCCTATGGACACCTGCAATACCAGAGGCATCACTTGCGTCGGAGTCGGAATAAAGTCGGAAGGAAAAGGAGAAGGAGCAGGAAGGGAGAAAGGGGGTGATTGGGTCTCGGGCACTCTCATTCACCAAACGAAACACAACAGTAGGGATAATACTATTTCACTTCGATATTCTGTGAGAGGGTAGTCCTTCCCCGGTCGAGCCGGTCCATTCATGCTGAAATCAGCGAGGCTCTACTACAATCAAGTTTATACATTAACATAATAACATTAAAAATATATGAAGCTCATTCAAAATGATCTCCATTGGCTTTAATACAGTCCTTAAAAACATTGAGGCCAGTAATCAATAGAAACACGCACTCTCTCCATGAGAAAAATCTTCACTGAAAATCTTATGGATTGTTTTAGGAACTCCAAATTATCATGGCGTTTAAAGCATGCCATACTCTCTAAAACTGACCTTAAACCATAATCCAGCTGATTAAGATCTAGATGACGGCCAGTCTTCAGCTCTGATGAAGTCTGAAACGTTCGTTTCCAACCACGCTTGGGTGGATTGAACTTTATGACCCGGTACTGAGTCTTGGTGAAAGAACCATTCTTGGTAATGGCACATTGTGTTGTTGAGAAGCTTTCCTACCTTCTCAAGAATCGTATCTTGATGGACTTGTGCCGATGTTTTGACACCTTTTTCACAAAAATATGGCGCAGTCACTCTTTGATAGCTAACGCCCCGCCAAACCATCACTGAAGTCTGATAATGCCCACGTTGTAATCTGCTGACTAATTGGGAAGCTTCTATAGAGTTTTTAATCATAAACTCGGTCATTCTACTTGTTAAAACATTGCTCAATAGTAAAAAAAATCTCGTCAGTATTTTTTTTCTGTGATCTCCCTTTGCGTACCGCTTAAGAAGTTGTTTTGATTTTACCATCCTATGATCATTTTTAAATAATCAGTTAAATAATTACTAATGCATCTCTTATATGCTGCAAGACCTAAGTTATCTTTTAAAATACGCGATATGGTTCTAGGTGCTATATTCATTTCCCGATATAAAATCTTTTGCTTTCGGGCAGGTTTTCTTCGAATTCTTTCCTTCACTGCTTTGATCGCCTTTTGGTACGAATACTACGTGGACAGCCAGATCTTTTTCTGTCACAAGCAGATGAGGTTTCATTGTACCTATCAATGGTCTGGTACACAAACATTCGACTAATACCAAGCGGATGGAGAGTTTAAAATATTGTATTTGGCTTCATGCCTACTTTGTACAATGCTATTACAGCAATTCAGTTTTCTTTATCACCCCACTCCATTTTGATGCCACAAACATATTTAACACCGATTGGCGCGAAAATGAGAAAACAAAATAAATATTCATATATTATAAGAATGGCAAATTCCAAATTCAAATGTAATATTATGGTTTGTTCGGAACGAAAATCGATCTATAAGAAAGTTCTATCCTTTTCTTGTTGTTACGTTTATTTTAACTTTAATTGTGTAAATGTTGGTAAAACACGAAACTAATATAAATAACGTGGCAAATAAGCCAGCTCACCAACCTGTTAAAGCTGACATTATATCCGTTTACGCAAAACATATGCTTACTTATCCTGTTTACTTTTAAAAATAAATTAAATATAAATACAAGACGAGCTGTACCACTTTGCCAATGATTTCACAAAAATTCAATGTCCGCACAGAAGAGAAAACATCTCACATATACATATGTAAAATGTATGAGTATTGTTCAAGTGTATTGTTTCAATATTTGGCAACACCTTTGCTATACAAAAATATCCACAATTAAATAAGGATAGTATTTAACTGCAGAGCAAAAAAATACTAATTGCACAGCAAAATATGCTTACCAAAAACACTAATTGCACGCCAAAATATATTTAAAGAGATCAAACTAAGTTTACTATTTTTGGGTGGGTTTAAGAAGGAACCTAACATAACCTAACCCTTCCGAGACGGAATGCAGTGATTTGAGGCGTATAGGTGCTCGTTATGATATATTTTAATAAGCATATTTTGCTGCGCAATTAGTATTTTTGGTGGTCATTATATTTAATCCCATTAAATAATCGATTTAAAAACATCCGATTATCTATACTTATAATAAATCTGTAGAGAGGTCAATTCTGTACATTGAATATATATTCAAAATTAATATTGGAGGATGAATGGTGATCGATACTGATGACAAAAATGCAATCAGTAAATTTTTTGTCTGTCTGTCTGTCTGTCTGTCTGTCTGTCTGTATGTGCACGCATGGGTCAAAAACTACTGAAGGGATTTTAACCAAACTTGGTACGATTGTAGTCCATACTCCTGGGCAGGTTATAGGCTTTATAACATAACGCTAAGACACATAGGAGCTGAGCAGTGACGATAAATTTGAAGCAAGTCGGACGAAAATGCGCTTTCGAGCTCTTATCCTCGCATACGTTGATCATACACCAAAAGTATGTATTACAAAGATGATGGTCTTCAAAAGATCTACAAAAAATATCTCAATAGTATATATCTATCTTTTATAAATTAGCCACAATAACGTGTTTAATCGTTAGGCATTTCTTCAAAGTGTATTAAAATACATAAATATATTGTATTTCACATAGATATATCTTTATCAAACTCCCATATTCAAAAAGTACACTTTAATATTTATATTATAAAAAAATATATAGGAATCGGTTTATAAACACACAAGATATAGATGAAATAAAACTTCCAAATCTCGCCGCGCCAGTATGGGTACGGCTATACGGATGATTGTTGTTTAACGCGCGAAACGGCCATCCGCTGCATTTATAAAAAGGCGGGGGCGCTCACGCGCCGACTTCACTCACATTTTGTTTGTTTGGTTGAACGCGGTAATCTAAGGAACTACGGGTAAAAATTAGAAAAATATTTCAGTGTTGGATAGCCCATTTATAGAGGAAGGCTATAGGCTATATAACATCACGCTACGACCAATAGGAGCGGAACATAAATGAAAAATATTGCAAAAACTAGGAAAATTCTCTTATGTGAAGCAGACGAAGTTGCGCGGGTCAGCTAGTCATACATAATATCTTAGATCCGCAGATTTTTTAACATTTAACACGTTTTGTTTTTCTATTCAAAATTCCTATTTATGCATGGCTATTGTCTTATTTTATTGAAAGAAAAATTACTTTATTTCCAAAGTACTTAAGAAGTAGACAGACTCAAAAGCTTTTGTGTAACTTAACACACCGAATCAAGTTACTTTTACGTTTCAATTCGACGAAGTGAATTTATTTTGTTTATGCTATGCTTTAGCCGTGACGACTTATTGGAAAAGAACATCATTCATTTTGAATCAAACATTCATATTTATGTATATTAAATGAGCCCAGTTTGGGTAACGCCAACCCCTTTTATTACCATGAGAGATTTTAGAGACATGTGGCGTAGCAGGATCCCTGGGTTACCCGTTAAGTGTCAGCGGAAAAATCTATGACCAATAGGAGCCCATTTCTTCCTATCTGCGTTTTCAGACTCTCTACGCGCGATAGTTTTATAAATATCCGTGTCATTCGCCAATCAATAAGATTTCACTAATATTGGATAATAGATTCGCGGCTTCGCTTGCGACGACACAAACAATTTATTGACAAAACCTACATTAATGTAGATTCTGACAATTTTCTATCCCTCGGAAACCGTCCTTTTTTCTGTATGAAAAGTACCTTATGTGCTTTTCTGTATTTCTGACAATGTGTATGCGAAATTTCATGATGATCGGTCAAGTAGTTAATACGAGAAAGCATAACAAACAAACTCACGTTTATAATATTACTAGCTTTTGCCCGCGGCTTCGCTCGCGTTAATTTAGAATTTGACAATCAATTCGAGTTGTACTCTGCTTGTAATAATATAATTCAATCATGATTCGAAAGACACGTGGCGCCATCTATTATCATAAGAACGTTATTGTTGTTTTCCTCGGGAACAGTAATTTTTTTCGGGATAAAAGGTAGCCTATGTCCGTTTCTGTACACCTGACAACGTATATGCAAAATTTCAGGATGATCGGTTCAGTGGTTTAGGCGTGAAAACGTAACAAACAAACAAACTCATTTTTGCTTTTATAATTTTATTTATTTATTTATTGACCATAAAACTTACGTCTATCTTTACAGGCAAGCCTAATGCGATAGAGTAGCTGAATTAGACTATCTTATATCTATAGTATACATACACTTACCATACAGTATACTATACGCTTAAATTAAGCTAGTTACTGCAGTGGAAATAAGCAGCATTTGTGAATACGT
The DNA here is from genome assembly GCA_963564715.1 of Catocala sponsa. Taxonomy (NCBI): domain Eukaryota; kingdom Metazoa; phylum Arthropoda; class Insecta; order Lepidoptera; family Erebidae; genus Catocala; species Catocala sponsa. The sequence goes on along the minus strand of OY751335.1, from coordinate 16,314,897 downwards.
TCAGTGGACATGTGAACAAATCTATCTGGTCAGACAGTGTTGAGCACACGCAGCGCCCGCACGAGCGGCGCGCGCTGCAACAGGTTGGTGCGCGCGCGAGGCACTGCTAGCAGTGACGGCCGCCGGCGACGACCGAGGTACTCGTTCGGAACGCACAGCTGCTAATATTAGTTAGGATTAAGGATATAGAGTCGCCTTTATAATATTAGTAAGGATATAGAGTTTATCGAAAGAATACCAAGAAATAAGAGTATGTACTAAAGTAATATGATAACTATACAGATCATAGCCACATGGTACAAATTCAAATATCATTTATTTTCTCCACAAACATTCTTAAGTGCTACAGGGTATGAATTATATGTTCAAGTACATAAAATTTCGAGGCAGATAGAAGAGGATATATGAAAACTTTATCCTCTACGCTGGCTGTATGCGATGCGTTTTTGAAAGGTCAGCAACGCGCTAGTTATCAACTTAAAATCAGGCGGGTTTAAAATACTTGTTTAACTTAGTAGTATAAAAAATGCGGTGCAGAATGTTTGTGACTGGTTTGATGTTATTATCTGACTAATATAATTGTAGGCGTAAAATGCTTTTAAGTTGTTGTATTAATTGTATGTGTTTCCAATTTGGTTCTATAGTAATACCTAAATATATTTTTAATTTAACATACTTGCGACATTTTATTACATTAAATCCATTAAAAAAGTAAAACCTTTTAAAAGGGTAGAACGTATCTAAGTGGGAAATATTGTATTTGGGTGTCCTTTTCATTACCAATCTGAAAAGATTAATGGCATGGCCTACTTAATATAAAATATATATATAGATTACTTGATTTATTTTTAAGAATCCTAATCTATACAAATAAATAAAATTGATGTGTCTGTTTATAATGGCAAAATAACAGCTTTTTACTAAAAGCATATGAAAGTATATACAGTACTTATATAAAAAAACAAACTGACCGACTGTCAGTCTGTCTATCTGTTTCTTCTGGCTAATCACTGAAACGGCTAAACTGATTTTCACTGGCAGATTGCTGATGTTATAAATAGCAACTTGGGCCATATGTATCTATTTTAGAAAAATTAAGGTACCTACCGCTAAAAAAACAAAACATTTTTGTCAAATTCCACGCGAACGAAGTCGCGGGTAACAGCTCGTCCTAAATAACATTATGAATTCGAATGTGAGTTTGTTAGTTTGTTTATTACGCTTGAACGCATTAACTACTAGACGAATCATCCTGAAATTATGCATATATTATGTTGTCTGAGGTACATACAGAAAAGAATATATATAGGAACATATCTTTCATCCAGGAAAAGATACTATTTTCGAGTCATACAAAATTGTCATAACCTAGAAATAACCTACTTTTACGCGAAGCCAGTTAAGTTATCGCGAACGGAAAATAAGTTAAAAAAATATTTATTTATCAAAGTACAATGTTTACTCAATAAAAACTGTTACAAGACTAACTTAAATCTAATTACAAATAATAAAATGAAAATAATGTATCAGCTAATTGACATGGCGCAAACTGTCGTATAGGCTGCAACGTCGGCATAAAGGTGTTGTTATGCCGTGGTAACTCCTCCCTCCTTAAGACGGAAGCAGGTACTGCTGCCGGTAGCGTCCTCGCTACCATCGAAATCCTTGGGCGTCCTAGTGTTCTGATCTCGCTGGAACGCTGCATATTTCCATCGATATAATTTCCATATTGCTGCTGCTATCAAGAGGGTGTAGAGCAGCAACGTTGTCCAACTGGGTGTAGCGATAATCAAGGGCCAGTTTACGTCGTTGTTTGCAGAGATGTCATTCGCTCGGTTGATAAGTTCGTGAATATTATCTAGAGATATTTCTTCTAGTCGTAGCTCGAACCTTATCGTTTCTTCTGGTACTGTCTGTTGCTTAGGCAATGGAATGATTTCATTTATGGCTATTGTACTGGTGTGCGTTGTAAGTGTTGTGTTCATCATATAGATCTTACAATCTTCTGTTAGTGAAATTAGGATCACTCCGGCTGCTCGCTTGTATTCTGTCTTGGAGTTGCATTCTGTTCGAATAACTTGTTCTTCTTTCAGCACCACTAACCAGCTGCTGTCTCCAATCTTCTGTATCTTGCCGTTAGCGAGGTTCATCTTGGCGTGTGTGCAGATGGCTTTTCTGTGTTGTATGAGGGCTACGATGCAGTCTTCGGTATCGTCCATTTTTCTTGTTTCCAGAGTCTTGCAGAGTTGGCTGCCATCAGTAAGTGGATCGCAGGTTTCTGTCAGGTAAGTGTACTCATCGTTCCCAAGTGCAAGGTATTTGGATTTTGGCATAATAGTAAGGTTATTTTTATCAGGAATGGAATAAAGATGTATAAGGTCGTATATTTCAGGAGAGATAGATGGGATTTCTAGAATAAAGTTAATTGAATGTGCTGTACTATATGCTTTAACATTAATAGATTTTTCTATTATATTTATGTTACTTATGTTTATTTCAGATACTGGCTTAAAACTATATCGTTTATATAATTTAGTTAATTCGGCAATAAGATTTTGAGAATCAATAATACTGGGATGCATAGTACCTAATCGAGCAAACGTCATTGCATCTTCTAAAATCATTAATTTATCTAAAATTATCTGTAAGCTAAAGTCTATCTGTACGTATACATCTAGGAAATGTAAATGGTTATTAACATTATTACGATCTCTGGTAAGATTTTTAAGAAATTCTGTCAAATGTTTCTGATTATCGTCTAATTTGTTTATCTGGTTACTAAACTCATCTATTGTATTTTCTGCTAATACTAAAGACTTCTTTTGAGAGCTTTCAATATGGTTGATTTTGTTTCTAATATTAGATATGTCATTTTCAAATTTAATCGCATCTTCATTGTCAAGATTTCCTGTAATGGCTTTAACAACTGGACCTAAACCGTTAATAATACCACGTTTCTTTCTAATTGGAGGTGACAAAAATTGCAACTTTTTACTAATTATATTTAGATTATATTGTATTTGGTCTTTGTAAGTCTTATGTAGCTCTCCGAACGTTAAGCCTTCCGCAGCTCTAGTGCTTGCATATAAAGACATTAACTTCATAGATGTAACACGTAAACTAGTTATATTATAAATACAAGCTAAACTAAAGTAATTATCTTGCTTAAGAATCTGTCCTTCTTTAAGCAATAGGATGCCATTTCCGTTATCTATAGATTTTATGTTTACGGTGGCTGACGTGTAGAGCACGACGGCTCCTGCGACGAGGGTCCTGCAACAAGATGAGGCCTACGTAATAACTTGAAGTGAACCCTAATTGACTTAGAGTTAGGGTGGTTACCTATTATCTCGGCGATGTTATTTGGATGTAAGTGGATGATCTTGTAGGGTCCTTTGAATACTGGCTTCGTTTTGTCGCTGCGCGCCGTCTTTGCTACCTGTTTATATACAGTCTCACCTACCTTGAACATGATTTCTTCAGCTGCCTGGTTCCTTTTAGCGATAACCTGTTCCTTATTTTTAGACATATGAGCTGAGACACATTCTTGAACGGCTTCAGCGTTTGTACGATGTTTAATAACATAATCTTGATAAAATTATTTTGGGTAAAATAATTCTAGTGGGTTTCTAGAGACTGTGTGTCCAAATAGTAACTCGTGAGGTGTGTATCCTGTAGCTGAATGGATTGCATTATTGTAAGCTATAACCGAGTACATCATTATGGATTGTATGGGGTCATCTTTATTAGTCATTCTTTGAATACGAACTATTTCTGCTATGGTAGAATGAAAGCGTTCGATTGGCGAATTTGAATTGGGATTATATGGCGTAGTAAAATGAATGTTTATATTATGCAAATCACATATTTCTTTAATAACATCATTATCAAACTTACTGTCAGAATCTGTAGTTATTTTACATGGTAAACCTAATACTGAGAAAATTTTAATTAATGCTTCTGCTATATGAACACTGCTACTTGCGCTTAAAGGAGATGCCTGTGCGAATTTTGAAAAATTATCAATTACAGTAAGAAAGGTTGCTCCGCCTGTTGAATATAGATCCATGAATAAATGTTCCATGGGCTTAGTAGGTGTTTCAGTAAGGGCTAACGGAGGTTTAAGAGGGTTTCTTTCATACTTTGCTTTTAAACATGTGTCGCATTGATTAATATAGCTCTGTATTGTAAGTAACATATTGGGCCAATGGTAATTACGATGAATTTGCTTATAAGTTTCCTGAATACCGCGGTGTACCGTTTTACCTTCATGATATTTCTTAATGATTTCATTTTGTTCAGATCTATTTTCAACTAAGGTTACGCGTGAGGTACACTTTATTAATTTTGGGCCACGGTTATTAAATATCGTTGTATAAACTCTAGAAAATGCGTAATATAGTTCATCACTATGAAAGTAACAATGAAAAACTCTATCGGCTACTGTATGTTCCTTTAGGAATCGTATTATTTCTGCTTCTGTGTTGTTAATAGGAATAAAGACATCTTTGATAACATTTCTTGTACTTGTAGATCTATTATCTACTCTATATGTGGATCCGGGTGTTGATCTTATGTGAAATTGTTTTAACTGCCTATCTATTGCGTCTGCTATAATAGGTATGCCTCTATTTTCGTTATCTGGTTGGGTGTGGTTGGTTGAAACTAGTTCTGAGTTTTGAGATACTATACTCATACTATCAGATACGGTACCTGTCTGAGATTCGGGGATACTTGGGTTTTCGGGTGGATTAACGTTATTTTGGTTATTAGTCTGCTCGTTTGCAGCTTCTCTTGCACGATCAAAAATTCTATTAATTATGTCGTCATCGTTATTGTCATCTAAGTTTACTGCTAATGAGTCTATACTATGGTGAAATATCTTAGCACGAGATAAAGCGTCCGCGTTTGTATTTTGGAGACCCCTTTTGTATACAACATTGTAGTCGTATTCCGCGAGTTTTAAGCGCCATCTAGTCAATTTGGAATTTGGATCTTTTAATGACATTAACCATGTAAGAGGCCTGTGATCTGTATATATTGTAAACCTTCTACCATAAAGGTAGGGTCTGAAGTACTTGACTGCCCAAACTATAGCCAAAAGTTCTTTTTCTATAGTGGAATATCTGGTTTCCGTTTCAGATAAGGTACGAGATGCAAACGCGACTGGCTTATCAGAGCCAACAATGCCCTGAGACAAAACTGCGCCTAAAGCTATGTCTGATGCATCTGTGGTTAAAATGAAATGTTCATCAAAGTTTGGGTACTGTAATATTGGAGCGTTAGTTAAGATCTGTTTACACTTATTAAACGCTTCTATAAAATCTGGGGAATGAATTACTTTATGATTTTTCTTAAGACATACTGTCATTGGTTTAGTTAATTTGGCGAAATCTTTTATAAATTTTCTATAATAACCAACAAGTCCCAAAAAGGATTTAATATCTTTCTGTGTACTTGGTAATGGAAAATTAAGAACGGCTTTGATTTTATCTTTGTTTGGCTTAAGGCCCTCATCTGTTAGTTCGTGTCCTAAAAATGTTACATGCTTCTGTACGAATTCCGATTTATCTAGCTGTATTTTTAAATTGTGGGTTCTGAATCTTTCAAAAACCTGTTTGAGCTTTTCAGTATGCTGCTGGAGGCTGGTTGATATAATGATTACGTCATCCAAATACGTATAAACATTATCTATTCCTCTCAGAATGTGATCCATAAGGCGTTGAAATGTACTTGGTGCATTTTTTAAGCCAAAGGGCATTCTAAGGAATTCATAATGCCCTCTTTCAGTTGTGAATGCCGTCTTCTCAATATCGTTTGGGTGCATTTCGACCTGATGGTAGCCACTGGCCAAATCTAAGGTGGTAAAATATTGAGCGCGACCTAATCTATCTAAAATGTCATGGATATTTGGCAAAGGGTACTTATCTTCGACAATACGTTCGTTCAACCGCCTATAATCGATTACCAGTCTCCACTTAACCTTCCCGGAGGCATCGGCCTTTTTAGGCACAATATGCACGGGGCATGACCAAGGGGATATACTTTCTCTAATGATGCCTTGCTGTAACAACTTATCTACCTGTTTACGAATTTCGTTACGTTGTTGTGGGGCTTGTCTATAACTACGTACAAATATAGGATTATTATCGGTAAGTCTAAGTTCATGTTTAACTGCGTGTGTAAAGGTAAGGGGTAAATTTTCAGAATAAAACAGATCTCTATATTGATAACACAGCTTAGTGATTTCGCGTCTCTCTTCTTCATTCATATGCCCGGTACGTATTTTCTTAAGATTTTCACAAAGTTCCTCATCTACGTTATTTATTTGCATGTTATTTAATCTATATGTGTTTTTTATTTCAGGTTCCAGATACTTTTCTAACGATATCAAAGATTTATTTGGTATATATTTCTTTTCATCGTTAAAATTAATTACAGATGTTTTAAATAAACCGTTAGTTACGTTAATAATAGCTGCCGGCGAAACTAAACGATCTGACCAATAAAAATTATCATGTATATATTGACCATCTGTGTAGTGTGTTTTAACGGTAATAATTTTCTCACATTTGGGTTCAACCTTAATCTTTTGAACGGGATAACTAAAATGAATCGGTATGTTAGCAGTAGATGTACGTAAGACATTATTATTAAGATCGATGTTACATTCTAATAGTTTTAATAAATCACATCCAATAACGCCTTTGTATTTTGGGTCTAAGTCGAATATTAAAAATTTATGCTTTAAGTCACAGTTAAACGCTGGCGGTAAAGGGAGATAAACAACTTGATTATGTAGAGATGTACCATGAGCAGTTACTATTTGAAATGGTTCTATTTCTATACAGTTTTCAAACATAGTACCAAAAATTACATCAGATGCTACAGAAGATCGACTAGCACCTGTATCTATTAAAAACTTACCATTAAATTCGGGCAATTCAATATAGGGTAAATAATCCTTATATTGGATGTTTATTTTAACTAGCTCTGGTCGTCTTGATCCTCTCCTGAGATAAAATCCTGATCGTAACTTACCTCTGCCTCGTTATCACACGGCTCTGAGTCTGCGAGATTATTATTGATATTATTATAATTGTAACACTCACCTTCGTCATAGAAAGGCTGCATTTGATCTAAATGAGTCGGCGTGTAGAAGAGTTCTTGAGTTGCGATCTGTGGTGTTGCGGGTTTGTTAACTGAACGCATAGTCACATCAGATACTCGCTGTGGAGGGTTTACCTGTTGTTTAGGTATGTTCTGCTGATGCCTGAAGTTATCACTGTTATTCCTAGACGTATTAGGTCTAAAGTTACCTGATGAAGGCTTATTATTCCAGGGCTGTACCCACTGCGGATGCTGCTTAGGACCGAAGCTATTTTGCGGAGGGGTAATGTTATTCGAACCGTAAGGGTTTTGGAAACTAGTTGAAGGGTTGTTAAAGTTAGGATGCGACCTAGGTGTACTATTAATGAAGTTACGGAATGAATTATTGTTATTAGTATTAGACTTAGGTAATTCCTTTGGTTTTGCTTGCGATGTAGAAGGGTTATTAAATGAACTAACAGTTGATCTGTTATATGCAAGTCTATTTTCTTCCTGCCTAGCTGCTATTATCGCTAGTTCTAGCGTCTCTGGTCTAGTGATTTTGACCCCTATTGACACTTGGAATTCGAGTTGATTCACATATTGTTCAATAACCATTTTCTCGTAATATGATTTATTGATATGTTCGCCTATTGAGTACAATGTATCTAAAAGGTCTCGTAAACGTTTACCGAAACTTTCAGCATCCTCATTTCTTTGCCTCCTAGTGCGCGTTAGTTCCTGCATAACTTGAATCTCGTTACGCGGTTCCCTAAGACGTCGTACTAAGGCATGTTTTATCAACTCCCAATTACTTAAATTCTCATCATATGCAATCGCATCAATTGCCGTTCCACTTAACTTACTCTTAATTAAACATATCAATGCCGGGTGTGCACGATCTGCCTCATCCATTAAGCACAGTATGTTTTCTACCTCTCTAATATAATAATTCAAACGTTTTGGATTGCCATCGTACTTAGGCATTAAGCCCGTAAGTATTTTAAAATGAGCATTATCACAATCCTTTAGAGACATATTTACTTAGGTATAAAATTAATAAATTAAAACAATGGATAGCACGAGAACAATGGGAGTGTACGATTGCACTTTTATTCAATGAGTTTATAGCAATGCGTTTGTGCACCGATTTAGTATCTATTTGTAATAATTATGTTTTATAACTTTCGACAATACAATTTGAATGAATTATATGGAATGCCTAGCGCGATTCTAGCTTATAGACAGACACACACAATATACAAAATATAAGGAAATATAGTATACTAATAATAACACAGGAAATAGAGCAAGGAACACTTGAATGGTACGAGAGTACTTACCAGAGTGATCTCTGCATCGCCTGTGGAGTCTTGTCAGCCGCAGCAGCTCCTCTATTGCTCCAGAGATTCTGCTATAAGGTGTCCGATCGCCCGTACGTTCTTTACGGATCGCGAGGGTACGATTTGAGAACCGTCACAGCTTTTCCCAAAGAGATGTATTCGAGATAAGCGTGCCGCGATCCTACCGACTGCGCCAGTTAAGTTATCGCGAACGGAAAATAAGTTAAAAAAATATTTATTTATCAAAGTACAATGTTTACTCAATAAAAACTGTTACAAGACTAACTTAAATCTAATTACAAATAATAAAATGAAAATAATGTATCAGCTAATTGACATGGCGCAAACTGTCGTATAGGCTGCAACGTCGGCATAAAGGTGTTGTTATGCCGTGGTAACTAGCCGCGTGTAAAATCTAGTACTACATAAGACCTCTTTAAATATAAAACGTAATGATAAAATCCCTAGCCCTAAGATTTTACATAGTAGTATGTGACCACTAATCGTCATAGTGAAGTTATGGTGATGAGTAAATGCACGCAGAGTACGGGTCTTGTCTGTTTAACTGCAAGCTTTTCCGTCATTATTTACGGCATTTATTTATCAATAACAGCTGCAGTACTATTATCAGCTGGTAAGAACTCGAACTTCACAATAAGTGCCGTTTTATTTTACAGATTTGCCGCAGATGAGCTGACAACCAATAGTGTCAATTCACTAACATTAAAGGCTGTAAGTAATTCAGCCATCCAAAACCACCAAAATCACCATCAAGAAAGCGAGTAAACCAATATCGTATAGTTCGTTCGTTGGTGTTGTTACGTTCGGACACGGCGATAATATTGTGTAAGAAGTCATATTTTGAAAATTACTTATAATTAATACAAAAAAATAACGAACTATAGATACCGATTCCGCTAAATCTCAATTTCATACACTTTAGCTATGAAATTAATATTTTGACTAGCTGTTACCTGCGACTTCGTCCGCGTAGATTTTAACTAAAAAGTGTTTGTCTCCGCGGAAGCCTATTTTTTTTTCTAAAATCAAAGTAGCCTATGTTACTCCTATAACATCAGCTATCTGCCAGTGAAAGTCTTGTCAAAATCGGTTCAGCCGTTTCGGAGATTACCCGGAACAAACAGACAGACAGACAGACAAAAATTTTTAAAACAGATGTTTTCGTATAGGTACTTTATATACTTTCATATGCATTAGATAAAAAGCTGTTATTTTGACATTACAAACAGACACTTCAATTTTATTTATTTGTATAGATAAGTGCAAAATCCATATATCTTCCATGGGAAGATCAATTTAAATAACTAGCTCAAATAGAGTAGCGTATGCGAAATTGCATTAGTATAATATTCGAATATAGTCATGCACAACGCGATGGTCTGCTATTTGTGGATCAGACAAATGTTTGTCCCGTGTATGGTCGAACTCACAACACTCGGCGCAAGGCAGGCGACCACGTAAATCACTTCGCCATCTGTGCAGTCATAATAGTAAGTACATATTTATTGTGTTGTGGTGTCATCTAATTATTAACTACTGTTTTTATAATAGGATCTGACCCGCGTGGCACCTAGTGGTAACCACGACCGCAACGGGATAGTTCGGCGACAGAGAAAAGCACGTAAAAGGTCTTCATTGATTTGTTGCTTTGATCCAGCAATATGCTTTTAAGCAGAAGCCTACTCCAGTAGGCACATAATTATGTATATTATCATTAATTGAACGTTAAACTAAGTACAATAGATAATGGAAAATTCTGATTACTGAAGCATAACTTATTTTATTCCTTTTAAAAACATCTGCCGCACTCATTGTCACAGCAGTGACATTAAACAAGACCTGTGTTTAAACGCTGGTTTACTGGGTTTTACGTAAGTTATTTTAAGTAAAATCACATAGCACTGCCTTCATATTCAACAGCGAAAGAAAATGGATTGCGGTCGCAATTGGCGAGGACATTATCTCGGAGAAAAAGGCGAAAGAGTCAATCCACCGCCAGCGGACCGCATGCTGGCGCACATCTGAAGGCCGCAGGCAAGCAAGCAAAATTTTATACTCCTGCTCGCTGTGTGATAAGATACGTCATGCCGTGCGCGTTGCCTTGAAGCTATATATTGTTTTCGTTTTACGGTCTTCGCTACAATCGCCAAAATAGTTGCAGTTTCGATATCCCATCTATAACCATAAATCGGATTGAAGACAAATCGTGGACTATTGTTGTCAGTAAAACGGACCTACGATTACATGACATTACGTTATGATGACAAGATGTAAGCGTCTATATGTTACGCTTACTGCAAATTACAAGGCAAGCTTGCTTTTATGCCTCCTTAGTACATTAAAAACGCATCCAACGTGAAAACAATAGCCACTTCGCAGCCTGATTAATTTCAAGCCTCAGAGTCCAGCTTATTGCCAGTCGATTATGGCAGCTTATAAGTTTCTTTGTAGAGAAAGCAAAAATAAAAATACTCTTCTAGAATAATATTTAACGCTTCATACTAGCCCATTGTTTATCCTGCTCGCAATTAATTAGCCATGTTGCTTTTTATTTCGTTTTCCATTATTTTCTATTCTGCGGCGAGTTACAAATTAGCTTATCATTAATAAAATGTGAGTTCGTAGCGGCAGGTTCATTAGTCGTCAGGAACGCCGTCAGTTACACAACATGAACTCATAATACATCCTTTGGGGATGTAATATCAGAAGCTAGATAGGAATATCTCATTGATTCTCTTTAACATGTTTATTTATCCAATAAAAGCACTGGTGGTCTCATTGTCTTCTCATTGCTCTCATTTATGGTCGCGGCAGTCGTGACCCCCAGAGGTTTCGGCCCGCCTATTGAGACGGCAGGCCACTACACGAAAATACCTATCTTTTAGGCACTTCTACATTTTAACCCTACTGTCCCCTTATGGGGGGACGGACACACGACACAGAGGCGTGGGAACACGCACGCCGCCTCTTGAACCTAGTGCTGATTGGGTGACGGGCAGGCCCACGAAACCTCGGGGAACCCCAGGTCAAACCTCATCGTGGCTGGAGGTCATCTCGCTGCCTCCGGCGCCCGGTTCTGCGGTTGCGGAGAGGGTTAAAGTACTCCCTCTCCTGCTCTGCCACCTCCTTGATGAAAATTACTTCCTCACAGAAGGAAGCGACGGCGTTCCATGACCAATCACTCCGAACCATAGGACCACGGCCGAGAGCGAGAAGGCAACCATACCGACTGCCGCGATCAACTCATGGTGCTGCGATGCCCAGGCGGAGCAATCCGCCAAAGTATACAGCGCCGTATCCTCAACACTGTTGCAGCAGTCACCACAATGGTGACAACCGGTCGTTTCTTGCCGGCCTATGTGACACAGGAACTGACCAAAGTAACCGTGGCCAGTCATTACCTGTGTCAGCTGGAAGGTAAGGGCGCCATGCCGCACCTCCAGCCACTCCCCAAAAACAGGTCTTATCGCCACGATTGTGGTTAAACTCGGCAAAATTAGATTAATGTGACGCGATTCGATGACATGTTGAAGTGAAATATTGTGTTACACCCAAGGACCAGAAAATTATACCTGAGGAAACAGCTACTATAAAAATACTCGAATATGCCGTAGTCAATATCGAACATCTTTTATTTTGTGTTTCTTAGGAAAACAAATACTTGTACAGTTAATAAATTTAAATTTTATGTGTACGTGTAGGTAACTATAATTCACTACGGGTCCACTTATTACTTTCCATGTTATATACATACATACATAGATTCACGCCGGTTTCCCAGAAGGGTAGAGGATTTCCATTTGCTACGATCCTGACATACTTCTCTAGCTTCTATCACTTTCATCAGATTCCTCATACACGCGGTGCTCTTAACCTGGTCTTTGACCAGAACGTCTCCGATCTGACCAAGAAACGTTCGCCTAGGTCTGCCTCTTGCGACTGTTCCATTCACACTAGCCTTATAAACTTTCTTAGTCAGTCTTTTCTCGTCCATTCTTTCTACGTGCCCAAACCAGCTTAGTAAGTAATATGGTAACTATGTATAGTAATATCTTTTTTGGTCATACTAGAAAATTATATAAGTAAATGACAAATAAAATCAGTAAAAACTTTATTAGTTAAACGGTTTTATTGAAAAGAAAGATAATAATTATGATGTAGATAATGTCCTAAAAACTAGGAAAATATGAGTTAGGGTCTATGTACCAGTCATCAGACCACTCTCTTCAACAAACTAGGGCATTGATTGACTAAAAAAGAAAATCATGGGGCGCAATTTACATAAAAAATTTAAAACTTTCACTTAACTGCTAGCTTTTGTTACGAGAATTAGGCCCCAGATGATCACCAAGTCTCTCTCAATGCCTAACGATTCACCGATTACCATCTAGCTGTTATTAATATCTTTACGCCTTGTGACCGTATAACAAAGAGTAACGTTGCAAATAACGTACAGGCCACAAGGCATCAACGCTCTAAATATATTTAGATAATTATGTTAAGTTCAACATACTTATGTTTAAAAGAGGATAATAATTTTTAGGAGAGTAGTTTTGTCTATGGATTGATACCTATATTGCCAAAAAATATTTGAATTGGTTTCATATTTATTTATGTCATAATTAATTAATTCTAGTATAAAAAAATCGAAGGAAGCAAACAATTCTTAATATTGTCTTCTGTTTACGCGAATGTTATTCATTGAAATTAAACTACTATATATGGATTTTATCGCGTTATTTATTTGACACTTTATTATTTCATTAATAACAACATCCAATTTACTATGGAACTAGACGCAAATAATTCATTAGCTTTTTTAGATATACTTGTCATCAGGAATCCTGATCATACTTTTAGCCACATTGTTTATAGGAAAAAGACCCATACAAATAGGTACTTAAACGGTGAATCTCACCACCATCCTAAACAGTTAGCTACCGTGGGAATGTCTTTGTTTCAGAGAGCCCATGGGATCTGTGACAAGAAACACCTGGACGCCGAGCTTCAACATGTCAAGCAAGTACTGCAAGACAACAAGGTCCTACAGCCGCGCCGCTGCCACAGATCCCGAGAAAAGCCAGCCACAGTCGAGCGCCAGCCTGCTATACTGCCTTATGTAAAGGGTGTCACTGACAAGATTGGCTACATCTTGAAGCGAGCTTCGATCAACACATACTTCAAATTTCAAGCCGCCAATGAAGATAAGTCAATTTTTACCATGTTCGATATTACGACCTACCTACATAAGATCGATTGTATTTTGTTTCTAAACAACATAATTATATCATAAGAGCCGTGTACGCTTCAATGTTTAGATTTTGTTTTTATTAACAATGGTGAATTAAAAATAAATGTCCATTGAGATGGACACCAAGAACGAAGGGATTAAATTACGTTTATGTTTTGATGTATGCGACATCTGTGGGCTTACCCTGGTATTAATAAGAATTTAGGGTACTGTAGGGGCGAATATAATGATATGAGGTGTAAGAAATGATGGTCACATTGATATATACTTTCTTTACTGGTACCAGAAACTTATAATAGATATACAAAAATAAACTACACAATTACGCGACCTAACTTAGCGAGTGTGGGGAGATGACTGCTGCGCTACGCACACACAATAGCGCGCCTTGTATATAAATTTGTAGCGTCAGCAGCTGCTACAGTACCATATAGATGAAACCAAACAACTTCGCACGTAAGAACTTATAACTACCATGAAGCCTCTCTCATCCCAAAAAATAAGTGAGACGATTTTGACAGGTGCCTACTCCAACTCATTCTTCCTCCAAGCTAGCATACCTACTATTGTCATCACAAAGTAATTATTATGAAATTAGAGCTGTGCCTTTGTAAATGATATATCACAATTGCTATTGTGCCGTGGCAGACCATGTACTTAATTTACTGACTGGAGTCAATTTAATTATCGGATACACCTATAAAAATATGATACCAGAATTAAAGAATAAAATTATAATTGCTATAAACCAATACTGCTTCACAATAATTTATAAAATATTATTATTTAACGTGATGGTAAGTAATCATTTTATAATATTTATGTGGCCCTTGTTCTAAGGTTCAGAATTACGATCATAGACAAAAATAATTGATTAAAAGACTTAGTTTCAAATCTTAAAACGTAATAAAAAATCGATTTACAATTTGGCATAGCATGGTTTGGTTTGCCGAATGCCGGCTGTTACTGTGTCAATTTTCACTAGATAGAAAGAAATCTACATAAAAGTAACAATGTATCAATGAAATCAACATCTACAGTTTAAACAAGTGACTTGTTCATAACTGTTGATACAAGTGAATTTTAGTAATTAGATATAGTCGTCATCACAGAAAATGTGTCAGATCATATTTTATATCACTGTTACTATATTTTCTGTATTAAAATCTGCTACGGGTTTAGGCGAGATAATTTATGCTATTAACGCTGGTGGACCTGCACATACTGATATTTATGGAATCCACTATGAAAAAGATCCATTACAGGGCAGAATTGGCACCGCATCGGATTATGGTAAACAACTGGTTATGATAGGCCGAGTGAATCCAAAAGATGAAATATTATACCAGACAGAGAGATACCATCACAGCACGTTTGGCTATGACATACCTGCCGTCAAAGAAGGTAATTACGTGTTAGTTTTAAAGTTCAGTGAAGTGTACTTTAATGCACCTAACATGAAAGTATTCGACGTGGTTTTAAATGGAGACCACACTATTGTTGCTGACTTGGACATTTTCGATAAAGTAGGTCGAGGTATCGCTCACGACGAATACATCCCATATTCAATTAAAAATGGTAAACTGTATTATAATGAAGAAGAATCTGACATAAGAGGAGGTAAAATTAAAGTTGAATTCATCAAAGGTTACAGAGACAATCCTAAAATTAATGCTTTATATGTTATGAGAGGCACTATTGATGAGGTACCTAAGTTGCCTCCGCTTGTTTGGCCTGAGAATGAAACGGAAGAACCTAGAGAAGAGGTAGAAGAAAAGAGTTCTAAATCACGGCGTGCTAGTGGGCCCAAACAGCCAGATCCGTACACTATGGATGAGAGCTCTGTCCTGATACCAGTTTTCATTACAATAGGTGCTTTTATTCCATTATTGTTCTGTCTTTGCAAACTATAAACTTCCTATACTTATTATTTTTGTGTGATTGTATGCTGTTTAGTATATTTCTATTTATTGTGAGTAATGATATATTTTATTTAAATAAATCACATTGACATTGATAATTCCAAGCACATAATTTTGAAGCTCAATGGTTATAGTACAAAGTCAACAAATGTGAAATAACTAGTGCCCGTCCCATGTTGAAATAATAATTAAATTCTACACTAAGCACACACCTGTGCTGAGCAGAAGCACTTTATGTAAATAAATAACTTGAGTTTACTTATTATTTTTTTAATTTCACCCCTGTTTCACCTTCTATTAGTTTCTATGTAGCTATATCAGTTACTTTAACTACTGATTTGGTTGATTATGTAATTTCTAATTAAATTATATGAACACACAGAGATTCCAATATTTTTATTACAAGGACATAATATCTCTAGTTTTCTACATAGAAAGCAAGAATAATAAATACAACACCATACACAATTAAATTTTATTAAGAACAGTCTTTACATTGCCGAGTTGAATATCACCTCTTTTAAATCATAAGTTGCTTTACTTTAAATGCATTATTGCCAGATATATATATCTTATCTTACTAAAAGATATTTAGGTTCCTTTATAGCCTCGGCCAATTTTAATTTTTTGAGCAAGCTTTACTATTCTGCGTAATCTGAAAACATAAAAAAGTTAATTTATTTTAGCTGTCTACACTTGTACCATAATATACAAGGTGTCCGGTAATTAATGGATAACCTTGAAATGTATTATAGTAGAACAGATAGCCGTTCAGAAAAATAATTCATTCATTAATTACCGGTCACCTTCTGTACACATAGTATCCTGCCTAAACCCCGAAGTGGACAGTGGTGTATTACACCCACATTTCGCCAGCTACAGTTTTAGGTCTCGCGTAATAGGGTACGAACCTATTGCCTTCTATCGGATTTAGCGACGCTTATACTTAGAGATTCTGGACAGGAAAACCCAGTAATACTTAACTCGATCCGGAAATCGAACCCTTATGGTAGCAGTCGCATTCAGGACCGCTGCACCACTGAGGAATTCAGTATAAAAATTATTTAAAGAAATCCAAATGTGTTGTAATAAGTTACTTATAAGAAAACGGCGTCTGTCTCTTACAAATTAATTTCAAACCAATAAACCTTATTTCATTACTATTTTATTGTTTTTATTCAATTCAATAGTTCAACCGTTATGAAACTGGAACTGTACCTACCTACCTACTGCACAAATGTGATAACATTGGCTCGTAATAACCCGATTTCCTTGTATTACTTAATACAATTTGGAAGCATTATTTACCTTATATAGGATACTAGCTTTTGCGCGCGGCTCCGCCCGCATGGTACCTACATCAATAATTAGTAGCCTATGTCCTTCCCCAGGTTTGAAACTACATCTGTACCAAATTTCATCTAAATCGGTTGAGTAGTTTAGCCGTGAAAAGGTAACAGACAGACAGAGTTACTTTCGAATTTATAATATTAGTAAGGATTCAATATTAAAGTCCCACATTCCAAAAAGTTCCTCATTTGCCCCTCTTTTTTAATTATTCCTTTTTCGTCCTACATTTTTGAACATAATATGGTTAGCAAAACAAAACATGTTTAAAAATTATTTTAAATCTTTTCAATGTCGGGGTCATGATGTCATGCAATCATAAGCCCAAAGTTTTGCCGCGAGAACAACGAGGTAGTGTAAAATATTTTTCAGCAGACGGTACAACAAAAATTCTATATAGAAAAAAACAGGGCCAGAATAGGAACATAATTTAGGACGAAAAAGGAATTACATTAAAAAAATTACATTTATTTTAATTTCGGGGCATATGAGGAACAATTTTTGGGGCGAATGCGGATTCTTACATTCGGGACGAAACCCTCATGGATCGAATGCGGAATAAACCTTTTTAATTGAGGTATTCGAGCAAAAGCAACTGTTATCCTCCTGCAGACAGTCAGATGATTAATGTTTCAACGAATCTAATTTAAGCGGTTAGTCGTACCTATAATAATATAATGACTTGGCGACTTAATTAAATTACCTACTGGAAATGCAAGGCAGTATGTCCATAAGCAAGCTAGTTGTTTAAACAGTAAGTATCTAATAATTCTGCTTGTCGCAGTGGCACAGCTGTGTTAAATGCAGCTTCTTTGCATGAGCTATTCGGTTCGATTCCGGTCTGGCAAAGTTAGTTCATCCGTTCAGAAATTATCAGTATGAACACGGTTTCTGGAACCGGGAAGTTATTAAGGCTCGCACCACATGCATTAAACTTAAAATCAACAGGCGACATTACCTACACACACAGCCTCATGTACAATGTATATCATTAAACTAAATTCATTAGGCATGCGGATGTATTAGACGTGTGATTGAGAGGTTAAGGGTTCGATTCCATTTCTTTTTAATACAGACATTAATTACTAACACAAATAGTTTAGCTTTGCAGGTCTTGACAAGAATAATAGTGATTTGTAACTGAAATTGTTTGAAGTCTCTAAATAAAAAATTAAGTTACTTACGCGTTTGAAGTCCCATGAACCTTGTATTCACATTTGCCTTGGTTATTTTGAACAAATCCTCTCCTACAGTCGTTATTGGACACAACCGGTGTCGTACTCGTAGAATCTGATGATATTGTCGTAGGGTCATGCTCATATGGTACTTTCTTAGTAGTCGATTGTACAGAAAAGTTAGCAGCAACCATATTAGCGCTCTCGTTAATGTTGCTTGCCATATTGTCTACAGTAGCATTCCCAATCAATCCCACTGCATTAATATTTACTCCTGTAGCATTTATATTTACGTCTGTGGCATTCATATTGGGTTTTGTAGCATTAATATTTATTTCTGTAGCATTCATATTCACTTCTGTGGCATTCATATTTACATGTGTAGCATTGATATTCACTTCTGTATCATTAACGTCTGGGGCGAAATCAATAACACCTACATGTGCAGGACTCGGTGTTGTTACGTCGTTTTGCATCTGCGCGTTGGTTACGTTTAACGGTTTTGGTGTTGTACCACCCTGTGGTTTTATCGTCATTTCTGAATAATCATAGGCATAATCGTAGTCCTGCAAAAGCAATGTATAATTCAAATTAATCTAAAATATTTTTCTGAATATAGGCACTAATAAGTAAGTTAAAAAACGAGACAACCCATTCCGAGTCGATTACGCATTCCAATCGGTTTCGACATTACCCAAGTTACAACATGTTCACCCGTCATACCGTGAGAAATTGTTATGCCTTTAGATAATAACAGTTACTACGGTTAGATAGCAGTAGGTGAAAATGATTTCCAGTCATATTATATTTAGTAAATATCAATATCGATTGATTTAGCAAAAAATTCACACGCATGTTTAGCTTATAATAGAATTGTATTGACACCTTGAAATTTAAGTACGTAGGTACGCAATCAATTAATCTAATTCTACTGTTAATTGTTATAAATATCTCAAAAAGTACCTGCCTTCAATAAGTAAACAATATAAGTACCTATACCTACATATGCACTATCGCATCGTGCTATTAGTTATCTGGAAGTTTTTATCAGGCTACTGGTTATACTAGTTAGATTAGTCCCGATGTTAACAAACTTGGGAATAGTATTTAATACTACGACGAAGAAGAAAAGACTAATAGGCAAGTAAATAACATGCAATGTTATTCAGTTTAAAAATATACGCAGATATTTTCAAATTACTAAACTGATAAGTAAGTATGAGTTTATGCATTATGATAAAGAAAGTACCTAGGAGCCACTGATTACGCGTTATGTAAACAAACGTTCAGGCGAGCATGTAGGTAGGCTATCTAATAGTACCTAAATTTATAAATACACCTATGCCAAATAAATATTAATTTGCTTACCACATATTCTTCATTTCCGCCCTTTAGTAAAGCAATTAGTTGTATGTTTTTTAAACCAATCTGCACATTGAAAGACCCCGTTTGTCTTTGATCAAAACTTGAAGTACAGTCTGTCAATCGTAATAAAACGGCACACATAATTACATGTAGCGATATAAATTTACACATCTTTTCTTATAGAGTAAGTTCGTTAGTGGTGAAGAAGGAATTGCGATCGAGTCCCGTGGACATGCACGACTGGCTTGATCCACCGGTCGCCCTGTGCGCTGCTTCACAAAGTTATTTCCAACAACTTAACAGTTATTTCAAGTAACTGTGGGAAGGTCGATAGCCCCGTCAGTGCATTGCGTCTTAAGATTACGTAACACGGCAGATAGCTATTCCTTTTATTAACATTTTTTTCTTATCATAATGCAATCAAACGCTATTAATAAAACCTGCATAGATATTTTTTTAGGATAGCGATAAGTATCTACTTATTTTTCTTACTCACTTTTTGTTACGTATACCTACCTATACCTATTGAGCAGTTAACCCTATACCTATTATTTTTCCTATTATGCCTATTATTAAAGCTATATCAACCTTAAACTATTTAGTACGATACCAGTTCTTTTACTTAAAAACGTAAATAAAATGATCCCAAACTTATTTTATTGTAGGAAATCAATATTTTCTTTTTATTACTTACTAATATAAGTTTCATTATGCATGAAGATACATGTACCTAAATATATTAGTAGGTAATTACCTCTATAATAAAGCTATCTGTTTACTATTATATAACAGTAAATCATAGGTACCTAATGTACGAGCAGTTTACTCGTACACTGAGATGTGTTGTTTTGTAGATGTTATATAAGAACGGGATGTACACAGAAAATAAACTTCAGTGTTCGTAAATAACCAGAGTATTTATTGTACTGAAAATATATTGTAAAGATAAATACAAGTTGGCTAATATTAAGCAATAATTGACGCATTCGTTTATGCAGACATGTACCAATCGTCAGCAAAACGTGCGATAAAGTTATTATTCCAGAAACAATAAAAAGTAAAACACATAGAATTTCGATATTAAACTGCTCGTACAGGTAAGAACATAAAACCTTTGCACTTACCTACCTAGACTTATGCATAGATTTAATTCATTGTTGTAATCAAGGTTTTATTTATGAAAATGCTATGAAACATGAATAGCAATTAGCTGATTGATAATAATTTACAAATAAAATAGACAACCACATTTCACCAGCTATCTGCTAGATCCTACGTATACAGGCTTGCCCCTACAGAGCGTAGTGCCATTACAAGGCATGGACTCCGTACTGTTACTAGAAATTTCCTAAAATAAAAACATCTTTTAGCCTGCTGCCGCGCCGAGTGTTGTGGGTTTGAATCCTACACGGGACAAAAATGTATGTGATCCACAAATAGTTTTCCGAGTCTGGGTAGTCTTTGTGTCCGTTGTTTGAATGTTTGTAAAGTCCTCCGTGACCGTGACACAGGAATTAGGTACCTATTCCTAGTGCGGGAGTTGTCATTAAAAAACAAATTTAGCCCGACCCCTGAATTGAGACCGCCATTGATTGAAAACAAAAGAGAACTATTAAGGCCATTCGTAATCGTCCTTACTAATATTAATTGACCGTTTTTCCTTTTATACGGTAGCGGTGCAATGAAACAACGTGATATTTCATTGATATAGTTTATAGCGGAAAGCCACATAGGTTACTTATTTACTCGACAAATGCATGATGCCGGTGGCAATAGATATACTTAATTATTTTTGCATAAAAGTGCGGGGATTGGTAATAGGGAACATCTTCGAATTTAGCACCTTGACATTTAACTGAGCGTAATAGCCCGTGACCATAACATTCTTCGACCTGTAAACTTTACTAGAGTGTCCTAATAATACAGTCACCACAAGTAACCGATAAGTAATAAGTAATTTCATATATATACGTAGTCATATACTCTTATAAGGGTTATACATGCCACACTAATGTTTCGCTAGTGATTTTTACTGCGCCATGACATAATCTCTTATGACGACTCTAGACAGACCAAGTAAATACGTGCTGCTATTTAGAATTTCCTGTAACAGATACTCAGTTGTTATTCGTGCTTATGACTACTGACTAGCGATTGTGTGTAGGTACATCTTTGAAAAAATTAAACCCATTTGACTGCAGAGCTCATCACGTTATGCATAACAATTATCATTAATTCATCGACAAACGAACCGCGTTCCAAGGTTGATGATTGTACTGTTTACGACTTCATTTCCTCGCGATAGTTGAAAATTGTTTTAGGCGTAAACAAACAATGACTTTAACCAAGAACAGGCCCATAACCAACTATCGTGTACGTAGAATTTTAATGAGATGATGTCATATCAATGCATGAGTATTGATGTGTGCATCGAAAATCAGACCATATTTTTTATAAACTTTTTCTAATGCTGGTCACGGACTTAGGCTCTGGAGGAGAGGTAAAACTCATAGGTACTCTATAGCACTGCTAGTAAAACTCATTTTAACATAAGTAGATACTTCACAAAAGTATTGCCGAGTTTTGCTTCAAACTCTACAATAACATAATGATATAATTCATTTTTAATTGCCTTGTGTAGATATTGCGTAAACAAAATGCTGCATTAGTAGGTATGTATAATCCTGCCTATAGGTTTACGTACCTATCCTGGATGGAGCTAACAAAAGTTATTAGGTTTCAAGAATATTAAAATATATTACCTAACAGTTCGGCAGCAGTGAGTAGGCTATTTTAAATCTCCGTATTTCTGAAAGCACATAAGGCGTTGGTTCCGATCCTGATTTATTTCCATTCGTGTCGGATTGCCATCCTGTCCAGGACTATGAAACTGAGAGACACCAAAATGCATTCTGTAGTCCCCCGCAATCACTAGTGGAGTAAAATAATGCCTGCGCAAATGGCTAGTCTTCAATAATATTGACCGCTGTAACCGAAAATCTATCTAATGATTTTAATTAAGGCCTGTCTATATCAGCAAAGGTAATACCCACATTAATAATAAGATTTCACTGTAAAATAAAGAATCAAAAACGTTTAAACATTTCTGTCACACATACGAACTATGTACACAGCTGCTAATTATACATCTACATTTGAAAAATTTGTTACTAAGGTAAATGTATATACATTGCCACGTCTGCCTGGAACAACGCAAATTAAAAAAAAACCTGTTTTATCTATTTAATTGCCATTTTCTTATACTCACTTAAACAGTTTAAGGAACTCTTGAATCTAAAACAAGTCGTGAATATATCTTAAAGGATCATCTCGGGATACATAGAATCCCAAAATAAGTTGACTATTCATAATTTATATCTATTAATTTACTTAAACATTAGCTCAGGCTAGTTAAAGGTAAGTTTTTTAATTTGATACTCGTCTACAATCCTGTAGGTACCTACTTGTAAATTTAAGACATCTCAGAGAGCATATCTATATAGGCTTATCTTAATCTCGATTATAGCGTGAAGAACGCTATGTTCATAGAAATAAACGTAGCCAATATTAGCATAACGAATTACCGCGAATGGTGGGTCGATGCCAGCAATATAACTGTCACTACCATCTCATAGCCGCGCTGGATACTTCGTTTGCCTAAATGCCATGGGAGGAGTGCCTATAAAAACGGTGTTTCTAACGGCTTTAAACTTGTTGCTTTATTTTATGTAAAATTGTATTTTAAATTAATATCGATTGGCACCGCTCTAATTAACGCCAGTTGGCCATATAGGTACCATAGTTGTTTTTAAAATATAGTTTTCTTGTTTTAATTAACAGGTAACTCGGTGGCTCAGTATCAGCAAACGCAACTACTGTGCATAAAGTCTCGGGGTAAATCACGGATTTGGCAAATTGCAGTTATCGTCTTCAGAAATTCTCATTAGCAGCATAGAATCTGTACCTAACTGTGCCTGGTAGGCAATAGGCCCTGTTACCTGGATTTTGAAACCATAGCGAAATGTGACTGTCATCTACCTATCCTTTCAAGGACTATATTCTTAAAAGGTAGATAGACGCAGGTGCAGGGGCGCCGGTTTTAGAGAATCCAGTGAATGCACGTACCCTTTTGATGACACTTTTGTACTAGGGTACATAATATAATCGCATTGTACACTACAGAGTACAGTGTACAATGCCCTTACAATTTCTAACAATTTCCCGCCTGTAAAGTTCCTCGTGACACAGGAATTATTCAGAAACTAGGATGCCTATAAAAAAACTGAACGTTAACAATTATTAACCGAACATGTTTGCCTCTTGGAAATCTAATGTCTTTGTTACTCATAGTTACAAGTAATAAAAGTTTATATATAGGTAACTATACTTACCTAATAAAAATAAACCTACACAAACACAAGCAATTTCTTTTACAAAAGTCAAGCTGTACTAACAACTCGTATTAAAACAATAAGAGTTTACAATAAAATTATTATACAATTTATCACACAAACAACACATAAGAAATAACATTAGCTCTCAGAATAATAACTAAGCATTGAAAGTTAACAAACCATAACATCACAAAACACACTTTTATAAACTAACTTTTCACTGTTCAGAAATATATTATTATTACTTTACATAAATATAACATCACACATGTTTATCCTCAAAAATACATATTAATATAAGTGTATTATAATTATCATGTTACTGTAAAAGCCCGAATATTGGGTAATCTTAAGTTTTACCAGTGAATCTTAGGATTTACCAACACGGGTTGGTAATTGTAATAATTTATAAATACTTAAATTACGATTTTTTCAAGCTTTTACCATTAGCATTTAGTACATGCTAGGTTTTACCAGTGACGCGGACGGTTGGTAAATGTTGATTTTGGGAATAAAAAAACTTTTTTTTTTACTTGTGGGAATGCTTTGACGCGTACCCCTCCGCGGGGGCGGGAGGAGGGGTTATGTCGGACTCACCGGGATAACAGGTACATGTTAAAACGATAAAATGGACCTCCCGGAATACCGACTAAACCTACCACGGTGTTCCTCGACAAACCACTATCGGCGGGGCCGCGCGAATCTCTTTCACATGCGGTCGCGACCCCGCCGAGATTACGACTACTACACTACACGAAAAGACCTACCCACTGGTCTCCACTACAAAAAAGCCCTCCCCTAGAGGGGAGACGGACACGACACAGAGGCACGCGTGGGAACACGCACGCCGCCTCTCGGACCTGGTGCTGAACGGATGGCGGGCAGGCCCACAAAGCCCACCACACCCAGGTCAAACCTCAAGGTGGTTGGCGGTCGTCCCGCGCCCTCCGGCGCCCGGTTCTGCGGTTGGGGAGAGGCTTTAAACGCTCCCTCTCCCGCTCCGCGGCCTCCTTGATGGAAATCACTTCTCACAGAAGGAGGCGACGGCGTTCCACGTTACCTCTCACTCCGGACCATAGACTGAACTACAGCCGGGAGCGAGAGGGCAACCAATCCGACTGCCGCGATCAACTCACGGCGCTGCGATGCCCAGGCGGGGCAAACCGCTAAAGTGCGCAGCGCCATGTCCTCAACAACGTCGCAGCAGTCGCTGCAGTGGTGAATCAGTAAAGTAAGTAAGTAAAGTAAGTATTTATTTTCAAAATATAGGTACACGTTCATAGCACAGATATTAGATATTATAACACAGAAAACAAAAAAAAAGTACATATATAATGAAAAACGAGGTTACCACTCAGGTTTATTGTTGGTTTGCTGTTTATACCTCAAACTAAGATTAAGTATTCAAAAGGTAATAAATAACTATTGATTGTGCCGTTGTCTAGCATTATATTAAGTACTAGCTGTTACCTGCGACTTCGTCCGCGTAGATTTTAACTAAAAAGTGTTTGTCGCCGCGGAACCCAACTATATTTCTCTGCCCAAGTTACTTAAATGGCGTAGTTTTTATAGTGTAAAGCTAGATAATAGCATGGCTTGCTCAAAAACAACATTTAAATATGCGTCGTTAGATTACACGCTGTTACAGAATGCGTAAGAAAAATAAAGATTCACAGCTCCCCCCCGTAGGTGATAGTGTGATAATTTGTAGCCTATATGTTGACTCGACCTGTTAGTAATATTCATGCAAAATTTGAAGTAAATCCATGCAGTACTTTTTGAGTTTAGCCCGGACATACATACAGACAAACAGACAAAAATTCTAAAAACTATATTTTTGACTTCGATATCGGTTGTAGATCACGCCCCAAGTATTCTTTTAAAAAAATATTCAATGTACAGTTTTGACTTTCCTACATTGATAATGCTTTCCTACGATTTTATTATATGTATAGATGTGTACAAATCGCGATAGTCTACAAACTTTTAATCCTTTGATTTACCAAGTGAATGGTGGTAAAAGTTCGAAATAAACGATGATCATAGAACGATTCGGACTTTTACCATTAAGAGTTGGTAAATTCTAGGTTTTACTGAAAAATCTTACGATTTACCGTAGTTCGGGCTTTTACAGTAACAATTAAAAGGGTATATTTACCACGAAATACAGGTCAAGTTTTATACCTTCTACCGGGCCATAGGTTTATAACACTCAATTCCACCTCGCTACATTCTCTGAATCTGTTAGGTACTACTAGTACTGAATTACTTCAAAATACTAATTTTTTTTAACCAACTTGGCGTATTCGTTTAATTGGTTTTCTTGCCACTGCCACCGCGCCGAGTGTTGTGGTGTGAGCCACAAATGGTTGTTTTGACTCTGGATGTTCTTGGTGTCCGTTGTTTGAATGTTTGTAAAGTCACTCGCGACACAGGAATTATTCCTACTGCGGAAGTCGTATTTTTTAAGAAAAAGAAATATTTTGCTCGGCCTGCGAATAGAGAATCCCAGGAGCACTATTGCTGTCAAAAATAATATTACTAGTGTCATTAAAATATCTCAACATTATTGTTTTTGTTTAAGCCACATGTTATTACTACAGGGATACCTAATGCGGCAATTGAAGCTTTACTCGCATAACTAGCTGTTACCCGCAACTGTTAGCCGTTTCAGAGATTAACCAAATCAAACAGACAGACAAAAAAAATTGTTTTTGAAGTGAAAACTTCTTTAACGGAGTTGTGCACTTTTTTGTGATAGGTAAAAATGTTAAACTCGCGTCAGGACACGTGACCTGATCGAAAATTCGTAAGACGGAGGGAGAATTGTCAAACTCGCGTCAGGACACGTGACCTGATCGAAAATTCATAAGACGGAGGGAGAATTGTCATGTTTGTGTAAGATAGCGCAATAAATGAATATTGTATTTTACCACATAAATGGTAGTACTTTTATACTGATAAATAAAGCAATTCGTGCAAAATTATTCCCTAACCATTCCACAATATCAAAAATGCACAACGTTAATATTCAAGTTTTCACTTCTGCTGGCACTCCCGGAGTGCAACCCGTTGATTTTTTTTATGTAATGTTTTTATTTAATGTTTTATTTTATTTATTTGTATAAATAAATATATACAAAAATATTAATATTATTTGATTAGTTAGAAATAACTTATCTACCATTCTTATTCATTATATTAAATGTGTCAAAAAATATGTTGGTATTTGGATTGGTGAAATTGAAGCGCCATGATGATGGACAGGTGACGACTTGAAGTCTGCGTCCAGCACGCCACGTCGCATATATCAGGCACGTAGAAATGCAACCTCTCACGTTTGCGATCATTTCTCCCACATAAGAACTTACATTGTACGAATTGACTCTGAAATAAACACTGTAGGCAACTTAAAAGAAAAGTTTAAAAGAAGGACTATCCTATTTTATATACTACCTACACTATTTAAGCATTATTATATTAAATATGTATTATATATGTATATGGTTAGCTTTCGATAGCTCAGTGGGGAGACCAACAGACTGCAATGCAGAGGGTCTCGGGTTCGAACCCACGTCGCGCACCTCTGGCTTTCGGAAGTAATATGACTTTTTTGTGAAAAATTATGTGCGTATTGATTGACAATTATCGCCTGCTCCGTCCCTCGGGGATCACGTTAAGCCGTGGGTCCCAGCTGCCATGAACATCTATGGCAGTCGTTATTGGGTAGTCAGTGCTCTCTAATATCCTGACACTGGTCTAGCCTTAGGGTATCGTTAGCCTTCGGGTTGCGGAGGTCAGATGGCAGTCGCTCCGTGTAAAAACTGATATTCAGTCAAATCCGGTTAAACTAGAAAGCCGATCCCAAGTGAATTGGGAATAATAAAAGCTAGGGAGAAGAAGATATAAATATGGTTATGTGTATAACAATATATTATATATATCATGACAAATGAACCATAAGACTTTACGGTTGCGTGATATTACAGTGAAAGAAGCAATTCCGTGATTTTAGATTTTGCTTCCTTAATCGTACACCGTTTAATATCACACGTGTTCACTTGTTCATCTACAAACGCGGTTTATGGAGAGTTTTTTCATTACGGTAGACATTGTATTAGCTGGCTGACTTAAACTACACATGTTTTAAATAGGTATGAGCCACGTTGTCCATATGCCATCAGATAGGACGTTTGCCCGTTTATAGCTGACAGTATTGTATTTTAATCTGTACTATATTTTAATCAACATTTAAGCAAATGTATAAATTTATTATTATAGCTTTATTATTACGGCAGGCTTACGTATGAATATAAGTCCAAAGTGCGAAGGCACTTGAAACTTATAATCTATAATGGGATGAGATAACGAAGTGTCTTCCAAAGTACTAATAAATACAACCATGGGCAAGAGGACTATTGTTAACAATATGTTTGAATCTCTTATATGAGATAGATAAAGTTTGTTATTATCAGGACTAAAGGGCAATAATGGTATGCATGGTTCTAACCATGCCTTGGTATGCATAGGAAATTATGATTTATTGCCGATACACACAAGGTGTCGCTACTATGCTATACTACTCTAGGCGTCAAGGGGTCGTCCTGCGTTCGATCGTCTTTCATAAATGCAGTCCCAGAGCGTATTTATTGTAATTGTTATAGTTACCGAATTTAATTAAACTGAGGCATTGTCTTTAGATGTATTTACAACTGTTAAATGTTTGTCTCAATGGCAAGGGCGTCGCCAGCCGATGGCCCAAGGGTGCCCCCCTTGGGCCATCGGCTAGTTGATATGGAGAATGAGAAAAGTATGAATTGTAGATAAAGTCGAGAGCACATAAAGCTTTTCACTTGTAGTACGAGCCTTACATCTGCAGCGATTGTAATAATAATGGTACAAAGTCCAACGTGTAAAGCTTCACGAGTTCTTCACTGTAGAATAAATAAAACGTATAAATAAGTTATTACATTTATTAGAAAAATAGAATAAAAATAATTTGGGAGTTTGAATTTGAATATAGGGTATTTTTTTTTGTAATACCAAATTTTAATATTATAGTGGTCGACTAAGATTCTTTTTTTGATTAGGTTAATTAAAACATAATCTTCAAGGGTTTTTTTTAAACTTTTCGACAACTTTATTATGAAAATGTTGTAAGTTTAAATAATTTAAGAAGTTTAGAATAAGTTTTCTGTGCACACTCATCATGGCCAGACCATTGAGGCGATTTTCACCCCTAGTGCTTCTTAGCCAGGTTTTTAGTCTCCTGAGGCTGCTAAACGATACCGTACACGTTGTGCATGGAAGAGCGATCAAAATTTCCACAATTTTTCCGTGTCATAACATAGAGCAGAGCGTAGTTGAGCGTACGAAATATTAGAAATGGAATTGGTGCATTCATTCACGTTTCGACGTACGGGAATAATCGATCAAGCAGGTCAAGTCAAAGACTTAGGACTTTGGTTGCTTTACATTTGGCAACTTTTTTAGAATCTCTAGGGGAGGGCAGCTGCCCCTCCTTGTCCCCCCGCCCCTCCACCTTGGCGACGCCCTTGCTGATTGGCGTCTGCTTATTTCCACCAGTTCGTGTTAAATTCATTAATTAAAATTAGGCTTGTGTCTTATTAACAACGAAGGCCTTTGCAGAAATAAGTTTATTGTTAATATAGCAGCTTATTTATGTTATTGAGCTCTTCATAACTTGATCTGAATAAACAATAATATTTTGTTTGATAACGAATATTGTCAGCAGTTATTGATGTTACAGCCAGAAATTGAAAACCAGTACCTACGAATATGAATTCCAGTTTTTCATTTCGGTTCTTATAAGGATTCGCCTTTTCGGTGCAGTTTCGGTTCAAATTCCAGTTCTTATAAATCGGTTCGAAATGTTCCAAGATGTCGGTTTCGTGCTATTTGATGATAGTTGGTTATTCAAAAAATGATGGAGGTCATCTATATAAAGGAACCTTTTCAATCCTTCGCTATAAGCCACCGAGAAGCTGTATCGGTCTATAACATAATAATATAGACTGATACCGCCTCTGCGATTAAATTTATTATCTATTATCATATTTATTAAATTTTATTATATGTACTTCATTATCTATGAGACTTTAAAAAAATAATAGTCATCTCTCGCACAAGATCATCATTTCATCATCATCATCATTTCTGAGAAATGATTTCTTTGTTGAACAAACCTTTAAATAACGGCAACAAGGAATATCTAGATTTACCCAACTATCTATTTGTGCCTTGTGGGCATCGGTAGCTATGGATGGGGATCAGACCTTTTACGCTCGGCATATAGACAGTGCCAAGATAGTCATGAAACCCACTGCGGCAAAATGTATTATTTTCAAACTATCATTGTATATTGGCCAATGACATCACCTAGATCCTAGAAATATAGAAGACATGCCAGTTTCTTGATAATAAAAAATATGTACATATTAAACCTATTAGTAATTGAAACAAGAATATCAGTCAGCTAAAATACCGGATTTCAAACTCATAAAAGGCTGTCACTTGGACCTGACACATCTGACATTTCTAATGTAAACGTAATCCACCACTACATAAAAACAAATTGTTTTCATTTTCTTATTATTGTTTACGCTTATGGTCATAAAACGCACTTATGAAGAGCTTACATAGGTTACTTCTACGACTGCTCATAAGTCCAATCGACACGTATAACGAGGCATATAAACAAAAATGATGAAGTTTTGGAAAAGTGCAGGTAAAGTATTAAATCATATTTTTTTTTGTTTTTACATCCTTATACGCCGAGCATCTACTTGTATAAGTGTCGGATGATGCACCGCTTATAACTACATTTCATAATTACAGCGAAAGGTAAAACTGGATGCCCAGTACGTCCTCCAGAAATAAAAACTGCAGAAAGACCCATCAAAAATCTAATAAATACACAACTGTTATTTGAAGATAATGAAGGTGAGTATTTTCAATATGCAAGTTGTATTTATAAACAAATACGGTATTGTCAAAACCATAACACCTGTTATTATGAATTTTAGATCCCAAGCAAATGTTTGAAAAAACATCTAAGTTGTCATTAAGTTTAGATGATATTCTTAATGATAAGAAAGCTATTAAGTATTTTATGCAGTTCATGGAAACAATAGGAAAGGATGGACTTATTAAATGTTGGTTGGAGATAGAACACTTTAGACAAATGCTATCTAACTCATATGGTTCCAATGAGACTAACTATACAAAAATATGCCGAACTCAAAGTTTGGATCTCCACTGCAAATGTGTATTAAAACAGGACTATAAAGACATAAAGTCACAAAGATTTAGTTTGAAAGAAAACAATGATATATTTACCAGCACTAGTAATTCAAAACATATGAGTGAATGTTCTACAAGTTCCTGTGTGAACTTAGCTGAACATGTATCAGAGAATTCAGACTCTGCCAGTGAGAGTAGTCAACTCAGCAACTATACAGAGGAAGCTGTTAAATTATTCAAAAAATATGTTGCTTTAGAAGCTCCATACCCACTAGATTTACCTGATAATTATAGAAAATCTGTTATATCTAACATATGCCAGCCAGAAGGACAGATAAAAGATGACTGCTTCAAGCCTGTGCAAGATGTTCTCTTTAGTCAAATTGATAAAAATCATTATAATGACTTTATGAACAGCCCATTTTACATTAAAGCACAAATTGACATATTGACCAGTGGCTCTCTTAATCTTAAAGATATCATTAATAATGAAACAATCCTGTTCTACTTCACTGAGTTTTTGGAACAAGAATCTTGCAGGGTATTATTAGAATTTTTAATGGCTGTCATGAATTTCAGGGAAAATATGACGAATGGTAATATGACAAGCCCTGAGCAAGCTCAAGCTGATGCTATTGTAATTTATGAAAAATATTTTTCTTTGCAAGCTACAAGTCCACTTGGATTTCCAACAGATATAAGGCTAAAAATAGAAAGTGATATATGCAGAGAAGAAGGTCCACTTCCAACATGTTTTGATTTACCTTATCAAATTGTGTTCAAAACCCTAACTCAGTATGTCAAAACTTTTTTAGAATCGGAATTGTATTTTAAGTATCTCTCTGAAATGATTCACTCAGTTGACAATATATGGTCCTCCAATCACAAATCACATTCCGATTGCAGCAGCGAATTTAGTATTAGCACACAAAATACTCTCCTAGCTATGGGAGACCCTGTCTTCCGAAAAAAGAAACGTAATCTCTCTGTACCTGATATGACAATAGACTCTAATCAGCTTTACAATGCTGATGCTTTATGGCAAAGAAATAGACATGAAGGCTTAAGCCTCGGAAGAGTTAATAGTTTGGGCAGGTTCGAATCAAAATTTGAACCTGACCCAGATAAAAAAGGTAAATCTGTGTTAAAGAAAATGGTAAGCCGGTTTGTGCCTACAAATACAGCTAAAGTCGAAGAAGAAATGGCCTGGCAAATAGCCCACATGATTGTAAAAGATGTGACAGATTTAACAATGGCCCCACCGGATAATGATCATGATGATATGTGATAGTTATCATTTAGTTATATATATATTTTGTAAATCAACTAATAATGTATATATACTTATATCTAATAAAAGATTGTCTATTAATGTAAACTAATGTTTCTTTTTTTAATATCCTTAATACTTTAGAGAGAGGTCAATATCATAACATTATGTTTTGTAGTTTTTCCATGTGGCATAGATAATAACTGCAATGGTGAGTGTTACACTCATAAAGTTTTAATTTTGTGTAACTCTTCGCCATTTGTTAGGCTGAGAGTTCTCCTTATCTTCGTCCCTACCAATAAAAATACTGAGAAATTATCTAATCTTTAAAACTTTATGAAATCATAGTTTAAAATACAATTTGTCTTACGCTATTTATTTTATGCTTGGCAGTGCAGTAAAAATAATTTTACGTTGTCCCTCGTATATCTTGCTGGGAATAGTAATTGTGCCCACGTGGAACAGGTTTCGTAGCCCCTAACTCATCTTCAGCATAAAATACGCAAAGATATTTCTAGCAACATATTGTTACAAGATTGCGTAATCTATTAGGTGCGTAGTCGTTGCGAGTTTGTGCCAGCGATGTGTGATTATTACCGATGAAACATTCAAATTATTCGATTGTTCTACTGATTCGAGTGTTATATCTCTGTATCAACTAAAATGTACCATAATAGTGTAATGTTGTTCATATACGTATACATAGCTTGATACCTATATACCTAAAGAGGAAAGCAGAGATGTATTACACCCACAATAATTCGCCTTTTAGGTTTTCATTTAATAGAGAGCGAGCTTATTGCCGTTTACCGGACACACCCAGACCGAGCTTTAATAATAAGTTCTTGATAGAAAGATCTAACTACACATTGCACGATCCGTAATAGAGCCGGAGACCTCATGCACAGCAGTCGCATTTACTAACGTTAGGCCACAGAGGCAGTACAACTGTGTTTAAAAAATGAAAAACTATACATTACAAGAACTTTGTCTTCTCATTTTAATTTTATGTAGGTAGGTGATATTCAATTTGGCTAGCCTAAGGTGAGTGATAACATTGGGTACGGACAAGGAGTAGTCACATCACAGAAGTTAAATAAGCAAATGGAATGGTCACTGAATAAATAAATTAGTAAAATATCTAACCAGGTTATATTGCAAAACCATTTTACATATTAGTATTACCAATAAAACCAAAGGGGAATGCCCACTACTCATAGTGACTTTGGCCACGAGTGCCCATACTTAAAACCACATAACCAGTATATGATAGTGTGCAATGTCATTAAATGATTAATCAAGGAATTTAATAAAAGATTTGAGGTAAAATATTTTTTATTTATACCAATAACAAGATTTTTATATAAATGTTTTTCACACACACACACACACTCGTCACACATCATCATTATTATCATACACAATTAAAATAATGTTTAAAAACTGAGCATCATCAAGCTTTTTTGCAAATAAAATAAGAAAATCACAACGAAAGAAACACAATGACGAAAACCGAGTAAGCAAAGAGACTTCCCTATGTATTACTTTACTCTTTGAAAGAGACTCAAAGAGTATATCTAATCGATATTATTCTTTTGCTTATTACTGGCATAATAACATAAAATAATATATTTGCTTTATTATTTGTGTTCTTTATCACTTCTAATATTTTTATTCAATAATAATTAATATTAGTTAGGTACCTACTTATTTCCGTTACGATACTTTTTTATTAAATAGATTTTGCTATCTTCTTTCGGTATATGAATAGTATGAAAAATTATTAGAAATAATAATGTATTTTTTTAACATACGTGTAATCTTGGGTGGATAAAAATTACACGTTAGCCAAAAATGGGCATTCTCCTTTCAAAACGTGGTTAGTATTGGTGTACCTATTGGCCTAGTACCTATACGAATGAGATACGTAGGTACGGCAATAAAATGAATGCCTCTTCTAGTAGGTAGATAAATACGATGTTCTAAGAAATAACTGGGTATGGAGGTGTAATCTCTACCTACCTCTTCTCTGATACTAGCATGAGATGCAGAGCATATTTCTATAAAATTATGCTACTGAAGTATATTTTTAGTGACGTTGTAAATTACAGGTTCATTAATTAACTCACCTAACTGGGTTCAGCATGATTTGGCCGCATATAAATAGATTATTGATACCTGGTGAAAATGTTTAGATATGCCAAAGACATTAAAAGTATCTATACCAGGGATATGCCCACTTTTCGTAACTTGTACTCGTAGTAATTGTAATGTTAAGCTACTATAGTACCTAATCTATAGACGCTTATAAAACTAGTATCAAAGATTATGAGGAAAAGCGGTTTTTGTGTTTGGTATATAATTGGTCCGAGGGGATTAGTCTCAGAGTAATAATACTCATTATTTTATTTTTTGAGTATTCTTATTCTGAGAAAAAGCTAATATCTTTGTTGCGGGAAGAGTTATCATCATCATCATCATCATCAGGCTATAATAGTCCACTGCTGGTCATAGCCCTCCCCCAAAGAGCGCCATAGCGCCTTGTCTTCAGCTTGCCGCATCCAGCATCTGCCTGCAGTCTTTCGCAGATCGTCATCCCACCTGGTCGGAGGGCGTCCTACACTACGTTAGAAGAGTTAGGCCGGGCCTAACTCCTCCCTCGACACAGGTAAGTACATATACCTAATAATCAGCGGATAATTATAATGATATAGTTTGGCAGTCTATATTAGTATTACAATTGAAAGTTATTTTTCTGTATAGACAAATAGTCAAACAATGCGGCCGAGTATGATGATATAGGTGGTATGTACCTAATCGAATTTAACCGAATGCCATTGTTGACAAATTGTTCAAGTTTATGATGCGGGTCTGCATTCAGGTCAAGTACGCACAGTAACAGTTCATCATATCGAATAACTAAGAAGCTCGAGGTCTTCTTAGATAATACCTGTCTTAACTGAGCGAAACTTCCAGCCGGTAGAGGCCTTTACAAGAGACATCGTAGGGCCTGACATAGTTTTATAGTCATTTGGTACCTGAGTCTTCCAATTCAGCTAGCAAGCATTGTTATGCAAACCAAAATTCTTGATGGTTGCGCTGAATGTAAGTACACAACTACAAGATGAGAGGAACTTAAGTCCATTTTTATTGAAATTCGCGGGTCCTCGCCACGACGGCTTAACTTTTAGTGAGATTGTGCTAAAATCACCATTATTTATATAAAAACTACTTTAATCCATTTGTTCCACTGAAGTCTAACGGAAACAATTAAGACGCAAGTTTTAAAAATACGTAATTAAAATTGTATATTCATAAAAAAGCGTAACAAATTGTTAACAATACTGGTATAGTTAAAAATAATCACAAAGTTGCATAAGTGTTGATACTGGGTGGAATCGATGATAATTGTAGTCTTGGAGGTTCGGAACCCAAAAGCGGAGACTGTTCGTCATAAAACTGGAATTCTTTTCTTGTATCTTTACTGAACGCTGGTACATGACGCCATCGATTTGGCTGCCATTTTCTATAGACGAGAGCGTTTAAAAGTGCTTGCATGGGATTAGTCAATGCCTGTAATTAAAAAGATACGAGTTAGAATAGTTTAGTAATTAATAGCTAATAGTTTATGACATAAATATTGCATTAGTTTTAGTTCAGACAATTCTTTTTGTTTTTTATTATGGCACTAAATAAAGACACTAGAAATAATTTGTTGTCTGGGGACTTTACAAACATTTAAACAACGGGCCCAATTAACACCCAGACTCAGTACAGCCATTTGCGGAACACACAATTTTTGTTTCATGTGGGATTCGAACCCACAGCAGTCGATGGAGTAGCGGTGGCGAGGCGAGCTTTTAATCCACTACGCCACCTCAGACGGGGAAATGACGAATAACTCGTTTACGCTAGCTACATAAATAAGATAAAAATTTACATTTAACGTTGCACTTTATTTTTATACGCAAAAGAACAGCAATTATGTATAATACAAATAAAAAAAATTGATAACATTATTAATAGTGGTTGCAAAATGAAGCAGCAACTATTTAGGGAAACGGTTTGAGAAAATGTGAGTGCAATGTGTTGGCGTCTCGTTTATCGAGCGACTGCACTTTAATATCGGTTACGTCATAGTTTGGATCTACTTAAACTTCTACTCTATTTTAGTCCTGTACGGGGATCGAATCCGTAAACTTCAGCACATAAGTAATGTCAATTATCGAGAGGCAGCGGCACACCGACGGCCAGACACAATAGCTTTTCAATTATGTCTGGCATCCAACGCAAATCAAAGAAAACATCATGTGTGTCTGCCTGTCAAGAGTGCTCCATAGTGATTCAGGCACTTCTCATACTGAGATGAGCGTCTAGCAATGAGACATGTGTTTATGATTGCAGACTTTTCTTTAGACCAAAGATATAAGGTTATAAAAGAAATAAATACATACCATAATATACCATGTAGTTATGATTACTTTGACTGGCATGTTAAACCACATAGTCCAAAGCAGCAAGCCATTGACAAGATTTGGCAGCCAGCACAAATAGAATACAACATTGATGAGGAAAAACTTCAGTCTTAATGTATCCACAACTCTTCTCTCCTTACTTGTAAACTGAAATACATAAAAAATTGCTGTTAGTACTTTAATATTATAAGTGGCGCACCTGGTGCACCTCCGTGGCGCAGCGGTAGTGAATGCGACTGCTGTGCATGAGGTCTCGGGTTTGAATCCCGGGTCGGGCCAACAAAAAGTTATTTACGACCAATGTCAATAATCACGATTTACGGCCTTGATGGCGTAGTGGTTAATGTAACCGGTTGCCACGCCTGAGGTCGCGGGTTCGATTCTCGCATAAGTCAAACATTTGTGTGCATGAATATGGTCTGGGTGTTTCTATGTATAACATGTATATATTTTACAAAAAAAAATATATATATGTATGTTTATCTATTGTGTAGTACCCATAGTACAAGCTCTGCTTAGTTTGGGCTAGATGGTGTTGCGTGTATGTGATAGAATATTATTATTATTATTATTATTATTATTGGGTTTTTCTGTTAAGAAATCTCAATAGCAGCCCAAAGTTAGGAAGTTGACGGTGTTAGACACCCCCGTGCCTCAGAAAGCACGTAAAGCCGTTGGTCCTGCTGCGCCTAATCTCTCTTCGGTCGTGTCGGATTACCGTCCCATCGGATTATGAGAGTTAAGGAACAGAGAGTGCACTTGTGTTTGCGCACACGCTTGTGCAATATAATATTTCCTGCGCAGATGGCCAGTCTCCGTTCAGATTAGCCGTCGCGACCGAAATTCGGTCTGGAGGACATTATTATAACTAAGTGAAAATCTAAGAAAATCACTTATTATTGAATCTAATTAGGCGTTACTTAGCGCATATCCATTGTTATATAATTATTAGGAAGAGAATAATCTGCCAAGGGCAATCCGAGGGATTGCCCTCCCCAACTAACGTAATTGAAAAACCTTGACAATACTTAACTCTCGAGCATCAAGCATCTCCCTCAAGCAGATAATAAGAACATATGATGGGAGATCTTTTATCTCCATAGCACGTGTCTTGGGTCAAGTGTAATTCTTTTATACCACGTGATATATGACCGATAAACAGGTTGATCCGTGTTTGGCCACATTATATAAAAATTGATAAAAAAAGTTATAACACGCTTTGCCTTACTATTATTTTTGATACCTTTCAGCACTTTAATTAACTTGGTGTATTTCGCATTTATATCTACACATTATAAGTATTATGAACTGCTCTAGTATTTCTTCCAAGTTTCAACTTATAGTTAGTTGGTGCTAGGTAAGTCCGCGTTTTCAATTATAGGGAATAGGGCCATTCCACACACAAACCCCAGTCCAACCTGCAGGTAATGAATTTTGAAATATCCTTCCTTGCATCCAATAACAAAAGATTTTACGAAATTCATCCCTTACCTAATGCTTAATATAAGAAACTGCTGCAATATTTTTGTTTCTAGACCTTACGGTTTGATCGCACTGCCCGTTGCTACGAACGAGTATGTCAGTTAGTTTCTCGCTTTACGGGTGTAGGTTACATGATGGCACTGTGTGAAATTTTGTCTAAGTAGCGGACATCCTCATTTTATTCTTTATTTTGATAGATTTAGTTATAAAAGTTATATTAAAAAACACCTTTTTGGCTATTTCACTTAATTTTAAGGATATAATCATTACTTTCGTAAGGTCATTGAACTCCAAGAAACATGATTTTATCTTTATTTCTCGAAATAGGTGAAAATCGCTTTCGCAAATAAATTGATTCTGATTATCGATTAAAAATATACAAGGATTATGAATTTCGAGGCCCTAACTGAACGAGAAAGAGAGATACGACGTTTCTAAGTTTTTGTTTATTTCCATGGAAATAGGTTTGTCATTTGTCACTGAAAGGTCAGAGTGAATAAATAAATTAATGTACTGTGATAATCAGTAAACCTTTATAAAATCACGTGTTTTTGTGAAATCTGTTTTGCTGGGGACGGTTCATGGGCCATTAACACGAAACCGTAATAGAATCAGACAATCTAAGACAATAACTAACATTATAAATGCGAATATGAGTTTGTTTATATGTTACGCATTCACGCCTATACTACTCATCCGATCATCATAAAACGTCGTCAGGAGTGCAAAGAAAAACTTAGGGTACCTTCTTAACGTGAGCAAAGTCGCGGGCAAAAGCATCATCATCATCATCGCGTATAAAGTCTGCCTGCGATAATAGAAGTTCAAAACTTTAATGTTGAAAACAGTAATGTTTTCGAGTGCGATATTTTTTTAGAGTAAGTAGGTAGTGACAACCCAAACCTAAAACTTTAGAACTATATATTTCTGTATTCCTATGCTTGTTGCGCCTAATTTTTTTATGGTAGTAGTTGTTACCGTATTTAACAAATACGTATTGGAATCAAAGGCTAATCAGTGGAGATGATCGCAAAAAAAATATTTTTCAAATTGATAGAAAATATTTTATTGTCATCCGGAAGTGCTTGATTATTTGAATTTCTGTGGTATATCGATGCGTTTAGCGGGTTTCGATCATACCATATTTTTTTAACAAAATAACAATTACTGGGAAGAGGAAATGCGTTTCTATGGTTTCTATGGACATTTCTTGATTTTCTAAATAAGTTTAATAATATAGTAGGTAACGCGGAGAAAGTTTTAATAGAAGCTTTAGGAGTATATCTATGCAATACACACATAAACAGAAGATGTCTGCAACTATGATCAAATAACACACTGTGGATGGTGATAAAGTAACGAAATCTTGAAGTTATATTTATTAAGTAAATTTAAAATATTTACTCATTTATCTTAACAGACTGGAGGAAGATTTTATGATTCGATGTCGGCGCAATCAGGTCACTTGCACTCTTCGAACTTCATATTTAATATAGCAATGTGCTCATTGAACTCGGTACGGTGAGTCTGAAATGTCAGTGGGGGACAGTGTAACAAAAAAAAACTTTTAATTTTTAGAAAAAAAAGCTTTATTATATCGTCTTCTTATAATTTACCCTAAAATCAGCAGTCTTTATCCTTCATATTAGGCTTGATATAATATCGAATTTATACTCGGAAACTAATTATTTTTTTAGTTTTCTGAGATCACAAATTTGTTATAGTGTACCCCAAGGGTGTGGTACAGTTTAACAGCCATAGGGGTACAGTATAACAAGATGGGGTACACTATAACAGTAATATTTAATATAATAATATTTTTATTTATTCAAAAAGTTACAGATGGGTTCACATTATACATTTATACATTTATTATATAT
Source organism: Catocala sponsa (assembly GCA_963564715.1). Lineage (NCBI taxonomy): Eukaryota > Metazoa > Arthropoda > Insecta > Lepidoptera > Erebidae > Catocala > Catocala sponsa. The sequence goes on along the minus strand of OY751335.1, from coordinate 16,274,620 downwards.
ATATATATATGCTAATATGTTTTATTATATATATATACAATAAAAGGATTTACATAACAGTTTTGAAGATCCATTGTAGTAAAAATCTGTATACAATTATTTTAAAACCCTGTCTCTTAAACTAGGACTAAACATACATCATACGAAATAAAATATGAAAAATAGAAAACCTTTAACCTCAATTATGTTCTATAAGGTAATTTTGGTAATCAAAATCAAACATAAACAAATTTATAATATGAAAATATTATCTTTCCTTAGCCTAGATTAAAATGCCTCAGTATTTTCTTTGAAAATGAGTAGGAATCACCCTGACGTTTAGTTTTTTTCCCATTTTACGTAATGGCAGTTATAAGCTCAATATCAACCAGTCCGACAGTAGCAAGATCCGGTCTTATCAAGGCAAAATAGTTTTGTACCGTCACCAAAACTAGGACACCTTCTCATTACCTCTTCTAAATTGTTATAAAAAATCTCGACATTATGCCGGTTGAATGATGTAGCTCTTGAAAGGCTGCAGGATTCTGGTTTTCGCAGTTACATCAGGATTCCTTTTTCGAAATCCATCCAACCAATCTTTTCCTGCGATATGTCTAGCTTGCCAAGATGCTGGCATCTTCAGCTTATGGTGTGTAGCCATTTCATAAACTAGTTTTCTAGTTTCAATCGTATCAAGATCGTAACACATTTTTGAGCATGTTATAAGATATTATTTTAGTGCTGTTTCTTGAGCACTTGAAAATACCTGATTAACCGCTTAATTTAGAGTCAATCGCAGATGTGCAGCTTCCTCGGTTGAACAGGCCTTTTTTTTCTTAACATAACAATATAAAGTACCGTAATTCACGTTCATTCTGTCGGATGCTTTTCTCAAAGGTACTCCCTTTTCAACCAGCTCAATGGCTTCTTTCATATCATTAGCATCGTGTGTAGGTGAAATCGGCGTGATTTGCGTCTTCCTTTGCCGATTCCGAACCATTTTCGATGTAGCACACCTAAAAAATAAAGTAATACCTAATCAAAGGGGGCACACTATAACATGTTACACTGTACCCCACGCCATATTGTTTCAAAATAAAATTCCTTAAAATTTTATAGGTTACAAATTGCAATAAACTTTGTTTACTATTTAAACACCAACTAATTGAAGATTAAGACGAACATATATTTACTCACCAGAACTTATTACTTTTCCAATAAGAACAAATGTCACTCTCTAAATTTTTTGTTGTTTAAGATGGCGGCGCATGAGACTGACAAAACACGTAAAGAGACACTATTGATAAATTAGAAAAGAACAGAGTTAATCTTCATGTTATACTGTGCCCCCTGTTACACTGTCCCCCACTTGACCCTAACCTATTTAAACTATTCAACTCAGTAAATGTACAGCAGTTAGTTAAACAGTAAAATAAAAATAAAGTGTACTGACCACAAAGTATTTTACTTTGTAGACTACCCTAAGCTATTAACGTGATAGGAACCAGAAGTGATACAAATTAATAACAGCTATTAGTCGTAACAACTAAGTGCAATTTAGCTTGTACGCGATTTTAGTCTTTATATTCATAAGTAGATATTGCCCGCGGCTGTGTTCGTGTTGATCTAGATTATTCTAGATAATTGTTTTATCCCTCAGCAACAGTACTTATTTTTTGGATGAAATGTATGTCGTTTTCTGTACCCCTGACAATATGTATGCGAAATTCATAATGATCGGTCGAGTAGATAAGGCGTGAAAGCGTAACAAACAAACAACTCATATTCACTGTAGGTATTAGTTACGATTATATAGGCTAATAGAACAGCGGCATCCGTGCAAATCTAAGAAGTGGTCCACTATGCTAGAAAAACACACAATACGAAATTCTACCACATAAATACGTAAATAAAAAACATACACAACTAAAAAAGTTTGTCAAGGCCAAAGCTAATCAAACTAATCTCACGGTCACATTATATTAATAAACGAAGATCTTATGACGTTCTTATAACATATAGCGTCATAACCGGTTATCTCTGAAGGTAAACGTTGACCGACTGTTTTTTATGGTTCTACCACTAATCCCCTAACTAATGCATCTATAGTCTACTATCTCAACAAATCAAACTTCATGATCGATAGTTATTCAAGAAAAAGTTATACCGCTTTCAACAACGTCGACAATCGTATATAAAATAAGTATATATAAAAATTCAGCTGCTTTATGTTCGTGCCCGCAAAACTCGGGAAGTCAATGCACTTGCAATTTTTACACAACATGCATTGATACATAGATTGTTTTCAGATACTTTTTATCCGGAAGTTCTCACGGAACCTATTTCCGTGTTTCTTACGGGGTGTCCTGCGTGAGTGACGAATACGACGCGACGCGACGCTGCGAACGCGACGAACGCGATCAAACGTTATTTTGAACCTACCCTGCTAACCTGCTTGCGGCCTATATGGCAGTCTGCGGAGAGACGCGATGTAAGGGTCAGCGTACACCGAACTGCAAAATGCTCGCGCATGGTCGAGCAAAATTTTGACAGCTCGACCATGCAGACGGCATGCTCGCCCCTCCGTGAGCAAGCTCCGTTGAAAATGCTCTGGGTTGCCAAGCGGTCATGCATGACCAGTTTAATACCAAAATCCGACGTTGGCAGACGTGTTCAATATGGTTGATTGGGACTTAGTAATTAACGCCCTTTTGGCAGAGGAAGAGGAACATGAAGAATATGTAAATAAAATGAGAAGAACAGTATGAGTAGAAGAAACGTTGCGGGAAAGATGTAGGTAGTAAACACACGTCCAGACAGTTTTCTCGCTGTGGCAATACCGCGCGCGGCGGCTCGAGCGCGCTCGCGCATGTAGAACGCATACTCGAACACGCATCTTGCAAGCTCGAGTATGGTCGAGCATCAACTTTGGACGTGTATTTATTATTGCAATGTATAGAATTGTCATAAGATTTATTTTTCAGTAGTCTCAGAAAATGCTCTAATCAGACTGGGACAAATCGTCACTGATTTTAGCTAATACTTGATATAATAATGGCTTTATCCCACGTCTAGCAACAGGCCATTAGGTATAGGCCTATAAATTAGTTAAAATCTGCATTTCTGAGAGATCTCTATGATGTTTTGGAAGATGTGTTAAATCTGTCAACTCATACAGGGCCAACATTGTTGACTATAGCCAAACCCTTCTCATGTTGAGACAAGGTCTGTGTCCAACAGTGAGACTGTATATAAACAGTGCTGATATTATTATAAAGTATTTATATTTTTTTCTAATGACAACATTAAATCACATGAACTTAATGTTGCTATAATATTGTCTTCTGTTTACGCGAATGTTATTCATTGAAATTAAACTACTATATACTTGAAAACTGTTACTAGTGTAACAGTTTTCAAGTATATAGTAGTTTAATTACTATTAAACTTTACAAATTTTTAAGCTAATTAAATTATTGAAACTATTAAAACTATTTATACTATTACTATACTATTATACTATTTATATTTATGTTTACACTTTCCCCAATGTTTCGGTTGCTTTTCAGCAGCCATGGTCACGGGGAGACTAAGATGGTAGTTGTCTCAATGTTCCAGTGTAGTTATTTCAAAGTACCTGAACATAATTTAATCATGGGTGTTTCTATTTATGCAGAAATAGAAACTGTTTCTATTTGCTATAATGTTTACTGCCCTTAATTGAAAACAAGTATAAGGAAGGTATAAGGAAGTTATTACATGCGTAATTTTAAAACAGTTACAAGTATATTAAAAGCTGTATTTACCTGAGCTAGAGGAACAGCTACAGCCATTTCCACATTCTTACTTGACATAAGATACATAATTGGATTGACTATCATGACCATAGCAATTGGTATATATGTAGCACAATAGTTTGGCAACACTTTATACAAGGCACTGGTCACTGTTGGTAGGTTATGACATCTGAAATAAATAAAAAAATACATTAGCATATTAAAATCAAAGGTCAACATAAGCACTTCGTACTCTTTAAAAAAAAATATTGTGATGAAACTGCATATATATTATATGTATATTGTTTGTGTGTTGTGTATGTTTATTTAGTGCAACTTAATACAGTGAACACGTTTTTGTTACTTTATTTAACTGTTTATAACCAATGTTTTGAAAAATATAGACTAACGCCTGTAAGGCAGCGGTGTATTGTTTGTCTTTAGGGCAAGTCTATTGCCATCTACCCAACGTATTTTAAGACTCTGCTAGACTACTGAGTATTTCCTAACAGGAAATAATCAATAAGACTGTCCAGAACTCTAACCAGATACCTTATAATGTCATACAAGCTTAAGCTACAGATGAAATGACGTGAATCTTTAAATTTAATTTAAACATAATACTTACTTAGCATTGGGTAAATAAAGAATAGACAGTCCAACCCCTGTGGTGGCTGCTGGTAATCCCCATGCAATGGAATGATATAGTAATGTGTTAGAATCTCTTCCTTTTATTGTAAGCCATGTGTCTATGGCATAGAATAATGTCCAAAACCAAGTCACAGTGTAAAAGTATTGTGTCCAAGCCTAAAATAGCATAACCTGTTTTAATTTATATTATTAAATCAATAATCTATATTATACCATTATAATTTGAATATTAAAAAACATACTTACTGAAGTTATACTACAAAATAGTACACTAACATCATCATCAGGCAATGGCATTATATTTTTATATCTAAGCCATAGTGCAGATCTTACAAGGACACCTGCAAAAATAAAAAATAAATGTGGTGTTAACAATCTATTAATGTCAATATGATAAAGATAAAGTTATTTAGACAGCCATAGATATGCAAATCGTTACCAAAGGATGCCAATAAATCTGCAACAGCTAACCAGATAATGATTCGACGTCCTCTTGTGGCTTCTAGGCCTCTTCTAATTTGATTCATGACATCTGGATATATCTAAAATGTTAAATAATCTATTAATCTTTTTATCTACTAGTCAAACAAAAAGTACTTATATAGTGATGGCAGTGAAATGAAGTAGAACAATATTTAATCATTGTATCCTCTTGCTTCATGTAACATTATCCATAGGTTGACGAACTAGTAGGTTGCAACAGGAGAAGCCTTAGTATAAAGATATCAAATATCTGGCTGTGAAACGGAATATAACTAAGATATAACTTCGATTGCTGTCAGAAACTATTGATTGCTGTTTATACAATTTAAATGCACATACCTGGTATATCGCACCCAAAATTCCAACAGTGGAAGAAACTAAACAAACTGAGTTATATGAATCCGTGTTGAATTCGTCCATAATTTTAACTGCAAAATCTTCTCTATTACCTGTATGATGGCAACAAAATGTTTGAATAGTAGGATCCGACATGTTGTTGTATACTTAATAACTTTACCTAATTATTTAAATTTATTTTATGGCGCAAAGAGCGATTTGACTTCTACATTGTACAAAAGTCAATAACAAATAATTATAGTTTTATGTCATGTTGACATGTGTGCAGTGTTGCCAAACCCAAGAAACCAAAAAAAAACAGTAGGTAAAGTAAAAAAAGGGCAGATTTCGTACTTTCCTCATATAATTAAAACAAACACCTACTTTTATTAGTTACCAGGACTCACATACATTGTTATATTATAATATTGATCACAACATAATAAAAAACAAAAATCAAAGTAAAATTATTTTCCACATTCATCCTCAATTGCCTCATCTAATAATTAGGTAGAGTTATGTATGCACTTACACTGATTTCATACAGCGAAAGAATAAATCAATTTTGGAAAAAAAGTCGAAGGAAGTAGAAAGTCGGTCGCGCACGCCCAGTTCTGCGCGTTCCGAAGAGGATGAAGACCACGTGTCGTCAGAGCACGATAGTGACGTCGTGGAGCTCAATTCGGAAACAACACCGGAGAAGGCCCCACGCAAACGGTTGCGGTCTGCTCAGGAATCGGAGTCAGACGGCTCAAGCGAAGACGCGGTACCGGCGCCGAAGATCGCGACAGCGCGACGTGGACGCGGTCGTCCGCCCACCCACGACAGGTACGTGGGTCTGGGCCAGGCGAAGGCCGAACTTGCTGCCGCATTGAAGAAGGCCGACGCCGAGGACCGCACATCCGAGGAGGACAGCGTAATTGCTGCGACAGCCCGGCGAGTTGCTGCGGCACGGAAGCAGCAGGTGCTGGAGCCGGATGCTGAGGACTTGCCGGTGATGCGACTGAAAACCCGGCTAGACGACGCCTTGGAGGCAATCCGGCTGGTCTCCAAAAAGTCAAAGGGCCTAAAAGGCACGTGCCAGAAAGCCCTTAAGGAGTCGATGGAGGCCATTCGCGAGATTGCGGAGGCCGTCTTCAGCCGCACGGCTAATGACGAAGTCCTGAAGCTGCAGTCTGAAAATGCCAGATTGGCGCAGGAGGTTACCGAGCTCAAGAGACGTCAGGAGGAGTACGAAAAGCGGCAACACCTGGACTCTAACAAGAAGGAGTCGGAGCTCGTGGCTCTGGTCCGGCAGGAGCTTGGTGAATTTCGCTCCAAGCTCTCGGTTATGGAGGGCCGGTTGCTGCGCCCTCGGCGTCGGCGGCGTCGGCGGCAGACATAGCCAGAGAGCCTCCCCGTCCTACTCCGCCGACGCCTACGTCATACGCGGCTAAAGCAAGAGCCCCGCGGCCTCCTGCAACTGCTCCAGTGGCCGATACCACAGCTCCGGCAAGCCAAAAGGGCAGAAAAAGGACGAAGGCAAAGCGCGCACCCGTGGTTCCCAAGGAGCGCCCGGCCGCTGCCAGGAATCAACCTGCTGCCACCCCACACGGAGCCGACGACTGGGAGGTCGTCGGCAAGAAGAAGGAGGAGGCCAAGAAGAGGAAGAAGGCGGCCAAGAAAGCTAGGCAGGCGGCCAAAAAGGCGGCGAGGAAGCTCCAGGCCCCTCGCTCCACTGCAGTTGTTTTAACACTGCAGCCAGCTGCCATCGAGCGAGGGATAACTTATGCGGAGCTCCTCAAGAAGGCGCGGGCGGCGATCGACCCCGGCAAACTGGGGATAACGGCGGGCTTGCGGTGTCGGACAACTCAGACCGGTGCCCGCCTAATCGAAGTGCCGGGAGTCGCAAGCAGCGACCAGGCGGACCGCCTGGCAGCAAGCCTCTGAGAGGTTTTAGGGGCAGAAGAAGTCCGCGTCTCCAGGCCCCAAAAGTGCGTTGATTTGCACATCACGGGCCTGGATGACTCTGTAACGAAAGAGGAAATCGTCGCTGCCGTCGCCAGCACCGGAGGGTGCCCTGCGGAACAAATAAAGTGTGGGGAAGTAAAGCAGGGCCGCTCCGGAATGGGGACGGCCAATATTAGCTGTCCCGTCGCTGCCGCCAAGAAACTGGCCGATATCCGACGTCTTTTGGTGGGATGGGTTTCGGCGCAAATTAAAGCGCTGGAGCCCAGGCTCGCCCGATGCTACCGTTGCTTATCCAGCGGCCATGTGGGTGTCATGTGTCCCTCACGGGTTGACTGCACCGGCCGCTGTTTCCGTTGCGCTCAGCCCGGTCACGTGGCCGCAACGTGTGAGGCCACGCCGCATTGTTTTTTGTGTGCGGCGGTGGGCAAACCAACGGAGCACCGGGCGGGTGGCAAGGGGTGCGCCGCCGCTCCCGCGGTCGGAGGGGCGGAGGTTAGTATGGAGGCGTAATGTCTCCACACCTCCGTTTCCTCCAAGGGAACTTAAACCACTGCGCCAGAGCTCAGGACCTTCTCCTCCAGAGCATGGCGCAGTGGTCAATTTATGTCGCCGTCATAGCCGAGCCCTATTTTGTCCCTCCCAGGGCTGACTGGGTAGGGGACCTCAATGGCTCGGTGGCGTTAATTTCGCCGGCTGCTGCCGGCACCCCGTCCTTCGAGAACATCGTCCGAGGTCGGTGCTGCGTCGCAGCACTCGTAGGAGAAGCGGTTGTGGTGGGCGGCTACTTTTCACCCAACCGACCTCTCACCGACTTCGAGGAGTATCTCCTCGAACTGAACGTCGTCGTCGCTCGAAGTCACCCTCGGCCTGTGCTCTTTGTCGGGGACCTCAATGCCAAATCCTCGGCTTAGGGTTCCGCGACCACGGACGCGAGGGGTGAATTGCTCGAGGAGTGGGCCGTAGAAAATGGCCTGCTAATCCTCAATTGTGGGTCAGTGCACACGTGCGTGCGTCAGCGGGACGGGTCAGTAATTGACGTCTCCTTTGCTAGCCCCGCACTAGCAGGCCGTATCCAAGGCTGGCGCGTCGTCGAGGGGGTGGAGACCTTGTCGGACCATCGTTGTATACGGTTCGACGTCTCTGCCCAGACCTTCGACCCACCGGCCCCGATGGCCCCGATTGGGGGCGGTCCACGCTGGGCTTTGAAAAAGCTGAATCGGGAAGTTCTCCTAGAAGCCTCCATCGTTCAGGCCTGGGTGCCAGCACCGGCCAGGCCTGACAACGTCGATACGGAGGCTGAGTGGTTCCGGGAGGCCATAACGCATGTTTGCGATGCGGCGATGCCTAGAGTGCCTTTAAATGTTCCAGCTAGGCGTCGGGTATACTGGTGGTCGGAACATATAGCCGACCTGCGCCATGCGTGCGTGGCGGCCAGACGCCAGTACATCTGGCTTCGAAGGAGGCGTCACCGCTCTCCCGATTTTGACGTCAGGGAGGCGGAATTGTACGAGGCCTACAGAGCGGCCAAGAAGGTTCTTAAGTTATCCATCAAGCGGGCCAAGGATCAGGCCCACCAAGAGCTGCTGGGGACTCTGGACTGTAATCCCTGGGGGCGTCCATACCTAATGGTCAGGGGCAAGCTTCGCCCCTGGGCGCCCCCTTTGTCCCAGAGTCTCCAGCCACAGTTGGTTCAGGAGGTGGTGGCCGCTCTGTTTCCCTCACGCGGCAGCGCAGCACACTCCTCCGCCGATGGTTTCGCCTTCCATGACGTCCAGCGCGGACTTTGACGACGATGTGGTTCCCGAAGTGGCCCAAGTAAAGTTGCGAGCGTGTCGCGCGGTGTCGAGACTTCGCTCGAAAAACACCGCCCCAGGGCCCGACGGCATTCCAGGTCTTGCATTGGCCCTGGTCCTCGAGGAGCTCGCGCCCCGACTCAGGGGGCTCCTCAGTGAGTGTCTTCAGTAGGGCCAGTTTCCGCGCCAGTGGAAGGTGGGGAAACTGGTCCTGATCAGGAAGGAGGGGCGCCCGGCGGACTCTCCGTCCGCCTACCAGCCCATTGTGTTGCTGGACGAGGTGGCTAAACTGTTTGAGTTTATTATCGCGGAGCGCCTCGTCCAGCGTTTTTCTTCAGTGGGCCCGGATCTGGCGTAGAACCAGTATGGTTTCCGCCGCGGGCGCTCTACTATAGACGCAGTCATGCGAATGAGGAGCCTAGCGGAGGATGCGGTGTCCCGGGGCGAGGTCGTCTTCGCGGTGTCTCTGGACATCGCGAATGCCTTCAACACCTTGCCCTGGAGTTGCATTAGGGAGGCACTCATTTTACATGGAGTGCCGACCTACCTCCGCCGCATTGTCGGGGCATATCTATCGGAGAGGGTAGTAGTCTACCCGGGTCACGACGGTTGGAGTCGGCGAGAGATGTCGTGCGGTGTTTCACAGGGATCGGTTCTGGGTCCGCTCCTGTGGAACATCGGTTACGACTGGGTGCTGCGAGGTGCGCTCGCGCTTGTCACGGCGAGGGGTACGTCGCACCGGACGGCGGCCATACTGGCGACCGCTGGGGTCGCACAAGTCGTCAATCGTATCCGGCGGTTGGGCCTCGAGGTAGCCTTGTCCAAATCCGAGGCCGTTTGTTTTCACGGCCCTCGGAACCGGCCACCTCCAGGAGCCCATATCATGGTAGGAGGGGTCCGCATCGGCGTCGAGTCAACCCTAAAGTATTTGGGTCTCTTGCTCGACAGCCGATGGGACTTTACAGCCCATTTTCGTCGTTTGGCCCCCATTCTTCGGGGCGCTGCAGGCGCTCTCTCGCGCTTGCTGCCCAACTTTGGGGGCCAAACATCTCCTGCCGGAGGCTCTACGAGGGGGGCGTGCGGTCCATGGCCCTGTACGGGGCCCCAGTTTGGACGAACAGCCTGACGGCCCGAAACATTTCGGCGCTTCGTGCGTCACAGCGCGCCATGGCCGTCAGGCTGATAAGAGGATACCGCACGATCTCGTTCGAGGCTGCGAGCCTCCTCGCCGGATCGGTGCCATGGGACCTGGAAGCGACGCTCCTGGCGTCGCTCTATCGTTGGCGCCAGGAGGCGCTAGCTCGGGGCGAAGGACCGGGTCTTCCCGCTGTCGAGGCGGCGAGGTCCGAGCTCCGCCAGGTGCTAGTGGCGAATTGAAAGGAGCGACTTGTGCACCCTAGTGCCGGGCACGCCACGATCGTGGCGGTAAGTCCCGTTTTTGAGGAATGGCTGGAGAGGCGGCATGGCGCCCTCACCTTCCGGCTGACACAGGTCTTAACCGGCCATGGTTGTTTTGGCCGGTTCCTGTATCGTATAGGCTGGCAAGAGACGCCCGGTTGTCACCACTGCGGCGACTGCCGCGATGTTGTTGAGGACACGGCGCTGCACACTTTGGCGGCTTGCCCCGCCTGGGCATCGCAGCGCCGTGAGCTGATCGCGGCAATCGGATCGGTTGCCCTCTCGCTCCCGGCCGTAGTTCTGTTTATGTTCCGGAGTGAGAGGTCGTGGAATGCCGTCGCCTCCTTTTGTGAGGAAGTAATTTCCATCAAGGAGGCGGCGGAGCGGGAGAGGGAGCCTTTAAACCCTCTCCCCAACCGCAGAGCCGGGCGCTGAAGGGCGCGAGATGACCTCCAGCCACCCTGAGGTTTGACCTGGGGGTGGCGGGCTTTGTGGGCCTGCCCGCCATCCGTTCAGCACCAGGTCCGAGAGGCGGCGTGCGTGTTCCCACACGCGCCTCTTTGTCGAGTCCGTCTCCCCTCTAGGAGGGACAGTAGGGAATATGTAGAGGTACCAGTGGGTAGGTCTTTTGTGTAGTGGCCTGCCGTTTCATACGGCGGGCCGTAACCTCGGCGGGGTCGCGACTGCATATGAAAGTGATTCGCGCGGCCCCGCCGATAGTGGTTTGTCGAGGAACACCGTGGTAGGTTTAGTCGGTATTCTGGGAGGTTCATTTTATCGTTTAACATCTTTTCATTTACCCCGGCGAGTCCAACACAACCTCCCCGCCCGCCCCCGCGAAGGGGTATGCGCCATGGCGTTCCGCCACGTAAAAAAAAAAAAAGAAAGTGAAAGAATAAAGTGGATTTGCCTCAAATCCCGAGATAATTTTAAAGAGCAGAAATATCGCGTGATTTATCAAATAAAAAAGTTATTTACTTTTACACAATTTAAACCACTGCACGCGCGACGTTGCCAAATTTACATCAACGACATCGGATGTCCAAAGTTGCAAAATTCCAATGCGCACACGCGCGATGTTGCCACATTTGTAGTTCGCACAACATAGCTTGTGAGAACAAAAGAAAACAATAGCGGAAATGCGGAGTACGTACTCCCCGCTTAACGAAATGTATTAGATTTTGTCTCTTTCTAACAAACTTTCTATTAGCAATAAATCGGTTAATTCATTCACACAGCTCATTCACTTACCTCGGTTCGTAGAATGCGCTCGCTATAATATATCTCTGAGGTTTTTATTATTATTTATTTGTAATATTGTTGGTCACACGGGATTGTCTATTAGAAATCCCGGGAAGATCCATATTCATATCAACATTTCGATGCAAGTACATAAATTATATAACTCTACCTAATTCCGACCTCCATCTTCAGTATTTTCAGAATAATTTTCCTTTTTAAAATCATGCATATTTTTGTTAAATTTCTTCAAGTGCCTTTCTGTAGCGTCAGATGTGTAGCAAACGGTTATTTCGGATTTGCGTGTCATTGCGTTTTATTACATAGTGGTTATCAAAAAATATTTGCATAGTTTAATAGGTGGCGCTGAACGCTAATTAAAAAACAGTAAAAATTAGGAATGAAACAGAAAACATGTGAAAACAGCAAATCTACTGTTAAAACAGTAGGGTTGGTAACACTGCATGTGTGGTTGAAAATGTAGCTGTCAATGTCAAATATATTTCAAGTTGAAACATAGTTGAAATATACCTATTTTTACATTGACAGCTACGCATACTGCGTTCCAGTTTCAAGATCCACGAGCAAACCGCATGATGAAATATACAAATCACAGAGTACTTTATATATAATTACTAGCAACCCGCCCCGGCTTTGCACGGGTTCTTTACAGAAAATATAAAATATCCTTGTCCTATTACTCTGTTTAGAAATATTGCAAATGCTAGTGACGTCCTGACGTCATCACTACATATTTCTAATGGCAGTTTGAATGTGGAATGGGCGGTTCGCCCACCTTCCAAAAGTGTGGGTGCTATGGCGGACGATGCCACAGCTAGGGCAATTTTTCTGTCGGATCGTACTTTTGCTAATAATAAATTTATTAAAAATGTTTTAGCTGTGCCTCCAGGGCATCCAAAAAAACATTTTACCTTCATTACTATTATTAACTGAGGACAATATTAGGTCATAAGGACTAGCTTTTGCGTGCGGCTCTGCCCGCGTGGTACCTACATCAATAAAAAGTAGCCTATGTCCTTCCCCAAGTTTTAAAAAGCTATATGTGTACCAAATTTCATCTAAATCGGTTGAGTGGTTTAGCCGTGAAAAGGTAACAGACAGACAGAGTTACTTTCGAATTTATAATATTAGTAAAGAAGTAAGGATGATACAAATCGCATGATACACAAAATCACGAGTCATATGTTTGCAAGTGATTAAATTGCAATGTTGATTTGATTTAAGTTGACAAGTAGAAATAAACATTGAAACATTTCTATCTATTATATTATTGCCTGAGATGGCAAAGAAACGGGAGGTTGATGCTGAGGATGGTTTTGTGACGGTGCATAGGAGGAAGCGCCGTCAGAAAACGACCAAGAACAGCTGCGGTACGGCTCCTGTGGAGCCTGGTGCAAACTTGCGTGCTGCAGCACCGAACACACCGGTGTACATCTCTCGCTTGCATTACACCACTAAGGCGGAGAACATCGTGGAATATGTACGCCAGAAGTCCAAGTACATGCCAAGAGTGCAGCTGCTCGAATCGCGTCGCAACGTCAACTTCAAGGCGTTCGTGGTGCGAGTCCCTACTTGCTTTCTGCACATATTCATGAAGGAGGACTTTTGGCCGAAGGGTGTGGGGTTCCGTCGCTTCCGCGGACAAGTGCCACATGAACGCACAACAACAGAGTGCAAGTGAAGCAGTACTAACATAGTTAATAAGTTATATTATAAATACTAACACAAATTGTATGTATGTTAGTCTATAAGGTATTAATCTATGTTTCTATGTAGGTATAATATGTATGTATTTACAAAACAAAAAAGTATATATATGTATGTTTATCCATTGTCTAGTACCCATAGTACAAGCTCTGCTTAGTTTGGGCTAGATGGTGTTGTGTGTATGTATTATAACATTTTTAAATATGTAAATTGAGGTTAAGGTATTCTTACATATATCTACGGGCCTATGCAGCCTGAAATAAATGATTTGAAATGAAAAAAAAAAAAATATGAATGATTTCGGCGTCATAACTCCTACGTCTCGAGCCAGTTGTTTGAACAGTAGCGATAATGCAGCGAGCAAGCGATGGACTCGTCGCTGCCGTCGCCATCCACCGTGCCAAATGTTGCGGACTTGGACCTCACTCAGAACTCAGAACAATTATTTGTGTGATCCACATTGACATTATAATCATAAAAGCAGCAGATATGTTACTAGCTCACGAAAAGTGATGATTCAACAGTAATTAAAGAACCTAGTAGGACCGTTTTTCTATTGTTCTCAAAACAAAATCAGTGCAGCAAAACGTCTTTTGCAACAGTTGATGAGCAATTGTTCGAATGATATCTATTTTTTTCACGTAAGCTCTTTTGTTATTTACAGCGCTACTTATTTATTAAACAACACTAGTGCAGATAGGAAAATATCATCGTAGTTTGGCCTGCAGTTTAGTCATAAAAAGACAACTGAGTAAAAAAACTGAGTACTTATCTTTATTAACATAATATTTATATCATTATGAAATTCTAATAGCCGAAGCTATGGACGTTAGCATTTATTCGTAAATCAGTTTATTGATGTAGGTCCTCCAGACCAAATTTCGGTCACGACAGCCAATCTTAACGGAGACTGGCCATCTGTAACCTGTCAAGAGCGTTCAGCAAGTACTGCGCGGAGCCATTGCAACGATGAGAACAGTACTCCACCCAAGGGCGCACTTGTGCCTTATACAATAGGCACAGCTGCCCAGGCGCGAAGAACCGTCTCACCCTGTTCAGAACTCCGAGTTTTCGCGAAGCTTGCTTAATGACGCTCTCGATGTAGGCTTTGGGATTATGGGAGCGGCAAAGATCCAAACCTAAGATGGAGAGGCTGTCACGTATCACCAGTGGAATGTTCTTCAGAGAAGGGAGGGGAAGGAACGGAGGCTTTTTTGTTGAGAACGTGCATGCAAAAAGAGCATACTAAGTGATGCTCTTTTTTGCTATTCTGGTATTTTACGTTTGTACACAAACTTTATAGTATATTGTTTACTTAACACTTCCGTGTATTGTATATTAATTTAGGGTTTATTGAAGAATGTACTGCCGACGCGGCGACGTATTAAAAAAAGTAAGTATAAAAGATTCTTTATTACCAAACAAATCAAACGTGTAAGTTCGTTAAACGTGTAAGTGGGAATCGAAAGTTACAAAATGACAAAAGTAATAAAAATATTTCGCTTATTTGTCAATTTAAGGGGGGATGAAGTTGCTCGCGTCCGTAGGATTTACTATCTTTCCTAACCCACCCTACACGTGTCCCCCGGGTGGTGCTAAACGAGCAACAACGCCGAGTATCGAGTGGCGGTTAACAAACTCGACTCGACCAATCAAAGGCAAGAAATGGCCTCTGAACTCATGAACATCTACGAGGCTTGGCTTAATTGTCTGGCCCTCGAGGAAGAAAACCTCGCAACACATAATTAAATAAATAACCCCAATCCTAAGGTGGGCAACGTGCCGAGAGGATGTATGACTGGTGGGAAATCAGTTTCTAGCAACCACTATTGTATTTGCCTTCGCCTGGGAATAGGCGTCACCCCAGGTAGTGACTGTTATATCGTCCTTACTCGTGGGAATCGAAATGAATGAACAATTTAACTCTACAACAAACAACCAAAAAACCAATATTACTAACAATAAAACTCGAACACAACAAATCTTCAACATAGAAATGTTTGAGTCTAAACCCAGAACACTATCACTTGGTGATTACCCAAATACTAATCTCATAACGCAAGACATAGTTCTCGGACCCAGTGGAAGCAACGATGCTAATTGGTCACAAGTCTCTGGAAAAAAGAGGCCTAATTCAAGTCCAGAAAAGAGTGGGCACCAAAAACAAACAAAACTGGATACCTACTGGCTGTCCCAGAATCCACCAATACCTACGACAAACAGATTTGCTGACTTAGATGCTGATAACTCTGACGGAGCGAAAACTACTGCTACTGAAAAGATAAATAAGCCCCCACCAATATTTGTTCACAAAGTGGGGAATATTCAACCCCTTCTTAAGATTCTTAATGAACACGCCCTTGATATGTATAACCTTAAAGTTATTAACAACGACCAAGTTAAAATACAGTCAAAAGATCCAGAGACATACAGGACCATTGAACACCAACTAGAACTTAAAAACACAGAGTTCTACACGTACAAACCCAAGCATGAACGGAGTTTTAAAGTGGTCCTTAAAAACATGCACCCCTCAACTGAACCTGAGGAAATCAAAGCGGCGTTAGAAGAAATAGGGCATTGCAGTACCAATATATGGAACATCAAACAAAGAGCAACAAAGAAGCCACTGCCACTGTTTATAGTTGAATTAAAAACAAGCCCAAACAATAAGAGCATATATAAGGTCAAAAATCTCATGAACTGCATTATAACTTTTGAAGCTCCTCGACCTAAACGTGAATTACCACAGTGTGCCAAATGCCAGCAGTATGGGCACACCAAAAAGTACTGTCGCGGGCACCCTAAATGTATTAAATGTGCTGGTGACCATCTCTCGATCGAATGTTCAAGGAAAACCAGATCAGACAGTGTAAAATGTGTCCTCTGCGACGGAAATCACCCGGCAAATTATAAAGGTTGTAAATCTACAGAGAGCTTCAAAATCTTAAATTTCCAAAGGCTCCAGAACGCAGAAACACGTATGTTCGCAGCAAGGAACAGGGAGCTACAGCTGAAAATCAAAAATCTAAGGATAAAGAACCTCTAAATAGCCAACATAAGTCATACAAAGAAGCACTAACCAATAAAAATCTTCCAAAGAATATAACAACAGAGACAAATCACACTAACCAAAATGACATGCTTGAATTAATGAACCTCATGAAACAAATGATGCAGCAACTGACCACCATGACAAACCTAATATTAGCCCTCACAAACAAGCTGTCAACTTCGACTGCTTAAAAATTGCCCTATGGAATGCCAATGGGCTGTCACAACATACCCTTGAGGTAAAGGCATATTTAGAGACACAAAAGGTAGATATCCTCCTAGTTACGGAAACGCATTTTACCAAAAAGAGCTACTTTAATATTCAGAACTATAAAACCTATCACGCAATGCACCCCGACGGCAAAGCACACGCTGGAAGTGCAGTTCTAATAAGATATAATATCAAACATCATGAAACAGTACATTACTGCACAGATGAAATACAAGCAACAAATGTCGTCATTGAAGACTGGGCGGGACCTTTTACAATCTCGGCTGTATACAGTCCGCCTAAACACAAACTTAAGTTAGAAGACTACATAAGGTTTCTTTCTACACTGGGCCACAGATTCATAGCTGGAGGTGATTACAATGCCAAGCACCACTACTGGGGCTCACGTACTATAACTACGAAAGGTAGGCAGCTGTTAATGGCCATTGAGAAATTAAAACTAAATATTATTTCCCCCGGAGATCCTACATACTGGCCTACAGACCTGAATAAAGTACCAGACTTGATTGACTTCTGTATTACAAAAGGCATTCCTAACAACTTTATAATATAAATTTGACGGCCTGGATGGCGTAGTGGTTAGTGTAACCGACTGTCACGCCTGAGGTCGCGGGTTCGATTCCCGCACGAGTCAAACATTTGTGTGCGTGAACATGGATGTTTGTCTTGGTCTGGGTGTTTCTATGTATAATATGTATATATTTACAAAAAAAAGGTATATATGTATGTTTATCCATTGTCTAGTACCCATATTACAAGCTCTGCTTAGTTTGGGCTAGATGGTGTTGTGTGTATAAAAAAAAAAAAAATAACAAGTAAAACAAGCACCGAACTATCCTCTGATCATTCCCCGGTAGAAATAGTACTAAAAAGGAAAATCACAGTAGTACCTAAACCTTGTAAGATACACTCCAATAAAACTAACTGGGAGCTCTTCAGACAGCTACTGACAGAAAAATTTGATTTAAAAATACCTTTAAAAACGGACGACAACATAACAGAAGCGGTAGAACATTTCAATAGCTGCGTTCAACAATCTGCCTGGTCTGCTACCCCAATTGCCACAGACTCGTATCATAAACAAGGTTACCCAACATCTGTAAGAGAATTATTAGCTGATAAACGAAAAGCTCGGAAAAAGTGGCAAACAACAGGTTATCCTACTGATAAAAAACATCTAAACTATCTTCAAACAAAACTAAAAATTATGCTAAAAGACAATGAAAACCAAGGCTTACAAACATCTCTAGAAAACCTTGATGCTACAGCAGAGACAAATTACTCTTTGTGGAAAGTCACTAAAAAACTTAAACGCCCGGCAAGTAATCAACCCCCTATCCGTAAAAGTAACTCAGAATGGGCTTCTAGCGATGCGGACAAAGCTGCTACATTTGCTGAACATCTCAAACAGGTCTTTATACCAAATCCAGATACAGGCTCCTCTAAAATCCAAGAAGTCACAGAATTATTGGGCCAAACCCACCAACTCGATCCTCCCATTAACAAGCTCACTTATAAAGAAATAAAAATAGCAATTAAGGCTTTAGATCCAAATAAAGCTCCTGGTTACGACCTTATAACAGGAAAAATCCTAAGGGAACTGCCAAAGGAAGGGATTAAATTTCTCACTTTCCTGTATAACGCTATTCTACGAAGAGGAATGGTCCCTCCTCAATGGAAAATAGCCCAAGTTATAATGGTTCCTAAGCCTGGAAAAATCCGGTTGAGGCGCAATCATACAGACCTATTAGCTTGTTACCCATACCCTCAAAAATCATGGAGATAGTTATTTTGCTTAGATTATCCCCGATTATTGCCGCAAACAAATTACTACCTGACCATCAGTTTGGTTTTCGTCGAAAGCATGGTACTATTGAACAAGTAGACAGACTAGTGGAACATATAAACAAAGCTCTTGAATTACAACAATACAGTGTCGCAGCGTTCCTGGATGTATCTCAGGCATTTGATCGAGTGTGGCATGACGGACTTCTTTTCAAAATAAAAAAAGACCTACCTATAAACTTCTACAACGTAATAAAGTCATATCTAAGCGACAGACACTTTTTTGTAAAACAAGGAGAAGAGTTAACATCTTTATATACTATCAAAACTGGAGTTCCGCAAGGCAGCGTCATGGGTCCCACGTTGTATCTGCTCTTTACAGCTGATCTCCCTACGACCGATGGAGTAGTTACTGGAACATTTGCTGATGACACAGCAATTCTATCAATGGACAATTCACCAGACGTCGCAGCACAAAAGCTTCAAAACAGTCTCGATCAAGTATCCAAATGGCTCAAAGATTGGCGAATCAAAGCCAACGAAACCAAATCTGTCCAGGTTACTTTCACAAACAGGAAAGAAACATGTCCACATGTCCATCCTCCTGCGGTAGAGGTATGCCGTTGAGAGTGATCTCAACGGCATACCTCTACCGCAGGAGGATCACGCCAAGTATCTTGGAATATACTTAGATAGACGCCTAACCTGGAAAAAGCATATTTTCACAAAGCGATTAGCTATGGGCCAACAGTTGCGCACTATGTACTGGCTACTAAATAAAAAATCACGGCTCTCACTTCAAAACAAACTATTGCTCTATAAATGCATAATAAAACCCATATGGACATATGGCCTACAACTCTGGGGAACAGCAGCAAAATCAAACATTGAAACAATACAGAGATTTCAGTCAAAGAATAATAATAATAACGAATAATAAGAATAATAACGAACGCCCCTTGGTATGTCTCAAACATTAGACTCCATCACGACCTCTGCGTCAAAAGTGTTATAGAAGAAATCTCGGAAAGGACAAAAGCGTACAAGAAGCGAATCACTTATCATCCAAATATGCTGGCAGTCAATTTAATGAACACCCAAACAGTTGCTCGTAGACTAAAAAGAAAGATTCCTCAAGACCTTCTCTGAGAAGCACAAGAATAAACGGAGCAGTCACTGGAAGGCTTTCGTGCAAGCCCTTTAATTAAATAAAATCTTACACATATTGCTGAATATCTGCAAGATTGATAGATTGCAATAATGACATTATAAAAAATAAAAAAAAATTGTCTATAAACACAAATGAAATGTTATAAATCTATTTAGAATTTTTTGTAGTTTATACTGATGGTAAATAACTGCCATTACTTTTTTTGGCTTCAAATTTGCTATGAATGAACAAATACAGTTTAGACAGAAAGAGACGGAATTATGTCATTTGGATAAGTGCGATCAGTAGAGCATGCTCATTTAATACATGTGGCATTAAAATGTTACATTACCTATCAAAATTTTGTAATTAGCGCATTTGTCTTCTAGGCCATCGATGTAATGATTTAATTATTTTCGATGTCGACGAGTCTCTATTACTTATACATGCTATAAAATCTAATGGTAGATACTAGGTATACGTTTGCATAGCTTTTAATCATCTGGCTTTTAATGTCTCGTCATAATGTACCTAAGCGGTAAGCTTGTATGCACTTAGGTATATGTGATACTTACGGTATAATTATTATGAAATAGAAGCGTAGAGTTACACTTGCGCTATTGTGTGTGATCACTTTTAAATTTGAGGATTTTTATGTAAAAGCTTAGGCTAAAAACTAGGCCGTCACTAGTCAGTCGTCAAGGCATCCAAAGAAAGAAAGGTAATAGGTAGGCAAGTTGAACCTAGGTTTATGCAGAAATTCATTACGTGTACACAAAGCGACACATCAACCTAGACTGTTTGGACTTTGAACTATTAGAAGTTGAACGCTGCGAATCGTGCGAGAGAGTGCGTTAATTTTTGTTACGCTCTATCTTTACCATTACATCGTCACCACTATGCACTGTCCCTTTCCGACAATTCTCTATTTTGTATGTAGCGTAGTTATGCATATATAGGTTGTCTAACTTGATGTGTAACCGTGTGTACCTACCTACCGTTTATTAAATATGATAAATGGTAAATCAGATTTTTTCCGATTGCAACTGAAAATAAAAAACGCGCATTGTAACTGAAAACAAAATTGTAGTAGGTAATTATACAAAATATTGTTCTGCATTTTCGCCATATTTACCTATAAACGTATTTACAAATCTATTTTATAATAAAACTAGATGTGCCCGCGGTTTCACCCGCGTTTATAGTTACTGCGCTGCCCCCGTAGGTCGTAGCGTGATGTTATATAGCCCATAGTCTTCCTCGATAAATAGGCTATCCAACACTAAAATAATTTTTCAATGCGAACCAGTAGTTCCTAAGATTAGCGCGTTCAACCAAACAAACAAACTTTTCAACAAATATCAATCGATGTGTCCGCGCTCCTCACACAAAACATACTTTTATTCAACTATTCTTTAACGCTTGCTACTACTGTCGGCGAGCTAAAACAGCAAGGAGTACCTACCTAACTACACCGTACCGCACATGTGCAATAAAAGACAAAATGCAATATGGGTACCTACCTATTGAATAAATGTAGATCAGTAAAATTACTTTGTATGAATTAATATGCCTAATACGATGTATTATGTTTCCAAAATTTTGTGAGATTGCAGATAAACACGTTGCATAAATGCAACGCCATAAAGTTCAACGGTAGCCAGTAGGTAGTTATAAGCAGACCATTATTTCTATTTATTTCTTACTTCTGTAATTGAAAGGATAAAATTGTTGCCACTGTAGCCTTTATTTTCGACGTAGGTAACTGACCGAAGCAGACGTAAAGAGATTGATTTGGTCAAAGAATCCATTTTATAATGACATCAGTGCTGAACTATTTGTAAGCGAAATTGTTGTGAGACTATTTAATCGATTACTATAGCTACCTAATTGTTATAATCTTCATTTACCTACCCAGACAATTCAAATATCCTAGCTATTATTCCTAATACAGATAACAGTATTTTCACATTTATCACACTTGCCCGGTATTTCAGGATAAATAAAATAAAGATTATTTGTATCAACACATATAATATGTACTTAATTACTTGCATTCCAACGATAAACGTGACAAGGTAAGGTAACAAACAGGTTAATAGGAAAACCAATCTACATAAAGCAAAAGACGACTACACATTACATTAGGTAGGTACATAACTACATACCTAGATATTCAGAAAATAAAAGTGCTTTGCCTTATAGGTACCTACTCAACAGTAGCGTGTGTTATACTTATAAATTATAATTATAATGTAATTATGAGTGACGTCATAATATTTCTTTTGAATTTATTTTTTATTTGTATTAATGTGTAGTAATTGAACTCCGACAAACAAACTCAAACAATTTGGCGTATAACAGATACTGCGTCATACGTGGAATTTCAACTTATTTAGTAATACATATTTGTTATTAATTATGTTTACACATATTCAATCCTAAAATGTAAGTAATTATTTTCACGCATTTATTTGTTCTATTTGAAACTTCGTAGTTTCGCAGATATTTTTAACGTCCGAGCAAGAAATTAAACTAAATTATCATAAAAACAGGTATGGCCGGTAAATATAATTTACATGAATGTTATCTCTTTTATCAGCTTATTACTGGCGATTTTTAAGCTTAGACGTCATTGTACCGACTGAGATTTTGTTTAACAAGTCACTTAAATTAGGTAGGTACAATAATAATTCAGAATTAAAATTATATTTATACGATATAGTAGTACATACAGATATTAGAAGTGATTTACTCACAAAGATCAAAATTTGTTGAACGCGTGCAAAATCAACTCGTCACTCAACTCTATTTTAATAGGTACGAAACATAATATCATTACCATATTTCAAAATTATAACATTAATATTGTAGGTACTTTATAGCTATTTAAAATATAATCTCCTTGGGCTTTCATTGTATCACATATTCGCAGTTATAAAAGCATAATACATACATAATACAGTTCAAATCTTTCAGACGAAATTAAAATATAGATATTGCAATTATTATTACATTTATTACATACGTCATACGTGTTATTTATATGACACACGTAAAGGCAGACAACAGTGAACGCACAAGGTAATAAATAGACGTAAGAATTAATTCTACGTAATACGAATATTTGAATAAAATTAAGTTGGTATTTCCGTGGTTGGTAATGGAATAACTGTTAAATTATGGGTTACAGAATAGCAAGGATTGATCGGATCTCTTGTTTCACCGGAATGTGGAGTACAATTTAAATTCTGATATGTGTTATTATTTGCATCCATCTCACCATCAACCAGCCTCAGAGCCGTTGGTTCACTGGAGGTATTATTAACCACGCCGCTGTCTTTCAAGAGGTCCATCTCACTTGTAGTAATATTAGTATTGCCGGGTTCATCAACAATAACTGGTTCTGTAACGTTATTTTCGGCAGCAGTATTTAGGAGGATGGAGCATGGAATCGTAGTCATAAATTCTTTTCCAGTTTTTGTAACAACCGTAACGGTACACTTAGTATTGTCATTCTTAGTTTGATTGATACCAGCTTCTTTAACATCAGCTTCTGGTGTGAAGGAAGTAGCTATTGCACAAGGAATCGCAAGCACTTCAGTCTTGTCGTCATTACTAATAGTTAAACTGCAATTTACTAAATCGGCTAACATTGAATCAGTGGCAGTAGCGGTATCGTTAGTAGGTGCAACTGCTACAGGTTGGCCCCTATTATCATAAATGACTGTATGATGACTACGACCTGTAGATCGAGCAAGATTCCATAGTGCTAAACCGGTTAAAACCGTTCCAATACCAGCACCTGCGATGCCCACTCCTGTAAGGGCACTACCTGTTCGACTGACTCCTCCATACCCCTTACCATAACCACCAAAGTAGCCGGGCATTTGTGAGCCGTATCCGGGACCATAACCGCCGTGTCCACCGAAACCACCGTAGTTGGCCCCAACATTTGTATAAGGAGGAGGGGGACCTTGAGGATGGTAATAATTGTTTTGGCCACTCATCGGCCGGTTAGCTTCTCCCGGTCTATATCCAGAATAAGGCGGCGGTGCTTGAGGGTAACCGGCTCCCACTTGCTGGGGATATCCACTACCAGCACTGGATTGTTGATAGCCACCCTGTCCATTTCCTGCCAGGTTTGAACCATGTTGTTGCGGATTATTAATTCCAGATTGGCTACCACCTGATAAACCTGGTGATTGTGGATATCCAGATTGGCCACTGCCCGCATTTCCGGAGAGGCCAGTACTTTGCTGCTGAGGAGATTTATTTGGTGTTTGTTGAGGATAGCCATTTCCTGGGCTGCCTGACAGACCAGTCGAAGCCGGATAAGAATGACCCTGTTGATTATTTGAATGTGCTTGCTGGCTGGCTAAATTATTGGATGCACTACTTCGTTGTATACTTTCTTGATTAGTTGGTGTTTGTTTAGGTTTATCGCCAGATAACCCTGTGCCACTCGAAGGATACGAATGTCTCTGACCGTCAGAGGGCTTGGTTTTTTGAGCGGTATGTTCTTGCCAACCAAATAGAGATGGCTTTGGTGCGGATGCTTGCGGATAACTAAAAGATGTTGGTGCAGGTTGAGGATTATAATTAGTTTTCTTACTAGACCCACGACCAGATCCAGAACTTCGACTTCTTCCAGTTTTTTTCCCTTCAACACTAATAACTAATAACACTGCAAAGAGCGTAATCGTTAACTTGAGATTCATTTTCACTACTTAAACTGTCACTGGTTTTGTAATAAATAATATCAAAGTCTTGTATTGCACTTTGTTCACTTGTTCATTAAACTATAAAGTCAGCACTTCGGTGTCGTGTGTCACGGTGTACTGCTCGAGCGCTAAATGAAACGACCTAAGAACATGGTCGATGATTGACCGCCCACCCTTCTGCGCACTACGGACTGCAGAGGTACCAACCAACGTATACCTAATAGGTGTCTGTGACCTACCTAGGTAAATGCTATAAATGGAATCCACGCACACAACGTTGACTCTTTCGTAGAATCGATAATCTAAACAACATGGAAACCCAAACAATGGGGTGCAAACAAACAGCTCGTAGCTACCAAGTTTACATCGTTGATACATTTGTCAACTCTAATCGATAAATTCAATGTCTACATTCATAATTTCGTTGCTGGTGTGTTTGAAAGTTTTAATAAAGCTAAATCATAAAAAGAAGACAGGTAAAATAATTATCAAATTATCAATAAATACGAAAAATTACAGACATACTTAGTTATAAGTAAGTCAAAATGCACACATGTGGAAATCACGGTCTAGTTGTACTAAGATATTCCTTTCTCCTTTTCCTTTGACTCATTCGTTTTTACCATTCTTCTTCGTATCGTGTCGATGGCATCAGGTTTTAAATGGTTTTAGCCCAGTGCTCGGCAACGCGAATTGCATTAGGCATTGCTTGGTATATTTCATCAAGCGTGCACAATTCTGGACTTGTGGGGCACGTCAGCAAATGACTCAATGTCTACCATTTAATTTCTCTAGATATGTTCTTAGCAGCTAATGCTTTACTAGCTTGAACGTGATTGCACATCGATAAAATTCGTAACATGTAATTCAATATGTTTTATTATTGCTTTGAGATTTTTAAAGGTTATTGAATAGGTATAACGTTTCGGTATAATTTAAGAGTTCAGGAAGTAGAAAGACCAGACAGACGTGTAGATAAACGGACTACATCCTTATATTCATAATTATACACTGCAATTATTCATTTATCTGCCGTTACGTAGGTTTTTACCTTAGTTTTTGTGTTATTCTGTGTTATGAATGTTATGATTCTAGAAACTAATATGCAATACACAGTAGTTACGCCAACCAGGCACACATACACCAACAATTGACTAATTGCCGGAAATGACAAATCCACACCAGACCTCAGGGACCCAAGTACACGGTTACTATACATGTAACGCTAATGAACTCTCTGGCCAACACAAACGACACATTTTCCTTTGCTTCAATATGAGCATATACTGCGTTTTTATTTTCATACTCAAATTATCTTTGTAAAGAATTCTCGCCGTTCACATCCCTTCTTGTCAATTGCTAAATTGATTCTATTTATTCAATAAATGAAGAATATTTTATGTCAAGATACCTACAGTAAGTATAACATCTAAGTACGCAAATTATGTATTATATTACATACATATATATTGGATCATATTTAAAACTTATCAGTTAAGAATATATGTGTAATTAAATAAGAACAACAAGCTGAAATATGTTCAGTAAATAGATCTTTTGCGATTGTTAATAAAAACATGTACC
This sequence comes from Catocala sponsa, assembly GCA_963564715.1. Lineage (NCBI taxonomy): Eukaryota > Metazoa > Arthropoda > Insecta > Lepidoptera > Erebidae > Catocala > Catocala sponsa. Next base: position 16,248,758 of record OY751335.1, on the reverse strand, counting down.
TAAGTACCTACTTGTATATCTTATCGGCTACGTCACATAATATCTCTTAATATCTCTTGTATAAACTACACGCGAAGTGATAAATACAATCACAAATCAATTAAATTTCTTGTCTAATTGTTCTCACTGACGAGACCAAACAAGCAACACTACTTAGTGCTTACAAGAAAACTGCAATTCACCAAATAAAAATATAATGATTATATTCGTAACGGTGGTATTGCTAGCCAGTACTTGTATTGCCCGACCAAATGGAGGTGTTGATACGCAAAATGTTATAACGGTACCACCTAATTGTCCAACCGGCCAAGAATGGGTAAATGGCGAATGTAAGGACATATGGAGGGCAGTTACCGCAGCGCCAGCTAACATCGTGTCTGTGCCATCAAATTGTCCTGCCGGTCAGGAATACGTCAATGGACAATGCAGAGACGTCTGGAGGGCAGTTACCGCAGCGCCAGCTAACATCGTGACTGTTCCACCGAATTGTCCTGCGGGTCAGGTATACGTAAATGGACAATGCAGAGACGTCTGGAGGGCAGTTACCGCAGCGCCAGCTAACATCGTGACTGTTCCACCGAATTGTCCTGCGGGTCAGGTATACGTAAATGGACAATGCAGAGACGTCTGGAGGGCAGTTACCGCAGCGCCAGCTAACATCGTGACTGTTCCACCGAATTGTCCTGCGGGTCAGGAATATGTGAACGGACAATGCCGAGACGTCTGGAGGGCAGTTACCGCAGCGCCAGCTAACATCGTAACTGTGCCGGCAAATTGTCCTGCCGGTCAGGAATTTGTGAATGGCCAGTGCCGCGATGTTTGGTTCAGATTTGCCAGTCCACAGGATATCCCCGAGTAAGTGTTGCCTGTTACCTACTTTAGTTGAAATATAATGCAGTGACCACTACATACACTTGTGTTAGATACCTACTCGTAGATAAATCTCTATATTGTGGATACTGACCTGGTAGATACGGTAGATAGTGCGATAACATTTTGATATTGCGTTGTTAGTAAAAATAATGAAACAAGTTCTTCTAAGTGAAATTAAACTACTATATACGGATTTTATCGAGTTATTTATATAGTAGTTTAATTTCAATTAATAACATTCGCGTAAACAGAAGACAATATTAAGTTTTTCTAAGTATATACCTACATATATGTTTTTGCATACACCAAGTTCTACACATCTGTCCCACAGAAAATGCTCATTTTGTCGGGATATGTAACTCTCCTACCTAAAATCTATTTGCGACAAATTAGACCGATCTGTTTCTTTGCTACTGGGAACAGAAGCACGAACACACTATCGCATTTACTAATTCAAGTTATGAACTTATGATAAATGTAAATGAAAATGTCGAATGTGATTTCGTAACATAATGTAGGTAATAAAAACTGCGCAATTTAATAGATCTACCAAGTTGAGCGCAGTCCAGTACATAAATGGGCGCATAATGTTCTTAGTCACAGCTTACGTTCCTTGCAAAGCACGTTATGCGGAGGCTCTCATCTAAGTGTGATTAGAGACTCAATACACTCAAATATTCTAACATCACAGTCATTGATGGGTTTTTAGATATCAATGATCACTTGATCAGCGTCCATATTACTTACATACCTTAAAGAATTGTCACTTGTCACTGCATGTTAGACAACGAAACAGGGCCTTACATTTTTCATGTTGCTCTAGCGTAGCGTATGTTATGATTATGACACTTATGACAATGTTTTAGAAGTCACATGACAGTCGCTTCTTTGGAAAAATATTGTCAGCAGAATTCGGGTAAACTAGAAAGTTGTCGATGTACGATTAGAAAAATGCGCCGTTAATAAACGACAAAAATTATTATATAAAATATGTACCTACCTACTTAATGATTCTTACCTAATCTTCAACTAGACAACAAAGACGACTTGTCTTTTTGAGACGTAGATAATTACCTAAGTAATTACGTGTGCTATTTTTTTATATGTCGGCCTCGATGGTGTAGTGGTTAGTATAACCGACTGCCACGCCTGAGGTCGCGGGTTCGATTCCCGCACAAGTCCAACATTTGTGTAAATTAACATGGATGTTTGTCTTGGTCTGGGTGTTTCTATGTATAATATGTATGTATTTACAAATAAAAAGTATATATTATGTATGTTTATCCATTGTTTAGTACCCATAGTACAAGCTCTGCTTAGTTTGGCTAGATGGTGTTGTGTGTATGTGATAGAATATTATTATTATTATATTAAATTACCAAAACCAACAGTTAACCTTAACATTTCATGACTTGGAATGCCAGACATAATTAAATACCTCAAAGGGTTAATGTGACATTAGTGACCTCAAAGTAATCTACACATGATATAATATGTCTAGAACGTTGGGGTAAATTATAAGAATACCTACATGTAATTGATTCATATTTATGGCAGGATTTTAACCGCGTTACATTCCAAATGAGCAGCTCTGATACAGTTTCAATGTACCAAGCCAGCTAAGAGTAGAAATGATTCAATAACATCGACTGCATTCAAACGACATACTGCATTGCTACACATCGTCTTCTTACTGTGCCTGTAAATCCTTCCCACCGCCAATTTGTACAAGTTTCTCTAACTGCTATCTCCTGTAGGTTAAGGTCCAGGTAGCTCCTAGTTTAAGGAACCGCAGGCAGTATATGAATCGAGGATTCCGGCGACTGGGACCGCAATTCTGTAATGTATGCAAGGGCGGCATTCCGCATGACGTCATTAGGTTTTTTTCCGAATGGTTTCTCCGAACGCACGGGTATGCATTCGAAACGTACATACGGAATCTTTTCCGTTCGGAGAGAAAGCGGACGTGTGCGGCAGTTAGTGTATTTTATATTGATTCCATGCATTCGGAGCTCCGAATATGGAAAACGAATTCGGAAATCGAATTCGGAAAACGTATGTATGCGGCCAGCCTAAGTGTCTGCATTTATTATGCAATCCAGGAAATAAACCAGAATAACCATTGAACGCCCACTGAGAAACATTTTGTAATAGTTTAGTTAAAACGTGTCAATGTAAAGCGTCCTAAATGTGTTACTCGCGATACGCAAGCGTACTATGTATATAGTACGGTCTCCACCGTAGTAGTGGTGTCGATTCGCTCTCGCTTACGGGCAGCGCACGCAAGAGTGAGTGGGACAGGTGGATAATACATGCATTTAAATTTAAAAGAAAATATCTTCAAATATATTATTTAAAGCGCCATATTCAACAAAATATAATAAATATTTCATAACAAAACTATACTTACCGAAAGTACGACATTCCATCCTTTTTTTGCACTTTTAGAGTACCTATAGTTTCTGCATTTTTCACTACACACTTTGGCATCGTGAAACGTGTGACTGCTAGCGCGGTCGTAGAGTTGCTGCGAGCGAAATTATGCATACGACTGATTTATGCACAGTTTTGTTGAGGCCGTTTTTCGAGCGACGATCGTGCATCTATGGTATATTTGATGGAAGCCTGAGGACAACCTGCATAATGAAAGATCCGAGTTTCAGCTTTCTTTCTTTTTTATCGTGATAGTCAGAAACTGTACCTACATTAGCCTGAGTACATACACACATATAGTAATCCCATTAGATCGAGGAACCATTTGCAAACACAGTTCAGCCATCAAGCAATAAATGTAAAATTGCTATATATGAAGTTATCCGCCTTCTAATGTGAATCATATAGTTTTATTATGTAGTTGCCTGAAGAGTTCATTCAAATTCACTTCAACCTTGCAATTGTCAGTAATTGATTACCTAAGTACCTACTTATATTATATTATTTCTTATAGAAACCGATGTTGAAGTAATTAGGTATTTAGATAGCTTCAATTTTTAAGTGGTCGGCAATCTTAGGTATTCTACATCTGTATGGATAGGTGTTTTAAAAAAATACACGAGTAGAGTCATGAATTACGATTCTATACAATTAATTACATTTCAAAGAACAATCCCGATTATCGATTTCTATCTAGCGAACAATTCATTGACATGTAAATGTTTTTTGATAAATAAATTTATACAATTATAATTAGGTATATTACATTTTTTGCGATTATATCTTAATAACAACATCATTAATCTACGTGATACAATTTACACAATACATTCTTTGTCCGACTTACACAATGGCGTTCAACAATCTAAATATCTCAACTTATTTTTAAGATAATATAGTGGACATAAAGGACAGACAAACTCGGGGCTAATTCAAAAGCATTAGCAGTGTCGTAGTGACTATTTAAATCACTACGTCAACCATCTTCTCTTTTACATCTCTATCAATCATACATTTTAAAATTAATTAATTAATTACATAATCTTTACTACATCTCTAATTTGTAAACTCTTTCGAAGTTCTCTGGCTTTGTTTACAAACACTTTACATTACCAAGGCTATAAACAAACAAGGCTATAAAACCTTGTGAGATAACACAAAATACATTAAGTTTTATCATTTTATTGGTGTATGTGATAAGTAGGTCAATTGCTGCTGACTGCATAATTTTATTAACTGTAATTGAGTAATATCGAATAGTGAATATGCTTAGAATATTTTTATTACCTAGGTATTACAACACGTAATGTAGTACTTCACGCCGCTTCACATGCGTTTACGAACGATTAGACCAAGTGTCATTATTAATATGCTAGCCCTAGAAAAGGCTAAGCTCCTGGCACGTCACTTAGTCTAATAGATAGGTAGTCCTATTAGACTTACTTCACAGCGTTGCTTTATTTGCCCGACATGGGAACTGAACTCGGATTCTCAAAATCTCCAGTCAGCGCAACCATTAGTATTATAACTATAGTCTTTTAACTGATATCGATACCATACATGGATGTATATGGTATCAAAATACTAACAGAGTATAATGCTAAAGTAATTAGCTCAAAAACAGGATATTCTGAATAATGAACAACAGCTATTCATAGAGCAATTTTACTTTTTACAGTTCATCCAACGCACTGGACACTTTCTTCAGAGACTTAAAAGAGAAACTGACCAGAAAAGCAAGAAATGTTGAAAATCCGGCGGACATTTTCAGATACAACGATTTCAGCAACAAAAATATCATCAATGTACCGAATCAATGCCCTGCTGGGTACAGACCCGATGCTCTCGGCGTATGTCGCCCAATTATGTAACTATTAATATTATAATGTTGGTCTTGTAAAGTAAATAAAAATATTTCGATTCGTTGATTTGTATGTATTCATTTATGGCCAGTTAAACATAACCATCCTTAAATTATATCTATTCAAAAATAAATGTCATATACCGCTGTGCTTATAGGTACTCTGTATTAATTCATCAAATACGTAATAAAATGCTCCATATCCGGACAGATATTTAAATAGATAACCACAAATTAATATTATATTCCACAAGAATGAATAAGTACCTACCACCACATCGCATAGAGTTGAGGCAAAGTTAGCCGTTTATATACTCTGAAACAAGGAATTATCACTGATAACTTGATAAGATAAGTTTTATCAGTAATAACCATCGATCAAATATTTGATCGAAGGTGATAACACTATGTCGAAGGACTATACCTTAAGGAAAATAATTCATAACCGCTGTTGTGGCACATAGTGTCAATAACCCGATAAAACGTCTGAATCATACAAAGCAGGTGATTTAAAGATAAGCAGTTAGTTGGAGAATATATACAACTCAATTCAGGATGAAATTAGTTTTGAGTCATCGTGAAGATTTCGTGCCAAACGTATCGTATTTAAAAAGATATATTGGTGCCAATTCTGTTGTCACAAAATTCTCTAAGCTTAACTAAAAATCACTAAAATTTAGTTTAGTCCTCTCAAATGACATTTCATATTCTGAAATAGTTAAAAGTGACAGGACTATAAAAAATTTTAGTGATTTTTAGTTAAGTTTAGAGAATTTCGTGACAACAGAATTGGCACCATTATGTCCTCGCCGTTTTTGGCTATGGCGTCAACGACAATGATGGTTTTAGGTGGTGTCACTCTACATGTCGATTACCTGACCTGTCAATTAACCTATTTTGAGTACCTACACATGTATCGATGTATAAGCAATAGCAACTATCAATAAACTTGACGCATGCAGATATGATTATTAAAGAAAAGTACCACCTTGAAGAATCAACTAATATCTAGACACGCGGCAGCGTGTCAAGCCAAGTTCAAGCAAAGGAACTGGCTAGCCAGCGCCGAGTGTAATATTACACGAACCACTTGGTGCCACTTTTGACCCTTCTATAACTCAAAACCTCTTTAACGTAAACACATAAAACTACGTGTGTTTAATTATATTCATAAGGACATCTAGAAGCCCAAATTTCATGAAGCTAGCTCAAACGGTTATAAAGATATGAAGGTCAAAAAGTCGTAAATTTTAGCACTGACTGACTGACATATAGTACCTAAATCTAACCTACTTCCAGATGACCTAGAAGGATGAAATTTGGAAACCAGCTCGGTAATTGTGTGTAAGCGTAGAAAAATATCTAAAAATAAAAAAAGTTAAAAAATAGGAGGGTCACCATACAAAAAAAAAATTGTAGCGTTGGAACCGTTACAATCAGATATTTGAAACTATCCCAATATATGTATTATGATATTTATTAACAGAAATATAAAAATAAAGTTAAGTCAAAAAATAAGTGGTGTCCCCATACAAAAAACTTGTAATACGCGCTAAACAACCGGCCAACGGTGTGTCGTCGGCGGCGTGCGGCACCACATAATTATACACAGAACAGAAGTAAATCTACATAAAAGCGCTCCCGAGCAACACATAAACATACGCACCGCTTACGAATACCGATTTAGTTATTTATTGTTTTATTACAGTTATGTTCATCCTGCTTCATTCTCAACGATGAATTAAATGATTGTCATACTATAACCATGCAGCCGAAACGCAAGAAAAAACATTAAATCTCAATACCTGCCTAGTTTTCTTTACAAAAAGTAGTAATGATATCCCACCAAAAACATAAATGTAAAAAAGGAGAGCCAAGTTCAATACAAAAATGATGCTTGGCTGTGGGCTTCGCCGCAAAAAGAATGGAGATCTAAATAAGTGCCAAGTTCTATGCAAAATCCAAATATGTATTTATAGGAACAAAATAACATTATGAACAAGTATTAAACTCTATTTCTTTGCTTTATTGGATACCTATAACAATTGCTGTTATATAAAAATGTGAGACCTTAAAGTAGGTTAGATTTGACTTGGCCAGTTTTCGTTACATCAGTAATTTTATAAAGTTATTCAACATATATATATATATATATATAATATTAATTCTGATAAAAACATCTAAAAAAAGAAGTCGATCTCCATTTTAGTAACTAAAAATGAGATCGACTTCATCATGACGGATAGCAAGCACATATTCAGACTTCAGAGATGTCTCAGTGATCAACAGGTTCAATACCGGATCTGATCACCGACTCCTCCGAGGCTCTCTGAATATCAACTAAAAGCTTGAAAGAAACCACCTCGTGAAGTCCACGCTTCGACCTAACTTAATCCAAATCATGGCGGGTACCGAGAAGTTCCAGCAGCTTCTCGGGGATAGATTTGTTGCCTTGGAACCCAGCGATGACGCTTATGAGCCCCTACACAATCTGGTCGAAACTCTGAGGGAAGAGGGCATTAAATTCTGCAGAACGCAGCGGACTGGTAAGAAATCAAAACTCTCGGCTGAGACTCTCGGGTTGATGACAAAAAGACGGGCAACCACCCAAGCGACTTCGTCTGAGAGGTCAGACCTGAACAAGCAAATTGCGAAGATGGTACGGCGCGACCTTCAGAGTTCCAACACACACCTCATTGAAAAAGCGATAGAGTGAAACCGAGGGTCCAAACTATTTACTCAGCAGCTTGGCAGGAGCCACCTGACGAAGCTTAAAACACACGACGGGAGTACCGTATTGTCGAAACCGGAGATCTCCGCCGAGATAGAGGATTTCTATGGCCGATTATACGCTGCATATGCCCCTCATTCCAGACGAGATGACCACGATCCCAGAGTCACCCTGATACGCCACTGCACCTACGAACTGCCAGACATCAGTCAAGACGAGATCGTGTTAGCTCTGAGGCAGCTTAAAAATGGAAAAACCCCCGGTGAGGACGGAGTAACATCAGAGCTTCTAAAAGCTGGAAGAGCCCCTGTTATACAGGAACTACAGAACCTCTTCAACACCGTCCTTCACAGTGGGAGAACTCCAAAGGCGTGGAGAAGAAGTTTGGTGGTGCTCTTTTTTAAGAAGGTTGACAAAACACTCCTTAAAAATTACAGACCCATCTCGCTCCTGAGCCATGTGTATAAGCTGTTCTCACGAGTGGTCACGAACCGTCTCGCCAGGAGACTCGACGAGTTTCAACCGCCGGCACAGGCCGGGTTTCGCGGAGGATATGGCACCATAGACCACATTCACACAGTGAGGCAGATTATTAGTCCAAAGAGTATAATCAGCCACTGTGTCTGGCCTTTGTGGACTATGAGAAGGCCTTTGACTCTGTCGAAACCTGGGCTGTTCTGAAATCCCTACAGCGATGCCAAGTAGACTATCGTTATATCGAGGTGCTGAGATGTCTGTACGAAGCCGCCACCATGAGTGTCCAAGTACAGGGCCAGCAGTCTAAACCCATCCAATTGCGCAGAGGAGTGAGACAAGGGGATGTTATATCCCCGAAATTGTTCACAAGCGCGTTGGAAGATATGTTTAAGACGCTGGACTGGAAAGGAAAGGGCATTAACATAAACGGCGACTACATCTCAAACCTGCGATTCGCAGATGACATAGTCTTAATGGCGGAGTCGCTAGAGGAGCTGAACCAGATGCTGGACGGCCTAGCTGCAGCCTCGCGACGTATCGGTCTTGGCATGAATTTGGATAAAACTAAAGCCATGATCAATGGCCACATTGATAAAATACCGATCGTCGTACATGGTCACCCTCTCGAAATCGTATCCGAATACACTTACCTCGGGCAGATTCTGCAGTTAGGTAAAAACAATTTCGAGAGGGAGGCCAGGAGGAGGATCCAGCTGGGCTGGACAGCGTTTGGGAAACTACGCCGAGTCTTCTCGTCATCCATACCGCAATGCTTGAAAACGAAAGTTTTCAATCAGTGCGTGCTACCCGTCATGACCTACGGAGCCGAGATATGGACACTCACGGTAGGGTTGGTCCATCAGTTCAAAGTCGCTCAGTGAGCTATGGAGAGAGCTATTCTCGGAGTTTCTCTGAAGGATAGGATTCGTAACGAATACATCCGACAGAGAACCAAAGTCAACGACATAGCTCAGAGAATTAGCAAGCTGAAGTGGCAGTGGGCTGGCCATATCGCGCAAAGAACCGACAACCGCTGGGGTAAGCGTGTTCTTGAGTGGAGACCGCGACTCGGCAAACGTAGTGTAGGACGCCCTCCGACCAGGTGAGATGACGATCTGCGAAAGACTGCAGGCAGATGCTGGATGCGGCAAGCTGAAGACAGGGCGCTATGGCGATCTTTGGGGGAGGGCTATGTCCAGCAGTGGACTATTATAGCCTGATGATGATGATGAGATGATTTAAAAATGATGTATTTATTGTAATCCTTAGCGATTAAAAGCGTTCACATCTTACTTATGATAATATCATTTTTCATGTAAAGCTGATATAAGAGATGTGATTTTATTATTACCTACTCAAGTAACCAATTGAACGAAGTAGATCCTATAGTAAAACAGTAGTATCTAGAAGCAACTGTTTTATGAACAGGTATAATCGTAAAAGGTTTACTACCGCATAGATTTGAAAATCCGCATCTGTATCCGCATTCACGGATGTGAGTGTTTAAATATCCGTATCCGCATCCGCGGAGGTTAAAATATGTGCATCCGCAGCATCCCTGCTACATTAGGCACTTATTGAATTATATATTTGTCGCAATTGCGAAACAAAAACAATTAACTAGAATATTTGTATGAATCTTGTCAATAACATAAATCTGAAATAACGAAACGGATAATAGATAAAACACTTGCTACGGTACCTATCTAATTAACGAATCAAATTTCATCAAAACGGTATATAGGTTTTGTATTTAATCTATGCTTAGTATAACACTCAAATAAATAGCTACCTAAGTGATATACCTACTTATTAGGTATAGATGTCATAATTATTTAGCAGCAGGCAGATAGCTTGTGCCTTAAATTCTTAATTACTTAGAAAATGTATAATCTGAATGAGGGTTATAAATGATGCCGATAAGATTATACATAGCCGTACATATATACATATAATATAATATTCTATCACATACACACAACACCATCTAGCCCAAACTAAGCAGAGCTTGTACTATGGGTACTAGACAATGGATAAACATACATATATACTTTTTTTTTTTGTAAATACTTACATATTATACATTGAAACACCCAGACCAAGACAAACATCCATGTTCATGCACACAAATGTTTGACTTGTGCGGGAATCGAACCCGCGACCTCAGGCGTGGCAGTCGGTTACACTAACCACTACGCCAACGAGGCCGACAATATATGTAGATATGATGTGACCGTTCAGACAATCCAGTCAAAACATTAAAAAAAAATGTATCGGCAGGTAAAACGGCAAATTCAAAAGATTAGCTTGTCATGATGAAGTTTTTCTAGAAATCTTTTCGGCCACATTAGCTCGAAAATTTGCAAAGATCCAGTTCATATCGTTGATATACATATATGAATACCTATACGGACAACCAAAATATTTTATTGACAATAAAGAAGATTCATAAATCATAACTATTTTTTTTTACAGTTGCTTCTTTTGACTTTTATTAAATTAGAAATGTTGCTAGATTCAGGCGTTGTAACACCAGGATATTGCTGTACAATTACATTGTGAGAAATATCCTGCAATACTGTAACATTCTCTGGTGATTGCACTATGCCACATACCTACATATGCCAAACAAAATCTATAGCCGATGCGAATACAAAAAATTATCTTTTGACATTTAACGTAGGTACTCTTTTGTATTGCCAAAGAGAAGCGGTCATATGACTTTCCCTACTTTTAAACAAATACTCCGAGGCAAAATAGATTGGATAGGTAGGAAGATTTTTTGTGCTGGATACCCGTGCGTGCACCTATTACTTCCCTGCATCGCCGCTACGTACATAGGTACATGGCGCGAGTTCTATAATTTCCCGGCTGAGTAAATTGTTTTTAAACGGTTATAGTCATCGATCAAATATACCATAGATGCACGATCGTCGCTCGAAAAACGGCCCCAACAAAACTGTGCATAAATCAGTCGTATGCGCTATATTATGCACCTGTCCCACTCACTCTTGCGTGCGCTGCCCGTAAGCGAGAGCGAATCGACACCACTATTACGGTGGAGACCGTACCATATACTTAGTACGCTTGCGTATCGCGAGTAACAAACTTAGGACGCTTTACATTGACGCGTTTTAACTAAATTATTACAAAATGTTTCTCAGTGGGCGTTCAATAGTTATTCCAGTTTATTTCCTGGATTGCATAATAAATGCAGACACTTATAAGTAAGTAGTACTGGTCAGTGCCACATATTGACGCGGTTTTTGTATGAGAATGTGCATCTATGGTATATTTGATCGAAGGTTATAGTGATCTTGTTGATGTGCATTCTGACTCACTTCGCAAGTTCCACAGCTTCTTGAATATCTAAAGATAGTAAAAAGGTTTTAAGATTCTTAATTTACGTTATGTTTTTTTTTTAGTCTTTTATCAGCCCCAAATACCTAGCTGTTATTGTATTACTCTTTTTTGTTTAGGCAAATGATAAGAATTTCTTTTTTAATTTGTCATACTTGTTATAAAAGTGCATCTTGCTTGTTATCTTATTGTATTTATTGTTCATGAGGTAAATTGATGTAAGATATTGTCATACTACCCATAAATATATAGTAATAACAATTTCATAAATTATGAGTGTAAACAATATAATGATTAATGACATACTATTTTTATCATTTAAGTTAAATAATTATCAATCACAAAAATACGAAAAATTTCTGAAATAAGATACAAGCATTTTAACTCTGGTAGTAGGGGTCATTGTCAAATGAAAGAAAAAGGATGACGTAACCGCTACTCAAATGCAGCCGCCCAGACAAGATAGAAAGAAGAAAGATATGCACCGCACATTTTGTCATACCCAAATTTAAAACTTTAATGATACTTACCCTTATTTTGCAACCAATTATGATCCTATTTTCACAAAAACGTTTATTTTTATAGCTGCTACTAGGTACACATAGCGACACATCAACCTAGACTGTTTGGACTTTGAACTATTAGAAGTTGAACGCTGCGAATCGTGCAAAATCGCACGATTTTTGTGACGCTCTATCCTTACCATTACATCGAAACCACTATGCACTGTCCCTTTCCAACAATTCTCTATTTTGTATGTAACGTAGTTATGCGTATATAGGGTGTCTAACTTGATGTGTAGCCGTGTGTACTGTGTGTAATAACTCTTGTGTGTTAAATAACGTACAATATCAAACATAAGCAACTACCCTAATGCTGGTAAGTCAATAAAAATAGATAAAAATAAATATACCTATGCATGCTCACACAGCCCACAGACATTAGTGTGACGTGTCCATGCGTTGACAGAGTGTGACCTGGAAGCATAACGTGACACATTGGAATGTTCAAATAATATGTTCATTTATCAAAACGGATGGCTCTATGTTAATACCTACATATTAAAAGGATGAATATTGCGAAAGCTTGATCAAAAGACTTCATCAAGTGAAATTTGCGATATATAGGTAGATACTTAATATATTTGTATTAAAACAATATTCATCCTTATTTATAGGTAGGTACTTAATTAAGTACCTATATATCGCAAATTTCATTCTAAGGGAGTCCCCAAACTTATCGATGTGGAATCGGCTTCAGCCGGTCAGAAAAACCTTTATGTTAACGTAATAAGGGTGTCGCTAATGCCATTCGCATCGGCTCGGCGCGGACGACACGACGCGACGGCGGCCGACAGCGAAACGGGTAGTTTGCCGTTTATCTGATCGCATCCGTATGACGCTGAAAGTAGCCAAACGCCCACGTCGACGCGTTTAAATTTCCGAAAGCAGTCGAATGCATGAGTTCATTCCCGTCGGCGCGGCGGTCGGATGACGTCGCAGACCATTCGCAGACTGTCCCGATCGGCGTTGAAGACGGCCGAACGGCATCGAAGACAGCCGAACGGCGTCGGAGACAGCCGAACGGCATCGGAGACGGTCGAACGGCATTGACGTGACGCACTCGCACGATTTCAGCTCCGACGCGCGACGGCAGCCGAACGACGACGCCGAGAATAACCGAATGCGTGAGGGGCAGGCGATCAGCATAGATATTAGGATACTGTTAGCCAGGGTTGCCATATATACGGATTTGTCCGTATCTATACGGATTTTGGAAGTCCAATACGGAAAATATTTGCTTACGGATTTTTAAACGGATTAATGCTATAGGCAGATTTAACTTCCCACAGTCCATAATTAAACTGGTGCAGTAAAAGATGGGCACGGTAAGTTATTTTTCCTTTATTGATAAATGATAACCATTACCATCATTTAACAAAAATATTTTAAATGTTTTTTCACTTCATGGCAACATTACAAATCTACAGGACGAGATGCGGGGAATCCCCGGCAATAATTCACCTTAATAATTTTAAAACGAAAGTAGTCTGTCTCGTTCTTTTCTGTGTTACATTAAAAAGATGGTTGGTTATTAGTTCTATCTTCCATAATTTCGTTCGTGAATGAATGTACCTACTTGTCACTTGTTAGAAAAACATTTAAAAAAGTGGTATTTCCTGTGTCTCGGTGTTTGAATTTAATAAAATATAGATAGCTAGAGATGCAAAAAGATCACGCATAATGCAGCAATTTAATGAAGAGTGGTTGACGGAGACTTTCTTCAAGGCATGGCTCACACGCAGCAGGAAGGGAGATTCGTTCGCCTTTTGTAAATATTGTTTGAGTGATCTGGCTATTGGAAGTGGAGGTAAGAAAGATCTTGTGAAACATATGAACACGACTAAACATCAAAATTCAGTACCTGCAAAATCTCAAAGATCACTTACAGATTTTTTACCAATAAGTAATGAAGGTGTTAAAAGAGGTGAAATTTTTTTGGCTGCTTTTGTGTCGGAGCATAATTTAAGTATGAATTTAATGGAACATCTGCCACAACTTATAAAGAATGTTTGTCCTGATTCTGTCATTGCTAAAGAACTTAGTTGTGGAACAACCAAAACTACAGCCATAATAAAGTCAGTGACTGGTAAAACTGGTGAAATTAATGTTATTGAACAGTGTCGTCATCGCAAATTTTCCCTTCTTGTTGACGATAGCACTGATATGGGATGTGTAAAACATCTTTGCATGGTGATAAGATATTTCAATGATGAAAAAAGTACTGACGCGTTTTTAGGACTAATACCACTTCAAGATGCAACTGCTCAAATTCTATATGAGTATATAATAAAATTCTTTACTGATAACGAGATTCCATACTTACAAAACATGATTGGATTTGCCGCGGATGGTGCTAATACTATGATGGGACAACATAATTCTTTGGCATCTAGGTTTCTTAAAGATATTCCTCATCTGGACATAGTGAAATGTCTCTGCCATTCATTTCACTTGTGTGCTTCGTATGCGTGCTTAAAATTAGCCCGAGAGCCCGAAGACTTGATAAGAGACGTGTACAATTATTTTAAGAGTCCCAAACGAAGCGCACAGTTAAAAGAATTTCAAGAATTCATAAACTTAAAACCGCATAAGATGTTACATCCGAGTCAGACACGATGGTTGTCGGTACGTGCTGCAGTGTCTCGACTTTTGGAACAGTACCAGGCGCTCATACTGTACTTCACTGATGCTACATTTACGGATCGTTTAAGGGCAGCAGAAAACATCTTACATATGTTAAAGAATCCATACAATAAAATGTACCTACAGTTTTTAGAGTTCTCTTTGAAAATATTCAACGATTTGAACCAATTAATGCAGTCTGAACGCCCACAAGTTCACAATCTTCATGAAAATGTTTGTTCCGCGTACAGAAATCTTCTAGACTGTTACATAATTGACTCTCATTTGTCACAAACTGAAATTCAAAATATTGAGTACGCTAACCCCCCTATACTTCAAACCGATATCAGACATTTATCTAGGAGCAAAAGTCGCTATGTCTCTAGCCTCAAACAGCACGGGGCTAAATCCAGATGACGTTTAAGCATTCAAGCTGCGCTGTCTTGATTTTTATATAGAAGTTGCAAAGCAGATAAAAACCCGGTATAATTTTGAAGGAAATATTAATAAAAAACTGGAATTTTTAAGTCCAAACGTCGTGCAATCACGCAAGGTCCCGTCTTTGGTCGATGTAGCTCTTCTGTTTCCCAATTTAATTGAAGCAGAAAATATACAAGCTCTTGACATGGAATGGCGACATTTACGAAATAACACAGAGCTGCACTCCATGGATGCTGCAGACAATATAGAAAAATTGTGGATAAAAATAATGAGGTCTCGTAATCCCAGTGATGGAAACATTCTTTACCCGATTTTGACCATATTCGTCTCAGCGTTGATGAGTTTGCCTCACTCAAGTGCAGCGGTAGAGAGAATTTTTTCCGCAATAAATCTTTTGAAGACAAAGCAAAGAAATAAATTATGCACAGAAACGATAACCGGATTGTTACACACCAAACAACTCCTTGGGAAATCATCCTGTTTTGATTTAAACATTGATGTAAACATGTTGAAGATGATGAATAAAGATATCTATAAATAAATTTTCTTAATTCTTTTTATTTTTACGGATATTATACGGAATTTTACACAAAATTGTAAAACGGATTTTGTACGGATTTTTTGGACGCAAATGCGGATATCATGCCTTTTCCATATGGCAACACTGCTGTTAGCGATCAGTGTCGTTGAGGCAATCAATCGAACGTAAGCTCGCTACTGATTTACACTTGTTAGTATCATTATTTTTCACCTAATTTTGATCATCGCCAAGTGTTTTAATATACCTACGTAAAAGACATCAAGGAAAATGATATCATACAATAAATGCATTTCATTACCATGAGTATATGTTTATCAAGTTTGTTACATACGTTATAAATATTAAAAGTAGATAAATGTATTTAGGAAAACATTTCGTATTAGTAATTTTTGTCCGGGAAAACGTAACAGTAAACTCAAACATATAAAACCCATACACGTCTAACGTCGTGATATCGATTAGTACGTTCTATGGCTATCCTTATTACGTCATTACGATTCCTACAAGCCTCTAAACTGAATAAAAAATTAAATACGTATGAACGTAACGTAATAGTTTATAATACGTACGTATCTACCTACAAAATAATATTTCGTATGTACCTACATAACGAGCAAGCCTATGTTGTATATATCTATTATTATATTTCCCTCCCGAAGGGTGCTATACCTACTCAAAATATTATTCAATCAACGCTACGTTATGCATAGTAACACATATAAGACTGCACAGAAGTGGCTG
This sequence comes from Catocala sponsa, assembly GCA_963564715.1. Taxonomy (NCBI): domain Eukaryota; kingdom Metazoa; phylum Arthropoda; class Insecta; order Lepidoptera; family Erebidae; genus Catocala; species Catocala sponsa. The sequence continues at coordinate 16,232,115 of OY751335.1, read as the reverse complement.
TGGTTACATTGCCACAGCCAGTGCGCCGATTACTGTAGGTTCGATCAATATACGGGACAGAAAATTGCGAGAAAACAAAACCAAAAATTACAATTAGTTATTGCGAGTCTAGGTGTTATATGTCCATTGTTTTATTTATGCTTATTAAGTCTGGCCATACAGAAATTAGTCCTAGTACAGCAGCCTACTTAAAAAAGATGGGTAAGTATATACTTCACTGCATGGATGGCGTAGAGGTTTAAGTGATCGTCTTGGCACTGCCACTTCGCCGAGTGTTGTGGGTTCGAATCCCACACGGGACAAAAATTTGAGTGGTCCACAAATAGTTGTTCCGAGTCTGGATGGTCTTTGTGTCCAATGTTTGAATGTTTGTAAAGTCACCCGCGATACAGGAATAAAAACAAGTGCGGAACTCGGATTAAAAAAAAAAAAAAAGTAGGTATTAATTGCATCAGAAACTCTCAACAGAAAACCCCGTAAAAACGATATGCACAACTACCAGAAATTTAAAAAGTTCCTCCTCGCGGTCGAACCCAAGCACAAAACGCAAACTTATTCTAAAGGATCAACATAGCATACAATTTAAAAGTAGGATTTTTATCCTACTTTTACCTACTACCTACCTTTTTAGGTAGCGTCAATTTGCAGCATGCAGGGATGCTATTAAAATGTCAATGGCACCTCCAACTCTTTAAGTGTTGGACAAACGCAGACAATCACGAACGAAACGCACGCGGGCCAAGCTTCAACCAAAAACTAGTCTATATAATACAGTTCGATTCAATTGTACTAAGCCAATCACGACAGAATAGCCAAAATCTGAACAAATAACGACAATGGCTTATGAACGTGTTGTTCTCAATAATTATGTGCTTTTACGTTTAATCTCTAATTGATTAATTTTATTATCGTTCCTTTTATACATGGTTGCCGAGTTGATTGTTGATACATGTTTATGTTTACTTCAACTGTTAATCGTACAGTTTCTGGTTAGAGTCATCGTGCAGGGGCTTACCGCCATGCGCGAAAACGAGACGAATCTGTACAAGTAGGTATGAGATATAATTTTAATGAAGTCACCGCTTTGTAAGAAGAAAATCGGTAAAGTTGTGGTTTTCGTACTAGCTATATCATCAATATTTTTTAATACATAGGTGCTTGTTTTAAGATCACTATAGTTTATCTTAAATTAACCAGAACATGAATCATATGGCGAATTGAAACAACTAATATGAGCAGACACTGTTATGTAGGTATGTTATCAATATCTAATCCATTTTATTAATAATATGTGCACTGACAATGATTTGTGAGACCCGAGCTAGAGTGATTACCTATTAGCATTATTAAGGGAGTAAATCAGTGGTGGTACGAAGATTATTACTTATCTTATCACGTTGGCATGCCCACCAGACAGTCATTACGTCGCCGCGTCGCCCTTTTCACGAAGACGTAAACATAGCTGGCAAAATTGGCAAAGTAAGTTTGTGCGTTCATTCCATAATCGGCAATTTCTTTTTACGTTTGCTTTCTAGGTTACCTCAGAATATAAGGGATCCACTAACATTGGACTGTATACCTTGTCATTGTTTTTTAGCTCTCTTGCAATATTTTTGTTTGCTTGATGTTTTTTATAGTCTGTTTTGATTTCTTCTGAAGGGTTTTCAATTTGTTTAAATATATGGCATTGGTCACAAGTGTATTTTTTTGGGATATTAAAAGTAAGATTAAACTGTCTGTTTACAATATCTCGGTACTGCCGAAGAGTTGTAGCTTTGTTTGAATATTTTTCCAGATCAGGCCACTCCTTATACAATTTAAACATCCGAGCAATACTCAGACTACCATCCAAGTACAGTCTTTTTGACGACTTTCGACAATAGTGCGACTCAACTGGCACAAACGAATTAACGTGAGCACACACAGATAGTAGCATTTCGTCATTAATCAGTTTTCTGTGATTATTATGACGCCCTCTCAAGTCTTGTTCTGTAGCCTTTCTACCATCGTACTTAATCTATGCGGTTCTTGTCAATCGTTCACTGATGCCCAGGGTATTAAAAAACATAGTTATGTAAACATTAATTTTATCATAACCGACATTGTCATTGTTTTACTTTGGTAAGAAATATTTATAAGTCAACTCTCTTTGGTGTTTTAGATTCCTAAAACTTTATAAATACATCAACTCGGTCCTTCTCTGAAACTTTGCTGGCACATTTAAATTTACACTGACAGGGCGGGTCCATTGTTTTCGCATCAACAGTACGCGCTCTCTTTGAACAATAAGTCTTCCCTTGATTTTTCAGACTTTTCTCTTTATATCTCCCCAATTTTCACTGTTACGAACTCTTTTTTTCCCTTTATTCTTCGGCAAGGCACTGGATTCTGGAAACGGGTGATTAGAGTCCGTACCCAGAGTATCTACTGAAGATGGACAGGCATACTCATCAGGTTCGAGTAAGCAGCAAAAGGGGTCATCACATTTTGCATGCCTATTAACAGGGGATGGAACTGGCGTATCTTGTACTGCCGATTGCAGCTCAGGCTCTTCAATATTATTATTATGACTAACTGTAGAAGGTGTAGGTTTATCTAGTAAATTACTGAAAATGGGAGTTAATGGCATTGGAGACTCTTGATCATGCTAAGAATGCAGTGATTGTGGGCAATTACTGATATTTTCGGGTGTCATTGGGTCTGTAGGCATATCGGTATCTTCAGTAATAACATCATGTACCACCTGTACGGGAGTCGTTACAGGGGATTTGTCTGTTTGAGATCTGTAACCGTGACCGATTTCTCCTGGTAATCAATTCTTGAAAATACGTCAGCCCACACACCTTGCATTTCTTCAGACGATAGCATTGCATTAGCTCCTGGTGGTAATGGCAAAAAACTGTGTTTTTCAACTGTAAAATAAAATTATATTTTGAATTAATTATGTTCCAAAAGTGTAAACAGCGTGGATAAAATCAAATAAAATTTTATTGAAATTGTAAAATAATAACAAAATGACGTATAAGAAAATGCATATATAAGTGCATATCATGTCCTGTGCATGCATATATATTATTTGTGCACATCCGACGTGCACTTATTCGTAAAAAATGACGATTTGTATCATGCATTCATTATAAGTACGTAGAACAATGTCGGATTGTAATTTTCGACACCGAAAAATAAACTGAGTGCGTTAATTATCAAAAACGCTGTACAAAATAGTAGTAGTAATAAAATTAGTATTCACTAATAAATCGCGATACAAAAACTGGCTACTTCAGATTTCCACGAACAACGACGGATTGGACTCACCATCTTTGTACTGCGGCAATTTAATAAAAAACTAATGTTACCTAAAATCCTTACTAATATTATAAATTCAAAAGTAACTCTGTCTGTCTATCTGTCTGTCTGTTACCTTTTCACGGCTAAACCATTCAACCGATTTAGATGAAATTTGATACAGATATAGTTTAAAACCTGGGGAAGGACATAGGTTTTTTATTGATGTAGGTACCACGCGGGCGGAGTCGCGCGCAAAAGCTAGTAGCGTATAAAATTCGAAATAAAATATTTAAAGAGGCAATAATAACTTACCTGTTGTATGAACTCTTTTGACATCTTTAAAGTGCAACAATATACAATACAGGGAATAATAAACGAAATACAAAAACAAAACACCGATATAATGCAATCTATGGAGTACATGTCTAAGCAATATGAGGACATGAAGGACAGACTTCTAAAGATGGAAACTGAAAGAAGAACTCATTTAGCATATATCCAAACGCTGGAAACAAAAATAGAAAACCTTGAAAGAACTCAAAAACAAGCGAGCATTGAGATACGAAATATTCCAACTAAGAAAAACGAGACAAAAGACGACCTGCTGAATTTAGTTAAGAAGGTTGGGGTAGCCACTAAGACAAGTGTCGAGGAATCACACATCCGAGATGTCTTCCGTATAAACATGGATAAAGAAAACCGACCCATTATAGTGGATTTCTCCTCTGTGCCCATGAAGGAGAGAATTCTGACTTCAGTGAAGACCTACAACCGGAATAACAAAGAAAATAAGTTAAGTACAGTCCATCTACAACTAGATGGTCAACCGAAGCCCATTTATATAGCTGAATGTCTTACACAGAAAGCTCGGCAATTGTTTTACATGGCTAGAGAATTTAGTAGAAACAATGATTACGAATTCTGTTGGACTTCGCATGGAAGAGTATTTCTCCGTAAACGGGCTGGTGGATTATCTCACCGCATAGATTCGCAACATGATCTAGATAAATTAAGCTCGCAAATCGAATTGTAACTAGGTATAGTACTATCATATTTTTATTTTTGCATGTTTCCAAAAGATATCTATAATAGGATCTTTTTTATTTTATATTTTAAATTGTGTTTTTATTTTTTACCACTAGTAATTAGTATCCTAGAAAATATAAACTACCATGTCTTACACTATTCACAAAGTATAATGCAACTTCGCCTTACACTTGTAATACCCACACTTACACAAACTATAAATTCACAAAAAAATTTATTCCGCTTAATATTTTCACTCACATTAAAACGCCGATTACATGTAATCAATATAAACCTGTTGGAATTTGCTTTTAACTATGTTAGACTCATGTAATATATCGTATGAAATTGACTCGGCAGTGGTGTCCGCCTAAATGATTTGTTCTCCTGAAGACTTAAGTAATCACATTGATCTCTCCCGAACATCCCTCACTGTGATGCACACTAATATTCGCAGTGTAACTTGTAACTTTGATGCACTAACCATTCTTTTGTCAAGAATTTGTATTCAGTGTGATATTCTTATACTGTCGGAATGCTGGCTGAGTAAGGTTTCAGTTACACCTGAAATTACTGGCTATACATCATACAGATCCGATTATGATAACCAAAACGAGGGAATTTTGATTTATATCAAATCGGAGATTAAACACTCCATAATAAAACCTAACGTAAGCGATGCCAACTGCCTTATAGTGAAATGTAACAATGATTGCGCTATTGTAGCGGTATATCGGTCACCATCTTACAGACACATTAACAACTTTTGTGATAGTCTTGATCTCTGTCTCACATCCCTAAGGTCTGTAAACTCACTAGCTCTGATAGGCGATATTAATGTAAACATTACACCCTATAATACTGATATAAACAGCGGTCAGTATCTGGATTGTATGGCACACCATGGCATGTTAAGTGCCCATGTTCTTCCTACTCGCAATGATAGATGTATAGATTATGTAATGTTGCGAACTGAACGATATGCATCAACCTATATATTAGATGCCCCGATAACAGACCACACCCCCGTCGTGTTTTGTTTAGATTGTAAAATAAAAAGACATCCCTCAAAAATATCTTACCAAAAAGTCGATCTTCCGGCAATAACGGAACAATTGTCAAATACAGATTTTAGTCTTGTGTACTCTGTTTCAAATGCCAACATGGCAGCTACTATCTTGAGCAACATTATTTATAAAGTCATTAGTGCCCATTCCAAGCAACTGGTCATCCCTCATCGCAAACGTGTTATTAAACCTTGGGTAACGCCGGGACTGGTAAGATGCATCAGAAATCGGGACCGTTTGCACCAGAAAGCAAAGCATGATATTAATAATACGATATTGCACGTCACTTACAATAGGTATAGAAACTTCTGCAACAATCTTCTCAAAAAACTAAAAATAGCCTATGAAAAATCGGAATTTCTAAAAAATAAAACTAATGCAAAGGGTATGTGGCAAACTATTAATAAAATAACCAATCTTAAGCAACCATCACCTCCTCCTTTTGAATTATTAAGTTTAAAACAAGATTCACATGAGTCACTGAACGCTGTAAATAATTATTTTGTTAGGATTGGTGAATCATTAGCGAACTCTATTCTGGGCGAATGTGACAGTGAAAGAACTACTCCAAAGTATAGTACTTGCAAATCTTACTCCCCAAGAGATTCCATGGCGCTACTTGATACTGACCACCGTGAAATAGATACCATAATCAACAATTTAAAAAATGATTCTGCTACTGGCATTGATGGCATACCTACACTGGTCGTTAAAAATGCTAGAAATAATCTTATACCACCTATTACATATGTATGCAATCTTTGTATGAGAACCGGTGTTTTCCCTGATATATTAAAGAGGCCCTTAGTACGTCCTATACATAAATCTGGCGATAAAACTATACTCACAGTTATATCTAAAATTATTGAAAAGATATTGAATTCTAGACTAATAGCATTCCTTAAACATAATAATGTTATTTCAAATAACCAATTTGGTTTTATTAAAGGAAAATCAACTGAAGATGCTACTTTATTATTGACAGAGTTAGTCGCAAAACATCTTGACAATGCTTCAAGGTTTCTGGGTATTTTTCTCGATTTATCCAAAGCCTTTGATACTGTCTCTGTTCCTCTACTCCTTACCAAATTGGAGGCTATTGGCATACGTGGAATTGCATTAGATATTTTTCGTTCATATCTTACTAATCGCTCTCAGTGAAAATGCATCGCTGTCATTTGGTGTGCCCCAAGAAAGCGTCCTCGGGCCTACACTCTTCCTTGTGTACGTTAACAGCTTGTGTAAAAAACAATTACCAAATTGCCATATTGTGACATACGCTGACGATACTGCGTTGATCGTACACGGCGCGGACTGGGAGCGGACTAAGTATTATGCAGAAAACGCTATCAAAGTGATAATGAAATGGCTCACAAAAAAATTGTTGACATTAAATCTTAACAAGACTAGATATATTACTTTTAGTCATCGTGTTAAAACTCAACCACTACCTGAATTTCATCTTACAGTGAGACTTGTGACTCGGATAATAACTGCAACTGTCAAACTCTTACTCGCACATCAACAGCTAAATACTTGGGTATTGTAATAGATAATTGTTTAAGTTGGTCTCCCCATGTAGATCTAGTCACAACACGAACAAGGAAATTAATACCCATCTTCAAAAAACTAAGAGTTTATGTAGATACAGAAACTCTGATATGCGTCTACTTCGCCCTTGTACAGTGTCTGCTTCAATACTGCATAGTAACATGGGGTGGAACGAGTGGGACAAATCTGCTTTCCTTAGAACGCGCTCAAAGGGCTATACTGAAAGTAATGCTCGGCAAACCCCGTAGATATAGCACTGACCTGTTATATAGGGAATGTCCGGTGCTCACAGTGAGACAACTTTATATCATGGCAGTAATAACCCGTAAGCACAAAAGTCTTGAGTTTAAACCCATATTGAAACGAAACAAAACCAAAATTTGTCGGTCGGAGCGACATAGAACGGATCTTGCGTGGCGCCAATATTATGTGATAAGTAATCATCTATACAATATAGCAAACAAAGTAAATAATATTTATCCCCTTTCTCTACAAAAATGCAAAAATACAGTTCGCAAATGGCTCTTAAGCTTAAGTTATGCTGAAAGTGAAAAGATTACTCGTATAACGTGCTGACAAACTACACACAACCACATACACATACGCACCCCACACACACACAAACACACACACACACACACACACACACACACACACACACACACACACACACACACACACACCCACACACACATACACCCGCACACACACACACGCACATTCAGTCATTGGTAGTGTAGATCTTAATTTTAAATTAATATTTATATATTAAAGTTTAGATTATATGTTTAAAGATACCTCTAATATCTAAAAAGTTACTGTTGCAAAACCGAGCAATACTTGTTGTGTATGAATCGTTCTGGATGGAAGACGCTGGCGACTATGATACAGTTCATACTAGTACGGTCGTCGACGATGACCTCTTATGAATGTATAAATTTGTTAATGGTTTTATTTTTGTGTACCTAGCTTAAGAGAAATTTGTAAATCTTTTTACTGTAATAAACTATTTTATTATTATTATTATGAGAAAACTGTTATTCGGTCTCATTTGTAGAAAATTCGTCAATTTGTTGATTTTTGACATTTTTATTCCCGGTGTTTAATAAGGCTAATATCTGTAGGGACCTTTTCAACGACATAATTGTATATTTCTTATAGTTAAATTTGTAACACCTAACATGCTCTACTTGTTACCCAAAAATAAACGTAAAATATGTATATTATAAACGTGTGTTTTATATGTAAATGCCCATATTATAATAAGTAATAACAAATATATTATTTTACACGTAAGCCTATGTCCAGAGTTGGTTTTAATATCTTTAAGCATGCTATTCTGTATTGTAAAATCGTGAATAAAATAAAAATCTATTGAATAATAATAATAAATTCAAATGAAAATTGAGAAATATGATGTGCTATCGCCATACCATACAGTTATATGACAAAACTTGCTCTGCGCCTTGCCCCACTTTGCTGCGAGAATAGCCGCCTCTTTTTTTTCACGTTTCCCCATCCTTTCACTCTATGGCAGTACGAACAAAGCATTGTCGTTCAACAGCAGCCAATCGCCGTAACCCCACTGCTGCTTTCTGTGTCGTGGAGTTTATTAACATCAGAGGACTCCACGCTAACCTTAATGCCGTCCATCACCACCTAGAGACGCCTCGGCCGGCAATGCTTTTTCTAACGGAGACACAAATACGCCGTCCTGCAGACACGAACTACCTGCAATATCCCGGCTACGTGCTAGAGGAGTGTTTCCTCGCGAAAGCCGGGGTATGCTTGTTTGTCAGGGCGGATATTTGCTGTCGCCGTCTACAATGCCTAGAGGACCCTTCCTTCTCTGTCCTTTGGGTACACGTATCATGGCTTTTTCAGCCAAATCTACATGTGCCTCTACCGATCCCATTCAGGAGACGCTGAGACAACTCGACTCTTCAATTACCTGAGTCAGGCGGCAGACGACGCGCAGGAGCGGTTTCCGAACGCTGAGTTGGAGTTTTTGGGAGATTTCAATGCCCACCATGAAACCTGGTTGGGTTCTCCCAAAACAGACCACGCGGGACGAACTGCCCATGCGTTCGCTCTCACGCATGACCTGTCTCAACTAGTACTCCAGCCCATCCGGATACCAGATATTGCAGGTCAGGCTCTCTGCTCGATCTGCTGCTGACGAGTAACCTGAACCGGTACAGTGTGTCGATTCGTGCTCCTCTGGGCACCTCAGACACTGTCTGGTTTGTGCCACAGCTGTTGTTGTTACGCCCCCACGACCCGAGGAGGCAAGACGACGACTATGGCACTACTCGTCAGCAGACTGGGATAGAATGCGGGAGTACTTTGCATCCATCCCTTGGGCTCAACGCTGCTTTGAGAACAGGGATCCATCAGAGAGCGCTACTGCTGTCGATGGTGAAATCATCCTGGGTATGGAATATTATATTCCATACAGTGATGTCACGAGCGGCAGCAGGAAAAGGCCCTGGTTCGGTCGTGAATGCGCTAATGCTGTTAAACGTAAACAGACAGCGTACCGCGCTTGGACCAGGGCTCGCACTCTCCACGACCCTAACGTGGATCACCTGAAGGCAGCGTTAAACCAAGCCACAAAGGTCTGCAAGAGGGCATACTTAAGAGCGGATGCCCAGCGCGTCGCACGGTTCGGCCAGGAACTCATGGCGCATCCTACGGGCAGTCGTAGCTATTGGCGCCTGGCCAAAGCCGTGCAGTCCAACTTCTGCCAGACCTTGCTGCCCCCTCTGAGATATCCGAATGGATCACTGGCTCATCGGCCGCAGGAGAAAGCAGATCTGCTTGCAAATCTCTTTGCGGCCAACTCCCGAATCGATGACTGCGGTTCGCAGCCGCCTAACATTGCCAACTGCGGCTACACCATGCCTGATATATGTATCAGGCAACGAACCGTTCGTGCGATACTGCAGTCTCTCGATGTTCAGAAAGTCCACTTCCCAGCTGTGGTCCGTAAAAAATGTGCAGCGGAGTTGTCTCCCACGCTTACGCGCCTATACCGGACGTCTTACACCGCAGGCATTGTGCCTGAGGCTTGGAAGGAGGCGAACGTTCAACCGATTCCCAAAAAGGGGGACCGTTCCGAGCCAAGCAACTATCGACCCATAGCTATCACCTCGGTGCTCTCCAAGGTGTTCGAGAGGATTATAAACACCCAAATTGTCCGCTACCTGGAGGATCAATCGTTGATCAATGATCGCCAATACGTCTTTCGGTCTAAACGATCAACGGGTGATCTTCTAGCGTTCGTCACGCACCTCCGGGGTGAGGCTATGGACAAGCACGGCGAGTCTTTGGCTATCAGCCTTGACATAGCCAAAGCTTTCGACAGAGTCTGGCACCGGTCTCTTCTTTCCAGGCTTCCGGCCTATGGCTTGCCCCCTCAACTGTGCACCTGAATTGCAAGTTTCCTGCAGAAGCGTCGTATTTGGGTCCTTTGCGACGGTCGCGCTTCCAAATTTATGCAGGTCAATGCAGGAGTGCCTCAGGGGTCTGTCTTATCCCTACGCTCTTTCTTCTGCATATCAATGATATGTTGAGTCTCGGCAACATACATTGTTATGCGGACGACAGTACCGTGCATGGGCGATATCCAATGATATGGGCCAAACAGGTTGAGGTTGAGGGGAAAAAGCAGAATCTTGTCGTTGAACTTGACCAGACCTTGGACCGCATCTATGAATGGCGTGTCAAGAACTTAGTCGAGTTCAACGCCAAGAAGACCCAGGCATGCGCGTTCTCAACAAAAAAGTCTCCGTTCCTTCCCCTCCCTTCTCTAAAGAACACTCCACTGGTGATACGTGACAGCCTCTCCATCTTAGGTATGGATCTTTGGCGCTCCCTTAATCAGAAAACCTATATCGAGAGCGTCATTAAGGAAGCTTCGCGAAAACTCGGAGTTCAGAACAGGGTGAGGCGGTTCTTCACGCCTGGGCAACTGTGCCTATTGTATAAGGCACAAGGGCGCCCTTGCGTGGAGTACTGTTCTCATCTTTGGGATGGCTCTGCGCAGTACTTGCTGGATGCTCTCGACCGGTTACAGCGGCGGGCTGTCCGTATCATCGAAGATCCAGAGGTCACGAGTTCACTGGAACCTCTGCAACTCCGTAGGGACATTACCTCATTGGCATGTTTCTACAGAATATACCACGGGGAGTGCTCTGAAGAGTTATTCTACCTTATCCCGCCCTCCGCTTTACTATCCAGAACAACGCGTGCTGGGCTCAGATGCCATCCTTACACGGTATAGTCGATTAGAGCGCGTACCAAAAAGTTTGGGTCCTCATACCTCTGCCAAACGACCAAAGCATGGAATTCCCTGCCAAGGCACGTGTTTCCTTCTTCCTTCAATCCTGGGTCCTTTAAGCGGGGCGTGAAAAAGCATCTTCTCAGGCCGTCAAAGTAGAGACCTCAACATCGCCTCGGCTACTGTGGGGGCGGTGTGGAGGCCACTGCTCTTAGACCACACGACTGCTTACCATCAGGTGAAGTGTGGTCATTTTGACCTATTACTCTATTGATGATTTTTTAAATGATAATATTTCATTGACATTGATGATGATGTTTTTAATAACATTATTTTTAAATTTTGATGTATACTAATTTTATTTCTTACTAATTCTTACTATCATTTATTCAAATTGTATTTGCATGCAGCATGTTTTTTCTTTTTATTGGTTTTATTTTTTTATTTGTTCTACATTTATTTTAATTTTATTTCTTAATGTTTGCATGCCTAACGTAAGGCAGATTGTACAAGGAACAAAAAAAATAATTTTATCATCAATATTTCATGTACCTACTTTCTGTGCGAATAAATGATTATTATATGGAGTTTTTTTTTCTCAGCTTGCGCTGGTAGTTTTTGTGACATTTACGGACTTATATCAAGTAAATTATTATTATTATTATGATCGATTTTTTGTTTTTCTCAGCATTTTAGGAATGCCGGTAGTCTAATGAAACCACGGGCCTAGGCCAAGTGAGATTCATTTAGGGGGTTTGGTTCAATATTTGCATCTTCTTGTAAAAATTTGCGAACTATTCTACACGTGTTTAGTATGGCGGCTTTTTGCATGGTTATGTATGTATTTGTTGGCAATTCAAGTTGTTGTAGGTAATGAAGAAGGTGTGTCGGTATTATACCGGTGCTAGAAAGCACCAGAGGCACAATATATACTCTGTCCATCTTCCAGATTCTAATTATTTCCTCTTTTAAATCTGTGTATTTATTTATTTTTTCAGTGATTGTCTTTTGTAGGTTGTGAGTGTTAGGGACTGCTATGTCTATAATGTATGCATGTTTATTTTGTTTATCTATCATGGTTATATCCGGCCTATTGTTGTGTATCGTTTTATCAGTTAGTATTGCTCTGTCGTAATATATTTTGTGATATTGATTCTCCAGCACCGGTTTGGGATTATATTGATAATAGGGTACAACTTTAGGTGGTAAAAGGTTATGTTTTATAGCTAACTTCTGGTGAATAATATGGGTAACTTGATTGTGTCTGTGGGTATAATCGGTTTGAGCTAAGTTTGGACAGGCACTGGTGATATGTTGAATAGTTTCGGAGGCGCGGTGACATTTCCTGCATTTATCATTCTGAACGGTTGGATCTTTAAGTATATGTTTTTTGTAATTTTTTGTATTTATGACCTGGTCTTGTATGGAAATCATAAAGCCCTCGGTCTCTGGAAACAGTGAACCTAATTTCAACCAAGCATTTGAGGCGTCTATATCGACGTGTGGCTGTTCTAGATCATGTAGATGTCTTCCATGCAGTTCTTTGGAACGCCATTTATTGATCTTGTCAGTGACATGAATCTGTGGAGTTTTATAAGCAATGTTTCTATTGGATAAATTTAGTGGAGTATAATTTTTATCGGTATCAACTATTGCAGAATGAATACTGCTAGTGGTAATTTTGTTGAAGAAAAAATCTCGCAGTTTTTGTATTTGCCCTTCCCATAGCACATTTAGGTCTATGAGTCCCCTTCCTCCTTTTTCTCTCTTCGCAGAAATTCTTTCGATAGCTGACTTGGGGTGTAGGTATTTGTGTTTGGTTAATGTGGTCCTAACTTTAATTTCTAAATTACGGATATCTGTGCGTGTCCATTTAACTACACCAAACGAAAATGTCAACACAGGTATTGCAAATGTATTAATAGCTTTAAAGAGATTTCTTGAATATAATTGTTTTTTGCATATTGAATTCAATCTTTTAGTGAAATTTAAACATAGATCTTTCTTTATTTTACTGTGGTCAATTATGTTAGACTGGTGAATACCTAGATATTTATAAGTATCTGTCGGTCCCATGAATTCAAATGTATCAGGTTCGTCTACATGATCAACGTTACTAACTATTTTACCTTTCTGAATGTGTATTGTGCGACATTTATCTAGGCCAAATGACATGTTTATATCTCTACTGTACAGGGCGGTTATTTCTATAAGAGATTTTAAGCATTTCTGGGACTTAGCAAATAATTTGATGTCATCCATATACATGAGATGTGTGATGGCTGTATCTGAATTTAATTTGTAACCATTTGCAGTCCTGTTAAGAAGGTGAGATAATGGATTCAGGGCAAGGCAAAACCATAGCGGACTGAGAGAGTCTCCCTGGAAAATGCCATTTCTAATATAAATTTCATCTGTTGTAATAGACTCTGTACCATTATTAAGGTGTAAAGTCGTTCTCCATTCTGACATAGCATTCTTCAAGAAGTTAATGATGGTGGGGTTTATTTTGTATACCTGTAAGATTTTAAGTAACCAAGAATGCGGCACGCTATCGAATGCTTTTATTATTATTATTATTATTATTATTATTTGACGAGCAAAATAAAAAAATATAAAAAAAAATATTTAGATCATGATTTCTTGAGATGGAAAATACGCCAGCAATCACCGATGACCGATTTCAGATTATTTCAGGTAGGTAGGGAATTCTCTTATAAAATGGGAAAAAGGATACATGACTGACAATTTAGGGGTATTGGATGCTATACCTGTAAAATACATTTTGGTTTAAGCCTATGTTCAATCATATCACGTCATAAAGTAACAATGACGTTTCGATTTAAGATTTTGTATTTATGTTAAATTTAACATTCTTTAAGTTAAATTTAAATCTCATTGTTATTAGTAAGACAAATTACGGATCATATAATTATATATAGTTCACAACGTGAATTAAGAAATTAAGGCGTTGCAACCAGGCTACATCATAAGTCTGTGATACTGATAACCTCATCGAAATGACATGTACTTAAAGGTAAAAATATGCATAATCGCGTTAATTGCCATTACGAATTTTAGGCCCATATTATTTAAACTTTCGCTTTGGTATACAAAGCGGCAGTTTAAATAATATCGGCCTTTGCTGTTAGACATAGTAAACATTAATTCCTAAATTAAATCCGAAATTCACGCGAGTTAGGCCGCGGGCAACAGCTAGTAATATGGTTTTCATCGACACAATCGTGATGCCAGGTTATGCAGTGTTAAAATGGAGTAATTCAGATTGTGTCGACCCACTAGGGCGATTACGTTGTCTCTTTCTAGCATATGACAATTTGTTGGTGTTGAAAAGGATAACGATAATGACTATGATCTTGCTAAAATATGATCCATCTATAGTTCTAGAATATCTTTGTTCTGTGGTAATAATATTCTGTGCCATATATAAACGTACTCTGTGATTCTGTGCTCCACACACAGAAAAACGAAATGGCCGACTTTGACATCTGTCAACGCTGAAGAAAAGTATTACACTCACTCGGACCAATTATCACACAGTTACAGGATAAAAATATCGGATTCTACTAAAACGTAAAGTATTAGTACGCAAAGTCAGATTTATTCTTTTTTCGGAAGTGGAGTATTTTTACTACCATAGGTGCAAAGTTGGACCAAGTTACGGTATATAAGTATAGGTACCTGTTAAAAAAACGTAAACGATGACATGGGCCTGTTCTTATGCTTATTTCTAGTGTTTATAAGTGAATATTATGTTTAATAAACATCTTCCTAGCCTTTATTATTCCCAAGTCACTTGGGGTCGGCTTTCTAGTCTTACCGGATTTGATTGGATATCAGTTTTTACACGGAGCCATCTGACCTCCGCAACCCGAAGACTAACGATACCCTAAGGCTAGACCAGTGTCAGGATATTAGAGGGCACTGACTTCCCAATAACGACTGCCTTAGATGATCATGGCCTTCGATCAAATATACCATAGATGCACATTCTCATACAAAAACCGCGTCAAAATGTGGCACTGACCAGTACAACTTACTTATAAGTGTCTGCATTTATTATGCAATCCAGGAAATAAACCGGAATAACCATTGAACGCCCACTGAGAAACATTTTGTAATAGTTTAGTTAAAATGCGTCAATGTAAAGCGTCCTAAGTGTGTTACTCGCGAGTCGCGATACACAAGCGTACTAAGTATATGGTACTGTCTCCACCCGCTAACACTACAGGAAACTCATGGATTCGACTACCTACTACATAAATATTTTATTAATATTAATAATTAAATTATAAGACGTTATATAACTATAAAAAGCAAGCATATAATATATTTATATTAAAGTAGGCCAATAATTTGCAGTACTAATAATTATGCTCACTTTCGTACATTATATTACATTAAGTATGTAAAATATTTGTATGTGTGTTTTCTATGTAGTTTCAATAAATAATAATAAAACTATATACTCGTAGATGGTCGAATTAGCTAACAAAACTAGATATATTTTACCAGGATACTTCCGTTGATGTATCATGCTAGGAGGGGTCCACATCGCTGTCGAGCCAACCCTTAAGTATCTGGGTCTCCTGCTCGACAGCCAATGGGACTTTGTAGCCCACTTTCGTCGATTGGCCCCCCGTCTTCTGGGCGCTGCAGGTGCGCTCGCGCGTCTGCTGCCCAACCTACGGGAGCCAGGCACCTCCTGCCGGAGACTCTACGAAGGGGTCGTGCGGTCCATGGCCCTTTATGGAACCCCAGTTTGGGGAGATAACCTGACGGCCCGTAACATTTCAGCGCTTCGTGCGCCTCAGCGTGCAATGGCCGTCAGGTTAATTAGAGGCTACCGCACGATCTCTTTCGAGGCAGCGAGCCTCCTCGCCGGATCGATGCCTTGGTACCTGGAAAGCGGCGCTTTTGGCGTCGCTCTACCGTTGGCGCCAGGAGGCGCTGGCTCGGGGCGAAGGAACACCTCTACGCGCTCTAGAGGCGGCACGGTCCGAGCTCCACCAGGTCCTGGTGGAAGAATGGAGGAATCGACTTGTGCATCCCAGTGCCGGGCACGCCACAATCGTGGCGGTAAGTCCCGTGTTTGAGGAGTGGCTGGAGAGGCGGCATGGCGCCCTCACCTTCCGGCTGACACAGGTAATGACTGGCCATGGTTGCTTTGGCCGGTTCCTTTGTCGTATAGGCCGGCAAGAGACGCCCGGTTGTCACCACTGCGGCGACTGCCGCGACGTTGTTGAGGACACGGCGCTGCACACTTTGGCGGTTTGCCCCGCCTGGGCATCGCAGCGCCTTGAGTTGATCGCGGCAGTCGGATCGGTTGCCCTCTCGCTCCCGGCCGTAGTTCAGTCTATGGAGTAGAGTGAGAGGTCGTGGAATGCCGGCGCCTCCTTCTGTGAGGAAGTGATTTCCATCAAGGAGGCGGCGGAGCGGGAGAGGGAGCGTTTAAACCCTCTCCCCAACCGCAGAGCCGGGCGCCGGAGGGCGCGAGACGACCTTCAGCCACCCTGAGGTTTGACCTGGGGGTAGCGGGCTTTGTGGGCCTGCCCGCCATCCGTTCAGCACCAGGTCCGAGAGGCGGCGTGCGTGTTCCCACGCGCGCCTCTGTGTCGTGTCCGTCTCTCCTCTAGCGGGGGGACAAGTAGGGTTCTATTGTAGTGGTAACCTTAGGGTAGGTCTTTTGTGTAGTGGCCTGCCGTTTCATACGGCAGGCCGTAACCTCGGCGGGGTCGCGACTGCATGTGAAAGTGATTCGCGCGGCCCCGCCTATAGTGGTTTGTCGAGGAACACCGTGGTAGGTTTAGTAGTAACTACTACTTGAACAAATTTTGCTATTAGTGAACAAATTACTCTTCACGATGGACTAATTATCTGCCATACTCTCACCTCTCTAAAGCACAAAATTTTTCAACATTTTGCTGCGGTAACACACACTACCAATAGACCTAAATTATAAATACTACGTACTGCACGTTTTTGGAGAATAAAAATTATCTTGCCCCACAATAATATACCGTAGGACATGACACTTTTAGAGTAACTGAAATATACTAGTCTCGCAGTATCTACATCAGCAAGCTGTCTTACTTTCCGAATTGCGTATGCGGCTGAGCTAAGTTTTCCTGCAAGACACGATATATGAGCGCCCTACTGAACTTTGTGATCTAAAGTTAAACCTAGAAAAACTGTTGAATGTACGAAAATAATAATTTCATTATTTAAATTTATATTTATTTTATTTGCTTTGAAATGAAATGAAATGAAAAATTTTTTGTTTCTCACAGGTGCAATATAGATACAGGTGTTAAGATTTATCATGTTTCACTGCAACATACCTATAAGATGTACAATAATAAAAAACGTTAAATACATGATAATTAAGTTAAATGCACATACAATAATAGTTTATCAATATTCTTTACATCTCAGATAACATAGACAATTAAATTAAATATATTATTAATAAACAAAATCAATTACAATTATAAGAAACAAACAAAGAAAAGGTATTACTTACATTTTAAAGTCATTAATCAAAAAATCCGAGATATTGTAAAGACATTTCTCAGCTAAATAACATTTTAATCGTTTTTTGAAAAGAGTGACATTTAAATCTCGGATAGCTTTTGGTATTTTATTATATATTTTTGGAGCATTACAAAATATACTTTTATGTATTAAGCTGTGCCCGCGACTTCGTCCGCGTGGAATAGCGACTTTGGGCAGCATTTTTTGGATATATATTATTTGTCGGCCTCGATGGCGTAGCGGCTAGTGTAACCGACTGCCACGCCTGAGGTCGCGGGTTCGATTCCCGCACAAGTCAAACATTTGTGTGCATGAACATGGATGTTTGTCTTGGTCTGGGTGTTTCTATGTATAATATGTATGTATTTACAAAAAAAAAAGTATATATGTATGTTATCCATTGTCTAGTACCCATAGTACAAGCTCTGCTTAGTTTGGGCTAGATGGTGTTGTGTGTATGTGATAGAATATTATTATATTATTATTATTATCTTTTGGTTTATTTTGTTTTGGTTTATTTATTTCAAAAAATCTACTTTACAGTAATGCTTCGCTATACACGTAATGCTTCTCTATACACGTAATGCTTCTCTATACACGTAATGCTTCTCTATACTATATATTAGGGATTAAAGCATAAAGGCTGCTAGGATTGCTAACACGTGACAGAGCCACATAAAGCTGACCGTGCGAAAAACAGCTAATACTTAGATCCACACCCACAACTTTTAGCCTCTGACCTTGGGCTTTATCAAATTGACATCGCCAAACATATGCTCACTGGAAACTGGTCTCGTTTAAAACTAAACGGAAAATTGTTTAGAATGAGAGGAATCCGAGGAATAAAAACACTATCACCTATTCCGCACCCTGTTAAAATCTCTGCTTCTATCAGGTTTCGTTGTAAATTGGTTAGTTTTAATCTGGTACCGTTGCAAAGTTTTGGCGGGCTTACATTTCTAAGGAGCATTATGGGTACGCCGACTTTTAAATTTATTTTATGAGCTGGTAGTCCATGAGAGATTCTAAAAATTCTACTGAGTAGCTGATAGATTCTTCATCTTCCATAACTCTGTTAATGGAGATATACTCTACATTATCCCCCGAAACAAAGCTCAAAATTTCACCATTTATTGCTGCTGCTTGGTCATTTCGTGGAGTTAAAATAGCTCTTTCGCAAAGCCAGGAATTTTCGCAAGTTAATATTTGCGTTGCGTTTCCATACACGGATGATATGAGGTCTCGCATTAATGAAGCTTTGCAGCATAGGTTTTCGTTTAGTACAAGTTTTTCTTGTTCCTGCGGATACACACCGTTACCGATCTCAAGTAGCAAATCTGAAAACTCTTGAGCATTTTCGTTACCTCTGATTTGCGCTCGCATATTTATTGTCAAATGCAAAGGGATAATGTAATTCCACAATCGAGAACTCTTTAGACAGGCTCTAACTTCATCAGCCCTTGTTCCACGTGGTATTACAGGGAGAGTCCGTAATCTCTCACTAATTGGGTTGTCATTATTTAGTTGTGCGTGCCTGCAAAAGTCCTCAGCTAATTTGTCCTGATACTTATGCCATAACCGTGCAGCATCAGAAAGTGCACAGAACACCAGCATGACTGCAAACAAATGGCGCAACCGCTTAGGACTTTCGCTAATACTTGCTTCGGACAAAGCATCATCCCAGTGTTGATCCCCATCCAGTAAGTGACGTGCCCGGCAAGCCGCTTGGTATGTAGGGTATACGATATTATCAACCTTACGGAGCTTGGCAAAAGAAGTAGACCCTCGAACAACGTGTAGAAGTAAGCGCAGGTAAAAGCATTCGGAGTTATTCGGATGCACCGTATAAACTCTACCAATAACGTGTACTTTAAAAATACCTGGTTCACCTCCTGTAGCTGTTCCACGTCTTCTGCGGTTAAAAGTACCCTGTTGTTTATTACAGGTATAATACGATGGAACTTCGTTGTATAAGAGTGACTTAGCAAATGCGTCTGTTTCGCAAAGATTAAAGAAAGCGAGCAGAGTGGTTCGTCTGGGGTTTTCTAAACGCTCCGTTCCATTTTCAGGGTTGAAGTATATCCTTTGTCCACCTTCAAGATGAACGTCAAGATGGATAACGGGTGGATGTCTTTCATGAATTGACAAACTTAAAATACGCCAAACTGCCTCAGAAGAAACAAGACTAGAGAAGAAACAGAAACCTTGTAACTTCATCGTTATCATTATTTGTGAATCCCACTGTTGCTTAGTCACTGCCCATGTTCACATATTTACATATTATGTATTTTACAGATTCGACACTGTTACATACTTCAATATTGATGTAAGCTTGAAAGGTTCTCGATAATACCGGTGAATAAGGTACCACCCATCTATTATCTGAATCTATTTCCTGACCATGTAACCTTATTTCAGCTGTGAAGCCACCTTGTTGAGGTGATTTTCGACGATACAGTGGATATTTTAAACTTCTATTTATTATTTAGTAAAGTTTCAGTCACATAAAATAGATATATAGATACATAGATAGATAGTTTAACAAATTAACAAATGTCCGACGCGATTCTTTAAATTGGCATAACTTTTTTATTTATGAACTGATTGACATGAAACAAACACTAAATGTTAAGTGAAGCTTACGACAATATAATAATATTAGTGAAAACCACATCTAAATCGAATAAGCCGTTTCTGAGATTAGCGTGCACAAACGCACATAGAAACAGATAAACAGAAAAAAATTCTAACAGTCATTGTTTTGGGTGCTATTTGCGTTGATAAAGGTCCCAATATTATTTTTCTCATATTATATCCTCCACGTACAGACAGCGATCCGTTACATTTTTAGTATATGTATTAATTGATATTGATAATGATAACATTGATAATCCTGAAACACGAAATTTCAATTAACAATGAAATGCCGGGACAGTCTAAACAAACAAACGATTATTCGATACAAACAATTCAAACTCAATTACATAGACTCATAATGAACCCACTGATTGAAATATTGTGTTCCGTAGTCATACTGCGCCGGAGAATCTTAACACCGCGATTCAGAAAATGTTGTCATATGCATAACGCCATCTATCGACATTTCGTCGTAACACTAAGAGATGTCGTTGTCAGTTACAGTAAACATTGTCTCAGTATCATGGATCAATAAACAATATATTATTTATCCATGGTAGTAATGAATACTTTAATTATGTAGTACATGATTTTTATGTATCATCAATCGTTTTCCCAGCGCACGCCAAATAGTGAACTTTATAGGTAAAATATTGGTACTTTGAGTTATATTATTGCAATTTTTTTAAGGATCTCTTATTTTGTTGGATATAATTTATAGCCTTGTTACTCGCTGATAATGTAGCTTTATATCGATGAAGAATTTTAAAATGGATCCCGTAGTTTTTGAGTTTATCCATCCAACAAACAAAATCAAATCAAATCTTTCGTTTTTTATAATATTAGTATACTTAGATTATAATTATTTTATAGTCAATAATATCTTATTCTTACTATCCAACCTTTATGAAAAGCAGACAAAATATACAATCGTAACAGAATAATAAATTATCAAGGCGTTGCAATCAGCGGCATTAACAGGACACAACATTCTATCCCATAAATGCCATCTATTGTGATATATATGAATCACTACGGCCGGTATAGAAGTGGTCTAGAACAATACAATCACATCGCCTACATTGAACTTTAATTTGACTTCAAATGCTCATAACTTTTGATAGAGTAAACCGATTTTAATGAAATAAAGACTAAATGTTACTTGAAGATATTCTCTATAGTGTTCTTACTGAGTCTATCGTGTTAACTTTGTACTTCAGGCGTGATGCGAGAACAAACAAACAGACAGACAGACAGACAGGCTTTTCTAAAAATGATTGAAATGTGTTTAGTTAATTATTCTGAGCCCCCCTAAATCATTTATTTCGCAAAATTCTAAAATGTACAGACACGTGATATTTACAGTTTTATTATATGTATAGATGGCCATATTTGACATTTTCACACATAATTTTGTATTGTCACGTCGCTTGCGATTGTTAACTTCATTTAATGTTTTAAACAATTTCGGGTTACTCTTAACAAAAACACCAACCTCATATATGTAAAGACACGGCAAAGGTAAAATTTTATATTTAATAAAAAAAAGTCGGCATTTGTCTGTGATCTGTAATCCGAACCCGAACATTACTCTGATGCACCTTTTTTGCATTTTAAATATGGCTTCTTTGTTAGTAGAGGCACCCCAAAAGATGACACCGAATCTTAAAATTGATTCAACTATGTCATAATAAGCTGTAATCAGTGCTTCAGTGTTTAAAATAGGAGACAGTTTAAATAATAAATAAACAGATTTACTTAATTTCTTGCAAAGAACGTCAATATGTGCTTTCCAGATCAACTTTTGATCTACAGTAATGCCCAGGAATTTTGCCGTATTTACACAACAAACATTGTTGTTCTGGTGATTTACATTTACTTTAGGAGCGCTTAAACGTTGACTAAATTGCATTAATTTCGTTTTACTAATATTTATTTTCAAATTATTATTACTTAGCCATGATATAATTGAATTCAGTGTGTTATTTATGTCTATTCTCGTAATCGTTCTTATTGAAATCTTTGTGGATGCTATTCAGTTCACTGCCAATAAAATTATTAGATTAATCGACTTACCGTTTTGACATGTTATTGTATTGTAGCAACACTGGGCGAATGCCAAATTGCCAACTAACCAATAACTTGTTTAGGAATATTTTAATAGAAATTCTTATTTGATTGACTGCGGTTCAAAGATTGAATAATAATATATCTGACAAATCACAAAATTCATATTGCGATATATATCGCCAAACGTACAATAATGGCTCATTCATCATTGTTATTTTCGGTGAAATGATTTCCTAATGAGTCATAGATGATGAACGATTTGAATAGTTTGTAAAGTTATTTAAAAAGTTTAAAAATGTCTGAACGAAAAGGTACTAAAGCTCTGGAATTATGGTGTAAGCGATTGGTTAAAGATTGCCCTGAGGTGCAAATAGATAATATGACAACATCGTGGAGAAATGGAGTAGCATTCTGTGCTTTAGTTCATCATTTTAGGCCGGATCTAATGTAAGTCCTAATAACTTTTAGCATGATTATACAGTTATATCTTAAAATGATAAATAAAACAAATGTTTTTCAAAGTTCAAATCAAATAAGTTTAATATTCTATGTTTTCTGTGATAAAGCCAGATATTATTTGATGCAATGTTTCAGTGATATGTCCAAATTAAAACCCGAGAATATATATGAAAACAATCAATTAGCATACAGTGTTGCTGAAAAGCACCTTGGGATTCCTTCGTTATTAGATCCTGAGGATATGGTGGAGAATGATGTGCCTGACAGGTTGTCAATATTAACATATTTGTCCCAGTTTTACCAGCGCTTAGGACACACAGGTAAGTTGTTTTTGTCATTGTTGTATTGAGTATCTGTGTAGGAACTTATTGAACCAATATTGTCTTATGTTTACCTTGCAATCTCCTAACAATAATAGTACACAAATACTTTATAAGTGAATCGTTCATATCCTTGAAACATTACCTTTCTAATAAGTTCTACAATATTTACTCTTTATTAATACTTTTATATCTACTGTTTAAATAATCTATTCATTTGCATATAACATAGGAAGAAGAAAGTTACACTCTAATGAAATATTAAGAAGAACTCACTTTAATTTTATACATTATTTAATTTTACCAAAGGATAATAAAGTATTACATAAATTCAAGCAAGTTATCTCTCTTTTAGTTACATTTGGTAATTGTCATCTTTTTTAACAATTGGTATTAATCACATTTATTTAGATTTGCTAGCAATATTTAGTTTATACATAGAAATGACTACATTTCTGTTAACCTAATGGTTAACAGAATGCCCAAGTCATAATATAAATATTACATTCTCCATAATAATTTACGTTTTATGCATATACATATGTGTTGGATTATGTGATGTTACCATTTATATTAAATTGAGGTCAATTATTTGCAGTTAATACTAAAGTGTCAGAGAGTGAAACGAAGCTGTCAACCCAAATGTCAACAACGGAGTCACCCGTTAGTACTAACATGTCATACTGTTTACTTTTAAATATGTTCTCTTTGTGTAATGTTTGCAGTGAAACTACTTTTCTCTATTTTCTATATCTTCTGTCTGACCCTTTAAATCTATCTTTATTACTACTTTGTAGGCACCAATAAGGTTTGGCAAAACTGGTCTAGACAAATGTGCAGCATGTGGGCTCCCTGTGTACCTTGCCCAGCGCCTTCTAGTATCACATAAACTGTACCACAGACGATGTTTCCGTTGTTCGAAATGCTCTGGACACTTGAACCCTAAGAATTTTAAGATAGTAGAAGGATCTGAATTTACCTGTGATAGTTGTAAAAATGAAAAAACTTTATCAAAATATCTTAATAATAATGATCATGATCAAATGGGAATGCTGGCATTTACCGATAACTTGTGTGCACCACAAACAGTCTCGAAAGAAGAGCCAGTTAGTCCTAGACATAAATCAAGACCACAATCTATTTTAGGTGAGTGTTTTTTGTTACTTATATGCGTCCATCTATCAAGCCATATAAATACCAATTGTTCGCCATAAAAAATATGATATCTTATCTATTATAATGTGTAGTTGTATTTTATAATCCAGCTAATACTTTTATCAATTTAGGCGCTCCGAATGTTGTAACAGATGATAATCACATCTTGTTTCTGATCCTGTACTTTGCATCATGTTCTGACTTTTAAATTTTCAGTTGCTTCTTTCTAAATTTGAATGTTTTTTCTTATTGCACAAATAGACATGTATTGTCACTAGTGTTGTCTAACATTTACAATAAGAACTACATTTTTAATTAATGAAGAATTTAGCAAATGCTTATGTATTGTTTATGTGACATCATCATAACCCGTGTAATAATCAGGTGATAATTGCTAATGAAAATCATTTCCACTTTGTAGAGAAAATAAATATGTTTGAGAAAAATATAGAAAAAGATATTAATAATGATCATAAAATCTCAATTTCAAGTCTTTCATTAAAAGACAATTCTTTCAATAAACATGAAGAACTTACTAGCACCAGTAGATCTCAAAGTGAAACAGACTCGAAACAAACACTAATAAGTATGAATACTGAAATGGAAAATGATGATGTATTTAGTAAGAATATACCAGATAAAGTCTATAAAAGTAATATTGACAAGTTTAATTTCTTACAAACGCAATTATGTGAAGACACAATCATTGGTGATAAGTGTTTAGAAACTGTAGAAATAAAAGAAACAAAAAACAAAGACTGTGTAAATACTAATGATAATGTTACTAATACAGAAGAAAATAATGATACCAGTAATAGTATACATACAGAAAATAGTAATGTAACAGACGATAACAGAATAGCAAACAATATCGTGCCCAGCGTGCCGCAGCCTCCTTTATCAGAACCACCAGAGATACCAAATGATGAAGAAATAAGTATATGTGTTCCTCCTAGAAGGAAAAAGCAAAATGCTATTGAAAAGGCTCTAGCATCTGCTAAGAAAGAAAAGGAATCAAAGTTGAACATAGTTGAATATCCAGATCATTTGAATCCATTTTCAGATGATGAACATGAGGTATGTATTTGTCTAATCACTATGTCCATTTACATAACAAAAGGTTTTATTGAAATTAAACTACTATATACGGATTTTATCGCGTTGTTTATTTGACACTGTTACAAATTTTTTTGTAACCGTATATAGTAGTTTAATTTCAATGAATAACATTCGCGTAAACAAAAGGTTTTATATCTGTATTTCGTATCCAACTTTAGCCTGTTGAGACATCGGCTGTACCTAAGAAAGTGAGCACGAATCCATTTGGTAGCAGCGATGAAGAAGATGACGACGTACCTCCAATACAGCACCCGCCAAAACCGCCACTAGCAGCGACAACACCTGTGTAAGTTGACGCTAATATTTCTATCAATTTACACTGATATTTGTTAAATGCCCTACCAATAACAGGTAAAGTTACTTTTAAGAAAGGGATCTTTCCCTGCTTCAATTGGTAGCCGATAAGCTATTACTACTCCGGTAATAAGTCTAGCTATACTTAATGCATTTTGATATTTATACTGCCTGTTAGTCCAGTGGCATAATTTTACGCTTAAGTTTGTATGCGATCGCGATGGTTTTAACTTCGGGTTCGGGCAAACTGTAATTTGTTTCTGGGTAAATCTATAAGACAGTTTAGTAGCAAATATAGAGTCAGGAAATCTGCCCAGTAGATGGCAATAGACTCGTTCCCTACTACATCAGAATTAAAACATTTAGCTGGCGAAGTATGTTTGTCTTATCCCTACACCTTCAGAGATATACCTAAGAGTTAGTCTATGTATGCATGTAGTATATAGTTATATCTATCTATACTTAATATTATAAAGCTGAAGACTTTGTTTATTTATTTGTTTGTTTGTTTGTTTGGTTGAACGCGCTAATCTCAGGAACTACTGGTTCGAATTGGAAAATTATTTCAGTGTTAGATAGCCCATTTAACGAGCAAGGCTATAGGCTATATAACATCACGCTATGACATATAGAAGCAGAGCATAAATGATAAATGTTGCAAAAAAGGAGAAAACTCTTTTACGTGATGCAGGCGAAGTTGCGCGGGCCAGCTAGTTTAGGATAAATGTAATAGGATGCCGTCCTGTACGACCGCGGACTGTGGTTGATCGTGTAGAATTTATTTTAGACTAGCTGTTACCTGCGACTTCGTCCGCGTAGATTTTAACTAAAAAATGTATCTCCGTGGAACCCTATTTTTTTTTTCTAAAATCAAAGTAGCGTATGTTACTCATTATAACATCAGCTATCTGCCAGTGAAAGTCCCGTCAACATCGGTTCAGCCGTTTCGGAGATTACCCGGAACAAACAGACAGACAGACAAAAATTTAAAAAATATATGTTTTCGTATAGGTACCTTATATACTTTCATATGCATTAGATAAAAGCTGTTATTTTGACATTACAAACAAACACTTCAATTTTATTTATTTGTATAGATATAATGATGTGACCAAATCAATGCTAACAGATATTCATTATTGCCTTGTTTTTATTTTCTTGATGAATATTATACCCTATGGCCTTTTCTGTGCCCTTGACAACGTGTATGCAAATTTCATGATGATCGGTCGAGTAGTTAAGGCGTGAAAACGTAACAAACGAACGCACATTCGCATTTATTATATTAGTTAGGAAAGCATAATAATATGTCCAATACCATCGAGATCTGCTTTAAAATCTAAACAAATTTGTCTTACGCGACTGCCGCAATCCGAATGGATAAATATATTCTAAGTTTAAATCGGATGTTCGTGACAACCGAGATCGACGGTTTTACGTGCGTACGAGGATCAGGCGTGTATATTTTAATGGTTATCCCTCTTTAGACGTGATAGTAGTAACGTTAATTAATCTGCGCGTCAGCTTAATTGCGTGTCAGCTGATCGTCATATCGGATCGGTCGAGATATGTCGATTCAATATAATGCTTGCTTTGCTCACTGTTTACTTCATATGAGTCGATAAAGGAAATCCTAAATATTTCGGAATTTATTTAATCTATAAGTAATAGAAAGATCGAAGGAATTCTTATTTAAGCGTCATTTAGGTCGCGGAGTTCGCCTCGATTCGCCATACATACCATGGATTCATCGGTGCACTTAAATGATAGTCCGTAAAACGATGACATATCGGTCGATACCTACATGTTAAGTCTGTGACTACCTGTGGACTTAAATGTCAAGCCGGTAAAGCTGGTCTTGCTGAGAACTTTCTCACAAAAGCATACAACATTTGGACAGACCTTGCTCATAATCTCGTTATCACATGGCCGTACAAAGTAGGTACCTAGACTACCTACGTATCGCAAGATGCAAAATATTCGAATACAGTTGGTATTTGAATATCTTTCGAATGCAATATGTACGTGCATTACTAAAAACATTTTCACGTATACCAATGTTATTTTATTAATTATCAGTATCTAGATAATCTTGTTCCTTCTTATACTTAGTACCTACCCACTTTACATTCCCATAAAGCGTACCAAGTCTATTGTCAATCTGAATAGCAATTATATATCTGCATATTATATTATTAAACGTACTGATTAAATCACGTCAAGCCTACTGTAACGTGAACTAAACAACCTTCGTGATTATCTACAGCTTGTGACGACATTAGATCACGTACCAACGTACAATGTAACAAAGGAACAATAAATCCTTTATACTAAACGTTATTTAACCTTACCTCACGTAAATTACGTTATAACTACCTAAACGTATGAATAATATAAATATACATTTGATATATTATTTGCTAGATTTGCCCGCGGCTCTGTAATGTGCATGTTATCAATACATTTCTATCCCCCGGGAACAGTATTTCTTCTGGATGAAAGGTACCAATTGTCCTTCTATGCCCCTTACAACGTGTATGCAAAATTTCATCATGATCGGTCGACTAGTTAAAGCGTGAAAGCAAAAGAAACAAACTTACATTCGCATTTATAATATCAGTAAGGATTTCAACTAACTTGCAATCTAGGACGTTCCATAACAAGATCATCATCATGTAGGTAGCTGACTAAACCGAAAATTATATTGGTCTTCATGTAAGGTTACCAATTTCAGCGACGCCCTCTGTCGTGCCTGGGCGTCGCGTCGCCCGCAGACCTTCTCCTTTTCTGCATTGGGCCCTGCTGGGTGGGTTGCTGATGTAGTTATAGTTCCAGTGACCCAACCACCTCACAAAGCAGCGAGGTGGCACACCGTGGTGGTTTTAGTAGGTAGGCCCGAAGTCTCGGGAGAGCCCGCCAGTGCCCTCTCGCCTCCCCTTGTGGCGGGGGGTAAGCATAAGGAGCATATCCCCAAGTTAAAGACAAAAATGGTTCGCAACTTTTTGTACGAGAAATAAAGTATATTAGGGTCGGAAAAATCAAATGACCAATATTTTTGAAAAGTAAACATTATTTTTGATATTTGAAAACCATTGTTTTTTAGTTTCTTGCCTTCTTTTAGGTTTTATTAGAGATCCAAATACCAGCGGTCACAAATAATAGTATTTTGTATACTTTCTTTGATAGAACAGTTAAAAGAATTAACGAACGGAAAAAGAATAATACTGTTTTTAACAGTATAGTTGGGAAACTACTAACTTAATAAGTACTCCTCACAGAACGAAATACAATCTGAACGAAAAACATTAGGTACATACATCTGTTTGTTGTCTTACGTAGGTATAGCATATGGAGTGGAAATTGCTATTTAGAGCTGCTAAATTAGAGCATTTATTGCTATTGTTATGAAATTGAAATGGTACAATTAATGAACTAATTTAATATTCCTAAAAATTACGTACTGCTCTAGATGAGTAGTACGTAATTTTATAATTGCCTGATAGTTTTGAAAAATGGATGTTATGTTTTTAAACTTTGTTCACAACAGAAATAACAACACTTTTTATTACAGATTAGCTTTTGCGCGCGGCTCCGCCTGCGTGGTACCTACATCAATAAAAGTAGCCTATGTCCTTCCCCAGGTTTTAAAGTATCTCTGTACCAAATTTCATACATATCGGTTGAGTGGTTTAGCCTTGAAAAGATAACAGACAGACAGACAGAGTTACTTTCGCATTTATAATATTAAGTAGGGACTAGATTTTGCCCGCAGCTACGCTCGCGTAAATGTAGATTAGTTTATGTTAGTAACTACGTTTGTTTTGAAATAAAATACAGCCTATGTTATTCGGTGATAATATAGCTTTCTAACGGTTAAAGAATTTTCATAATCGGTTGAGTTGTTTTTGCATTAAATCATTAAAAACATACAAACAAAAAATCAAATCTGTCCTCTTTATAACATTACTCTAGGTTTAGACTCAGTCCTAATTACCTATAAGAGATAAGTATAAAAAGCATGATACCCACATTTCGTCAGCTGTTTTAGTTGCCACGTGTCTAACAGGAGCGCGCCTATTGACGCTGTCACTTATATGTACAGATACGTACCTCCTTGCTACTAAGTCCTTAACCTTTTGAGCGCCAACCTATGCCAAACGCGATATATCCTCCAGTGCCAAGTTATAAATCTATACCCAACAGTAGAAAAATGTTGGCCACTTAAATTTTGCTGTTTTTAAAATAAACACAGACCCCTATTGAAATAAAAATGTAAGAGGTAGGGTTTAAAGTTTAACGCATTATCAGCCGGCGGGCATAAGCCAGGTCCGTAGCTGGTAAACGTTACGGTTGTAGATTAGCCGGCAGGCATAAGCCAGGTCCATAGCTGGTAACCGTTAGGGTTATATTGAAAAACGTTTCAATTTTTAAGCCTTCTTATATCCAATTTATTGTTCATGCAAGTAACGCTAGCACTAATGTGTACAATAATCATTTACACCAATCAGCGACAAGTAAACACAATTCTACATTTTTACGAGGAGTTCTTGAGCGTGTGTGCGTGCGGCGCGGCGAATATAAATACTGCCACGTATAAAAACAGCGACGAACTTCGCGCATCGCTTAGTCCGTAGGTTGGTTTCGTCGCGGCTAGACGTATGATGCTCCGTTCGATCGCCTTCGCGCGTCGCTTGGTTTCGGCGCGGCTAGACGTATGATGCTCCGTTCGATTCCAGGTTCTTCATAAACTTATATGTTGCTTGTGCGTATATACATACGCCACAAAAGCAATAGTAAAATTTCGCACAAAATAAAACAAACTATTTTTTTATAAATTTTACGATTAAACATTGTCTTCTAATAAAGACGTGGCGTGGAGGGCACGGAAACATTTGTCTTCTATACAAGACCGTCGCGCTCAAAAAGTTAAACAAAAACAAGTGAGAAACGGCAAGGAATTGCCGTAAATCTTAGAGTTCGAAAAATGGTTCAAGTAATATGCAAAGATCACGTGATACCACGTAACCTTGAGGTCAGAAGTCATAGTCATTTCGGGGGTATACCGCGTTGACCGCGAGTCTCTAGCTCTTACGGTTGTTAAGTTGAAAGTTCTATAACAGACATAGACGGACGGACGGACAAAGCTGTTGTATAAGAGTTTTTCGAACTCTAAAAACAATAACACTTTGCTTGTACCAGGATCGTCGTATCGTACCAGGGTCCTCATGATCTTACGCAAAAAGCGTAAACTTGTGCCATAGTATTAACAGGTAGTCTGCTATTACAGGGTATTCTTTTAATAATTATCATTATTCAGGAAACGTCTGATTGCTGTTAACCCATTCTGGTCTGATGGAGAAGAACCTTCATCAGACGAAGAAGAAACTCACAGTAAGAGGTAAACAAAACCTATTTTTCTTTATTATCTATTCCGCAGTTATTTATGGTCACTTTGCCATTATTAACCTGTCTATTGTTGGAATGCCAGACATAATTGAAAAGTTAGTGTCTGGCCGTCGGTGTGCCGCAACCACTCAGTAAGTTAATACGCCGAGTGCTATGGGTTCGATTCCCAATCTCCATACGAGACGACAAAAATGTTCTTTCTGTATTCATATTCGCCGCTACACAGATTATTATAATTTGTGATAATAAGTATGATAGATAAACTGGACACTACGCAGTAATTTTAATCGACTAGTTTCGTAATCGCTATACGTCAGTATACGTTACTCAGTAAAGTCTACAGTAATGTTTATTTACTTGGTACATGACTATATAATTATATAATCCAATATTGCACCCGATTACATACAATACCTAGCTTCTGCCCGCGGCTACGCTGGCATAATTACCAGGGAAACGCATACCGAAATTAATCCAACAAATGGTCTATCTGCGTGCGAAGTTTCGTTCAATTACGTTTGACGGTTTCCGCGTGACTGAGTAACAAACATCTTTACAAACTTTCACATTTATAAGAATTATTTATTAGGTACTAGATTTTACCCGCTTCGCTTACTTGGATCTAGATTTTATCTATAAATTTCAATCCCTCGAAACTACTTTTTTCTGGATGACAGGTACTCTATGTCATATTCTTTACCCCTGACAACGTGTATGCGAAATTTTTATAATGATCGGTCGAGTAGTTTAGACGTGAAAGCGTAACAAACTAATAAATAAACAATCAAACAAGCTCACATTCGCATTTATAATATTAGAAGACGTTAGGATTACCGTTTAATTTATGAAGTTTCATTTATATGTTATAAAATAACTTGTTTGTTCAAGCTCGATGTATAGATCTTCAATGGCAACAAGTACACCAAACCTACCAGGAAGCATAGCTCGAAGGAAAAAAGCGAAGGCGCCTCCTCCGCCGCCAGTGATCTCGATATCACAGGCACCGATAGAACATCCATCAACGTCTATGGATGACGTTGCGAGCATATCATCATTCAGCTCCTACAACTCTACTCTTAACTCTGATCAAGTGAGTATTTTAGCTGATTGTCCTATGTTCATGTCTTCTCAACTTTAGTTGTGTAACTTCATAGAGTCACGCCTATATTTCTGTAGACAGACGTGTATTATGTCCATATTTCATCAGCTATTGTCTTTTTGCTGTTTACCGTGCAGACTCAGTCCTGCTACTAAGAATTTCGTGGCAGAAAAACCCAATAACACTTTGCCGGGTCGAAGAATCAAACACGGGACCTCATGCTCAGCAACCGCATACATTAGAGCTGCGGCAACACAGCTGTCTCGGTCCGAGACAGCTGTGTAAAAATATGGTGTGAACATATTGAACCTCGAAAGTAGAGTAAATGCAGTAGAAGTAAGACCATTAGGGATGTGATACGATCGAATAAAAGTAAAAAGTCATGATAGTAACAAATGGCTTTCTTAAAAAAACTGATTTGATGAATTGTCATCACGCGTTACGCAAAATGTATATTTGTTTCTGTTTCACTAAACCTTAACAGCTATCCCCCGTTCTGGGGGCAAGAAGAATTATTTCCACTCATCAATATTACGTCGTCACGGGTAGGTTTGAGTGGAATTTTATTTCCACTCATCCCTATCAAACCGTGTTCTTTATCACTTGTCTGCACCAAGACACAGCTTATAGGAATTACAAGAGACCATATATTTACATCTTATTTTATGTTTCTCCTAGAAATCAATCGGCAAGTCGACCCCTACTCTAAAGAAGAAGCGGCCTGCTCCCACTCCGCCAGATAGCCTCTCCACGGCATCCGTTGGAGGAGGCTCCTTAGAAAAAGGCATCAACATGTCCGGTATAAGAAGCCTCGCCTCTGATGGTAAGCAATAATAATAGATAAACACTAGATGTCAAGTCGTAGCTATATTCTTTTACTCTCCGATCGTGTCGGATTGCCCATCGCTATCCGATTGTGAGAGTGAGGAAACAGAGAGTGCACTTTATCAAATCAAATTCGGTCTGCAGGACATTATTATTATAATAGGGGTTAAAGTATGATGTTGCCGTTGTATAGTAATAGATACTTTGAATTGACATAAAACCTTCCTAGTATGAGGTTTTCGAGTGAAACTTTTTTCACATGACACCTATAAGATTCTTCTTTTAAAAAATGTGCAACGATCGATTTTCGACTTTCAATTGTTTTTTTGAAGTGAAACTTCTTTATCGACGTATGGGAGAAATTTTGTAGCAGCGTCACGTTTTTCGGTTACGCGCCATGTTGCTTTTTTTATCAAAGTTTAGTATAGTGACGTAAAGAATATAATGTAATATATTTATAATAATAACAACAATATATTAGTTTTGAAGTTTGGTTTGAAATAAGAATAACAATATATTAATTTGAAAGTGATAAAATAAAAAGACTTATTCAAATTTAAGTGAATTTACAAGAAAAGTGAGAGTGATTATATATTTCGTTTTATAAATTCAACACGTATGAGCATGATTTTAATATTTATTTGAGGTTAACCTCACTTTTTGATTGTAAGTATCATTGAATGTATATAAATCTGTTAAAATTAGCAAGTATTAATAAATATGACTGTAAATCTAGTGAATATTATTAATTCTAAAAACAATAAAAAATATAAATTAAATAATAATTTAAAAATAAAACAAAACACGATTAGAAAATAAAAATATGTATACGTACATCTTTTTTAATTATTCGTTTTTAATGATTTATTTATTCATTTTTAATTTTATAAAATCGTTGCATTTCTACCAGATTAACTGTCATCATATAATTGTATTACTTTGAAAAGATAATTCCAATTATTTATTCATAACTTGTGTAATTGATTAAGTCATTAAATATCTGCTTTGAATTATTTTTATTAAGTTATGAAATAAATATTAATATTAAAGTTAGTTAAATAATTTTTGTTAACTAATTAACTAATTAATGTCGTAAAGAAGTTTCACTTCTTACCTGTGTACTCTGGTACACGCACACATTTTTTATTCAGCTTACACGGGAAAGTTGGATATTTCGAAAATCTGAGTTTTTTAATACGAGGTCCGACGCGGAACTAACGCGGCAGAAACGGCTCGCAATATTAACGCTGCGTTTGGAGAGGAAACTGCTAATGAACGCACCGTGCGTTTTTGGTTTAAACGCTTTCGTAATAGAAACTTCGACTTGATGAACGAACCACGTGGAAGACCGCCCACACAAGTGAATAACGCCGAATTGAAGGAGATGCTGGCAGCCGATCCGAGTCAAACAACCCAGGAATTAGCGGCATGGTTTAACGTTACCCTACCTCTCATTTGCATCAAATCAATGAGATAAAAAAATATATAAATGGGTTCCTCATGATTTGACTGATCTGCAGGAAGAAATGCGTGCTAAAACTTGTTGCCTTGTTGAATCGGTACAGAAATGAAGGAATATTGGATTAAATTGTGACATGTGACGAAAAGTGGATTCTTTACGATAGCCGTAAGCGAAAAATGCAATGGCTGACCCCAGGTCAAACGCCGCAACAGTGCCCTAAAGCAAAGCTTACCAATAAAAAGGTAAGGGTAACTGATTGGTGGTCTCTTCATGGTGTTATTCACTATAGCTTTCTCAGGTCCGGTCAAGCAACAACAGCAGATGTTTACTGTACCGAACTTCGAACAATGATGGTGAAACTGGCACTGAAACAGCCCCGACTCGTGAATCGATCTTCACCATTATTGCTCCATGATAACGCAAGACCTCACACTGCACGAGAAACCGTTGTACCTCTACAGGAGCTGCAGTTAGAAACCATACGTCACCCTCCGTACTCGCGAGACCTTGCTCTAACGGACTACCATTTTTTTCGTGAGTTGTACAATTTTCTGCGTGATAAAAAATTTGTTTCCCAGGAGGCAGCACAAAATGCTTTCACACAGTTTGTGGAATCTAGATCCCTGGAGTTCTATCGTAAAGGCATAAATGAACTTCAGTTTAGATGGCAGCAATGTATAAATAATGAGGGTAAATATTTCGATTAAATAAATATGGTACATCTTCGAAAAAAACGAGTTCCAATTTTTCAGTACAAATCGGCAATTTCATACTTTAACCCCTAATATTATTTTCACACTGTGTTAGGCATTGTGCTGCTTTTTTTGTACGTGGGGGAATGCATTGACGCATACCCTCCGCGGGGGCGGGCGGAGGGGTTATGTCGGACTCGCCGGGGTAAAGAAAGATGTTGAAATAATAATGGACCTCCCGGAATACCGACTAACCCTACCACGGTGTTCCTCAACAAAACCTCTATCGGCGGGGAGGCGCGAATCACTTTTATATGCGGTCGCGACCCCGCCGAGGTTTCGGCCCGCCGCGCCGTATGAAACGACAGGCCACTACACGACAAGACCTACCCTAAGTTCACCACTAAAAGAAATCCCTACTGCCCCTCCCTGCCCCCCTAGAGTTTTCATGTAGGCACACAGTTGACTAATATCGACTGTTAAAGTTTATTTTTCTTTTTTTGATATGTTTATTTTCATACATAATTAAACCCACATAGCTAACATAATCGTACTCATATGAACAATATAAAATATTGTGTATCTTCTTTTAAACGATTACTCGCTTGTCATATCAGTATTTAAGTCATTATCAAAGACTATAATCCTGGCAATATTAAATTCTCTGATACATTTTGTTGGTAACACACCATATTGTACTAATTTCGATCTTACCGGCGCATTCTTTCAGGATCTAAATGTATTTGTTTATAAATTTTATATGACTTGCGATCGTGTCGAAAATCCACACCAGAAATTATATTTTATAGAATACCTTGTTATTTTTCTAAAACTTCTGTACCTACTACAATACATTTTTAAGATGTCTTCTACCACTCTGTAGAAACAATTTTGAATAATAATAATATAAATAAATAAATTTATTCACCAAATAAAGAAATACACATTCACAGATATAAATCAATAATATAACTAAGGAATGGAATGTATTGTTTTGCCAAAGACTTCCTACACTAGAAAGGAAGTCTTTGGCAAAACAATACATTCTATACAAATGGACACAAATGGAGTACGGTACATCTCTTAACATGTTTTATAATATATATGTATGTAAGGTGGACGTCGAACCAAAGGCCCCGCGCCAGGTTTGCCGCTCCCGGAGCGACGCGAAGTGAAGCTGCAGATGTCCCCGGAGGAGCTGCAGGTGCAGCTGGACCTCCTCGAGACACAACAACTCGGGCTGGAGCGACAGGGAGTGCTCATCGAACGAATGATTCGCGACAAGTGTGAGGGTAATCATGATCGGGCACATTTTTATCTATTTAGCACCCCTTCTCACCTCTTGTATTTTATTCTTACTATCAGTAAGTGTTTGATTAAACAAAACATTTAATTAAAAATAAAAATCATAGTAATCTGGAATTAGCAAGAAAAGTAGTGCTTTAACACTGCTTTCCTTGTTGATTCCAGATTGTTCCTTATGTTAGAAAAGGTAAATATATAGAGCAATAGAATAGCGTAAGAAATAATAGTTATGTTTATTCCAGGCGATGAGGCGGATACAGTGCCGCAAGAGGAAGTCGAAGATTTAGTCATTCAACTATGTGAACTAGTCAATGAGAAAAACGACTTGTTCAGAAAACAAACAGAATTGATGTATATGTAAGTTATAGATGTATGGCTTTTGTAGTCGTAATATAATTATCAGGATTTTAGTATTATCTAAATCGTGCTGTTTTTTTACATTGGATAAAAATAATTTCGCTTAAATCTTAGCTTTTTGAATGTTAGTCAAAGTTGTATAAACTTTGATACATCGTCAGCTTTTGGTACTAACAACGAACTATTATATTTGGTGCCCTAACCTGACCTGTAAGATTGGCCTAGCAATCACATACCATGTAAAATAAAAGAAACATGTTGCATAGTCGAAAGTATGCATATTACTCGAAAGATGTAGAACTTGAATTGGAAAACTATTTTAATTTTAAATAAGGTTTAAAGATTCTATATGACTATATACACTACAATTTCTTAAGACTTTAAGAAATTGTACAAATTTCACTTAATAAACTACTAAATTTGTATACAATTTATGTGTAGTGACTAGTGAGCATGCATTACTTATATTATAAATTATTAACAAGGTACTAGTTGGTAACTTTAAGTGAATGCAGACTTTTTAAACAAGATTGAAGTTCTAAACCAAAAAAAAATAAGCAATCATTCATAAGTAATATATTTTATTTTTAGACGGCGACAACAAAGATTAGAGCAAGAACAGGCTGATATTGAACATGAAATTCGAATTATACAATCGCGGCCCGCAGTCAACCGTATTGATGCTGACAAGGTAAACAACATCACATGCACATCCACATTCCACACTTCATCGGCTATGTTTAGAGCTGACGTAACAAGGAAAATACTATTGCCTTCTTCAGAGTACATTCTAAACTCTACCAACAATTTGCTTATAGAAAAATGTACTACATAAATGATGCTAATGTGCAATGCTTTAAATAGCAAGTGTCAACACGTATCGACACCTGCAAGGGATAAGATCGTAAATCATTTTAGTAACTTTTTCAAGAGAGCGCGTCGAAGATTAAACAAGTTCTCTTGGGTTTCGGTTAGGTATTAATGCCAATCAACTTTGAAAATTTGAGTCAACGAGGGAATAGCTATAATAATATTCTACCACATACACACAACACCATCTAGCCCAAACTAAGCAGAGCTTGTACTATGGGTACTAGACAATGGATAAACAAAAATACTTTTTTTTTGTAAGTACGTACATATTATAGATAGAAACACCCAGACCAAGACTTGTTTGACTTGTGCGGGAATCGAACCCGCGACCTCAGGCGTGGCAGTTGGTTACACTAACCACTACGCCATCGAGGCCGACAAAAACTTATATACATAGTTACATGGTTACAATATTATATATTATATGTATATTAAATAGATTTTTGTGAGTTACAATGACATACCACAACATAAATACTGTATAACATTGTATTGTAACTCAGACATACAATTGTAAAATGTTAGGTAGTTGGTATCCAATAAAATGAAAAAATATACTATTTTTTTCATGTCAAACGAGTTGAGTTTGAGTCAAACGGCTCACAGACATACGTCTGTGAACCATTTGGGGTGGAAACTCTAATTATTTCATTCTTATATATATAATGTAAGAATTAAGTAATTGTACATAAGGTTACGATGAAAGCGTATTTAATAGATATGAAATAATCATTTCCGAAAACAAAATTGTATCTTGAATTACAATGTAATATTTATAAAGGCACGCATAAATTATAATGATGATGGTGTCTAACTAAATATACCATTATATAAACTGTAGTTGAATAGCGACTTACAATGATTTTACACTTTTTAAAATCTGTACGCAAAGGAATTTAGACACAAGGATGAGTGCATAAAAATCTGCATTTTTTGTACAGCAGGAGTATGTTTGTAACTGAAAACTGTCAAAAAGTGAGTTATAATGTCATTCCTTGCAGGTGTCGGTATGTTTGTTTCTGTGATGAGTGTGATGACACCATACAAACCACCATATAGCCAGTTGTTCCAAGTCTGGGTGTCCTTTGATTGTAAAGTCTACCGCGCCATTGGAATTATTCGATTTACGATATATGTCTTTTAAAGAGATACTCAACCACATTTTCGGTATGGAACTCAAAAGTACAGGAGAAACGTGTCTGTTTTATTAAATTAATAATTGTATTTTATAAGTATTTATTTTCTAGTGTATCACTCAAACTAGTATACACTCGCGAGCAACCAAATCGACTCAACCCTTCACTGCACACACCTACACCAATTTCACAAAAACTACACGTGGTATTTATGATAACAGTATGTCATCGAAAAGCTTAAGATGTCAGCTTTAATTTGGCATGCAATCATTATTTTTTAAATTAATTTTGTCTAAACGTAAGTGTAGGGAAAAAGGGAAATTTACGACAAAGGGCTGTGGTCGGGTGTTTTACAAATTAAACAAAAAAATTTAGAAATACATAAAGAAAAATATTAATTTAATACTTGTTGGTATTAACCTAGATTTCTTAATAATCCAATCAAGAATTCAAGAATTGGTACGCTTTGCCTATAGCCATCTGCTTGGCACATCACCGTATGTTGTTACGAAACATAATGTAGAGTTATGAAATTACAATGGTCATATAGTGATATTGTATAATGGACTTTTAATGCACTCACCAAGTCAATATAAGATGTTGACTAGACCCGTTCATTTTTAACTGACTTCAAAATAGAAACGAGGCTAATAACGTCTCGCGCATATGCTTTTGATAATTTTGAACAAATTTGACACTTATAAACGTGTTATTATTTTTTATTTCAGGCACGTGAAGAGCAACTGGTAATGCGTCTTGTAGAAATAGTACGCATGCGTGACGAACTGGTGCAACAGATTGATGCGGAACGTCGTCGTGAAAGACAGGAAGACCTCGCTATTGCCGCCTCTATCGCCAGTAAAAGAGGTTGATATATTTTATTTTACGTTTTAAAGTCTCTTATACAACAGCTTTGTCCGTCCGTCCATCTGTTATATAACTTTCAACTCAAGAACCGTAAGAGCTAGAGACTCGCGGTCAACGCCATTCGATTCAGCATAGTCGATATATCCCGAAATGACTATGACCTCTGACCACGTGATACCATTTTTTCGAACTCTAAGATTTACGGCAATTCACTGCCGTTTCTCACTTGTTATTTAATATAATACTGACTGCAGCAGTAAATCAAAAATAATTGATATATTAATTTATTCCTTACTTAAAATAAACCATTAACAGCCACTAGATCACATCCTATACAGTGTGTATCAATACTATGTGCTCAATACCTAGAAGTTGCTCCAAAGTAAAAGGATATTTTGATTAATACTAGTGATTGTGTTTGTTAATAATTTAGGATAGAAATACATAATAGAATATCACGTTATTGGGGATTCCCGAATGACTTGGAGACATGCTGTTTAAATATTAAAAAATTACATTGTTTATGTTTCAGCTCAAAGAAACAGTGAATCAAATAGCTCATCAATGAAATCCATGGAAGTACTACCTACGCCTAAAAAAAGCAAAGTAAAAGACAAAGTTAAAAAACAATTTAAAAAAGCGAAACATTCATTAATAGCGAAGAAAAAAGAGGACTTTAGTGATCGTAAAGAAGAGAAGGCGACAACAAAGATAGACAAAGAAAAAAAAGGAAAATAATTGCGTGTAAATTCTGGACACTTAAAGTACTTACAAGTAAGACTGAAACATTCCATTAAATATATAATTTATAAAAATGTTCATTGGAAGAATTGTAATATTTTATTTATATAATTGAAAATAATTTAAGAAAAATCATGAATAATCGCTAAACTGGAATGGAAATTACGTGCCAGAATTAGGAACCTATACTAATATAAGATGCGATCTGTTGACTATCTTTTTTGTGCCAGCTGTTAATTTGACTTTGCATAATTTAATGATAGGTTAAAAAAAGCACAGCACATTTGACATAATATTATAATTAACACCAAAATATATAAATAGACTATGCATTAAATAAGAAATGTGCCTAAAATATAGGTCATTTCTAGTTATTTGTTTTAAACTATTTTTGAAATAACAGCCGACAAGATAAAAATATATTATTATATTTTAAAAATACTAATTATTACGTTTCATAATTAATATTTGTGTTGATTACGCCAGCAGAAATGTAAGTCGTTTTATGATTATTACTGGCAACTTGCCTACAGTTAGTTATAAATGAGAATTATATGAATCGCCATTATCACATCTGTCAAACAAGAGTATATAGCAGTTAAGTATAATATGAGCTGCAAACAATGATTTATCTGCAATCAATAAAAAAACAGGTGGTGGTCAGCAAAATAATAAATATTGTCACCATTCCTGCAAGGCAAATGAAAAAATTGTTGACAAACAGTCAACTGCATGTCCAGCGGTTGGAACTGGCAAAAATTAGTAACAGCCAATCAAATCACTCGACATAAGGTTGGTATTGACACGTCATTTAATTACAGTCGGTCAGTTTGGTATAATCATAAGACACTGCTAAATAAATTGTCACGACACAAAATGTCGATATAAAATATTTATGGAACTTAGTTGGTTACCGAAATTTAGAGAAGTTAAAATATGTCTTGCGATTTGTCGTGATTAGATGCATATTCGCCAAATTTCAGTACCCAAAATTCAAACCTTGATTGCCAGATTCCTATGTTCGTTGGTACCATACCATAGTCATATTTTTATGTATACAAATTACTGATAAATTTTTCAGTTATGGTTTTAATTTCATTTACATTGGACATGCTGGTAGTATTTAACATTCTGAGGGAGTAGTCGACACATTTGCGTGTACTTAATTAATCCATTAACAAACGCCTAGTGATAGCAACAAGACAGTAATAAATTGTCAGTATTATGTTTTACTCCCTAATATATTTTACATTTATCTAAAATGTTAATCATTTTTTATTATAATTTCAGAAAATGTTTATTTATTTATTCAAAATACATTAAGTGTTAGTATATTAGATGCTTTTAAGAAGGTACCGTATATGTTTCAGTTAGCCTTAGAAATGTAATTACAAAACTTAATAAACGCAATAATTAATTAAATGCTGATCATGCAAATGTGATTGCTTCATTGATTTGTTAAAATGTTTTGTTGTGTAATCAGGCTTTGAACTCGGCATACTCATATTGAATCACTAATAATTATAATACTAATAATATTTGATGATGATTGTTTGTAATTAATAGACATAGAGAAACACTTGTATCAGATTTAGATACGTGATTTCTTCATATAAAACGCATTATATGACATTCTCGATCAAAAATATTTTATACTTAGTCAAAACATTACATGTAAGTCTTGAAGTATTTGTCCCCTGTAGGGGTTTGTTTAATTTAAATAGTGATCTTGATCGGCCCCAGGAGGCGATACATTACGGATAATACAGGAGGCATTATCCGTGGATCAAGCTTGCGATCGATCTTAGTTTGGTCAATCTCTGTTATACGTACTCGAATTTGGTGTACAGTAACTCGTAATAAAATAATTGTTAAATCGTTACTGTGTTTGTTCTGTTGTATTGCTTAATACCTGTATAATTGTTAGTTGTACATTCGAAGCTGGAACAACTATTGTTAATATGTACTATTGTATGATAACTGTAAATGGTCTTTATTCTAACTAAACCTAGTGGCTGTAGCAATATTTTTCTCTCGGTAGTCAATTGAAAT
The DNA here is from genome assembly GCA_963564715.1 of Catocala sponsa. NCBI lineage: Eukaryota > Metazoa > Arthropoda > Insecta > Lepidoptera > Erebidae > Catocala > Catocala sponsa. Next base: position 16,189,477 of record OY751335.1, on the reverse strand, counting down.
ACTCGTCTTCCGAATTATCAAACTATTTATACTTATTTTGCATAACATTCCATAATATTTATAAAGTATGGAACATATTTTAAATTTAAGTAGATTTATTCATTACTAGTCCTTGCACAATCTCTTCTTATTCCATATATTTATATTTGTTGTAGTTATTTTGTAAAATCTACTTTGAGCAAGCTTTTTTACTAATTGACCAGATATACTTCAAGGGACAGACAGTCCTATAGCTTTCTGTATTATTTGAAGACATGTTACATTTCTAACTTCACATGTTTAAGATATTTGACAACACAATTTATACTTACTGCTACTGAATTTAGAATAAGGGCAAAATAGCACAAATAAAAAGCTATCTATTGATCATGTGTTTTATTTACGTGGACATTTTGTTCTCATTCATAATCCCGCTCTTCGTACAAAACACAACACAATGTATCTATCGTCTATGTATATTTTAATAACACGCGTTTTCCAATAATTAGATGCCAGTAAATTGCTTGACTCTTGACAATAGATCACCGACTCATTCGGTCAAATACGAGTTTTATGAGTTAACAAATTGTTGATCCTAGATTGTAACACATAGCAAGTTCTTGCTGTGACTTGTTGATAGTCAATCTAGCTTTTAATTAAATTATTTTGAATCAAGCAACTTCTAGGCAACTAAATATGTAGTTTTATAGAGTCCATACAGATTAACTTTAAACTTTACCCTTTTAACTTTAAACCACACATTTATAATTCTCGGTTATTTGGCTTATAATTGTCACCTTATTTAAAGGCATAATTATCGCACAATCATCGGAAATAAAATATGGAAGTATTCTCACCGCTAAGAATGGCACCACAGAAACTACACAAAGTAGATGGATCTTAACAAAACAAAAACACTCGCTATTATCGCGTATCGATAGATTTGAATTCTTCACATTGACAGCAAATAAACTGTAAAACAGATCAGCAAATAGCTATCTTGCCCCATTAACAGTAACATCCATTTTTGAGTAGAAAAGTAGCTGTGGCAGTAAACTGGTTAGTATGAATGGCCTGCTTCCATATTTTGTTTACGTTTACTTGTCACATAATTAATTTGAGCTTATATTGTAAGCTTATGTATGTCAACTTTAAGGCAGGATTCAGGACTCTATGTTTTACAACACTAATGTAAACCTACAATATTTATATAACATTTTCACAAATGGGCTCCTGATTATATTATTATTGCGAATATGAGGCAATGTGTTTGATGTATTCGAAAAATAAAGATATCTTTTTATTTAAAACTTTGCATGAACATCAATGTCTACACACAACTTTCAAATATATGTATGTCTGCATAGCAGCATTTTCATACAAACATGTCAAAATGTGAGACTATAGCATTACTGCTAAACTACATATTTAGTCACACATTTACTGTTGGGTCGGGTAGGCAGGAATTATTATGGATTTACACTTGTTTGCTTCACACATAGTTACAGTAGTAGCAAATATGTTGCCCAAAGACACTGCACATCATTGTATAATGACAACAATATTAGTTTTATACCAGTCTAGTATTATATTACTATAATCATTTCTGCAACAGACTCGTCCAAGTTGGTAACCAAATGTTTTTTAAGTATTTAGCCACATGGATATAAAGTTCAACTCAAATGTCACATGCATCATAACTATAGGAGTCAACTAAATACAGGCACAAACATGCAAACAACTTTACATACCATATGAATGAATTTTGTATAGTCAGCAATACAGAATATAACAAGATTTTGCTAAGCAACTATTTAAGTAATGTGTCCAAGTTCTGCATTTATTGATTGTAATTCTGATAGCAATTCAATTATTTTTAAGTAGGTAATTAAAGTTGTGCTATACCTACATAAATTTAAATAAACTGTTACAATAATATTGGGTCTGCTTAAAAACTGCCCCATTACTGTACTGGGCAAGCTTTCAGTAATAACTAAATAAGACAGCCCAACCTCAAAAACGTAAAGTAAAAAATAAGTAAGTACCTAAATTGTGTGGAAAATCATTCCAATAATAATATTATTAAACAAACATGTTATTTAGTTTAATTTCTAGGTAAAATAATAATGACATGGCTAAATTGTAACATGTTGAAATTTATATGAACAGCAAAATATTGATTCATTTTGGCTTACCTTACATGTCAATCTTGTAAGCAATATGATACACAATTGCGTAGCAACAGTCTTTGTTTTAGTTAGATCATATTGTACTACTGAATTTAGAATAACCTTTATTATAAAAATTATATTATCGTATGAATGATCTTAAAATACTCATCAATCAATCATAAAATACATTGAAGTTGTGATTTACTGTATACAATTTATAATAATATGTAAAAATATATTTAAGTTCATATTCAAAACTGTTTGCAATCTTCAGTTTTACAAAATATGTTTAGCTTTACAATAAATTTGCAAAATTATTGGTGCTTATTACATATAAACAATTCATTTTCCCATTTCCAAGTTATAAACTTAAGTTCGATATTATGCTATGGCTATAAAATTAAATAACACTATATCTATGATAGTAATATAAACCAAATAGTGTAATTTAATTATACCAAATATTAACTATACTATTTAAGATCACTATAAATCTTGGGCATAATTATTATCTATTTCAATCCGTAAATTAGTTTGCTTTGACTGGCCTAATCTACCACGTAGATCATTGGGCTTGACATGCTTTCTTGATTTCAATATTTGACGCAAGTCACTGTGAGACTCATTTTGATTACTTAAGTTACTCTGATTCATATCTAATCTTGACCAGACACTATTTGTACTTTTGATTGTACTGTTTACTTTGTGGACTCTACTAGTAACATTGCTATCAGAGTCATCTGACGATTCTCCACTTGTATGACTATCATCCAAACGAACTATCTTTTCCCCTAACCGAGACTGTATGCTACTTTTTTGCCTATATGAGCTGTGTTTTTTAAACTTATCTGACAACAAAGATTGTGTTCTTTGTGAATGATTATTTTTTGAATTTTCTATTTCAATGGATAACGGGAAATATCCATCAGTACTTGTATCTTTAGGATTTTGCAGGGACTGTTTTTTCTTCTGTTTAGATTCTTCATCATCAGCATGCATCCTCATTCTAGGTGTCTTGGACTTCATTTTCCATTCTGTATCAGAGCTGCTGTTTTCAGACTGTTCCTCTTTATACTCATTTGTATCTAATCGCCTTTTACCGAGTCTACTAGCTAAACCTTTATTTTTTATTTTAACATACTTTTCATGTTCTTCACTGTCATAATCATCATCATCATCATCGTCATCATTGTAGATAGGCTTGCGTTGAAAGATTTCCTGATGGTCATAAACACCCCATGATTTACATAGGTCACCCCATGGATTTTTACTTACAGATTCCATAGTTTGGTCATAGTATTCATCAATATTTTTGCTTTGTGGCTTCTTTTTGGTAACTTTTTTATCTCCGTTTGTAGCAAACCTCATTAATATTAAATCCTGTTTTGGATGTGGCATACCTTCTCGCCAATGGTGATTTGATTTTCCAGAAAGCATTTGCTTAATAGTTTCATCCCTGATTTCCCTAGAATGAACCAGTAATGCCAGTGCTGCTGAAATATGATCCTGACAAACAATATTGCCTGAAATTAAATAAGGTAAATTAAATCACTAAACTTATCTATAATTAATAATTATTGCAATTTTCTTCACTGCCATTCACATAGTTTGAGTTTTATTAACTACTAGCTGACCCGCGCAACTTCGTTTGCGTTATTAAGTTATTATAGTGTAAATAAATTATGCTCATTTCCGCTTATTATTGGCGACATAAGTAACCTAATACTATTACTTATAACCTAATACATAAGTAACCTAAATATTTTAAAAAGAAAATTCTAGGCAAAAAAATCGTTGCAAGGCTTCTCTGTAAACTATATTTGATGTACTATTTGTATGAAGCAAAATAAATAATGGAATGTCTGATTTCAATAATATAAATAGTAATGTATAGATATTGAAGCAGTCTTGAATACAACATGATTTAATTGGATAAGGATTATTATAAAGGTATCAATAACATCATCTGAATTTAGACAGAAATTTTATCAACTTTTAAAATGTAAAAAAGTACTTGTAGTGACATAACTATAATAGTTAGACATATTATTATGGTATCGCAGACTTTTTTGTAGATATTGATACGTTCTACAATATTTCAAAAAATGTTTTTGTTCTATCATCAATAATTTCCGCAGCGCATGCGATGACAGACATTTTATGAAACAGTTTTTCACACCTTGCGTTACATTATTTCAATTTTAGTAGGGATCCCTAATTTTTTTTAAATATGATATGGCCTTTGTTACACAGTGAAGATGTAGCTTTCTAATGGTGAAAGAATTTTGGACATCAGTTTAGTAGTTTTGGAATCTATTCAATACAAACAAAAAAATATTTTTTCTTTATAATATTAGTGTAGAAGAATGACCAGCAAAAAACTGTAAAGCAAAGCAACATAATTCAATCATGATATTATCTCAGGTAGGTCTGGTTCTGATCAACAGAAAAAAAAAACTTCAAAATAATGCCATGCTAAGCACTCTTTTAAGGAACTTATATATTTTAGTCTATAATGACCACTAAATACTTACATGAAATGTCATCTAGCCATTCCAAGGACACTGGTTTATAATCTTCTAAATATTGAAATATTTCCTTTGTAGTAAGTCCATCAACACCACTTAAATTTATTGCATCAAAGCGAAAATGCCTTTCATTTCCACTTTCTATACCAAAATTGGCATAAAGTTCATCAATTTGTCTTTGTGTGATAACCCTATTCCCAGTTAGATTTAGACCAAATCTCTTAGCTCTTTCTTCTATCTTTGAGGCATCAACCTTTTCCAATTTTTCAATGATTAATCCTCCTTTATCCGCTCGATATATCTGAAATTTAAAGAATGCATATTGGAGAGCACATATTTTTCATATAAAGATTTTTGGTAAAAACAGCTGTGACTTTTCTACACTTTTAAGATTCAGTAATGAAACTACATTTTTCCGCGCATGGAGCGTATGAAATAAATCAAATTCTCTTGCAACTAACCACTTCACAATCCTTTTCAACATATAAAATTGGTTGTTTTACATCATCAACAATCATCGAATTGTCATCACTCATTTCACCATCTTCTCTATCCATCTTTATATTTGTTTTGTGATATTACGTAGTAATAACTGTAAGACACAAAACAGTGTCATTAATAAATAATACATATACCTAATCTAAATTTAAACAGATTTTAATGTTAAAATAATAACAACATCACGATCTGTACTATCAACACACGAGAGTCGAGAGTAGAGTTCACAGATTAATATATAGGTAATATAGGTATGTAGCAAGCTAGTAGAGTTAGACTAGGTCGAGACGAGACCACAGAGTACTTTTTTATATAAGGCCGAGACGATATGGACTATGGAGACCATAGATATTAGATAGTCGATAATCGAGAGCCGAGAGCGAGACCGAGACCACAGAACCAGCAGCGGCAGCGGCAGCACTTATGCAGACCTCGAGCGAGGCTAGAGTTACCCATCTATAACAGGTATACTAATCTATGCACAGAACAACAACGAGACATGAAGATAGCAGATAATGTTGCCAACTATAGACCATACCCATGGGGGAAATAGGAATGAAATCGGTTTGTGGTATGATCTTTTTCATAATGTTTTTCTAGAGAGAACCAAAAATAATTAAACATCTATTTAATTATTTTGAAATCGTGTAATTTCTTTTAACCACGCACACGCATTCTTCTGGTGATATACAGTGTGAGTCTTTATAAAGTGCACATATTAAAAAGGGTGAAAATATAAACAATTTCATCGACGGAAAAAATGTTTAAAAAAATCTAAAAAGAAAAAGTAGGGTAAAGGGGACATTTTTTTGATAAATTTAACATTTATTGCAAAAATTGGTAGAAAAGTAGATTTAAAAAAAAAACATTCCGTCGATAAAACTGTTTATATTTTCACCCTTTTTAATATGTGCACTTTATAAAGACACACTGTAGAATAACCCTCCTGACCATATTTTTTTTTTATTAGAATTATGTTTTTGGAGAAACTAATGTAGGTAGGTACCAATTTTTTTCGTGAAATGGTTTCAGATAACATAATTATGACTCTCTGAAACCAATTCACGAAAAAATTAGATTAGATTTTTTGACATCCGCGGATGCGGATACGGATATTTGAAATCTCACATCCGCGGATGCAGATTTCCAAATCGATGCGGAAGCTCCGCAATTGCGAATGCGGATGTTAATGAAAATTGTTCATCTTATTTAATAAAAGTACCTATCTAATATCACCGCCTTCGCAGGTTCAAGCCTGTTTTGCAAAGGTTCATAAATTAAACACGTACTACTGAACAACTGATTTCTTTCTTATTGTAACCTACGGTATATCTGGATCTGCATTAAGATCCGCGTTGATTATTGCGGATGCGGATGCAGATGTCCAAATCGATGCGGAAGCTCCGCGATTGCAGATGCGAATATTCGCAACATCACTGTTCGAGACCACTGATAGCAATGCTATGTTGTATATGTACAACATAGCATTGCTATCACACTGTATACAGCGCTGTACTTTAACTACTCTTTAATAAAAATAATGATGGTTAACGATGGCATTGTCTCAGGGCCCAGTGCCTAAGTTCAAGAATCCCGTCGTTTTATCTACGGACAGTCATACCTATATACCTATTCTATGAAAAATATCTTAACACTTAACTGTCCGTAGGTAATACGACTTCCTTACAAGGTGGGTCAAAAAAATTAAAAATATAGTGAAAGTACGTTAGTAGGTACTATTTATTCTGTGGTGAAAGTAAGTACCTAGGTACCTACTTACTTAAGTAGGTACTTAAGGACATAATATGTACCTTCGTAAGTACCTAATCATTCCTAATCAGCAATAGGGCAGAAAAGTAAATCTATTACCTAATCTTAGATTGGGTACAAGGGTTTAATAAAACCACTTACCTAGGTACTTTGTTGTTTATAAAATATAGGTAGATATTGCCGCAGTTTTACCCACATTTATCGTTACTGCGCCGCCCCCGTGGGTCGTAGCATGATTTTATAAATAGCCTATAGCTATCCAACACTAAAAGAAATTTTCAATTCGAACCAGTAGTTCCTGAGATTAGCGCGTTCAAACAAACAAACTCTTCAGCTTTATAATATTAGTACCTATAGACTAGATGTTCCCGCGGTTTCACCCGCGTTTATCGTTACTGCGCCGCCCCCGTAGGTCGTAGCGTGATGTTATGTAGCGTGATGTTATATAACGAACGATCTCTTCACCTTTATAATATTAGTATAGATTAGGTATTGTTTCACTAATATTATTTATTAGTGTAATTGTAATTTTTTTTTGATAATTATGTTGTTACTATTATTGACGTAGGAATATTAGGTATATTATGACATTACCTTAATAAGCAGATCTCAGAGGTATTAATGACTTACAACGCCTAGCTGAGAGGCAGATCGTATTAAGTACCTAGATCATACGCAGAAGACAAATATTTAATCTACAAGACACGTAAATTCCTAAGAGTACCTAATTTTAACGTTAGGTACTGAAAAGCTAATTAACAATTTATCAAGATTTATTCGTCCATCAGGGTACGGACGTTGGCGTCGAGACACAATGCTTTTATTATTATAGAAATAATGAGCAAAGGAATAAAAACACTAAACTAAAAACTTAAACTCAGGTAATTTTATTGACTACTAGATGTTCCCGTCATCACAATCTTATTGCCGGCGTGCAAACTAGTTGTTGATCCCAAATTCTTTTCTTTACGGGAAGCCGCTTGACCACACCACTTTTTCCAGTAGTCCATACCTTTAAGCTTATCACCTTTTCTTTTGTTTTTCTCCATATTCACGTACCCTAAAATAAAAAAATGCATTAAGTACAAATAAAAAAGACTAAGAGGTAGGTAATACAATTTACGTTTTACAAATTTTATGAAAAAGCCTTTTTGATATTTAAAAAAATTCGTATCGATGATTCGTATCAAAGTAATCTGGACAATTTGTTACGATATTTGATTAATTACTTGAATAAAAGCCGTTAAATATATCTGAGAAATTTATAACCTAATTTAAAAAATAACCGAACTATTTTTCTCCTCTACTGTACGTTTAGAATTGATTAATTAAAATCTTATTACTATTTACTTACTGTTGTGTTTATAACGCAAGTGTTTACTCCTGTGTTAACTTCAAGTCACATCACACAAATGACAAAAAACTTCGTACACTGCAAATTGCAATCTATTATTATTGATGTTATTATCTTATTAACTTTTCGAGGAGGGGTTTGAACCTCCCAAACCCTCCTCCTGGCTACGCCCGTGTACTACAGAATGTCTTTATATACAACGTTCACAGCTTTTTTGTCATTAAGCAATACACACATGTTTTCTTAGGCATGCGCCGCCGCGCCGGCCCCCGGGCCGGTACCGCCGCAACCGCTATGTCACTGCATTTCAAATCTGTAATATCTTCGCCATATTGATCTATATTAAATGCACAATGTATTTAAGGTACTTAATTGGATAAGGATTAATGCTGTATTGCTTAAAATCGCTTCGTAAATAAGCCATTATTTCTCGTAAAAAGTAAAGGATAAAAAATGGTTACTGTGGGTTATCCCTAAGAGATATACATAATTATACCATCGCGGACTTTTTTGTAGACCTTTTTAAGGTGTACAATACTGTAGTACATTATTTTGATCTATCTCGTAGGGTTCAGCCAGCGATTGCAATGTAAGCGCAAAAAAATGTGTTTATTTACGACATCACATTAGAAACCTCTAAAATTATCAGTGTTTCTCAACATATAAATCTTCCTCTTGAATCACTTTATCTATTAAAACCGCATCATCATCTGTTGCGTAGTTTTAACCCTTGATTAACCCGGTGACTTTATACATACACAATTTACCTGGTGGAGTCCCCAGGACTCCCGGAAATAAAATCGTAAATATAACATGAAATAAAATCTTTTTTAAATGAAGCGTAGTTATATTAATTAATTATTTATTTGGTTTTACAATGGCATAAGGTTTTACTTAAAAAAATAGAATCACAGCCTTTTATTAAGGAATTTCTAGAATATGGCACTTTTTGTAACAAAATTACGAGACCTAACTTCTAGTCTCAACATTTAAAAACTTAACATTTTTTTAAAGTAATTTTAATGAAACATAGCAGAAACATAATCAATTGTTATAAAAAGCAAAAAGAAGAACACAGTTTGAACAAAAAACAAAAACGTGCAAGACCTTCTAGTCACGGTTGGTGACACAGTAATTGCAAATTTTTTTTGTACAGCTAAGGCACATAGGCTTAGTACAACTATGGCAAATATACGCAGTTTTCCTTTTTAGACGCGGTGGACACAGGTGACAATACTTTATCTCATTTCGGGGCAGTTTCTGCTCATTGTTGGTCTCAACAGGTAATTGGAGTGGAGTTGGAATGCCTGTTATCTCCGAAATGATAGCACGTAACTGTCGAGGAAGTTTGGAATTATACAATCTAGTTTTTAGATTGCTTTCATTCAGTTCGGTTGCAACAGCTTTGATAAAATCGAGACGCGATAATTTAGGTATATTGTTCTGCGATTGATGAATCACTTTACTATTCCAGGCGCACATATCAACAATACGGAAGAACAATACCATTGGCCAGTGAGGAGTACGACGACTACAAGAATATACTGAACATTTTTGATCAACTGAGTCAACGCCGGATTTGGTAGAATTATAATATTCTACTATTTCTGGCTCGTTAGTGTCTAGGTTCACTTTGTTATCATGGTGCATAGTAGAACATAATATTATAGCCAGATTCTTCATTTGTACGAAGCTAACCAATGTGCATTATTTGGTAAACCCAAACAACGAAGACTTCTCTGCTCTGTACTTGCTTGGTTGAAACTCTTTGGGAATAATGGTTTTATTTTTCTTCAATGTTCTTACAGTAGTCAGGCCCCTAGCTTTCAGTTCTTGAGATAGTTCAATGGACGAGTACCAGTTACCGGTGGTAACATTTATGTTGTATATGGGTTTACACAAACGGAGCACTGCTTGAGTTGGGATAGCAAGTTTGTTTTCATCGCTGGATAAAGTGCGCCCATCAGAACCCTTTCCAGTATAAAGATATGTGTTGATCACATAAAATGTAGTTGAGTCAGCTAAAACTTGCAGTTTCTCGCCATATTTAGCTGGCTTGCTTGGAATATATATCTTGAACTTGCATCGTCCTCTAAACGCAATCAACAATTCGTCGACTGTCACATTAGCGCCTGGTATGTAATATTGTTGTGAGTTTTATTAAAAAGTTCTAATAAATCATTTACTGCACAACCAGGATCATCTCTCTTCCTTTCTTCTCTGACGTGAAAATCATCAAAACGCAGAGCAACTAGTAATACAAGGAGTCGTTTCTTAGACATATATATGTCTAAGAAACGACTCGAAAGATGTTTCTACCTGTGCCATCGGTAGCAAAAATAGACTAAACGCTCTCTCTCTATTAGATTTGAAGACAGCAGTATATAATAACATCGAAATAAATCCTTTCATTTCTATCTGGTTCGTTTCTCTGTATGTATATTCCTCAGATACGTACTTATTTCACTTTTCATCAAGTATCTTGTTTGTCCACTGTATAATGATTTCAAGCATTTGGCCATCAAACAAAAGTAAGAAGCTTCTAAAGGCGATAGAGGGCCATTTTCAAACACAGCGTGTGGTACTGCTGGAATTCGTAGAATATTGTGAGATTGTATCCTAGAATTTCGCGAAGATGGTTGTCGTGTCCATTTGAACCTGTTTTTCCATAGAAATAAAGTTGCTCACCCGTATCGATATTTTCATCATCACCTGAAGAAGCTGAACACTCCGTAACAGAGTTGTGATCTGAGAGTTCGCAGTCATCCTCAGATTCTGACACCACCTCATTACGTTCTAGTCTCCTAGGCTGATTCAATGGTATATTTTGTTGATCCTCATCATCCGTGTCGTTGTCTCCTAGTTGTTCGAGCCAATTTTCCACCACAGAGTCAGCATCTTCATCAAGGACGTTTATAGTATACGGTATACGAGACTCCATTATATCAACTGAAAACAAAAAAATACGCAATGAAAAATACCTTAAATAGGTTAAAACTATAACATTAATACCCCGGTGGAGTCCCACGGACTCTCGACGCGTATTTACTTACCGATCAGAGCCACGCGCATCGACTTCCGCTCTCCCCCGCCTCTGGCGCGTCACTGCGTGAAGGTACTAGAACGCACAATTTTTAATTCCAAAATCTAACGGTTTTGTGAGCGTTGAAAGTTTTCAATGGAGTCCCAGGGACGTACCGGGTAAATTAAGGGAGATCTAAGCATACATAGGGACAGGCAGACAGCAGGAAGTGACCTATTCGGTTTTGTGTAAAATGCAGTATCTACGCCAAAGAGTAAAGTAAAGGATCTACGCGTTATTGATGAAGATGAACGTTACTACTGTTTCCCTATGTATTTAATAATTCCATGACTTCCACCACGATTTTCGTTTCTTGATTTATATGTACTCTTTTCCATCTAAGTCATGTCGCCAAAGAGTAACTGATACTTTGAGTTTAACATGCGCGAAAGAAGAAACGCAGCACCGTTTCATCGTAAGTAGAGATACGGTCGTAAAATAGTTAACACTTATGTTAATTGCTTTTTAACATATTTTATTAGTTGATAATAATAATTGATTTACGTAAAATGTGGTAATTGTAAAAGTAAGTGGTAAATACATGATTATAGGTGCCGAACACATTCTGCCATATTCAAATAGCATGCAAATTTTGTTTAAAGATTTCACTGTTGGTAAACAGAAACAAGAAACATAATGCAAATCACAGCTCATCATACACTTTATACCTATTACACATAAATAAAACTCAATGTCACATAAAATCGAAATATAAACTTAAATATCTAAAATAATATAATAAACTTTAAAAACGTGGTACAAAATACATTCCCAAAGAGATAGGAATTAGAGGCATACCTTTTAATAAATTCATCAATTGAATAGAAGCTCTGTAATTGATAATATAATTTATTGTAAGAAAGTTTCCCAGCTAAAGAATATAAGCGGTGCAACACAGCTACACTACCATAATTAAGACAGTATATAACTATACACTAGGTACATCTAAACATTTATATACACGGTACCGCCCGCGACGTTTTTAAATAAGAATGCGCTTTTACGCTTATTAGTATTATCTTTTCTTTCGAATAGTTGGGTGTTGCGGATTGCTGATTAAAATCAATATTCGTTTAAAACTTAATACTTAAACTCATTTTAAAAAGTGTTGTCATGAAAAACGTTGTCCGTTGTTACTGTTACCAACAATAATTTATTGTTCTAATGAACTTCCCTTCGTACTTACTGGCTTAAGACTAAGACCAAAGAGTAAAGTAATACATAGGGGTAAAGTAATACATAGGGAAAAGAGAGCCCTCTTAAGGTCAATTTCAGCCAACCCTATTTGAAACAGCGACATCTGGACTTTTGGCCTCGAACTAATCCTTGTATACATAGCTATAGCTATTCCGTATTCTGTGCCTATAGCTATTTATATTATGTATTGCGTTGCAGTTATTGTAATCCAGGATTTGTATTTAAATTGTTTTGTATCAATCGTATTTTTGTAACATAAATATGCAAATAAAAATTGGGCGTTATTAAATTAGAACAAGTAGAATGTTACAAAAATAGATCCAAACAAAACAATTTAAATACAATAAGTATAGGGTGCATATCGTAGTATAAGAATAAAACAACAACAAATAACATTGTATTATGTTTATTAAAATATAACTGTGCAGCGAACTCTAGGTTCACAGTGAAATGCGCAGCATCTCGGCTCATTTTTGTTGTTGGAAAAACCGCACAACACTAAACACCAAAAGCGTCTCTATCGCACACTGATAACAACAATTTTCGATGGGAAGATTAATTAACACAAGGTGGAGGAACACAGGGCTCGACTCAACGCACTTACATAAGACCTTCACAGCCGCAAAATATACAATATAGGACGAAAAACTACAAACGTGCGCACGAGCAATATGCAGTCGCCATATTGTGAGTTGTGACTGACCAGGGGGGGGACACTGCCCAATATCTTTCCTATATCCAAAGATAGGACTGACATCTGTGTTTTTGGCCCCGTACTTGTGCTATAAATCAATCGCAGAAGATGGCGCTTAAACAATTTTTTAATTTATTATTTAGTGTCAGTTCTTACCTACCTATACTTTTATATTTTTAATGTATCTAGAATCATATTTTATTCTCATTTTAATTGTTTTATCATAAAATTTAATAAAATACTTATTAGTAAATATGTCGGTTAAAGACTATGATTCAAACATTGGATTTGTAAGTTGCTGTATACAGGTAACCTCATATTTTATTATGCGGATGAAATTAAGTAACAATTTAGTGTACGTGTGTGTGTGCGTGTGTGTTCGTGTGTGTATGTGCTAGAAGTGCAATTATGTGTAAAAGGGTACCTATATTTTTATTTGTGCTTAGTTTTGCTATGTTATCGGTAGAAGTAGATTTTCGGTCTCCGTATATGATAAATTCTGCAACCATGCTGACAGTGTTATTTTTAATTTGAATTTATTTAGAGAGTATATAGAAAGGAGAGAGTTAATTTTGTTGTATAAATAAGGGCCCAGGAAACAATAGAATCTATGTGATAGTGTTGATCTATATATTGTGTCTTTTTGAAAAATTTTGTGTTTGCGACGTTTTGTTGCATTCATTAAAGGGTCGAAGTAAGATAGTGAATGAGACCTTAGAACCATTCGAAAAATAAAAAGCTGGCGAATTGTCAGGACATTAAACTTCTCATATAGTTCAGACGTAGGATGCCGAAAAGGGAGAAACAGAGCTACCTTCAAAATCGCTCTTTGAGCACGTTCAAGTTTTATTATGCTAGTTTTGGCAGTTCCTCCCCAGGATTTGATATAATATACTGTTATAATTTTTCTGCTTTAATGTATTAATTAAATATGCAGTTTTAGTTTCTACTTCAACACACACACACACACACACACGCACGCACGCACACTCCCACGAAAAATAAATTGTATCTACTAATCAACTTGTAACTATTTTAACTATTTTGATTTAAATTGTCTTTGGGGAAGAACTGACTTCCAACATACAGCTCACGCTAGTTAAGGGGATCTGCATAATGTTTGTATTCACCATTATTATTATTAAAACTGTATTTGCCTCCATCGTACGTTGCTGGCTTCATTCCGTTAAGTAGGCATTATAATTTACTAGATTTTGCCTTCGGCTGCGCCTGGCATAAATGTAGATTAGATTAGGTAAAACTACAAATTAAGTAGGAAATAACACTTTTTGATTATAGCAAATAACGAAATGAGCTTAAAATTTTAGATTGACGCAAATGCTTATATTTAAAGATAAAAGATTAAATGTTTTTCGTTTAAGCTAAAAAATAAGTAATGTAAGCCGACAGAATTTATACCAACTATACCAAAAACTGGAATCTATAAATGCATATTATATTTATATATTATGAGGGACATACCGGGTATGGAGCTTCTAGAAAATTCCAGAAACGCATTTAATCTATACTAATATTATAAAGCTGAAGAGTTTGGTTGAACGCGCTAATCTCAGGAACACTGGATCGAATTGAAAAATTATTTTACTTTTGGATAGCCTATTTATCGAGGAAGGCTATAGGCTACATAACATCACGCTGAAAAATGACAATCGCCACTGGTAGGTCATGCAAAACAGCTAACCTTGCAATCTATCTACTATATGTATGTACAGGTACTATGATAAGGTGTAAGACGAGAGTGACACCCATACCGCCTTACTCGTCAAGTGTCGAGCGGACATACGCTGTCCACAAAAAACGACACATAAAAAAAAACTGGCAATCGTATGTCCGCTCGACACTTGACTCGTTAAGGATTTAATGATGCAGTTTCAGACATCGTGTAAAGGAAAATCACACTCACAATAGCACTGGCTGGCCTTACGATTGTACCTGTCATCCTAACGATCAGTTATATAGTGTCTTATCTATGCTAACGATCGATATTTGCTTACACCATGTGCTTTTACACCTCTATACCAGTAAGGCCTTGTGATCATAGATTAAACATTAAGAGTTTATTCGTCAGACATGGGTATAAAATAAAAGTTGAAATAGATTTTGTAGTTTTTATTTTCAAAGTAATTAAGTTGATATTTTAGATTGTTTTATAGATACTCCCTATCTAAGTATTACACACTATTCATTACCAGTTCAAAAAAAGCTAAACGTAAAGTGAAAACGTCAAGAAAATGAAAACAATATCTGTAAGACACTACATAAAACGCAATTATTTATTAACTTACCAATTAACCTGTAGGTATAGCTAATACCGTTAGCGGTATAAGTTATTACGAACATTTTTACTTTTCTACTTTTTACAACATTAGCAATGGCGTAATAGCTTACACATGAAAATCGCTTATGGTGCTAATCTAAGTACAATATCTTATAACTGTATCAAATGCTTTAAATACATACATAAATAGATTCACGCCTTTTTTCAGGAGGGCTAGGCAGAGCCTATGGATCCTCATTTGCTGTGTTCCTGGCATATACAAACTTCATTATTAATAACTATTACTGTATAGAATTTTAACTCCTCATAAGTTGTTTAAGTATAACATGTCAAGTAATTTCATAAGCACCTACGACAACAAAAAATGAGAATTCCTTAGAATATGTCAAATAGTTACAATCCAGTAATAGGTTTCGTTCACAAAATATAATAAGTTCACGATACAGCTACAACTAAACAGTGAATTAGGTACATTCATATTGAATTAACCTTTTCAACGCCAGCTACTTGTATAGAAGTAAGAGATTTTCGTGCCTTCAGCGCCACGACTTTATTAGAAGTAACTACTGTAATAGAATAAATTTAAGATATTTAAAGGCTTCTTTGTTTTTTAAAAGATCTTCCTGTCTCCAGCCGTATTTTTTTAATTTCTCACAAAACAAGCTCTAGTTTTTTTTATAATAACGAAAACAAAATCGCCTCAACATTTTTAATGCCCTCAGCGCCAAGCACTTGATATAAAGTAGGCTAGTGATGGAACACAATTCACACAATAGCTACCACGTTATGATTCATCTCTTCGAAATGTTTATAAATACTATTATTGAAAAAAAATGAGGTCAATTATATAATAACATTCATATAATAAACGGCAAAATTTTAACTAGATTTTCTCTCTAAATCAAAATTGATGAGTACGTTTTATCTCACTTAACTATTGTCGATAATGAAACTCCGTTTGAAACACCCATCCCTACAAAATGGAGAATTGTTAGTGCCCTCAACGCCACGAGCTTGTATACAAGTAAATCTGTGACGTAACAAGCGAGCGGGTTTCAAGGTCAAAGTGACTTAGTGTAGAGCAGCGTTGTAATATTACATAGACGCACGTGTCGTCACAGTGCAAAATGAGTGGCGAATATTATAGTTCTGACGAATTATTGCGAATACTACCAACTACCTACTTGATATGAAGTAAAAGGATTACATTTAGAAACAAATAGGGATGTACCCTATATATCTTATGTGGGTGCCAGTCAGTGCAGACCGGCGACACTTCGACCCAGTGGGATATTTTGTGTCGACACTCTCCCAATAACGACTGCCATAGATGTTCATGGCAGCCGGGACCAACAGCTTAACGTGCTTTCCGAGGCACGGAGTAGGCGATAATTGTCAATCAATACGCACATAATTTCGAAAAGTCTTATAACTTCCGAAAGTCAGAGGTGCACGACGTAGGTTCGAACCCGAGACCCTCTGCATTGATCTGAGTATCACTGCTCGTACCCTATATAACATACCTCTAATAAATCTATGACTCTTTTCCTTTATTACTGATATATTTGAAGTTCTCTTACTATTTTTTTTATAAAATAAAACAAATTATGAAAATACCATATCAGTTTTTATTTGTCTTCGTAAATTGACGATTAAACTTCAATTTACACATCTGATTATTTTTTATCTATAGAAAAGCATCCCATACCTACGTTTTAGCTGTATGTAGTTATACATTTGTAGCCTGGCGCTGGGCGAGACATTGCGTATTATAGGCATGGGCGTCGAAAAGGTTAAACAAATAGGTAATCTAGATTTACAAATTGCTGAACAATACTTTATGAAAGGTTGATATATCTGGTTCTACATTTGAATTTGTGCTATATAAGGCAGGCTTACTGCTGCTTCTGGAAAAAAACAAGATTATTTAAAAATTATGACGTAATGTATGTATTGAGACTAAACGTTTATATATGTACGGATTTTAGCGAGTTTTACTAAATTTAAACTTCCCCAACGCCGCCGAGGAAAGTGTAACGTAAAAATTAATTTAAATGTATAACATTCGAGTAAACGTGAGACAAGATTATATTGTATGCACTTGTACGAAAGGATTTTACTTAATAATTAAATATTATCTATTTGTTTGTTTAGTTGAACGCGCTAATCTCAGGAACTACTGGTTCGAATTGAAATATTCTTTTAGTGTTGGATAGCCCATTTATCGAGGAAGGCTATAGGCTGAGAGAGGAAGGATATAAAATTACGCTACGACTAATAGTAGCGGAGCATCAATGAAAACTGTTGCAAAAACGGGGAAAATTCTATGTGAAACAGACGAAGTTGCGCGGGTCAGCTAGTAATAGATAAAGTGAATGTAATTCAAGCTAGACCGATAGATGAAAGCTCAAATTTAAAATCTGCCTATACATGTACTTTAAGTACATGTACTGTAAATTATTTATCTTAATAGATATATATCTCTTACACAAGGAAATCTGGAAAAACTATCTGTGGAGCTTTATTTTCCTTGAACTATCAGTGGGACACAAAGATTTATGTTCCTTGCCTATACCAACCAATCCATTAAACATGTTAGTACACCGAGCGTGGTGCTTGGCGCACTAGCAGTGGTGATGGGATCTCCACAATTCTGTTCATTTTTTTTTCTCCCATACTAGCCACAATTCCTGCGTCGCGGTCGCGGGGACTTTACAACATTCAAACAATTAACACAAAGAACAACCAGACTCGGAACAACCATTTGTGGATCACACAAAGTTTTGTCCCGTGTGGGATTCGAACCCACAACACTCAAACCACTACGCCATCCGTGCAATCAAATTTTTTTTTTTTTTTTTTTATATTCTATCACATACACACAACACCATCTAGCCCAAACTAAGCAGAGCTTGTATTATGAGTACTAGACAATGGATAAACATACATATAATTTTTTTTTTGTAAATACATGCATATTATACATAGAAACACCCAGACCAAGACAAACATCCATGTTCATGCACACAAATGTTTGACTTGTGCGGGAATCGAACCCGCGACCTCAGGCGTAGCAGTCAGTTACACTAACCACTACGCCATCGAGGCCGTCGAAATTTGAAAAATTATATTAATATCCTAGTATAAAATACATTAAAAGTAACTAAACAACTGTGTCATTGTTATTATACAGTATTATTATTACCGTGCTGGTGCTGTGGGTGATCTTGGCGTTACGAGAAGGCAGTTCATTGGCTGTCCATCGAGCTGCCTATTGTGATACAAATCCACAGCTCTTTGGGCGTCTTCTTGTGTCTTATATATAACTTCTGCAGTGCCAGGTCGAACTAGACGAGACTCCAACATACCTCCGACATCACCAAACAACTCCTGCAATAGCATATTACATTTAAAGAGGCATTGCTTTATGTGTGGTACAGTACTGTGGTGGCATTGATGCTCATTATAACCCAGTCTTACAAAGAAATGCAATTTGATATAAAATATATTCAATACTTTTAAACTAGGATCATTAATAAGGTCATCACTATTGCATTGGGTATAAAAATAGAATTAACAAAAAGGTTGGATTTACATAATACCCCTACGGTGATAAACAGCTGTGAATCTATCTATGTAATTACTACTGGTATTATAATTATTTATTATAAGCCCATTACGTCCTACTGCAGGGCAAATAGCAAAGGCCAAAGAGAAAGTTGGTAAGAGAATGGGGTCTCTTTCCAACTTTCTCTATTCAAAGCCGCTAAGGAACGATCTTTTTTACCGACTTCAAAAAAAGGAGGAGGTATTCAATGCGTCTGCATTTTTAAAAATATTTTTTTATGTTTGTTACCTCGTTACTTTCGACTGGGTGAACCGATTTTGATGATTCTTTTTTTACTTGAAAGCTAGTGCTTCCCGTGTGGTCCCATTTAATTTTGATCAAGATTTAACCATTCGTTTCCGAAAAAAGAAAACCGACTTCAAATAATAATATTCTAAAACTTAAAATGCACTAAAAAGTTAATAAATAATTGCATATTCTTGTGAATAATTAAATTATTGTTATTAATGGAGTCGGTGTCAGCCAAGGTAGGTTTGTAACTAATTAAACATGAGATGTCTTACTATAATCATAACATAACATTGGCATGCACAATTACACACATAGACGCAGCACGCGGCGCGGGCGGCTGACACCGACTCCAAAAATAACAATAATTTAATTATTCACAAGAATATGCAATTATTTATTAACTTTTTGGTGCATTTTAAGTTTTAGAATATTCTTAATTGAAGTTGGTTTTCTTTTTTGTAAAAATTTTGTTTATTTAAAATGAGTCTTGCTCATCTCGCCATTTTCGTCTGAGCCTGCTGCGATGTCGCTTACCATCTTGTGGGGTCCATATTGGGACAAGCATGTGTTATAATTTAATTCTTGGAAAATTAATCTTGTAAGCGTTTTGGGTGTTATATCTGTTAGCTTGTAAGATCGAATGAATAAATAAATATTATTGTGAGTTTGGCCCATTTGTCATTTGACATGCGACAGATATGTTCAGCCCAGTTCCATATAAGATGTTTGTGGTGGAACTTATGTATTATTATATATTACTATAATTAATAATATAATATTATTTTCACGCCTGATTGACCTTTATATATTTTTTTTTATTTTGCTCGTCAAAATGACCACACTCCACCTGATGTTAAGCAGTCGTGTGGTCTAAAAGCAGTGGCCTCCACATCGCACCCACAGTAGCCGAGGCGATGTTGAGGTCTCTACTTTGACGGCCTGAGAAGATGCTTTTTCACGCCCCGCTTAAAGAACCCAGGATTGAAGGAAGAAGGAAACACGTGCCTTGGCAGAGAATTCCATGCCTTGGTCGTTCGGCAGAGATATGAGGACCCAAACTTTTTGGTACGCGCTCTAATCGACTCTACCGTGTAAGGATGGCATCTGAGCCCAGCACGCGTTGTTCTGGATAGGAAAGGGGAGGGCGGGATAAGGTGGAATAACTCTTCAGAGCACTCCCCGTGGTATATTCTGTAGAAACATGCCAATGAGGCAATGTCCCTACGGAGTTGCAGAGGTTCCAGTGAACTCGTGACCTCTGGATCTCTGATGATACGGACAGCCCGCCGCTGTAACCGGTCGAGAGCGTCCAGCAAGTACTGCGCGGAGCCATCCCAAAGATGAGAACAGTACTCCACGCAAGGGCGCACTTGTGCCTTATACAATAGGCACAGTTGCCCAGGCGTGAAGAACCGCCTCACCCTGTTCAGAACTCCGAGTTTTCGCGAAGCTTGCTTAATGACGCTCTCGATATAGGTTTTCTGATTAAGGGAGCGGCAAAGATCCATACCTAAGATGGAGAGACTGTCACGTATCACCAGTGGAGTGTTCTTCAGAGAAGGGAGGGGAAGGAACGGAGACTTTTTGTTGAGAACGCGCATGCCTGGGTCTTCTTGGCGTTGAACTCGACCAAGTTCTTGGCACCCCATTCATAGATGCGGTCCAAGGTCTGGTCAAGTTCAACGACAAGATTCTGCCTTTTCCCCTCAACCTCAGCCTGTTTGGCCCCAGGATGTCCGAGATATCGCCCATGCACGGTACTGTCGTCCGCATAACAATGTATGTTGCCGAGATTCAAAATATCATTGATATGCAGAAGAAAGAGCGTAGGGGATAAGACAGAACCCTGAGGCACTCCTGCATTGACCTGCATAAATTTGGAAGCGCGAATGTCGCAAAGGACCCGAATACGACGCTTCTGCAGGAAACTTGCAATCCAGGTGCACAGTTGAGGGGGCAAGCCATAGGCCGGAAGCTTGGAAAGAAGAGAACGGTGCCAAACTCTGTCGAAAGCTTTGGCTATGTCAAGGCTGATAGCCAAAGACTCGCCGTGCTTGTCCATAGCTTCACCCCAGAGGTGCGTGACGAACGCTAGAAGATCACCCGTTGATCGTTTAGCCCGAAAGCCGTATTGGCGATCATTGATCAACGATTGATCCTCCAGGTAGCGGACAATTTGGGTGTTTATAATCCGCTCGAACACCTTGGAGAGCACCGAGGTGATAGCTATGGGACGACAGTTGCTTGGCTCGGAACGGTCCCCCTTTTTGGGAATCGGTTGAACGTTCGCCTCCTTCCAAGCCTCAGGCACAATGCCTGCGGCGTAACACGTCCGGTATAGGCGCGTAAGCGTGGGAGACAACTCCGCTGCACATTTTTTAAGGACCACAGCTGGGATGCCGTCAGGTCCACTGGCTTTCCGAACATCGAGAGACTGCAGTATCGCACGAACGGTTCGTTGCCTGATACATATATCAGGCATGGTGTAGCCGCAGTTGGCAATGTTAGGCGGCTGCGAACCGCAGTCATCGATTCGGGAGTTGGCCGCAAAGAGATTTGCAAGCAGATCTGCTTTCTTCTGCGGCCGATGAGCCAGTGATCCATTCGGATACCTCAGAGGGGGCAGCAAGGTCTGGCAGAAGTTGGACTGCACGGCTTTGGCCAGGCGCCAATAGCTACGACTGCCCGTAGGATGCGCCATGAGTTCCTGGCCGAACCGTGCGACGCGCTGGGCATCCGCTCTTAAGTATGCCCTCTTGCAGACCTTTGTGGCTTGGTTGAACGCTGCCTTCAGGTGATCCACGTTAGGGTCGTGGAGAGTGCGAGCCCTGGTCCAAGCGCGGTACGCGACAGCGTACCTCGCTTGGACCAGGTCTCGCAGACATGTTTGCGTTCAACAGCATCAGCGCATTCACGACCGAACCAGGGCCTTTTCCTGCCGCCGCTCGTGACATCACTGTATGGAATATAATATTCCATGCCCAGGGTGATTTCACCAGCGACAGCAGTAGCGCTCTCTGATGGATCCCTGTTCTCAAAGCAGCGTTGAGCCCAAGGGATGGATGCGAAGTACTCCCGCATTCCATCCCAGTCTGCCGACGAGTAGTGCCACAGTCGTCGTCTTGCCTCCTCGGGTCGTGGGGGCGTAACAAAAACAGCTGTGGCACAAACCAGACAGTGGTCTGTCGGTTATCGATTTACCATCTACATATATTTTTAGGTGCCACGTAATAGACGGCGAAATCCTATTGCCGGCTACTTGGCTCATTGCCAGACCCCGTATTTATGCGAAATTCCTAACAGACAACCTAATAACACTTTGCCTGACCCAGGAATCGAACCCGAAACCGCATTCACATCAGTTGCATTCCGTAAAGCTGCGCCACTGAGGCAGTCTGTCAGTAATGTACTAATGTAAAAATTCATGCATATTCCCGATCGCTGAATTTACTGGGCAAACAGAATGACAACAGATGTGTTTATATAATGAATGCACAATTATGAAATCTTACGACTACGACTACATTTCGCGTTATTATAAAATCTTTCAAACCATATGGATAGTAAATCGGTTAATAAGCTTACCTCTATGTCCCCTGCAGTAACAGTGTTTCGTAGATTGCTCACTATAATTCGGAATTCTAAAGTAGGCTTATCAACCTTGTGGATTTTTGCGTCACTTCTTAAGGCCGCCATAGGCCGCTTTTTAAGAATTGATGGTGGTCTTGGTGGACTTTTCTCTTTCTCTGTAATAGCCGACCTGAAAATACGTAATTTACTTATTTAGCTGGCATTAACAATCTATAGAACTCTTAAAAAATATATAAGTACTTACAATTCCAAATCCTACTGCAATATCCGTATTCTAAATATAATTTTCTAATATTAAATAAAAGTATTTGTTTGTATATTGGTCATAATTTTTAAGGAAATAATGATATATTTACCAATTTATAAATGTAAGTTCAAGTATTATATAAGAATGATTTTAGTCCTTTTAAACCTGCCCTCGCATCTTATCAGCATAATATACCATTCAAAATAAGCATAGTAAAGATCCTCTCGCCCTCTCTATCCTCCATTGGTGCTTACCTAATACTTGGACAATCCCTACCTTTTTTGATAATCATATGTCAATGCCAGATTTTTACAGCATCTACACATGCATATTATATCACAACCTCAAGGTTTTATTGAATGTTTTCATTTATGATAAAACACCTTATTCTTGTGGTAACACCAATTATACTTTTTCTCTGAGGGTGTGCAATATATTCAAATATAAATAGATGTTAAAACAAAATGAAATGAAAGTTCATTCAATTACTATACCTAATAACATACAGTTATGATCAAGTCCCTTAAGTGAAGTTAGGAAATCTCAGTGGTACAGGTTGTACATTACCCAGTTCGAACCATCAATCATGGGATGCAGTATGTCAGGCACCCAGCCTGGTCACACAATCATATTTTTGTTTTGTTTGATCTCTTTTTATACATTGTTTAAAAATATTCAAATTCTTTGTATATTTTTAATCATTACCTGTGAACCATAGCAATCCTATTTTCATGGACATCATCATTGTGGGCTATTATTTTGAGTTGTAGGCTTGTTTTTCGATTCAACGAACTGATTGACGATGGCTTTGGTGCAATATATTCATCTTCCATAGGATCATCAATAATTTCCAAATCATTTTCAACAGTTCTGAGTATTGGTTTCATTTTCTGCCTGCTTTTGTAATCTTAAAAGAAATACAATAATGTTTAGATATTTTGTAGGGGCACTGTATGACAGAGATATATAATTGTGATGTAACGAATGTTAGAATTTTCACATTCGCTAATGCGAATGCAAATATTCATCTCCAATATTCGCGAATGCGAATGCGAATATTCATCTCCAATATTCGCGAATGCGAATGCGAATATTCATCTCCAATATTCACGAATGCGAATGCGAATGTTGAATTTCAAGTAAATCGCGCGCAAAATATCATACAGGTTTGAAATTTTGTATCAGCCATGTTTAAACCGAACATAGCCGAGGTTAACCGTTACAAGTTGAATGAATGAAGCATGTGACATGAAGTTCATTCGAAAATATTCGTCATGATTTGGGGTTAGTTTATTAATATTGTATCTGCTAAATAAGTACAAACCTTACACAATAAATTGAAACAAGACTTATTAGACCTAGATATTATTATTACCTAATTTGATTAAACCTCTCAAGTTGTTTTTTCACAAAATATATTATTATTTAAAATTAGATATTTTTAAAGTCAGCGTCGAAATTATATTTTTTGTTTATATTTTAATTAGAGTAACAAGAACTCTTGTTCTTGTTACTCTCTTGAGCAGTAGTTCTAATTTAGTTGCCTACGTCAAGACTATTTTCCATAATAATTTGTTATTCAAATATTATAAGTAAATAAAAATTATAAAACTTGTCAGTTGTATTATCATTCCATATCCTACCAATCTATATATAATTTCCTTTTAGTTAAGTCAAATATATTCGCCAAACATTCGCATCATTTCTTGCGAATACGAATGCGAATAGCAAAAAATATGCGAATGCGAACATTCGTTACATCACTAATATATAACATAGAATAAAAATTAAAACATACTTGGTAATGATGGACAATCTTAATGGAAACTCTGCATAGAAGATATTGTAGTGTGTAAACACAAGTGAATCCACTATTTGCTCACTCTTATAGACTGATGGGACGGTAATGCTTCACAGCCAGAGAGAGGTCAGGGACAGGATCAATGGTTATAAAGCCATTGGTCCTTCGCCTAATCTCTCTCTGGCTGTGTCAGGGCAAGCACATATTTAAGTGGTTACCTTGACACAGGAGTGTGCAATACTGCCAACTTCCTATCTTCAGACTGCTATTGAGAATTACTCAAAAGTTAAACTCAATATTGTATTTGTTGGATGGACCCGGGAATCAAACACAAGCACAGCAGTCAAATTCCATACTGCTGCACTATCATGACAGTCACAATAAACATAAAAAACACTAAGAGGATAATACTAACCAGGGAATCTTGACTTTTCAATGGATCTGCCTTCAGTAAGTCTGCCAATGTTGGGTGGTTTCCCAGTGTTGAGCTGCCTTCTTGTATTAAGTTGTCTTCCAGTATTAAGATATCTGCCAGTATTAAGCTGTCTTGCAGTATTGAGCTGTCTTCCAATATTTAGTTGGCGATTTTGGACAATTTTAGAGATATGCAAGGGCTGAGAAACTACCTGTCTGGATACATCTGTGAAAACTAAAACATTTAATTGCTTCAGCTTCAGATCTATTCAGTAAAGTCAGTGCTGAAAACCTATATTGTCTGAAATTATACTAAATTAATCCTACCTCTTTCTGTGTTAGGTGTTGGTCTTGTGAACTTGCTTCGATTATGGTATATGTTTCTGGGTTGCCCTTGATTTTGTGACTGTGCCTGTTAAAAGATACTTATGTTCATACATTTTACAATACTAACCACTGTTATACACAATCGTAATTACTTTTAGAGATCATAACAAATTCTTGGTAGATATTAAAGGTGTTGGGTTCCTAATCTACATTATAACATTCACTGTAATATTTTGAAGAAGCTGCTGCCTGCAAGTGCATGTAAAAACATTTTGTTTAAAATATCATATTTGGTAAGTTTAATTTAATCTATACTAATATTAGCCCAGGCAAATTAGGCATATGCATCCCGAAAAATCGTCCAAAGCTGGAAAGTGTTTTAATACCTTTTGGGAGTCCCAAATAAGAGTCCTGTGAGTTTGCGACGGATTCTGACTTCTGCTTAAGTTTTTTGCTTGTAACTCCTAAACGACGCATCCTACAGAAAAGTTTAGGGTCAGTTCACACGAGACGCGACGAGACGCGACGCGACGCGACGCTACGCGCACATTTTAATAGAGCGACTCAAAATATACTTTATTTACTACACGAAAAGATACACATTTCATTGTGAGAATTCAGAATACGTGGTGCAACGTATTCTGAATTCTCACAATGAAATGTATTGCATATGCAATTTTCAAAAAAAGATGCACGTGGTGGCGCCAAGGTCTTTGTTTAGCCCTTCATAAAAACTGTTTTGTTTAGGATACAGGTGTGGTTTTTATGTTGTTTTAAAGCTTATTAGATACAGATTAATGTCAATTAATAAAATCTAGGGGCAATGGGGAAGTTTTCTTGACTTTTTAACAATGTTTAAAAAAACATTATACGAAACTCAGTTTTGGTCTAAAATGTTCCTTATTTTTATGCCACCGGTATTTTTTTGGATGTGAATAGTATACCGTCGTTATTGTCTACACATTGCGTATTATTACTCTTTTTGTTTCAACACGATTAACCACCTGGTTCAAAAGTTACAAGGTTTTCTTGGTACAAGGTCCATAACTACTAAAGAAAAATATAAATAGGTATAAATCAAAGAATATATATTTATTTTATTTATTATTTTTCCTAGCGATAAAATGATGTCTAGTTTCACTCATTTTCATATGTACACTTTATGAAAACTCACACTGTATATATGTAACGGGTATTAACGCGATCATGCATAATGTTTACCTTTTTTACGGCCTCGATGGCGTAGTGGTTAGTGTAACCGACTGCCACGCCTAAGGTTGCGGGTTCGATTCCCGCACAAGCCAAACATTTGTGTGCATAAACATTGATGTTTGTCTTGGTCTGGATATTTCTATGTATAATATGTATGTATTTACAAAAAAAAGTATACAGGGTGTGTCGTAAATAGTGGTCCAGAGTAAAGAAGTCGATACACTGTATTCTTATGTATCACATACCGAAATTTTAACCATTTTTTTATGCCCCTAAAGTCATATGATTTGCTGAAGATGAGTATTGAAATTGGAAACAGATTAATTTCTTTAAGTACCTTTGATTTTAAAACATAAAAAAGGGTTTGGATATGATAGTACACATATTCAAGAGTAATAATAAAAAAACAGAATTAAAAAATATTGATATTTGTTGAAATGACAGCCAAATTCGTGAAGCAAGGTGCAGAAATTTTAAAAAAGAATTTTTATTTTTTGTTAGGAGACCCTTAACTGAAAATGCTTAAAATTTCGGTATGCGATACATAAGAATACAGTGTATCGACTCTTTTACTCTGGACCACTATTTACGACACACCCTGTATAATGCATGTTTATCCATTGTCTAGTACCCATAGTACAAGCTCTGCTTAGTTTGGGCTAGATAGTGTTGTGTGTATGTGGTAGAATATTATATTATTATTATTTATGCTTGACGTTTCGACCAGCTTACACCGGCCGTGGTCACAAACTGACTCGTGCTGCGATGTTATGTCTCCTTTTGAGGCAGAAGGATCTTCTTTCAAAAAGGACGGTGTTTTCTCCACAAGTGGCTGCAATACTGATGCGATATGCTTCGCAAGGTCGTAAGTAGGTGATGCTATTTGACTTACGATTGGCCGCAACGGCACGTCGCGCTTATGTACTTTAGGCAGGCCATATAATTTTTAAAGAAAGAAAGAAAGAAAATTAATAATTTTGGTGGTTGATGTGCCTTTGGCTTATACAGTTTATCGTACTCGTCTTCTGAAAACAGGTCCTTGTTTTCCTGTATCAAAGTTCGTATCTTACGTACTAATCTAGCCGTTGGATTGTATGATACCGGTTTGTACACTTTTAAATCACACAATAAGTCCTGTATTTTCCGTTGGTAATCTACAGTATTCATCACTACAGTGGCGTTTCTCTTATCGGCCTTAAGTACTAAAATATCCCGCTCTTCCCGAATCTTTTTCAATGCTTGACGCTCTTCCATAGTGATGTTTTAGTCGGAAGTTTCGATTTCCGTAATATCACCGCGACGACGTCCTGCCTCAATACATCGGCGCCATTAGACGGTATTTTATTCCGTACTATCGTCTCTTCAACACTGCTGATCACCTTTTCGTACGGTATACGCGTTGATGTTAACACAAAGTTTATACCTTTGACTAAGATGTTCGTTTTAGGTTCCTCTAGACTCACTTGCGATAGATTTATAACGGTCTCCTTTAGTTGTTCTGGAACCTTCGGTGACGTTTTGTTCTCAGAATACCGCCGATTAAATTCCTTCCAGAACTTTCAATCGTGCGTTTCATTACATAGATCATAGGTACGACTCGCTTGTAGATGAGATTTGTGTGATAGACGTCACCCTATCACACAAGTCATAGTCATCACGAGATATATGTACCAATCGCCACTTTTATCCAAGAGTAGTAGGTACGAGAAGCTATTGAAATCAAAAAACATAGAAATTTAAAAAGGGAAAATGGTTTCAAATTATCCGCGACGTGGAATCCCGTGATTAATAATACGCAACTTCGCTGTTTAGCACAGTCAGGTAATGCACAGAATACGGACACGACGGCTAGCATACGTAATAGAGATACCGTGACTGAAGTTTGTGACGGTACATGGACAAATAAAAATATGCCAAAAGTGAGAGTGAATCAAGATTCTTCTGCCTCACAAACGGAGACATAACATCGCAGCACCAGTCAGCTTGTGACCACGGCCGGTGTAACCTGGTAGAAACGTCAAGCATAAAAAAGGTAAACATTATGCGTGGTGTTTACCTATAAGTAATTGTTACATAATGTTATTTACTATAAGTTTGTATTAAGTGTAAGTAATTGTGTATACAGTTGTTGGTGAACCAAATAAATAAAATAAAATTAAAATGATCGCGTTAATACCCGTTACGTATTATATATAATTATATCTTTAATAACTAATATAATACATCTTTCTGTACACAATTTTTATCGTTATCGTTTACGTATACATCTTTGTATACATCTTATGTATGCATCTTTTGTTACTTTCAATAAAACATTATTAATTATAATGCCTTCTTATATTTTAAAACCACATAACATCATTTATAGCTAAGTTGGTAAAACATGGCCCAACTTCAGAAACCGATTGCAGCTGAACGACTGGGCCGATTTTGAAGGATTAAAAACCATTCGACGCAAAATTTAATGTTCTTAAAAATGTTACGAGTATATTATTTGTAGGATGCGTTGTTTAAGAGTTGTAAGCGAAAAACTGAAAAAAGTGCGAATTTGACCCGCAAAACATAAGCAGAAATCAGAATCCGTCGCAAATTCACAGGACTCTTATTTGGGACCCCCAAAAGGTATTAAAACACTTTCCAGCTTTGGACGATTTTTCGGGACGCACGGCCTTTTCTTGCCTGGGCTATATTATAAAGCTGAAGAGTTTGTTTGTTTGTTTGAACGCGCTAATCTCAGGAACTACTGGTTCGAATTGAAAAATTATTTTATTATTGGTTAGCCTATTTCTCGAGGAAGGCTATAGACTATATAACATCACGCTACGACCCACGGGAGCGGAGCAGTAACGATAAACGCGGGTGAAACTGCGGAAACATCTAGTATTACATAAAACTGGCTGGCTCACATTTTTATCTCTTTAGTTTCTTCAGAAGAAACTTACTAGCATGGGTCGGAATCTTGCCTACATTGAAGGAAAACTTCTACACAGTCGCCCTCTTTTTTTTAGATATGGAACTATTTTCGTTCGTAAGTACATACGTCACAGCCATCCTAACAGTTAAACTAACACACTACCTATTAGCAGAGTTTAGCTTATGAAATTATATAATAATAATAATAATAAATTCTTTATTGTAACAAAAAGGTATATACAATTAAAGTGTTAGCCCTGATTCCCAAACTAGCGTGATCTGTATAATGGCAATCAGTTCCTTCCCAAAAGCAAATGATTCAAAATTGTTATAAAAACATTTGGAACAAACATAGTTTAAATTTAGAACATACTTAAGTTAATTTTGTGTGTGCATATGAGTGTGTGTGTGTGTGTGTGAGGGTGGGAGGGTGTGTGTGTGTGTGTGTAAGTGTGTGTGTGAGGGTGTGTGTGTGTGTGTTTACGTGCGTGAAATATTACTTCTTCACAAGCAATAAATTTTCTACATCATCGTAGCCAAAACTCTTAAGCCATGTTTTAACCTTTTGAACGCCAGAGTATAAACGCATCGCCGTACCCCCGACGCCAAGCCACTTTTTCTGTAAAATGACCTTCAGAAGAATAGGGATTCCAAAACTTTATCGAATATCAACTGTGTTTTTATTTTCGTTTTAAATTTTCTAATAAACCCTACTCATGACACTGATATGTATTTAACTACAAAAGTAATGTTTTATTTAGTTTTATTGTTTATTTTTATGTTAAGGTGCGACGTATTTTTTGTCATACATATGTGACGTTGGCGTTGAGGGCAAGATTTCGTTTGTCACTTATATGTGACAATGGCGTCCAAAAGGTTAATAATGTTTTTAATTTGATGGTTTGATAGGTGTTTTGTTTTGTACACTAAATTAAGTTTATTATATAATCTGGGTGCAATATTACTGTATCGTTGTTGTGCAAAATTACTTTTAACCCTTGGGACTGGACATTTGTCTATTCTTTTACCCAAAGGTTGAAAAAAGGGTACAGTATGCTTATGATATTTACGAATACATTGATAGACAAATAATTTTTGGACGCTTAGGACATCAGCTTTTTCGTACAATAAGTGTGTAGGGTGGCAGAACGGTAAGTAAAGGAGTACTTTAAGTACAGCCCGTTGTGCTCTTTCGGCCTCAATCAAACTTGTCTTTGCTGCTGCGCCCCACGAACAAATACAGTAGGCGATTAAACATTCAGCTAGAGCTTTATATGTTTGAATTAAAAGTGTATACCTCTTAAATCTTTAAAAATGTATATAAGCTTTCTTAATCCAGCACTAACTGTAGTTATATGTTTTTTCCAATTTAATTTATCGTCAATATTCATGCCTAGGTATTTGATTTTGGTTGTCCTTGATAGCTCGGGACAATTACAACGTGCTGGTACTTCGATATTTGATCGGTTACAAGGGTAGCAATGTATACGAATTTGAAGTGTTTTTAGGGAAGATGCCATAGTTTTGCTAAAGCATAGGAATTTTGTTTTATTGATGTTTAGTGATAGAAGACTATCTTCGAGCCATGCTGTAATACAGGACATGCCTTTTTCAGCAATTTGTCGTACATTCTCCCAGGTACTACTATGAAACAATACTACTGTGTCATCGGCAATACTAATTATATAAAATTAAAAACATATTGTTTTAACTACATGGGGTAATAAGAAACACCATAAATACATTTAAGAATGGCAAATGTCAACCTGTTAGTGATTTCCCACTAGACTCAGTACAGCAATTTTATAATATGTTTTTGACTTTTTAGTGCACTTTTGCAGTCAGCAAGCTGTCCATTCAAATTCAATCCGATAAAATTTATTTTTTATTTGTTATTAAGTTGGTTGCATTATTTGTTGAAAATTTCATATATTTAGCTGCATAATATGTCAGCAACTATAGTTGTAACAAACAATACAGACAGACAAAACAGCATCATTAGGCAAGACCTAAAATAAGTCTGGTTTGCTAAATAAAACAATTGGAACAAACTAACAACTTTGCTATACGTCCTACCAATAACTTACTCTTTCCTGACGTAATTTTTCTAGTTTCAGTCGTGCATCTTTCTGTTTAGCAAGTTGAGCAAGCTTTTCTCTTGCATCGGTGATTTGGGTTCTTTTTTTGGATATTATTTTATTTCTCGCATCAGTTATCCGGTTGATTTTAGGTGCTTGCTGCACTTTTGGTTTATTTCGGTTACCTCTGTAAATTGAAATTATCATAATTTACCGATGGAACTTATGTAGACTATATATATAAGAAAACTTTTTAACTAATAGTATTACTTCATATTTTCTCTCTTTTTTTTGATAATATCTTCTAAACTCATATCAACGTATGAAGACATTTTCAATCTTGCACCAACGGAGCGCGAAAACCTAAAGACTGGATTATGCCAAATATATATCACGGATGATAATACTTTACAGGACGAATACTATATAAAATCAATTTTTCACTTATACACAAATCATGTCGAAGATATTACAAATTGTATCAATTTTCTCAAAATGCAATCTGCTCAAATTCTGATTCTGACAGTTGACTTCACTTCACGATAGAGAATAGAGATGATAGAACATTCATATTTGATTTGATTCACCAGGATTCAACTATATCTATGGTAACCTTTTTCCATAGATATTATTATACTATAATCAAATAATATAGGTATAGACAATGTCTGACGGATAATATTATAATAATAAAATGATCAAAAATAATGCCGATGTAGCATACGTGTTCAATAATTTCTTTGCTAGTGTACCGATTACCACCACGAGCGTATTAAATTCTTCATCTATAGACGCAGAGAGGTTATTATTATTACATTCCAGCGTAACAAAGTGTAGAGTATTATTTAGATTTGATTATGTTAAGGCTGGCCACATACATTCGTTTTCTGTATTCAATTCCCGAATTCGTTTTCCATATTCGGAGATCCGAATGTATGGAATCAATATAAAATACACTAACTGCCGCACATGTTCGCTTTTTTCTGAACGGAAAACCGGAAAACCATTCAGAAAAAACCTAATGACGTCATGCGGAATGCAGCGCTTGCATACATTTTGTTTGTGTCGGCGCACACGTTCGGAAATTCTCATTCGGTACCGCGCCGCACGCATCGTACGTACGTAAACGATAGTTATAATGTGTGAGGCAGAAACTATTGTCTATTGAAAAATACCCTTGCTTGTGGAATATACATAACAAGGACTACCACAACAGAGATATAAAAGACTGTTACTGCGCCGCCCCCTTGGGTCGTAGCGTGATGTTATATAGCCTATAGCCTTCCTCGATAAATAGGCTATCCAACATTAAAAGAATTTTTCAAATCGAACCAGTAGTTCCTGAGATTAGCGCGTTCAAACAAACCAACAAACAAATTCTTCAGCTTTATTATATTAGTATAGATTTGGCATGGGAGCAGGTATTTAAAGAGTTCACACTATTCACATAATTTCATTTAAATATGTTTGTTTGTTTTATTATTGCTATTTAGCAGTGACAGCCTAATGGGAAACCGTTGGACTGCCACGCAGAGGTCTCGAATTCAAACCCAAGGCTCATCTCTGACTTTTCTAAGTTAAATGCGTATTAAATAGTTGATTATCACTTCCTTTAACGGTAAAGAAAAACATCGTGAGGAAACCTGCATGTCTGAGAGTTCTCCATAATGTTCTCGAAGATATGTGAAGTCTGCCAACCCGCACTAGGCCAGCGTGGTGGACTATGGCCTAACCCTTCTCATAGTGAGAAGAGACCCGTGCCCAGCAGTGGGACACTTTAATACAGGGCTGATATTATTATTATTTGTTTCTCTTTCACGGGTATATTCCTAATACGTTAGGAAAATACCCGGCCTTTTGGGAGGCTTACACGAAGACTCTTCACGTTGGACCTATGTCCAACGTGAAGAGGCCCTTCGAGAGTTTTAATCAAAGGTGGGATGGAACACCTACAGCGGCACTAGCCGCAGCAGGCGTAGGACTATTGCTACGTATGGATTCTAATATATGGGCTATGGGTATGGGTGTTTGATGAACTGGTATATTGGTAACTTTGGATGATAAAACGGCGTCTGCCCTGAATACTCTAATAGCATCAATCGAATGGACAGACGGTGACTCGCCAATTCACTAGATGGGCCCCCTGAATAGCCACTATAGGCATAAAAGCCAGCAGCAGAAGGCAACACCGGTGCGAGTGGCTAGGGGTTTCGAGCGGTGCGGCGCCGGTTTCTCCATCACGGGTCTCGTGAAAACGGAGACCCGGAGCGGGTTTCCCCGTAGTTATGCCCTTGAAAATGACACTTCCACCCCAAGCATGTAGCTCTAGCGGCCCCTCTTTGACCGGCCGATCAAGGCAAGCCAGAGTTGAGAGTCCTACGGGCGCTCTTGAAGTTCCACCCCAGCCAACCAGTAATGGCAAGCTGGGGACGAGGCCCTCACCGACTCTCTGAGGCATTCAGGACCGCAGTGTCGCCACTCACATTCAGCTCGCCACAAGCTGCCCTGCGGTTTATGCGCTTTTATTTAACCTGGTGATACATTTTTTGTTTATATCACAAGGCGAAGGTGGTAGTTCAAAAGCTGGTATACTATGCCCTCCGGTATCGCGTTAATCTCATGAGGAGATAACGACTGTCCCAGAGGGGTGATTATTATTATTATTATTGTTGATAACTGTTAAATATTGTTATAATTGTTTACTATTGCAATGCAATTGCTAATAAATCATCGTCCTCCATCATCGTGCGTTTACTACGCTATCACTATACGTACTAACAGTATACATTCTGAATGAAGAAAAACTGAAGTCTGCGCTAGTCTTACGGAATTACGAATCGAAATTGCGTGTTAGGAAATCGAATACGGAAAACGAATGTATGTGGCCAGCCTAACGCGACTGATATTATCAACGCTTTGCAATCTCTGGAATCTAAATTATGGGAAATCTCTGGGGTATTTCCGTTAGAGGTCGTAAAAAGTATAATAGATATATGTAGTTACTCCTTATTTAAGTGTGTTATTTAATAGGTGTGTAGATTCGGGAACTTTTCCATATTTGATGAAAAAAGTAAAATCATACCTGTTAGGAAGACGCTAATGTGACGGAGGATTACTTCTTCAATAAGTCACACCAAATAACTTATTATACTGTTTATTACAAAACTAATGATACAGATATATTGTTTGCTTAAACTGCGTGATGCGTGTAGCTAGGCCGGTCAGCGAGTGAAGTGAGCCGCGATTGAAGTTAGCCGCGAGAGGTGAGTTGACGATGTGCCCGTGTGCGTCTCGTCTGCTTGTGTGCGTTAACAGGCTCCCCTGGGTGGAACAGTCTGTTCCACAGGATCAGTCGGAAGTGGGCATAAACGATTACAGACCCGTTTCAGTATCCCAGCAGATGTCATGACATCAACGACGCGGATGCAACCATCAGCTCCAGGATATAGATGTGTGACTCGTCCAAGCAGCCATCGATTGGGTGGAAGGCGGTCATCCTTCACAACCACCATGTCTCCGACACGCAGATGTTGACCAACTCCTTTCTGCCATTTGACACGTTTTTGAAGTTCTGAAACGTATTCACGATAAAAACGGTTCCAGAAATGACTAGCCAATAATCGTGCTCTTTGGTATCGTGGTAATGAGCAAATTGGCCTGCGTTCGTCCAGGCCACCATTTGTAGATGGCAACATCGTCAGAGTTCGTCCCAAAAGAAAGTGCGATGGTGTGAGACATATCAAACCATTCGGATCTGATGATAGAGGAGTTAGAGGTCTAAAATTCAGTATTCCTTCTATTTGAATAAGAACAGTATTCATTTCCTCGTAAGTTAAATGAGCCAAGACAGAATTATCTTTAAATGAAATTTATCTGATATAACCGATCCTTCGGCAAGACCATTAAAGTGAGGGCTATAAGCCGGGGCAAATTTAAAGTTAATGAGTTGATCTGACGCATACGCACTTATATGATTAGATTTAGAATTAAGCAATTTTGAAAATTCGTTATATGTACCGACAAAATTTGTGCCATTGTCAGAAAAAATGTTGAGAGGTTTACGTCTACGGGCTATAAAACGGTTCAAAGCGGCAATAAAGGCCTCAGTACTTAATTCAGTGACAAGTTCGATGTGCACCGCTCTTACAGCCAGGCATACAAATATGCAAATATAAGATTTAATTAATTTGCAACCTCTACCTTTTCTGTCGGCAAGTATGATTGGCCCTGCATTATCTACTGCTACGTTGCTAAATGGATATTCAGCATGAAGACGTTCTTTAGGCAGACTACTCATTATTGGCTGAACAGACTTTCCAGAAAATCTACAACATGTTAGACATACGTGAGTCACCTTTCTAGCTAGATTTCTACCTCCTATTATCCAGTATTTATGACGTGCAATCGATAACAGTAGTTGAGGTCCGACATGCATAAGAATTTTATGATATTGTCTAAACAATAATAATGTAATATGGTGAGATGAATGCAGTATTATGGGGTGCTTTGTATCATAATCATAATTTGAATGACATAATCGACCACCAACTCTGATAACATTTTCTTTAGACATAAATGGGTTAAGATTAAGTAAAGGAGATTTGCTCTGAAGTTGACTTTTACTAAGAATATTGTAATATTCCTTGGGAAATTTATCTATTTGTACAATTTTACCTAAAATCAGATTTGCTGATACTAATTCTTTTACCTGTAAATATCGAGTAAGCTGTTTATTAGGCAGTCTACAATTATTAATAAAACGGAGCATATATGCGACTATCCGTTGTAGTTTACCGTAATTAGAATATTTTAATACAAAATCATTGAAGTCAGATGCAAGATTGCACTGCAATTTAATTTCAGGCAGTTCCTTAATAATTGTATTTGATTGTTTAGGCCATGATGAGGTAATATGTACGTAAAACTGCCGTTATTATCTGTATTTAGTGACATGTGACGCAAGTCTATGTACTCTTGCATAAATTTACAATATCACGCGAAAATCGCCTTTCTAATGCAAAAAATCTATTTAAGGCCTGCTGATAAGAATCACCTAAAACCACCGGTGATTGTTTTAAAGGAATGCTTACAAAAACGTCCATCTTTCTGGCGTTTAGTTGTTTTGTTAAAATGTTGTTCACATTCATCTTCTTCTTTTGTTGTTTTTCGAGAAGAAGAAATCGATTCTAATTCAAAAAACTTATTAAGTTGGTTTTCGATCTGAATATCATTTGAAAAATGGCAATGGACTGTATGACAGTTTCTTAGTTTGTTATTATTGTTATTCATTGGCACAATACCTGATACCAGCCAACCGAATTTTGTCTCATTAAGAGTAGGTTGGTTTTTACCTAAAGAAATGCGATTATTACCTAACACGGTCCAAAATATCTCTGCACTTAACAATATATCTATCGCGGCTGGCGTATAAAAGTTTGGATCAGCTAATTTAATTGTAGACGGGATGTTTCAAGGCGAAATATCAATGAGCGCAGTAGGCAACAACTGTGTTATTTGTGGTACGATAAAACGGTCAATTTCTTTAACATAAGGTTGTGTACGAGAAGTTAATGAAATTAAAGATCGCTTTTTTAGAAACACGGTATTGCGACCTAGACCCTCAACAGTAACTGAAGCTGACTGAATGCCTAGATTTAGCTTTTTACTCAATCTTTCAGTGATAAAATTTGTGGTGCTACCATTATCGAGTAATGCACGTATTGTATGTACGGAACCATTACTATCAAAAACATCAATGAGTGCGGTTGTAAGGAGTACACAACTATGATATGAAGTAGAAGACAAGACAACGTCGTTGTCAGATATCTCGTCACCCTCATCCGAATGGTCGGGAGCGTATACCTGCTCGATAGCTTTGTTAGCAGCTAATGTCACGCGCTCAGGCTTTGATGATGACGTTGAAGCTTGAGGTTCTTCTGTATGCAACAT
Organism: Catocala sponsa; assembly: GCA_963564715.1. Lineage (NCBI taxonomy): Eukaryota > Metazoa > Arthropoda > Insecta > Lepidoptera > Erebidae > Catocala > Catocala sponsa. The sequence continues at coordinate 16,151,514 of OY751335.1, read as the reverse complement.
AGTGTTATGCCACTTAGCACAAATTTTACATGGACCAAGCCTACATTGTTTTAACTATGTCCGTGTCGTAAGCAATTCATACAAAGGTTCATTTCTTTAATCCTTTGAAACTTGGACTGCTGCGATAATGATTTAAATTTCACGCAATTATAGATTGCGTGATCTTGTTTACAATATGGACATTTATATGACGATGTTCCCTTTACCCCATTACTAATGAATGCCTTAGGACGTGTATGATTAGGCTCACTATGTCTCCGTTTCACATTGTTATGTTCAACTGTTTCTAGCAACTTAACGTAACTGGTCAAGAATTTAATAAATGTGTCTAATGTAGAAAGATCTTTCGTAAAGTTAATGTGTTCTTTCCACTTTCGACTTGTATTAGTATCTAATTTATTAGCTACCATATTATGTATGATTAAAATATCCCAGTTATCTGTTTTTATGTTTAATGAGTTTAAGGCACGTAAATTTTTATTAATTGTATCGATTAAAGTTCGCAAGAGTCAATGCTCAACAAGCAATTACTTAGACATTTTAATAATTTAAATAGCCTCTGTCACGACAAACAATATGGCTTTACTAAGGGTCGTTCAACGACGGATGCAGGAGTAGCTTTACTCAAACATATATAAAGTGTGGAAAGTCTCACAAAAGGCTATTGGTGTTTTATGCGACCTCTCAAAAGCATTCGACTGCGTCTGTCATAATACGCTCATAATCAAAGATACTGTATAATAGAACCTCATAATATACATTTTTATAAGGTCGGCGAAAAAGTTTCTTCGCATTTTATATGAAAACTCGAAGACATTATTTTTCAAAGTTTATTTACATTTAATTACAATATATATGTGCCATTTTGTTCGATGACTGTCTGCCATCTTGTAGGTTGTGACATGATCCCGTTGCTGTAGAAATTTTGGGATAAAAAAATCGTGACAAGTAATTTTGGCACTCCTCTCTTGATGTTAACCTGATACTGTCTAAAGAATTCTGAAGAGACCGAAACAGGTGGAAATCTGAAGGTGCAATGTCAGGGCTATATGCCGGATGCATTAACACCTCCCAGCCAAACTTTCTTAATTTTTGCTGAGTGACTAAATATGTGCGTCTAGCTTTATCGTGATGAAAGAGCACACCCTTTCTATTGATTAATTCCGGCCGCTTTCTCTCAATTTCTTGCTTTAATCTCATCAGTTGTTGGCAGTAGAGATCCGAATCGATGGTTCTACCCGGCAGTAAAAGCTCATAATGAACAATACCCTTCCAATCCCACCATACACACAGCATTACCTTATTGCGAGTTCGCCCGGGTTTTGCCACAGTCTGTGCCTGACCGACCTTTGACCACGACCTTTTTCGCACGTTCTTATCGTACGTGATGCACTTTTCATCACCAGTTATCGATCTCTTCAAAAACGGTTCGATTTCATTACGTCTCAATAAAGAATCGCAAATGAGTATACGGTTCATTAGGTTTCTTTCAGTGAGCTCGTGTGGCACCTAAATATCGAGCTTTTTTGTATACCCAGCTTTTTCAAATGGGTTTAAACTGTTTTGTGTCAATGCCCAGATCTTCAGCTATGTCGTAACTACTGAAATGCCGATCTTGCTCCACTTTTTCAAAAATGGCATCCATTTTATCCGTGACAGGGCGACCAGAGCGAGGTGCATCTTTGACATCAAAATTCCCGGATAGAAAACGTTTAAACCAACTTTGTGCTCGTAGACGGAGAAAACTATAGACGAATAGTGCACGTGGCCACATGAGATAGAACGATTCATAAAGAAGTGTTGCCACCCATGTACGTTACCCCCTACTTAATTTACTATGTTAGTTTGTAGCATTACGGTCAATAGTAATACACAAACTATGTAAAAACTTTGTTTATTATTATTTTAAAACATTTAAACATTTTATTTTAAAAACTAAAACTCTGTCATCATATGGAAAACTGCAAAGTAATAGATATTTTAGTTTAATTAATCGCTTTGTGTAATTATAATTAATTCATAACATTATCTAAATGTGCTTTGGAATTGATGGCTCACCCAATACTAGACATCATAATCAAATATAACGCCCACAACAATTGTGGGAGAATAAACAACTAGAATGCGGCAACACTGAAATTTGAGGTTATAAATGATTTGATTTCATATTTTGGCTACTAAATCGATTATTTTGTACTTGACGTGAATCTATGTGTGTAAGACACAATCAATTAAAACATTAATAAGCTAAAATTAGCTTATACTTACGAGTGGAAGGACAATTTTGGTGTTTACGTTTCACTATCACTTTTACATCCTAATACACTACAACGAACCATATTGTCTTTAATATATATGAATAACCAGTTCACTGAGTGTTTCCTTATGTAATTTTCACAATAATTGTGCACTTTTATTCAAAATTAAACAAAAATTAACGTTAAAACGTAAGCAAGCGACTCTCAACTGTCAAATTTGTTTAGCACAGTACTGTGCTGACCTTGAAAAAACCGGCACGCAACGCGAGACAGAAAATATTCCCATGCTGTCTCGTTTCTATACACGTCAAATTCATAACTCCTTCTTATTCTTGTGTGAATGAAACAGATGATATCAATTTGTCTATAGTTTTCTCCGTCTACGTTTGAGCTACTCTTACTGACACCGCATTAGGTGCATAAATGTTACAATATTTCTTCGTGGCTTGCTTTGCATTTTTTCTTTTTTGTAATTAAATTACCTATAAACTGTATAGAATTTCTTCATTAGATTCACTCATTTTGACAGACAGAAAAACAAATGAAAACCGGCGGGCAACAATATATTACGTTTTTTTTTAATGTAACCTTTTTAATGGTATTAAAACCAGCCATATACAACTAGTACAGCCAAAGAGATTATATTAAACATTTATACAGTCTATATGCGAAAAGACATTTTCCCCGACCTATTGCAGAAAAAATAGTGACATACTTAACATCAATACTAGAAATAAATATAAATTATGTGTTCCATTCTACAGTCTACATAAAGTTCATGGTTCCTTCATTGGTCTTTGTATAAGTTTTTATGATAAAATTCCGACCAATATTCTAGAATTACCTACTAGATAATATATTTAAAGTTAAAATTAAAACTTGCTTAATCTAAAGCGTGTTATAATATAGATGATTATTTGAATGACAAACATCCATGGCACTAATATTTGCATCAAATCACCTTAAATCACAAATACTAACACTTATTTTTTAATATTCTTTTTCTAATGTTACACATTGTTTAAGCTAGAATTTACATTTTTGTTACACTCAGTCGTATTTTAATCAAGAAGAATGTGCAATGAAGACAACTCGTGATCATGGACAGTTCCGTAAAATTTTCTTTTGAATCTTATTCTGAGTTCGCATGCCAAGGACCGTCATGCTCACCAGGGTACTCAATCTTAGTACATTATTTCATGACTTGTCGAAAAATAATAGTACTAAATTATGTTGAACAGAAAAGAATAGAGAACCCATGTACATTTGTACGTTTTTAACTTAGTAGCATTATAATGTCTTGCTTTGGTATCAGGCATACAGATGGCACTACCAGCGAGAATATTATATCAAATCTGGAACACAGTCGTTTGGCGGAACTTTCAGTGTATTGCCACTACTTCTAAAACTAGCCGCATTATCATTTTAAACATGCTACAAATTTTATTTTTACACTTACATGTTTGAACCTGTATAAATTCTGAATGCTGTGTAGTAGTAATTGGAGTGCAGATTTAAAAATGTTTTCATGTAAAAATAATCCTAATCACTACTTGGTCTGTATTCTGTAACTGTACCTTTTATAAATAAATAAATAAATAAATATGGTAGATTTCTAATCCATGAGAGCTATAAGAATGCCATGTGATTGCCCTACAAATTATAGTTTTGATATGAAATTATTTTTTGTCGATTAACAAGATTAACTAAAATCGATAAAAATATTGAAGAATAAGGAAATGATAATATTCTTAATTTTTTTACGTTTATTTTAGTAGAAATTATAATCTTACTGTCAACCACACCGCACCGTTATTATTAATTCAATTTCATCTTTTGTTTTGTTGACTTTGTTATGAATTTGTTGACTGATGTTTTTGAATTGATATTACGCAGTAATTGTATTTCCTAGTCCTAGTCTGTTGAGTTGAGTTAAGTGCTTTGTCCTTCTCCTCCAGATTTACGTCGCATTGTACGAAGTTGTTCCGTTTTTGTTTGAGATAGAGACTCGTATTATTTTGTGCTTTTGTGTTTATATTAGTGGACTGTAGACATTATGGCAAAGACATTAATAAAATATTAGTAGGCGAGAGATTCTAATGATGATGAGGATGAATATCAAATAAAAGCGTAAAAATACTTTCACAAGTGCTTTAAAAGATGAAATAAATAATTATTTATAGTTAATTATTGTTTTATTCCTGAAATCCTCAAGTGACAAATGTATTTATCGTTAGCACTTTCTTTAACTCTGTAATATAGACAGTTGAAAATAATGCTAACGGTAATAAAAGAAATATAATATACATGTAAGTAAGGCCTGGTACCTATCCGTACCGTACACAGATTATAGGTAGGTAATATAGGTATAGTTATGTATATTTACTGGAAATAGTTCGATCTCAACAATGCAGGCGGCGGTAGTGTCGCGATGCTTATTTCAGGGGCAGAGAGAGACCTCTATTCCCTATATAAAAAAGTACTCTGTGATGCTCACTCAAAAGTAAAATTTTAAATGTCATTGCTTGTGGTCGCTTCATGGACCGGGTCGTTCCCTAATCCCTTCCCTTCAATATGGCGATAGGGGCGATGGCTGGCCCGGCCATGAGTCGTACTCGTGAATGGATGCTACTTGTGGTGATTGGTCGACCTTAGTTTCGTGCAATTGGATAATTTACTTACTACAATTTTAATTTATTTACAGTTAGATTAAACTACGGACTACAATCATGCCTTGTCTTGATTATTTAAGTACATGTAACTGGTTACTGGATGCTCCTATTTACCATACTGCTGCTTTAGAGGCTACCATCACAATTATTAAATGCTTGAGTATGTTCAATTGTTCAGTAGTAGTTCATGGAGAAATAGTTGCAGCACCTTACAGTTATGATTTGTAAACGAATTATTATTGTAAACTTAGCGATTAAAAAGAGTGGCCATGAGTTTCTTGCCCGTTCTTCTCATGAGCCCTACACCCTTGATTTGCTGAACGTGTCAGTAAATGTAAATTTACAGGAAATTATTTAGTGTAACTTTGACATTCATAAGTGTTACCTTGTAATATAACTTGCATAAATTTATTTTTGATTTAAATTTTATCAGTTGATGGCTTAGCGAAAGAATAACACGGAGTTTGGTTTTGTAATTTCATAGGCTGGCAACTTCACAAATATATTGTTTATGTTTTATGCTTGATGGCTGATGCTTGCAACACTTGTTTCTTTCTAACTTTCTAACAGTGGCGTGGTAGCGTGGCTTGCTTTTTTTGTACCGAATTTCGAAGCCATTGTAATATATTTATTACTAGATTACTACAATGGGCGATCGTAAGTGTTACTCTTTTGTTATATGTATTTGTAGCGGTAACGTAAACTGGAGTGACAAAGTGACACTTGTTTCAGCAGCAGGCGATTACAGCGGTGGTGGATATTCAGCTCAATACTCTGTGCCACCCCCGACTATGCCTTCTGGTGATAATAACTACAGTTCTGGACAAAGCTATAGTCAAGGTAGTTACCCTCCAAACCAGGGTCAAGACTGGAATCAACAGAGTTCAGGTGAGGTTATTACTACCTATTCGAATTCGAACATAATTTTGCCGAGCTTGTCATGATGCATTGCCGCCTTTATTGGTAGAAAACTATATTAGTACTAAATATCATCTCATCGCTTTCTTGTAATTGTATGTGAATTACGACCCCGAACAGAGTTATTTAAACGGCTCATGTAATGTCACCAGAAGCCATCTTGCCGCCATGTCGTATTGTGGTTTTTAATAAAATTGTTGGTTTTAGCTTTCGCTTTACCTGGCAATATCTAAATGTTATGTACGTATTTTTAAACTGGTTTACTGTAACTAGTTAATCTTACACAATAAACTATTTAGTATTATTAGTTTACATTCCAGAACTGTGCTCATACAGCTAACCTAAGTTTGTTACATAGGTACTAATGGTAATTTGCACTGCAAAATTATAAGTTCTACTCATATTAACCCTTTCTAACTTATGACAAAATATTACATCAGGGTCTGGTTTATTATAGCAATAGCTTTACTCTTTGTGCAATAGTTATGTTAAATTATGCTTCAGTGGTAAAAATAAGGTTAATGTTGCACAGCTAACCTGATAGCTAAAAGGAAACTGTTTGAACATTCAAGTTCTAAATAAATTCATTATTCATACAGATTTCCTCTTTTATATTATTGTATTATCATTTAATGTATTATTCTTTTTCGTTTTATTATCGATTGTACATATTATCATAATATTTCCTCTCACTGTGACTGAAACTCCAGGCAACAGCAACTAGCATATTGATTTCATTGTTAGTTTTGCAGCACTCGAGCGGTGCAATTGAGGATAGTATCATAAGGTCATTGTGGCATAATGGTGTAGGCTGCTGTGTGCATATGCAGTACAGAGTTTGGAATTGTGTCTGGTTGACAGCAAAATGCTTGCTTCCCATTACATGATTCTTAAGACCACTAACAAAACAAGGGTTACTATACCTCTACCTACCCTTTCTGGGACATAGGCATGAAACTTATGAGTCACTCCAACATATACTTAACTGGTGTTTTTAATATAAAACATTATTGTGGAATAAAAAGAAATGATTTTATTATTTATTTATTTATATCAAATAGAACGACTTGTGCCAATTACACTATTTAATAAATTAATACATAAATTTAAAATTTAGCATTCATGTATTCTGCTCGCAGTACCTCATACATTCTAATAATAATACTTTCCATTCATCTGCAAAAATATCAACTTCTGGATTAAAGTTCAAGAGAGTGTTATGTTGCTTTAGTGACCAAGGTATAGGTGAGTTACAGAGTGCCACAGTACGGCACGCTGGAACCGCCAGCAATCGGTGCTTTCTACCCCAACAATAGTTGTTAGGCACAAGCAATCTGCAACATGTTGTGAAGAATTGGTGCCTCGATCATACCCTTTAAAATTTTGCAGGTTCCAACCATTTGATCGTATTGATCGCCTCGTCTCTAATGAGTTAAAACCTAAACAACCTAACAAAAATTTTGTAGCATACAGATAGGGGTAGAAACCATACAATTTCTTATAGATAAATCTTGAAAAGCTGTCTGGACTTTTTCCAACATAATGGCATACTGCTTTTGATATTTTATTTTTATTGTTTTATTTTCTTTATTTGGAACAACAAACAATTACACAGTAGGTAATACATAGTATATGAAGTAATCTTAAACTAACAACTGCATAATCGCTGGAGTATGAGTAGAGTAGAGATTATGTATTAGTTATACTTATAGGCCTCTTATTGTTTATGGAATAAATAAATAAACATAATTTAAAATGTAATGTTTTTGTCTAGGTGGTAACTCCTATGGGAGTAGCCAAGGAAGTAACAATTATGGCCAGAGCTATGAGTCCAACTATGGCAGTGGAGGCTATGACCGTAATAGTGGCAGTGGCTATAATGTGAGCGGTGGTGATCGTAGTAGTAGCTATTACGGAGGCGGAGGTAGCGGCAGCGGTGGTGACCGCGGTGGCTCTAATTATGGAGGTGGTGACCGAGACAGGGACAGACAAGGATATTCTGGCGGCGGAGGCGGTGATCGAGGAGGATATGGCGGAGGTGATAGATCAAGCTACAATAGAGATGGGGGGAATAGAGATGGTGGATATGGGTGAGTGTCATTTACTCTTTGATATTATACTTTTTAATATATCAATCAAATCAGTCAAGCTTTCCACAAATAACTATCACTAAGGCACTTGTCCCATTGGCGCCCAGCCAAATAAGGAGATCCAACAGACAACAGCTGCAAGTAATATAATAATATTCTATTACATACACAGGACACCATCTAGCCCAAACTAAGCAGAGCTTGTACTATGGGTACTAGACATAAACATACATATACACTTTTTTTTTTTGTAAATATGTACATATTATACATAGAAACACCCAGACCAACACAAACATCCATGTGCATGCACACAAATGTTTGACTTGGTCGGGAATCGAACCCGCGACCTCAGGCATGGCAGTCGGTTACACTATTCTATAATATTTGGGTTTTGTAGTTAATGTTTAATCCTCATTGCGCAGTGTTTAATGCCCTGTCACACAGACCACCTAAGTACAATATCTTATTCAGAAACATAAAATGTTTAATCTGCAAATTGCGTATCTTCTGCTAGTTCCTCCAACAGTGGTACAAGTGCCTTGTGCTATTTTGACATGACTAAATGGATCTTCTTTTTTCAAAATTTGGGTAGTCAACCATAGGATTATGGTGCCATTACAATGATTCATGTTACCATTATTACTCTGCTTCAAATTGTCTTAAATGGTTTTTTAAAAATTTGTTGCCATTATCAGCTGAGTCTACATGTTACTGGATGTAAGTCTTCTTGAAGGTCTGCAACTTTTGGTCCAATTTGTGGATGGTGAGCTAAACTATATTCTACAAAATAATACTGTGTGGTTTACTTTAATAATGCCTTCATTATAGAATAGACATATCTAAACATAGAATGCAATGTTATGTTATAATTTTAAACATATTTAAGTATAGTATAAGGTCATGTTGGTTTTAAAGGAGATGGGCATCCAGCTAATAATAAATTGGCTTGGAACGGTCAACACAAATTATATGAAGTGACACGTGTCTGTATAGAGACAGATACAACATATAACTAAAAGATGTGGTCATAGTTAAATGATGTTATATATTATTTGAATGTATGCATAGTTAATATGGTCAGATATACCCTCATGAAGGAACAACAACAAGTATCTTTAATTTTATATCAATAAGAAAATAGATTACACACATTTTTTGTCAGATCTGTTGAGAGTTAATGTCTCCTGTTCTTCTGAGGAGTCATGTTTAGTAACTAACAAAGTTAGTAATATAATATATTATTTGATAGAAATAAAATTTATTACTTTGTACAGAACAATCAAACACATGCTATAATATACCTGTGATCACATTAATTTCACATAGCCAACAAACATTGTTATTAGAGCTTTTGTTTAAGCCAGGAGATATAAAATACGAAAATTAATTTGTATAATTTTTTACAAATACATCTATGTGTAAAAATAAGCCAAATTTTATAATTAGATAGGTCTTGAAGAGTATCAGTGTTACGAAATTTCAGATCCAGATTGAATTGAATCAAGAAATCATAATAATGATATAGTGGAATTTTGCTTCACCTGGACAAGCCTGGCTGATGCAGTACCTACTTTACAGAAAATCGCAGATAGACCTTGCCTTGTGTTGTGTTTTTATGGTGCTGAAGATTTCCATAGTACTGAGCTGTTGCCATGGAACTAGTAACCTTTGCTGTTTGTGCTGGCAATATAGTGACATCTTATTAAACTAAGGTTTGGTATCTTGCAAGTTATCATAGGCTTTGGTAATGTGTTACTATCAGGCAGGCCATAATGCTTTTTGGCCACTTCCAACATAAGCATAATAAAAAAAAGTCTGTGTGGCATTGCCAAAGCAGTGTTTAACACTTCCTAGATGGTTTGCTCCTAGGGACAAATATACAAATAGCTACCATGCCAAAACATAATAAAATGCACCTGTATATACCATAACAATACCTGTTTAAAATATTCTTTAGTTTATTACAGGTGGCAAATAATGCATGTAGTTCATGAAATATATGTATTTGGGACTAATGACCTGTTACTTAAATTAGTTCCACTCTACTAAGTGTCTTTTTTATAATCAATATATTATACTTAATCATTTATCTAAAATACAACCAATAACAAAATGACTGAACTTGATAATGACCTGACATGCAGGCTAAAAATAATGTATTCCCTTTAGAATTTGTATGTTAAAATATGTAATAATCTTTGTACAACTCGTCATCATTTTTTGACAGGCTAGTGTTTGCACATCTCCTTTATTTATAGTTCCTAAGTTGGTTTGTTAATTTACTTATATACCGTAAAATGGGGTGAATAGGGACAAAACCAGGATATGTTTTAAATGTTAGATAAAATTGGTAACACATTATAATTTCCTACAATTTTTCGGTAAATTACAGAAGACTATTTGAAGTTCTTGTGGCAACACTGAATACGCATGAAATTAGTTACAAATTGTCAAAAACGTTATTTGAAAATAACCTCTCGTGTTCCCAGATAATTATAGGTTCAGAAACTTTGTTGTGTAAAGTTTATTTCTTCGTATATGAAAGTGTGACTTACAAAAATACATTATTTTGTGTTTAGACTATCGTATACATTACAAAATAAGTCTTAATTGTTGATTTATTTTCATGTTTCTTGATAAAATATATAAACAGGAAAAGTCTACTGTTTTTGGGGTAATTGGGGACGAAGGGGGGGGTTAAAAGGGTCGACGACGTATGTATGAATAGGAATAGCTTTATAGGGTTGTCACTAATGCAACTGAGGTGATATGTTGGGGTTTATTTATCTTATTAAATGTTTTTGTTTCGAATCGAATGCACACACACATTGGGGTCAGTTCACACCGAGACGCGACGTGGCATAGGTAATAATAATAATAGATTTTATTTTCTCTCACAAGGTACTATCGGCTCCAGCGACGGATGACCATTTCAGAAAAAATTTCGCTTGCACATGTTGACCAGTTGAGTTTGTATCGCCTTAGAATCAGTAAACAAATGTAACGTGTAAAAAAACTCAAACAAAGAAAGGGGCGTGTCACGGGTACGGGTACCAAGTGTTGGCCTGCTATGCGATTTTAACCTTAGAAGTGGTCATCCGTCGCTGGAGTCGATAGTACAATGGGTTAACTACTTAATAACTTAAACAATATACAGTTCCTTGTTGAGAGCTGGAGCCTGTACTAGGCTCGAAGCCTGTATTACAAATGTCTAGGCCCTCCACTATCCAAATAGCACATTGTTGTATTAAATTACAATTATTATAAATTTAAAAAGCAGGTAGTAACTACTATACCGTATATATATAAGGATGAATAGTGTATTAGTGATTGTGTGTTTGTGAATGCGTGAGTGTGAAGTTGTGTAGGTAAAAGATGCATGTGCGTGTAATAGTGTGTGGTGTAGGTAAATGTATATATATTTTTTTAAATACATTTATTATTATTATTATCATCTCAGCCGCAAGACGTCCACATGCTGGACCTATAAAGATAAGAAAATTCAAGAGTAATTTTCTAAATAAAAAGTAATTAGAAAATATTTTTATTCATCGGGCAAATTAGGAAATGCTCCGCGGCGTCACGCTGCGTCACGACATGCCTCGCGACATTGCGCAATGCATCGTGACGCAGCGGCACAAAGTTTCCAATGTTGAGGAAATTATATTTCATCCCCTGGTAATTATCGACTATCAAGATTTACCTATATTTTTTTGACAGACCTCTATAAAGGGTGAGTAATATACAAAATACAAGTAACTGGCAGTTAATATAATATACCATTGATATAAAGTAAAAATCTTATTTTAAGAGGATATTCAGTATGTAGTTATCTATTAAATTAAACTGAAAGTATATTTATAATAAACGGTCGCCTGCGGCTCCATCCGCGTTCATATTAGTCATATCGCAAACCCTCTACTTGCCTGCTTTGTATTTCATTACTTCTTTCAAAGATTCAATTTATCTCCATACCAAAACTCAACCAAAATCAGTTTAGTAGTTTAGGTGTTAAGAGATAACACACAGACAGACAAACTTACTTTCGCATTTATGATATTAGTAGGTACTTATATGTTGTATGCTAATAAAACCCTAAATTAATAATACAAGTATGAAGTTGTCACAACAATTATTTATTTCCAAAGTGCCAGCCCTGGCGAGTTCCCTATTAACCTTATTCTCGTCCCTTTTCACTCCAAATTAAAGGCATCATATCACCTATTTGTTATATGCTTTTTTTGCTTATATCTTAATGGTAGGTTATTGCATATTCCTATATATCTTAACAAAGATGCTCCTGAGACTCATTCATTTATGTCCTGAAATAGATTCGTATCTTAGGTTAACTACCTAAATACTCTTAATGAAGTTGTGTCCCTAATCATCCCATTTTATGGTACATGGTAGAATCAGTGATAAAGTAGATCAAGTTATTCTATACACATTCATAAATAATTACACATTTCTATTCTTTGTTTTGTATACTTTGATAATATCCCTTGAATGTCAACTATAGCCCTGGATTTACGAAATAAAGATTGTCAAACTGGTACTACTCTGGCAATATGTAAAAACAAGCTCTGCAAAAATCTGAGTGGACTTAACGTTCATTATGTCAATTTGCTGCTATAAACAATATAATATAATAATATATTTCCATTACTTCATTAAATCTTCGCTGCATCCTTGCCTACTCTTAAATTCGTAATAGTATTTAGTTAATAAGTGACAAACATATTTACATAGTTATGTACATATTCCACCTTTAAACACCTTTTTCTCTATCGTTAAAAAAAAGATATAATTAAAAAGGTTTTTATTTTAAAATATTAACTTATTTGTTGCAATTATAATATTTAAATAGTATATGTTTCGGTGAAATATCGTAAACATAGAAACAAAATAATTGTATGTAGTTACGGTTGTGAACAGTGTACATAATTATTTATTATAAAATGGTAATGGTAGTTAAAACATTTTTGACGAAAATTGTATTACGACAATGGCCATTTAAAATGCAATTTTTGGCAAGATTGTTTAAAAAGTGCATATTCGAGACTCTTGAAATTATCTTTACTGTACCTGCTAGCATGCATGTGTCAAAAATTACTACAATAATAACATCATCAAACAATGTTCTAAGGTTTTCAAGGTATTATACATTATGGTAAAGAAAAGGATGCAACATGGACTGAGGGTCACTTAAGTGTACCTAGGTGTCGATCAATCTGCGTGCTTCGTTCAGTGTGTCCCCAGCCTGCCCAGTGTACTAAACGCTGTTCTTATTGTTTTAGTGGCGGCGGCAGGGGGGGTGGTTATAATAAAGGTAAAGCTCCTCGCTATGAGCGAGCGGTGCTGTTAACATTTTATTAATTTGTAATTATCTAAGGGCTGCCAAACCTGGTATTCTATTGGTTCACTGGTAATTAAACCTGTGATTGAGTGTGTATTATAAAATTAAAACTGTGTCTTGGCGAACCGACAGACTTATAGAGTGTATTTTGTATAAGGATTCAAAAGGGTCAAATATCGTAATGTATCGACATTTTTCGTCCTAAACTTATTTACGAAACTTATCGTCTCTGGTTTACAAATTCAAAAGCGTGCAAGATCACGGACCATACAGAACGAGAGTAACGTGTCTTTATTATCAAATTTTCCGAACTTATGGGGTATTTTGTGCGCTCATTGCCATCGCAGCCGACGAACAATGATAGAACAAGGTAATTGGTAACAGCTTATATAGCACGGAAGGTGAGAGAGATAGTCTCACAAGCAGTTATGGACTATCTGGTGTACCAATGCGTTAATTAAAGATAGGATTTAGTTAAGGGTGGTGTATCTAACAATGTTAGAACAAAACTTCTTCAGAGATTTGTGTACGTAATAAAATGTTGCGTTAAGTGTTGCTATGCGACAGGTAATATTATTGTAAAAAGACATTGCATGGTTATCGTTTATGGATTAGAGTATACCAGACACATGTATATCGTTTTGGCAGCCCTGTCTGAAATTTCACTGTTATAAATGAGTGTGTTATTGCAAGTATGGTCGAAAACAATCTTCTGCAATTTCTTAGGATATTGGCAACTATTTTGGTGACGTCGTACTTCAAAATCATTTATATAAAATATACAATTGTACGTCTACAGTTCGTTAAACAGAACAACATGTTTGTAGGTAAATGTTATAAAGTAAAGTTTTGGTATTTACGAGGTATTTTGGGATAAAAGTAATCGATTAGTTACAGGTTTCTTTAAAAATATTTTGTCATCTTTATAAGTTAGGTAATTCTTGTTTTTTTTAAGTTATTTGAAAGTGTGACTGAACGTAAAATAAACTGTAAGATGGGCGTTGATAGCAAACAACTTGCGAGTTCGAATCCCGCATAAGAAAATTGGATCGTTCGATGTCGCGTGTTGAAGTGGATTTTAATTATTTCTGTAAAAACTATACGACTATTATACAAGAGTTTAAGAAATAAGAACTTAGGCCCCATAAAAAGTAAGGATTGCGACAACAGCGAATTAAAATTTTTCAACAGCGAATTAAAATTTTTCAACAGGTGGTGGCGGCGGTTACGGCGGCGACCGGGGAGGGGGTGATATGGTAACGCAAGAAGATACTGTCTTTATCCAAGGCATGAATCCATCTACTACTGAAGAAGAATTATGTCAACATTTCGGTGCTATTGGCATTATTAAGGTATGTTTATAGATATTTGATTCTACACAATAAATAATACACTACAGTCTGTGCCTCTTGCATCGAGAATCAGGCGAACCGTATGCATAGTGCAATCAGAAAATATAAAGTAATTTAAAAGAGTCCCAAAGTGTTTGTCGATCTGGAATGCTACTTTGGAATGCCCTTAAATGCATATAAATTACTTTAAGCCGTTTCTCGTTGATTATATTTATTTTTTGACTTTAGTTCAAAATATATATTTTATTGTTTGGCTATATATTGCCCTATATATGATTATAGACCGACAAGAAAACGCAAAGACCGAAAGTGTGGATGTACAAGGACAAAGCTACTGGTCAACCGAAAGGTGAAGCCACCGTAACCTACGAAGACTCGAACGCAGCATCTTCAGCCATTCAGTGGTTCGACGGAAAAGACTTTAACGGAGCTACTATAAAAGTGTCGCTCGCTCAACGTCAAAACACATGGGGTGGTAGTAAGGGCGGCGGCGGTGGCGGCGGCGGCGGTGGTGGTGGTTTCCGCGGCGGCCGAGGTGGAGGCGGCGGAGGTCGCGGCGGTGGCGGCGGCAGAGGAGGCGGTGGCGGTGGCGGCGGCGGCGGCGGCGGCGGTGGTGGTGGCGGCGGCGCCGGCAGTGGCGGCGGCCCGCCCAGTGGAAATAGAGCCGGTGACTGGAGGTGCCCCAACCCTAGCTGCGGCAACACCAACTTTTCTTGGAGGAAATCCTGTAATAGGTGCAACGAGGATAAACCTGAGGGTGCTGGAGGTGGCCCACCACCTTCGGGTGGAAGCGGTGGCCGTGGAGGTGGCGGCGGTGGCCCACCTGGCCGCGGCGGACGCGGGGGTGGCGGCCGAGGCGGCGGCGGTGACCGAGGTGGATGGGGCGGTCGCGGTGGAGATCGCAGCGGGGACCGAAGTGGTGACCGACGTGGATACGGTGGGGGAGGCGGCAGCGGCGGCGGTGACCGCGGCAGCGGCGGCGGCGCCATGAGAGGCGATGGCGGGTAATTATCATAACTTAACAATTTGTCGGCCTCGATGGCGTAGTGGTTAGTATAACCGACTGCCACGCCTGAGGTCGCGGGTTCGATTCCCGCGCAAGTCAAACATTTGTGTGCATGAACATGGATGTTTGTCTTGGTCTGGATGTTTCTATGTATAATATGTAAGTATTTACAAAAAAAAGTATATATGTATGTTTATCCATTGTCTAGTACCCATAGTACAAGCTCTGCTTAGTTTGGGCTAGATAGTGTTGTGTGTATGTGGTAGAATATTATTATTATTAAATTATGAAGTAATTCAGATTACGATTTAAATTATATAAATTATTTGTGCCTCCGACTTATATGAAACTAGATGTTCCCGCGGTTTCACCCGCGTTTATCGTTACTGCGCCGCCCCCGTGGGTCGTACCGTGATGTTATATAGCCCATAGCCTTCCTCGATAAATAGGCTATCCAACACTAAAAGAATTTTTCAAATCGAACCAGTAGTAATCACGCAGAATAAACCAGGAGAAACATCGTTTGTACTATGTCTGTAATGAGTAATTATTTTGCTGCAATGGTTTTTTAAAACTGCGATATCTCCTAAGATATTCATTGAAATCGAATGATGTAAAGGGCAATTTTGTTTTAAATTAAATACTTGTGATGAATAACGTATTTATTTGGATAAGGATTAATATCATGTTTATAATAATACCTTCGCAAATAACGCATTATTTTAGAAAAAATGTGGTTAGCATTAAAATGGTTATAGTGAGCCAACCTTAAAAGATAGACATATGCTGTCGCGGACTTTTTTTAGAACTTTTTAAGGGGAACAAGTCTGTCATACAGTCATGATTTTTGCGAAACTAACTGTTTACGCAGCGCACGCAGCGGAAGCTCTCAAAAGGAAAAAATACCCTCCGATTTTGAAACATTCTTCATTGGTGCTCAGCTCCTATTGATCTTAGCGTGATGATATATAGCCTATAGCCTTCCTCGATAAATGGGCTATCTAACACTGAAAGAATTTTTCAAATCGGACCAGTAGTTCCTGAGATTAGCGCGCTCAAGCAAACAAACAAACTCTTCAGCTTTATAATATTAGTATAGATAAAGGCGATTCAATCTGCGTCAAGTATCCTAACATATTTAACTGGTTAAAGAGTAGTGCTTTATTAGTCAAATTAACATAAAAATCGCTATAATGATTAAATTTTTGGATATATTTATATGGTTTATGGTACCTACTAAAAATGTTGTTCAATAGTGCTCATGTATCAAAGTGTTTCATGAAAGTATTAATTACTCATTTTATTTTTCTTTGCAGTGGCAGGGACCGGCAGAGACCATATTGATAAATTACTTATAGGACATAGAATTAAGTTGGCTCGTATGTAATAGTTTCATTTTGACTGAATACACTTTATAATTTTCAAACTAAATAGTTGTTAAATGTTTAGCCAAAGTAAACCATGTTAAAATAATCTAGTAAAGAATACGTTTTGAATATGTTCAAACTGCTATTTAACTATCAGTTGACAGTTATAAGTGTTATAACATAGAGTTTATGTTCACCTGTAAACTAGGAATCGTGATGTATAAAAAGATTCTTGCTCATGTGCAGTGTATTATTTATACAAGGCAAGGGTTGTATTATGTATTTGAATTCTTGGAATGCTTTCAGTAAATAAGTTAATATAGTACTGATGATGTGTTTTATTGCAACATCCTTATAAACTTACCCAGTGAACTGTAATACTTGGTATCAAATGATATATTGCATTACAAAGGAGACTGACCGGGTCGCGTATATGGAAAAGCTACTTCAGTACGTCTCAGCTGAACTGAATTAGCATTTTTTTAAATTCTAACACAATTTTGTGATTCAACATATCAACAAAAAAAAGATTCCGCGAAGCGGGCGTCAACGTAATTAATTATCGACGCCCGTTCGTCGATAGCACTGTTGCCTGGAGCTCGGAGCCTGCTTTGTCCGAGATTCGGCCATGAACTGCGCCACTTCAGTGCGCAGCTCTGCCATCTCGGCCTGGAGCCTCGCCACCTAGCCGGTGATGAACTCACCGCCTCGACCGACGCTGCCTCTTTGAGGTGGCGCTGGAACGTGCCCTTTGCGATTTCGTCGCAACCTTGCAGTTCTAACTTAACCCACTATTTTCGTTTCTGGTACTGTATATTTTGCTTTATTTGTCATGCTACATACGCATACCTACTTTATCTTTTGACCAGAATCTTATATAGTTAATTGTTAGCCTTCCTTTAGTAGGTATCAGTTTCACGTTGACGAACAGAATTAGGTTAACCCCATCCCTACTTTGCGGTGCGTTATAAAACTTGAAATCCTACGGCAGTACCTACATCACCCTCTGAGACGTATTGGAACAGCATTTACGCGTGTTTATAGTTAGGAAATGCTAATTCGGTTCAGCGGGGACGTAGGTACTGAAGTAGATGCTGGTCCAATACGTCTCAGAGGGTGATGTACTGCAGTAGGATTTCTAAGATAATACGCATTTAGATGTACTAGAAACCCTCATCCTATTATTCGTCAAGCTCGTGTGACGTATGGCGTAAGATTTCTAGTTGTTGAATCACAAAATTGTCTTAGAAAAGCTAATGCGATACGTCTCTCCATGCAGATATTGCTATTACACACACATAGTATGTTATTGCGTATTTTCTATCTCGCTCATCGATCTCGATCGTCACTCCATGCGTAACATGTGCGATTTGTTTATGTCCGTAATTAGCGAGTGCAAAAAGATAAGTTAAATTATTGTTGTAATGACTGGAATATCAGGAGGAAGGATGAGGTAATTTTGTTTGTGTAAATAAATTGTTTCTAGCACTCGCCGTCCGCTGCCGCGGCAATGTTGCAAAATGTTGAAAAATTTTGTGCTTTAGAGAGGTGAGAGTACAGCAAATAATTAGTTCATCGTGAAGAGTAATTTGTTCACTAATACCAAAACTTGTTCAAGTGGTAGTTTTAATGTTATTCAAGACAAACAGATTGCTGCAGCTGCAGTAACGTTTGAAACGTTACACCGGCAATTCATTTTTAAAGTCGTTTTAGCCCTGAATTAAATGCATGAATAGATAGCTTTTATTGCGTATTAAATGTTTGTGAACAGCAAAATTTGTGTGTGTTGTGGTTCAAAAGTTATTTAAAATGTTACTGTGGTAACGTTTTGGGATTGTCCAGATCTCAAAAACGGCTCAACGTAGAAGTTTGATTGACCTTAATTTGTTCAAACATTAGTTTTTGATTTGTTTGATAAACACCAATGTAAAGAAACGGATTTGCAAGTAAACCATAACACTTACAATCAAATAAAAAGCTGTATCATGTACCCTTGGTACATCATTATAACGACAGTAAAGAACAATGGCCAAATTTCTATAGGAGCTGTACCTTGTTTTCTATTTGCCATGTCCAGAAACAAACTAGAGTGGGATTGGTTTATTTTCATGTATTTAATACCACCCTATATGAAAATAATGTGTAAGAAGCCTAAATATTTTAATATCGTGAACAAAACGCTGTGCTACTTTGTACCTACATAATACACATAATTATATCAATTGCACAAAAAATAATACTAATTGGTTTGATCTCTACGTATTTATTTATTTGTACTACTGTTAATTGGACGTAGATAACCAAAAAGGATCCACCCACAAAATGTTACATTTGAGTTATTGAAGATTGAAGTTTAACCTGTGTTTGCTCATTAAGAGCCATTTCACGTTTTCGCGCGAATATCTAAGATTCAGTCGCCTAATTTACCATCTGAGGTAAAACTCCGACATTTTTAAATACATGTAAAAAATAGGCCGATCTTTCGTATGGCCAAGTTTAGAAACACATTTACAAAAAAATATTTGTTTACTTTGATTAATCTCCCAGAACAAGTTTACTGAAAAAACAAAGCAGAGTTAATTTCATGCTCTCATATCTATCACTAATATTTATAAATTTGACTGAAAAAAATACGTATCTTATCAGAAATATAATTTTGTTGCCATATATAAAACTAGAATATCGATAATTAATAACACTATTTCGTAAAAAAATAAAATCTGAGGCCATTTTTTACGTTTTATATCCCTATTTTATTGCGATTTTTTTGGTTTAAATAAAGTGTAATTACATTTATAAAACCATGTTAAAATAAACTATGTTCTTCAAGAAATCTAATTTCAAAGTTTGATGAAAATCCCTTCATGAAATTTATCATAAAATGTATATGAATACAACTCTAATTTAGAATAAATTATGATGCACAAGCATGCATCGATTAGTACGGCGCGAGCGCCCGTTGAGGAAGGACCTGTGCCATTTTGTCTCGCGTGCCGACCTTCGAGCGTCCGTATCGTAAACGCATTATTATACTACGACTACAACATTTTGATTCTTAGTTTTTTTTCCTACGATAAGTGTATTACTGTTTTGTTTACTATCAAGTGTATTATTTAAGTAGTTTGTATAATGTTATGTTTTTATTTTATTCGTTTAAGCAATGGGGCGTAAGGATTCTGTATACCATTGTATCAAAAAAAGAAAAAAAACATTGTACAGCCCTAAAGAAAGCAACGAAAGCGAGGTAGATATTTTTTATTTGTAGTTCATTAATTATATACAGTTGTCGATCACATAAGTACCTACATATTGACATAAACTGACTAAGGATAGTAGAACTCAAGCACAATATGCACTTTATCGTTTGCAAGTAGAAGTTTAAGTTAGTTGTCTATTACTCGTTAATTAGTAAAGTCTAATAAGCTGTTATAATTTTCATTAAAAATTCATTAGATATATATGTCACTATTTAGCATAGTTTATACATACCTAAATACTGCAGTTTAGAAGATAGAGTGGGAGAGGGACACTTTGCGTATGATGGGGTTTCCTTCTTTATATTGAACTAGAGAATGCCCGCATATTTATATGATATAGTAATACATACATATTATTTTTCAAAAATTTTTATTTGTATTACTTTGTAACTATAATCTAACACGAAAATTCGTCCGATCACCTACAAAACACCCTGTATAAATGATACAACGTTATTTTTCTTTAACTGTAACCATAATTATGGACTACTTTAGTTCTAAGACTTTGCCGAAATTGCAAAATAAATACCTATAAGTTGTTTCATATATTTTGTCGGGGTCATAGTTCAATTTTATATGGAATAGGTGATTATATTTTCGTGACTTTTCCAAAATCCCACAACAAAAGTTACCCCCTAAGAGCATTGCACTAAAGATAAAATAACTTTGTATATTTCTTAGGCTGCATTGATTTTTTAATTTTAGATTGAGAAATAAGATTACTCGCTCCGAGGCTGTAATGAAATCGGTAACAGAAAATGTGAGTTTATGTAAACGTAACAGTTTTATTGTATATCAGTCATAGTTCATTCAAATAATATAAAATTTATATAATTATTTGATTTAAATTCAAATGAAAAGCGGCCACTTAAATTACACGCTGAGATAGTAAATTGTGACGAGGAGCAAAGTACTTCTGGATGCAACGCCGTGTTGAGTACATCTAATAAGCAATCAGATTCGGTAAAAGAAACTGTAAGCTATATGTTATTTCAAGAAGTAAAAAGTTATTTAGTGAATGTACTTAGTACATGTTAATAATTTTATAGGAGACGGGATATGTTGTAGACACTGAAATGGGTGAATCAGAGAAAGAACCCACGCGGTTGGCGTAGTGGTTTAAGCGGCCGCCTCGTCGCTTGACACGGCGCCTAGTGTTGTGGGTTCGATTCCCACACGAGACAACACTTTGTGTGATTTATAAATTGTTGTTTCGAGTCTGGGTGTTCATTGTGTCCGTTAGTTGTATGTTTTTTAAAGTCCCTCGAGACACAGGATTTAGTCCTAATGCGGGAGTTGTCTCTCGAACAAAAAAAAAGATGTATTTATAATTAATACAAATACATTATTTGTTTTGAAAACTTACATAATGCAAAAGTATCTTTAATACAATTCAAGCAATAGGTACCAAGAAAAATATCAAAACGTAAGTGTTAACACGGTCGCACTATACCACGACGCTCCTAGACGCATCGTAGTGTCTCGATCGCTCGGTGAGTCGGAATTTACCTAAACTTCACTTGCGTAATTTTGTGAAATGGCTCTTAATAGACTTGCTTGCGTTTATTGTTTCTTAAGAAAATATGTGTGTGTTAATGTATATTTTATTAATACAAATAAATTTTATTGAGTTTAGTTTTATTTCTTGAGATATTCAGCTAAATGTGTGTTAGGATCCTTTTTGATAAAAGCTATTTTCAATTATGTTAAGCTCATTTTCGTTTCGCAAAAACGATTCAAAGTAGCTAATTGCCACTTAAATCGTTGAAAATTGTTCATTTCATTAATAAAACAACTAGCTTTCTAAAATTTTGTTTATTTTTTATATAAAATATCAATCCAATTTACTCTTCTTCCTGTGCGAAGTCCGGTTCACCGCCAAACCCGTCCATATCGTCATGAAGACTCGGATTGCCCCTTAAAGATTTATAGAAATCCAGGCAGTCTTTAGGTATATAGTCAAAGATTGACTCCAAATCGTCTAATTTTGCTTGAGGTATTTCTTTCCCATTTGGCCATAGTAATGTGAAATCGTTTTCTGATACCTCCAAAGATTTTCCTTTTATCTTTTTCTCTATATTCAATTCTTGAAACTGGTCTTCATTTTGAGTTTTCATAAATATAACGTACTTTTCTTCTTTTTTCAGTAATACTTCTTTTGTTTGTAGCCAGTTAGCCTTGGTCTTATCCAAGAAGACTTTCCGATTAACTATATTTTTCTTAATTTTTTTGTACTAAATAAGTCTTTCTTTTCCATTATCTGCACTTGAAGACAATTTTTCTACTTACTTTTTTTATTACTGCGACATATTCGTCAGCTGTGTAAATTCTTTCGTGGTATTTTAACTGTGCCTCTATTTTAGAAAAATCGGTATCATTGGGCCAAAATGTGTGACCCGATTCAAGATACTTGAGTGTGATCGATTTTGATAAAATATAGGTATATTAATGACTGCGATGTCTATGGATCCCGTTCGTTGTATTCATCAATACCCACAGAAATGTGTTTAGCAAAAAATATCCAAGCGTACTGAATCGTTTTTGTGATTTAAACAGTGCATTTTTTAAGTAAAAATTTAGTTTAACAAAAAAGATTCATGCTGTCTGAATCTTTTTAGTGATTTATCTTTTGCATAGATTTGAAATAAATATTATAATCTAAAAGGATCCACATGCTTTGGATTTTTTTTTACATTTTAGTTTTGTGTCAGTTTCTTAGACTGACCGTTTTACAATATGATCCAAGGAGAATGGATCGTTTTTACGAAACTAAAATAGGGGTTCGCCATACATGTGGCTTGGTAACGAGTGTCATTTTAATTTCAAAATATTCGTATTTTACTTGGATTGTTTTTGCTAATCAAAAATATAGACCTTGTCGAGCAGTTTGGTATACTTAACTCATTTTCGGTCATGTTGTGGGTTGGATCCTTTTGCTTATCTACGTCCAATTACTCTTCGAAAATATGAAAATAATTGCAAGTATTAAGTACTGAACCTTTTAGTATGCGAAAAGAAACTAATCACATCGTAAGTGAAATGAAAAGATGCGTTCCAAAATTATGTAAGTTAAAGAAAATACAATAACAAAAAAAATTTATAGGTTTCCTGGCTTCATAAACAGATATTTCTTATCTTTCCTAAAATCTTAAACAATAACGGAATTTTTCATATACAATACATGTCGGGTCGCTGTCAGGTACGATTTGACCATTGTTCTTTAGATTACGTAACTCTACGCAATATGAAGATACGTACGATATAATAGAAATTTAATGACATTTTATATGGACAGATTTAAATGATCGAATACGCAGTTCCCATAAAACAAGGAAACATGGAATACTATGAACAAATTAAAATATTCCATCAATAAACAATCCTGTTAATTTCAGCTTTAAATTACGACTATTATAAAAGTTATATCAACAAAAAGAATGTGTCAGTAATTCTTCTATAAGCCGACAAATTATAAAGGCTACGTAAAAGCGACCGCTCTATACATAAGGCTAACCATCTTAAATGAGCAGTATAATATGTATCTTTCGTTAGTACAGTCGCGAACAAAGAAGTTCTGTGGTTGGTCAGGTTAGTAAAAAATAAATAATGAAATGATCATAATTAAAAATGTTTATTAAAAAATCAGTCTTACACAAATTATATTAATTACCTTACCTAATTATTTAAATCTTTAGAATAAAATCACAGATAAGTTGAGTAATTTTTTATGTCTAGCTAGATAATAACGCAAATATACATATGTATTGTTGTTTCTACAATTATAAAAATACATGACCGTGACCATGACTGCTGAAAAGCAACCGAAACGTCGGGGAAAGTGTAAAATTAAATCTAAATAGTTGTATAAAATTTAAATAGCTTAAATTGAAGTAAACAGTAACTAGTAAAAGTGTATAACAATAGTAGTTTAAAGTTTCAAAATTATGTTATATAAGTGTTTTATAAAAAATAAACAACGCGAAAAAATCCGTATAAAATTTGTTTAATTTGAATGAATTTTGATCATCATACAAGAACATCTTCCTTAAAAAAATCAATTACGCGTGCGCATTCGTTTGTATTAAAATAATATTTTCTAAGCTGATTTAATATTAGCAAGCAAACACTAAATAGCTGAACACGAAACGCGAGCGTCTACAATGCGAACTAGCCTTGCACATTTGAGCAACTACCGCACGAAATACGCACTTCATTTTTTGAATAAATTCATTTCTGCTGCACGTCTGACCAAAACAAGTGTTACGAATTCCCTAAGTTAAATTTAAAAGCCGCACATTATATTTCTATACAAATTACTGATTTATAAAAATGTGTGGATTTTAAATAAATTATTTTTATATTGAAAAGAAAATGTGCTACTGTTTGTACCTTTAAAATCATGTGTGTAGTAAGTGCAAATAAACATGTGTGACTTGGCTTTCAAGCTTATTATGTAGTATGACCTATGTTTTTATGACTAGGTACCTAGTTGATTATCTAGCAAGATGGGGTATAGATAAACGCCATCTTATTATGTTGTTGTGGCATAAAAATTATCGCTGTATACTGTCGCATCCACACACCGAAAAAGCATAATTTAAAAAATTTATGTTTTGTACTGATTTGACGAACAAGGATAAACATAAATACTCACATCGATCAACGACGTCGCACTTAAACCACCAGTAAGCACCCCTGCAACAAACTTGGGTCACGACACTAACGACTGATTCGTTAGTTCAGATGAGTTTCTTTTTTTGTTTTTGTTAGTTGTTGGCCTCAGATGACCTCTACAACTTTACGCGGACAGTGGGTGTGCACAGAAGGCTCCCAACCCGTTAGAAAGTACACTAGACAACGTTTCCCGCCAAGAGCCGACTACCACGGACCTCGGCTTGGGGCGTTGTCGGCAACGTGGATCTAAGGTGATCCACGGAATTAACGTTAGCGCGACGCGTATTCCGACCTCTGCAGCGCGGGCGAGGGCGGAACCGCGGACGACTTTGTATGGCTTCGCGAGCCGTGTATGTTTTGTCTTGAGCGAGTTCATTGGTTCATTTAATATGTGCCTAGGTCTCCTAACTTTGGATATCCTAGATGGAGTGTAATTTATCGCCGCAACCACTAGCAGGTTGGCGTGAGTCTGAGCAGAGTCAAAGTAGCTAGAGCGTACGTAACATAGATAGATGCGCCAAGCGCCAACTAACTTGACCGGGTTGAAGTTAGGCATTTGAGCTGTTCGCTCGTGTGAGTGAAAATTCAATATAAACTACTTAAGAACGACGGAGAAAGCGAAGCTGTAATCATGGCGGCACGGCGCGCCGCCAGCGCGCGTCGACTCGCTTCAGATGTCCGATGCTTAAAACTATATAACGCTTATTTCGATCGATTATACTTTGTTTACAGAAATTATCTGAATTTTGCTATAGTATCAAAATATGACATAGACAAAATAATGAAAATCAGATAACAATGTATTAATAAACAATTTAATTAAGCAATTCGTTTAAACAATTCAGATTTTGAATCAATCGATTATATAACATTTACCCCGTGTCTATGGTATAACTGCAACCTTGCAGGGACACATCACATAGCTGCGGGCCGATCCACCCCGCGACCTCTCTATCACCATTTAGATCCAAAACGCACATTTCGAAGCGTCGTGCGTCTGACTTCTACCCGGTAAAAAGGAAGTAAGTATGACAATACATAATTATCATGATGCTCACGACAGAAGTTTGAACCGTGGTGCTCCTATGTAGGTACTATTTCTTTTTAATAAAGTAAATAACAAAGTAAATAATAAAAGTAAATAATAAAAAATTGTTTTGTAACATAATATGTTACCGTCAGGTAAAACCTTGAAACTTGCAAATTCAGTTTTCTAATTGTGCAATAAACTATTTGTAATTTTTTTAAAAATTACTCTAAATATTATTTACTGAGATGAGATAATTACCTTCTTAATGTTGCTTTGGTTTTGAATGTTTATAAACTACTAGCTTTTGCGCGCGGGTCCGCCCGCGTGGTACCTACATCAATAAAAAGTAGCCTATGTCCTTCCCCGGGTTTTAAACTTTATCTGTACCAAATTTCATCTAAATCGGTTGAGTGGTTTAGCCGTGAAAAGGTAACAGACAGACGAGAGTTACTTTCGAATTTATAATATTAGTAAGGACTAGCTTTTGCCCGCGGATTCGCTTGCGTTAATTTAGAATTTTACAATCAATTCGGGTTGTACTCTGCTTGTAATAATATAATTCAATCATATTATGATTCGAAAGACACGTGGCGCCATCTATTATCATAAGAACCTTATTGTTGTTTTCCTCGGGAACAGTATTTTTCGGGATGAAAAGTAGTCTATGTCTGTTCCTGTACACCTGACAATGTAGGTATAGGTATGCAAAATTTCAGAGTGATCGGTTCAGTGGTTTAGGCGTGAAAAGGTAACAAACAAACAAACTCATTTTCGCTTTTATAATATTACTTAGGATTAAATTGTATAATAGGTACTCATAACTAATATGATTGTAATTTATAAAATACCAAACTAGTACAAATATTTATAAAATCGACTGCACGAATTACGATATTCTACTTGACTACAAAACATCAGATACTAACCTGCTAATTAGCAAAGTTTACCCGTATGTATGGTGGGGTCGCTTTTACGTAGCCTTTATAATTTGGTCGGCTTATAGAAGAATTGCTGACACATTCATTTTGTTGATATAACTTTTATAATAGTCGTAATTTAAAGTTGAAATTAACAGGATTGTTTATTGATGGAACATTTTAATTTGTTCATAGTACCTACTCCATGTTTCCTTGTTTTATGGGAACTGCGTATTCGATTATTTAAATCTGACCATATAAAATGTAATTAAATTTCTATTATATCGTAGGTACTTATCTTCATATTCTGTAGAGTTACGTAATCTAAATTTAGTGTCGTTATAAAGGTGTACCAAGGGTATATGATACAGCTTTCTATTTGATTGTAATGGTTTACTTGCAAATCCGTTTTTTCTGAATTTCGGCACCATTTAATGACATTTGTGTTTATCAAACAAATCAAAAACTAATGTTTGAACAAATTAAGGTCAATTATTGGCATTTTTTTCAAACTTCTACGTTGAGCAGTTTTTGAGATCTGGACAATCCCAAAACGCTACTGCAGCAAAATCTTAACATTATTCTCCACTCGTCGCGTGAGCAACGTAGGTATAGACCTACGTTGCTCACGCGCCGAATGGAGAATAATGTTGCTGCATTTCCTGTGTTAACATCGAAGAAGTTGGCTCTATTCGCTGTAGGAGCCTACCAATTCAAACTGGCGCCAAGCTATTACAGCGAACATGCATCACTGTGTCATTCATTATAATCATTATACAAAAATATAACAGCCAGCTTAATGACCTCTCAAATTCTTCGTTGCCTTCCAATAATGTCCAACTTATACGAGCGCACGTAGTAGTAGACACACGTCCCCTAAAATCTACCGTAACTATATTTTTAATGACGAGTATAATCATAGACTGCATCAAACACTATTGCTGCTCTTCTTTTAATGGACAAAGTACAGCTGGCAGCTGTGCCCACGTTATGTGCGTAGTTTGGTATTTAGGGTAGGCTAGGCACCAAGACGCTGGGCGCCCTGCTTTAATTCTCGACGACGATGATGAAGATTGATAAGTAGCTAGCGCAGGCTTCGGTGGCGCAGCGGTAGTAATTGCGACTGCCATGCAGGAGGTCATGGATTCCAGTATTATTAGGTTTTTCTAATTTCCAATAAGCCCAGCCCAGAGTACGGAAGTCGGCGGTGTTTCAGCTCCGTGTTTCAGAAGCACGTTAAGCAGAGAGTCCTACGCCTCACCTCTCCCCGATCGTGTCGGTTTGCCATCCCATAAGCAGTTAAATAAGATTTTTGCTCAGTTAAAAATCTGTACAATAATCTTTTTTCTAAATACTCCTCGGATAGATTTTGATGTGCTTTGGATTACAGACTAGTATTACTCTAAGGAACATTATGCGCTATTAGTCAGTGTTGGACTAATAACGCAGAAATGAAACTGATTGAAAATGACACTTTCTTGCCCGTTCTGACCGACTGACTAACGCTGTTGGAGTTCCACCCCAGGTTACATAAATAGGTAGCAAGGCGCTGTCAGACTAACTAAGCCTAATGGCTCCTAATGGAACTGTAATATCGTCACTTATATTCAACTCGCTATAACGAGCTTCCATTAATTTGTTCTGCGTGCTTCAAAACCATATATTTTCTTATAAATTATATTTCAACTGTTAAGAATGCATTATGTACCAAATGTTTATGTTAATAAAGTTCTCATTCGACAAACAGGTACCTTGTCCACACTATGTCAAGGCATTCCAAATTGCATGTCCGCATGCACAACTATTAGAAGGAAGCTACATAATTAGATTTCGCATTGCATTAACACCCGAAAGTCTTTATTCATGCACAAAGGTACCGCGAGGGCGGGCGCCTGATTGCCTATGGTGAATTCACATCTTATTTTTCACCAATATCTATCTAAATTCTGGCCAATTTAAATGAAAAATTACAATGCAGTGAAATTATTTTATTTACAACTGAAAACAAAATATACTATTCGTATTCAAGTTTTACTTTCTTTGGTCTATACTTAAATAATTTTTCAAGCATTTCAATACTATTTTAATACATAATAAGTATATGTACAATAATTAATGTGCTGTAAATACATTACTAAAAAGGCAGTTAAGTCAATTTTGAGGTTGCGTTGGATAGATATAAAGTTGGGCCTTCTCTATAAGTACATAAATAGTTACATTTTTGTAGCTACAGAAATATGTATACAGGTTGTCCGGTAATTAATGCATAAACTTGAAATGTCATATAGTAGAACTAAAGGCCGTTCAGAAAAAAATATGAAAACAAATCTATCCTAAATCCTGAGATATGATTTTTTTTAATTACCATATTTGTTGTTATATTATTAAACACTAATTAATTATATTATAATTATGCTAATAGTATGACAAAAGTATAAGCTATTGCACTTTTTCAATATTTATTTATACATTTTTTTTTCTGAACAGTCTTCTGTTAATTATTAAATGCAGAAAGGGACTTATGCTCTCGTATTATATATACTTAGAATTTATTTAATATACCAACACTTCTTTTACTAGATAATATAATTATGAGAAAATGCGTTTTGTAAAATAAGCTAAAAGGTATACATAACTTACATATTTATTAATACATACCTAATAATACTAGACCCTTTTAAATTAATGATTTAATCATTATGTTCCCTATCATAGAAACACAATTGCCCACGGTTTTAGCTTATAATTGAAAAGATTATCCGCTTAGCTGCCTTTTGGATATTGTATAACAAAATAAAAAGCTGCAGTTGTAGTTCAAGTCTAACGTTTCTGGAAGCTAAACATCTTAATGAGGACAAGGCCGACGACAGTGGCAGCGGCGACGCCGATACCCGCCTTCCACCACGAAGAGTTGTCCCCCGTCAAGCTGGCAAAGTGCTTCAAGTGTCTGGAAATAACATGTTATTTTATAATTATCTGTAACAAGATACATCCTGAGTGAATATAATGATCATAGTGTTACTGACCTGTGCTTGCTGAATAAAATCCAAGCAGCTTGAAATTGACTGACAAAGACAATTAAAATAACAGTATCGCATCTTAAGCAACGTTATAGCCTATATTTAACATTATTGATTAAATTTAGTAAAAATATTAAGACAAATACTCACTAACGACCGAAAGTACCTATTAATTACGATTGCCAAGTCAATCAATTTATTTAAAACATAAAAGATTTTTAATATCGATATGGTCACTATAAGATGTTGTCATGTTAACTAATTACGAAATAACTTTAGACAGAAGGTTCCTTAAGTAGGGACTGAATAAATTAACAGACTTGGTATTACATGGATCTCACAACTTTTTACGGTAGAAGAATTGAGTTGCGAGACTTGGTTTTTTTTACAAGTAAGTATGTTTTTGATAGCATTATTCTTATACGACATTATTTGATGATATCATTCACTTGTATTTTCGGACGTAAATGAAGACCGTAATTCACAATCTTGACCCCCTGGCAGCCAATGAGCACTGTTGTGCCTAAGCACCGAACAACAAAAACAATATTATGGTGCATTTTATTTCTAATATTATTATGGAATGCGACTTTTACTACATATTTCAGAGTTTCATCAAACTCCGAAAGTATGCTTTTGATAAAATATGAGTTTAGTTCCTATGGTTCTGTACCCAAATGGTAAAAATGGAACCTTTATCTGGCGACTTAATCTGTCACAGCCGATTATTTCAACAACTTATTCTATGGAAATTAAATTTGGAACCGTTATAAATTAAGCTTGCAGATGAAAATATCTTAAATATGTTTTTTTAATATGACCCGGAAAGGATATATATATATAGAAATTTAAGTAGGTTTACTATCTGGTATAGGTATTACATGAAAGGACTTTACTTGCACATTAACTAGCACAGTAGACATCAATAAATATCGACTAGAAAGAAACTTAGCGGTGTATAAAAATAATAGTAATAAATAATCTTTTCTTTCTTTCTTTTAAAGTGCAGCACCAGGAATTCTGATAATGTAGCTGGTAAAGAGTCCCTTATCTGGCTAAATGTGCTTTTATCTTATACTGGCGTCAGTCTACGGCCAGATATAATAAAGACATGTTTTTGTACTTACTTACTACTTAGTACTTTGAAAATATGTTGCCAAATGAGTTTATGCTTTCTTGGTAGGTAAATAACATATAATAATGCGGATGACAGCACGGGTGTTGCGCGTTATACCAGCTATCAGAATGTCCCTAGGAGCATGATACAGGAAAGACGAACACTACTTGTGTTTGAAGTCGAGGACTCTCTTGGGCGGGCCTCCGAATGGGGTGAACAGAACTTAGTTCGATTCAACCCCTCGAAGACTCAGGTGGGCCACTTGTTCGTCTGCCACCAAAGGCAATAAAAAAATAAAAATAAAAGTTGTATAAAAGATGTAAATCATAAATTCATAACGATATTTTTGGATGGTTTACATAATAAACACTTACGTAAGCTCTTTTACGCTAAATTGATAATAACAGCAACTGTTGTATATTTTTAAAATATATCTATTTAAAGTACCTCTAACAATTTAGTTTGTTTATGACTGTACCTATATTTGTTAACCACTTCAATGAAGTTAAATGCCTCACGTTGTGAGTGACATGGTTAAGAATCGATACCACGACGCCTCGGTAACCTTAGACTGGTACGCGTACATTCGCCACTTGAAAGGCTAACACGCGAGTTCCTAATATGGCCACCACGGACCATACCAAAATCATGCATTGCGGTACATTTTTAAGTAGAATGTGACTTGTTGGTGATCATACATATATTATATATATGAACTATGCCACGGCAAGGTGTGCTGTGTCTCTAATATCGATTATAGACTGCCGTAATCTCGTCGACATTTACCGAGTTTAGAAGCTTACCCTTCCCTTACAAGTATAGATAATGCTGGGAGATCAGATAGATCGGTGCTCAAAGGGTACCAGGAGATTAAATGTGTGATGGCGAATCATATGCTTACTTATAGGCATTTAGGTTAGTTAGTGAAGTCAAGTGTCTACTTACGGAAATGCGGCCATGGTAGCAAGTTTGACGAAGACGTCGTGTTTATTTTCCCTAATATTAAAGAACTGAGGTGGCAGTAGTTGGTATTTATTACAGAACACATCTGGTTGGAGTATGTACTCTTGTCTCGCTACTAACGCGTCGCCTTTTGTGCCCACTATTAACACTGGAATATGACTTTCTGCAAAGTATTTCTGTAAAAGACCAGTTTATAGGTTGAGACGCGCTTACGACATCGCAATAATGTTATAATCACAGCAGCTGTGATAATCCAATCAGATAATATGACTGCGTTACATTAGCACCTGGTTGAACTTGAGACGATAAGGCAAAGCCTTATCATCTCATTGTCAAACACAATTACAATAGGTATATAATAATATAATATATTATTATTCCGTACGCGAGTATGAGGCAAACTCATGCGAACTTGCCTTGTTCTATTACACAATATTAATGCTCGAACAGATGATGGCTATGTCTACCATAATTTCAAAGACGACTTATTTATTCTAAGGAATATAAAATGTAGAAAAATGGAATATTACTTACAATATAAATTCTAGCAATATACTCAAACGATCGACAGACGCCTACGTCATATACTAGACAAGCGACATCGCAGTTCACTTCGTGCGGCTGCAACGGATCTGAGACCCGCGTGATGGGTATCTCTTTTAAAACTAAGTACTTTTCTTGGCCATACACCAACACCGTATTTATACAACAGTTCTCCAAATTATTGCTGTCACCTCGTTCATTTACATGAGGCTTTAATTTCTGAAAACAAAATAAGCCAGATTGTTTGTTGTCAACGCAATTTATCAATTCACTGCATCATGCAATCATAAAATGTTCTTGTTTACTATATTAATCCATGAGCAATATTTACCTTATGTGCTATACCGAGAAAACTTCTACATATAGAAGTTTTGCCACACGACCTTGGGCCGATGATGTGACACTGATAAACATTACGACTGGACTGTTTCTTGGCAATGTCGACCTTTTTTTCTCGAGTTACTGTAACAAATATATGTATGAGAAAACTGTTAAATGTTTTAAAATAATCGCTGACATCATTACTCACTGTGTATAGCAGATTTTTGTGTATCATTTTCTAAAAAATTAAAACCCAGATATGCTAAATAGGCACTAGTATTTTGCAAGTCCAACAATGCCATTAACGTCCAGCGACACATCCATCCTTGTAAGGTCAAAAAACCCTGCAATGTTGGATAAAATACATTATTTATCAGTACCTACATTATCTTCGTATCAGAGGATATGCTCAAGTGCAATAAGTATCTTATCATTAAAAATATAAAAATTTTGTAAACACAATGTTCTTATAATTTGCAAGTACTAATGTTTGCATAACTGCAGACCATCTAATCTCGGGTGCTTGCGCGAGCGGATGCTCCAATTGAATTGGAAAGCAGAAGTGCATTACACTCACATTTCGCCAGCTACGTTTCAGGGAAATGGTATAATAGGTATATGGACTATAGGTATATCTATGGACTATATTTGTCTGCAATAAATGTTTCTATTATAATTATTATAAAAACGTGGCTGTGCTATACCATTACATTGCTAGATACTGCGCTTCTATAGCACGGATGGCGTAGTGATTTCAGTGGTCGCCTCGCCAGTATCACTACGCTGAGTGTTGTGGGTTTGAATAACTATTACATGGGATCCACAAATGATTGTTCTGAGCCTGGATGTTCATTATGTCCATTGTTCAAATGTTTGTAAAGCCACCCGCGACATATGATTTACGCCAAGTGCAGATATTTTCTTTTAAACAAACAAATAAACAAGCAACAATCAATTTATATATTACTAGACGTTCCCGCGGTTTCACCCGCGTTTATCGTTACTGCGCCGCCCCCGTGGGTCATAGCGTGATGTTATATAGCCTATAGCCTTCCTCGATAAATAGGCTATCCAACACTAAAATAATTTTTCAAATCGTAAATAGTTCCTGAGATTTCAAACAAACAAACAAACTCTTCAGCTTTATAATATTAGTATAGATTTACAAAAAATGTCACTAACACTTTGCCATTCTCAGAAATCCAACCCAGGACCTCACACATACAAAGTAATACT
The DNA here is from genome assembly GCA_963564715.1 of Catocala sponsa. NCBI lineage: Eukaryota > Metazoa > Arthropoda > Insecta > Lepidoptera > Erebidae > Catocala > Catocala sponsa. The sequence continues at coordinate 16,117,414 of OY751335.1, read as the reverse complement.
ACGGAGCAACCAGACAGTTTTATATGTGTGTACTATTTGTTATGGCTTTATAAGACATTCAACCCTAAGCTAATGTGCATTACTTTTATATCTGCTTACTAAACTATTAATCTAATTTTTCACGTAGACATAATTACCTTATCATTTGTAGGTACAGTGTATCGCAAGTTATGCCATGGTATTTTAGGACAGCAAGAAAACACATTTTTAAGTTCAACTGGATTCAACATGCCATCTTTATCCTTGTCATACTTTTCAAACAATTGAGTTAAAAATTGTTGTCCTTTGTATGACAGTTCTGAAGTGCAGCCAACTGGTACTTTTATACTGTAAAGAAATTATATTTATTTATATGATTAATGATTATACTTGAAACTACACATTACAACAAAAACTGAAAACTGGCATATCACTAGATTGATATAGATGGCCAATTTTAAAAAACAAAAGCGTGTTTTCAAACTACTAAATATACATTTATATATGTATAATAAACCTGTCACAAAAATTCAAACCTAATTAAAATTAAACATGTTACCAAAAGTTAAATATAATTGAGTGAGTAAATAGTGAAACAAAACGAAACATATGTACATTTGAAAATCCTTTTAAAACTAACAAAATAATTGTTATTACTATCATAAAACCAATAATTAAAATTGTTTTATTTATAAATCAGATTTTAACAGAACATTATGTTCCATTGACAAACTTTGAAAAAGTGATAATGATAATTTATTATCGCTTTTTAGCCCACCCCAAAGTACTGGAGTAAATAATATAATTACAATTTTATAAAGGTAAAGAGCTATAAAGTGTGTACATACTTAGCATATAAATAACTGTGAGTCAACTCCAAGCTTTCGTCATATCCAAATGTGCGAAGTACTGTCCATGTAGTTTCATTTCTTCCTCTTTGTATAAACAAACAATGTAAGAAAATAAAACCTTTTATTGTTATGCAATCATTTTCTATACCACCAGCAATGTTTTGTGCAATTACAGATTTTACTTCATCTAAAACCTGAAATATAAAAAAATTATACATAATTATAAAGTTTCCTATTAATACAATTAAAAGGCTAGAAAAAGCATAATTATGAAATCTAGCCTAGTAAATGTTTTAGCTATCCAAAAATAGAAACAAAGGTTTCCAATCTATATATATAAAACTCTTCCGTTACTGAGTGACTGACAGACAACGCACAGCCCGAAACTATTGGGCGCAAGAAGCTGAAATTTGACATGTATGTTCCTTAGGTACTGTAGGGGTGCACTAAGAAGAGATTTCCCGAAATTCCCACGGGATTGGGCAGAAATGGATAAATAAAAAAACATGTGCGGGCGAAGCTGCACGCATCCTCAAGTTATTAATAAAATAACTTACCATTATGAGTACTTTTATATACAAGTACATACAATGTATTAGTGATATGATATAACTACAATACATATTAATTACCTGTAATTGTAAAGGTGAGTCAAAACATTTCTTTTGAAACATAGTAACTTCATAATCATCTAAAACTCCATCACCATCTAAATCACAGATCTTGAATATCCTGGTTAAGGCTTTTTTGCATTTTTCTGTCAGCTAAAAATAAGAATTACACACTTAAAGTTTTGTAATACTCTTATTATGTAGGTGAATGTGAAGTAAACAGTGATTGCTTAATGTGATGTTGGGAAATCATAATTACCTCTTGTTCTTCAATACTATAAATTGGATAGATAGGGTGTAAGACAGCTTTTTGTGCATTGTAAAACATTTCAGAAACATTAACAAGTGATTTTGCTGAGCATTCTATACACCTATCAACTTCTGGATATTCTTCAGCTATATCCCAAATATTCTACAAAATATAAAATGATTAGCTTTCATTGAATTATACATAAATACCAAAAATAATATATGTTTTATTTTTTTTGTTAAATATACCAAGTGTTAGAAGAGTTTTTTTTATATATAAGATGTAGTACAACTTACATCAATAACAGAATAGTCAATCAGATCAATCTTGTTTCCAACAAGAATGACAGGTTTTCTGTAATCATCAGAGCAGTTTTCTCTGACAAATGGTAGCCAATATGATGCTATTTTGCTAAGTGTTTCTTGTCTATCCACAGAGAAAACAATGCATATCACATGAGCCCTTTCTATTTCTTCTGCTACATGTTCTATTGTTTGCTCCGCAACTAAAATAAGTTTTATTTACAACACATAAAATAATGATAGACACTTATAACTATGCTTATAATTTATATATAAAATAAATATATTTAAAAAACGAAAATAAAATAATTCAATCTGTTTTGGATATTGCAGTAGTTTATCTAGACTGATATATTTTCATTAAATTAACAATGCATTTTATTTTATTGTATTTTTTTAAGTTTCATTGATATTCTTCACCTTTAAACTCACAAGTAGTCATATCCTCCTCTGAAATTAACCTTTATAGGTAAAGATAATAGAGAATCTATAAGTTTAGAACACTAATCATAATCATATACATATATAAGAACAGTTTTCATTATGTAATCATTTGTTGTGTTTGAATCTAGTTGGACATCTACCTTTAGTGTATAATGCGTATTATTCCTAATTGCAATTATAGATTTATTTGACATAATAATTGCTGTAGTTGCATTCTTGCGTTCGTAAAATAATAATAGGTTCTTAATACATAAGTAAACAACATTACTGGCAGTGTGTTCATCTAGATATGGTTACAAACATACATACCACAAATATCGACAATGTTAGTTGGTACTTGTTCCGGCGTAACATCTGCAGGAATTGTAATTTCTTCAGCTTTCGGCGGTACATGTTCTGTGAACTCTTCCGTTACTAGAGAAAGTATAAGTGAAGTTTTTCCGACACCAGGTTCACCTAGTAGAAGAATACGAACTGTACGAGGGATGGACTCGTAAACCATCTTGTATTATTTATTTGAAATTTAGTTATATATACATTTTAGCGAAAGATAAATATTTTAGACCAGCTTGAAATACGTGTTTATCTTTCACAAATTATTGCAGCCGGAATTTCGAAATTGGTAGTGTACATTATTTCCTTATTTTTTTCATAGACTATATAGAGAATTAGAGAGAGACTGACTGACTAGACTGGTAGAGCCAGTGTTGCCAACTCCTATAAATTCGAGTCGCTAGATTCAATATCAAAAGTCGCCAGAAAGCCGCTGAAACTGATTCTGCTTTGGTTTCTCGATTTTTCGGTAGGGATTTACTAAAAAAATAGGTCAGCCCGCCTACCGTGGGGTAGGTTCAGTCCCTCAGTCCCGAAAATTTAAACAGGTCAACCTGGATATTTTATAAAAAATTTCCATATATATATCTCTTGGCACTGTATAATTCTGTGTCGAATTAACAAAAAATTATTTATTACAAGCCCTAACATTGTTTTGATTTGTACTCCAAAAGTTGTCAGATAAGTCGCTAAAACATTTTTGTCGTCAAATCTTATTTTTTGTCGGGGAGACTTAAACGAAAGTCGTCACTTCTAGCGACAAAGTCGCTAAATTGGCAACAGTGGGGTAGAGCACTTTTTAATTAAAAGTTACCAACAACAATTAATTAAAAATAAACACGCAGGCCGGGCATTCAGGCCAAGAAAAACAATTGAAACTTTGTGTACGAACTGAAAGTACATATAGAACCTCGTAGCTGTGTTCATAATTCCATGAGTCTGGTTAGGTCAAGTCTTGTATGTCTGAGAAACAAGGGACTAGCCTTAAACATGTAGGCACCACTGCTGTACTACTGCCAGCTCTATCTAAAATTATAGCTATTTCTAATCTTTTTATCAGAAACTAGCAACCCGCCCCGGCTTCGCACGGGTTCTTTACAGAAAATATAAAATAGCCTATGTTACTCCGATGACATGTAGCTTTTGGTAAAATTGGTTGAGTAATTTTAGAATTAAATCGTAACAAACAAAAAATCAATCATCTTTCCTCGTTATACATAATATTAATTTAGAATATTTTTTGAGTGACAAATAATTATGAGGCAAAAAAAAAACAGAAAACATTTAGGTTAGTTTCTAAGTATATTATTTTAAAAATTAAAATATTTCTTTGACATTAATAACCTGATCACGTCTAAAAACGAACAAATTTTGTTTAGAAGTAACACGTGATAGGGCAAACATACAATTGCCCGTGCGAAAAGCACTGTTTAAATGTACTCCCGCAACTTTTAATGTTTGACCCTGCGCTTTATTAATTGTCATTCCAAACGCTATTTTTACGGGAAATTGTAGCCGTTTAAATTGGAAAGGCAATTCTGAGGGTATCATACGAATTCATGGTATAAAAACAGTTTCACCAGTTGCGTTGCCAGATAATATGATACATTCGACCAAAAAAAATGTTAAATTGACTACTTTGCGTCTTGCACCGTTACACAGTTTCGGTGGACTCAAATTTATTAGTAATATAATAGGGGCGGGGCACCAACTTTTAATATTAATTTGTGTGGCGGGATTCCAGGAGCCAAAGAATTCAAAAAATCTTTTGGTTAATGTACTGCCTCTTCTCTATCCACAACTGTGTCAACTGAGTAGTAGGTTTGCGATGATGCTTCGAACTTGGAAATAATAAATTCATTTATTTTGTCCACTTGCTCATTGTGATAGTATAGCTCTTTCTTGAAACAAATTTAGTGTCTTAGTGGATATGTTACTAATATCGGGATAAACTTTTTCAACAATTTCTTCCACAATTTGTACCAAAACACAAATATTGTTAAGATTTATACAGACATTTCCTGCTTGAAATTCACCATTTCCTATTTCCAAATAGGAAATGGTGAATTTCAAATCGTTAGAAAATTGCCTATTATCTTCGCTAAACGATAAAATCCTCATATTGGTTTTAAGTTCACATTTCGTTATATGTGGACAAAGATGCGATCTTTTGAGCAATGCATTGACTTCATCTGCTCTCGTTCCCCAAGTCATAACTGGCAAAATCGGCAATTTTTCTATTGGATCGTACTTTTGCTAATAATAAATTTATTAAAAATGTTTCACCTGTGCCTCCAGGGCATCTAAAAGAAACATTTTACCTTCATTACTCGATTTCGTGTTTTTAGAAATAAAGTATGTTTTCTTTTCTTTCTTTTTTCTTTTCAAATTAATTTCGTTGCGTATTATTTTGATTTTGCTATATCTCCTAAGGTATTCATTTAATTTGCATGGTGTAAAGGGAAAAAATAATCTTTATGAAATGCTTAAGCCAACTAACGTATTTAAAATGATAAGGATTAATACCGTATTTGTGTAAATAGCTATCCAATTACCGCTTTATAATTGCCTATTTTTTAAAGTATTAAAATGAATATAGTATGTTATCCTTAAGAGATAGACATATGCCATCGCGGACTTTTCTGTAGACCTTTATAAGATACACAATTCCAACATACATTATTTTGTTATATCTCAAAGGGTTTAGGCACCGTTTTTGTTGAAAGCTTCCAGACGGCTTATTTTTCCGACACCTCCAACAAATATTGTTATACTTTAGTCAATGTATAAAAAAACTTAACAAATTATATACTAAAACCATCCTCGAGAACCACTCTATCCATTGGTGAAAACAGCTTGAAAATCGGTGCAGTAGTTTTTAAGTTTATCGCGAACAGATAGACAGACAGACGCGGCGGAGGACTTCGTTTTATAATATGTAGTGATAAAGCATTTTAACTTTTTAATATTACTTGTATTTTTGTACCTTTATTTGTTAAGAATAATCAAAAATATGATTAAACGGATATTAAAAAATCTTTTAAGATAGCTCCTAAATAAAACATCACGTTGCGAGCCATGGGAGCGGCACAGTAATCATAGACGTGGGTGAAATCATGCGGAACTGCTAGTTATCAATAAACATACTACTTATAACAGACTGTAGGTTTAATGTCGATTTCTCACAGAAATATCCCTTCCTCAAGAACCTTACAGCAAGCATAAAGCACACCTCTTTTTGATATTCGTAGTCTAATAAAATCTGTGGCCTTTTTTTGTGCTTTATTTGCAAAGATATTGTAGAATAATGCCTCTTCTAGATCCGGCAAGACGGCTATTGCCAAGGCTAAGGTGGAACACGTTGCAAGGATTGGCGAGTGCCTTGGAAGACATCTTTCAGGGAGTCGTGCTTTTTGGGCGCTCGCCAAGGTTGCGCAAGGAAATTTTTGCCAGATCAGTCTCCCACCACTGCGTAAGTCTGATGCCAGTTTGGCCCATAGTGCAAAAGAGAAGGCCAATCTTGTGGTACAACTTTGCTTCAAACTCGACTTTGGATGATAAGGAAGTCACACCACCTACCATCCCAAGGTGTGAGAGCTCTTTGCTTGAAATCCGCATCAAGCAGCGTGCGGTTAGGCGTGAGCTCGAATTCCTGGACAACCATAAGTTGAGTGGGCCTGATGGCATCCTTGCAGTGGTACTTAAGACGTGCGCCCTCAGGGACGCACGTCCCCTGTTGACCCCTGTTTTAACGCGCCTATACCGTCTTTCCTACAATTCGAATAGGGTTCCATCTTCGTGAAAGGTCGCTCATGTTCATCCGATCCCGAAAAGGGGTGACCGGTCGGATCCTTCAAACTACAGGCCGATAGCGATTACTTCCTTGCTCTCCAAAGTTATGGAGCGGTTAATAAACCGCCTTTTGCTGCGGTACCTTGAAAATCATCAGCTGATTAGTGACCGCCAGTATGGCTTTCACCATGGTCGTTCAGCTGGTGATCTTCAAGGGAACCTCACACACCGCTGGGCGGAGGCTTTGCAGGGAGGGGATGAAGCTCTGGCCGTTAGCTTCGATATCGCTAAGGTATTTGACAGGGTCTGGCATAGGGCCCTTCTATCGAAGCTACCATCTTATGGAATCCCCGTGGGACTCTGCCAATGGATTATCAGCTTTCTGGAAGGTCGGAGCATTACAGTCGTCGTTGATGACTGCAGCTCCGAAACCAAAACCATTAACGCTGGTGTTCCTCAAGGCTCAGTACTCAAGGATCAATGACTTGTTGTCAATCGAACATACATTGCTAAGCGGATGACAGGACGGGTGATGCGCGTTATACCAGCTATCAGAATGTCTCTCGGAGCATGATACAGGAAAGACGAATACTACTTGTGTCTGAAGTCGAGGACTCTCTTGGGCGGGCCTCCAAATGGGGTGAACAGAACTTAGTTTGATTCAACCCTTCGAAGACACAAGTGTGCGTGTTTGCTGCCACGAAGGACCCTTTTATCATGGCGCGACAGTTCCAAGGAGTTACTCTCCGTATCTCCAAAAGTATTGGGATCCTCGGCATGGAAATCTCGAATAAAGTCCAGTTTGGGAGTCACTTGGAGGACAAAGCTAAAGGACATAATTCAAGCTTCGAACATTTTGTACCCAAAAATAGAAGTGCCGGCCAGAAATAAAAATACTGCGGTTTTGTAGAAAATATGTCTCTAAGCATTTTTTCTATTACAGCGAACCTCTAAGTTTAACCCTACAACTGCTACATGTGATTAAAAATACAAAAATCATTATTTTTACGTACAACGTTTGTCTAATAGACACACATTTATTTACTTTAGTTAGTAATCAAAATCATAAACAACCTAGCTACCTGCTACTGTTATGTGTGTGCGCACAAGCACCCATCGCCCGGCCCCCTGCCCGCTCGCGTCCCGTACTCCCCTCTCCCTGCGCGACGAACACTAATCGCTTTGCACTGTTTTAAATATTTAGTTAAATAGTTATCCATCAAAGAGTAAAGTAATACATAGGGAAAAGAGAGCCCTCTTATGGCCAATTTCAGCCAACCCTATTTGAAACAGCGACATCTGAACTTTTGGCCCCGAACTGATCCTTCTATACATAGCTATAGCTATTCCGTATTCTGTGCCTATAGCTATTTATATTATGTATTTTATAATCCAGAATTCGTATTTAAATTGTTTTGTATCAATCGTATTTTTGTAACATAAAAATTGCAAATAGAACAAGTAGAATGTTACAAAAATAGATCCAAACAAAACAATTTAAATACAATAAGTATAAGGTGCATATCGTAGTATAAGAATAAAACAACAACAAATAACATTTTATTATGTTTATGTTTATTAAAATATAACTATGCAGCGGACTCTAGGTTCACAGTGAAATGCGCAGCGTCTCGGCATTTTTGTAGTTGGAAAAACCGCACCACACTAAACACTAAAAGCGTCACTATCGCACACTGATAACAACAGTTTTCGATGGGAAGATTAATTGACACAAGGTGGAGTTACATAAGACCTTCACAGCCGTAAAATATACAATATAGGACGAAAAACTACAAACGTGCGCACGGGCAAGACGCAGGCGCCATATTGTGACTGTCTTACAAATCCAATGTTTGGATCATAGTCTTTAACCGACATATTTACTAATTTGTATTTTATGACATTTTTATGATAAAACAATTAAAATTAGAATAAAATATGATTCTAGATAAATTAAAAATATAAAAGTATAGATAGGTAAGAACTGACACTAAATAATAAATTAAAATTTGTTTAAGCGCCATCTTCTGCGATTGATTTACAGCACAAGTACGGGGCCAAAAGCACAGATGTCAGTCCTATCTTTGGATATAGGAAAGATATTGGGCAGTGTCCCCCACCTGTTATCCATGCAACTCCTGTTACATCGGACGGCTTATTACAAACGTATGCGTGATTGTGTTGTGTTCATTTAACAATATTTCAAATGACTGACTTTCTGTGTATTCGGTGTCGTGAGTCTGTTGTAAACAGAAGGCGTATCGCCTTGGGCTTCTCGAGAAGAAATACACATTGATATAGCGCAGATTATTATTCAACAAATATTAGAGCTACAGGTATGTAATCTTTGAGGTTATGGGTCCTACTTCTATCTCGTCTTATTTAATAATAGCGCGTTGAATTGAATATCTACCATCAGTTATTATGTTTTGATATCTAGTTTTGTCTTACATTTTACTAGCTCATTGGATGTAATAATACGTACACTGTCTTAATTGATAAGGTTTCCAGTTCCCGCAGTGTTTTTATTATAACAATAATTACAATTCGTCATAGAAAATACGTTTATAATGTTCTAGGGAAGTCAACATCTGACCATGTCAAAATCTAAAATAAAGCATAGTATAATATAATGCTCGGTAGGAGCAAGTGGAACGACACGAGTAAGAAACAAATCTGTTTTATTTTACAGCTCCAGCCAACAGATTTTATTTGTCGACCTTGTTGGCAAACGGCAGAAAGAACATACCATAGAAATATACGGGAAACACGCCAAGAAGATGATGATGCTGATGTTCCTCAGATGGAACCGGTAGCAGGTGAAAAACCAGCTCAGATTAATTTGCCTGGGTATGTGCGAACACCGGACACTAGGCGCAGTTGTGTTTTCCAACATTGCGATAACGATACATCATCGATACATATCCCAGATGTCATTGTTTTGCGGATGTTGTTTCGATATAATTTACTTATATGTGAAAACAGTCGTGTCTGTAATGAACATTTACAGCAAGACTTATGGCACACATTGGCCGTACAGCAAAACAATATTACCGTATTTAAAGCTGATCAGATTGTAAGAGCTTTGTCTCTATTACAAGCGCATGTCACTACAGATGTTTTAAACTTTGAACAATACCAATTGATAAGTCCGAACGAGTTTCGTACCTGGGTGGCCTTACACATGACCAGTTTACTGATTTACAAAATAATCTTCCAAGCCTTAATAATAGAAGTAACAAAAATGTAATATTGGCAGCTGTACTGGTAAAATTACGGACAGGAGATTCTAACGCTAGGTTGGCATCAATATTTAAAATAAGCGAGTCTTCTTTCGCCCGCTTACTCAACACTGGTCGGACTGCACTAATGCAAGATTTTGTCCCGAGGCACTTGGGCTTTGACCATCTAAGCAGAGAAGACGTAGCTCGAAGAAATCTAACTGTGCCAAAACATCTCTTCGGTAACCCAAACAGCGCCGTTGGAGAAAGAAAAGCAATAACAATTTGTGACGGCACATACATTTATATTCAAAAGAGTTCTAATTACTTTTTCCAAAGAATATCTTACAGTAATCATAAGTATAGAAATCTTATAAAACCATTCCTATTGGTATGCTGTGATGGATATATAATTTAAGTGTCAGGTCCTCATGATGCTTCTACATCTGACGCTCAAATAATGAACAATATAATAGATAGTGAAGCAAACAACAGTGACGGCGTTTTTCATTGGTTTTACAGAAGTGGTGATGTTTTTATTTTAGACCGTGGTTTTAGAGACGCGGTTGTACCAATGCAACAGCATGATTACTCAGTACACATGCCAGAATCAAAACATCCAAATGAAGCATAATTGACGACAGACCAGGCTAATAAATCTCGTCTAGAAACTATTGGCCGATGGGTCGTCTAGGTTGTAAACGGCCGTTTTAAAAGGGATTTTCGGCTTCTGCGGAATATCATTGTAAATCGTTCTTTGTATTATATGTTTGATTATTTTAAAATAGCGGCTGCCCTATTAAATGCCTATCACGGGGTAATAAATGATTACATTCACGCACAAACCTTTTTATCTATCATTAATGAAAGATTTTCGCTGCCAAACTCACTTGCGGATATAGTCATAAGACATAATTATAATAGAAGGCGAGTACAATTTCGTCTATTGCCGGCTGATGTACCTGAGCTCCAAGATTTCCCAAGGTTCACTGAAGAAGACTTAATATTATTTAGCTTAGGTGTATACTATTATATTATTATTATATTAAAGAGCTAGGTGAAAATATTGTATTGATAAGGGGTCGAATCCAGTCTCGACATGTAAGGGCTAGGGTATATTATGTGTATATTGGTTGGCATAAAGGTTCAAGTGGTAGGGCAGCCATAGCGCATTATTATTGCACTTGCAATATAGGAAAACGAACCGTTGGTTGTTGTTCTCATACAATGTGTTTGGTTTGGTACTTGAGTTTTGCTAGACACGAGGCTCGTATAAGACCACCTGCAGCTGGCTTAGAAAGCATTATAATATTAAATGTAAATGTAAAGCAACCTATCTAATAATAAAGACATTTTATGTTTATTTTTGTTTTATTTGTCAGCTTATTATATCTATATCTACTTAAACGATGAATAACTAAACTTAAAATAGAAAACTTACAAAGCTTTCTTTTTGCATGCATGCTTTTTATGTTTTTGTAATTCCAACTCATATTGATTTTTGCATTTTTCTACCTAGGTAGCAGTCGGAGGGTTAAACATTAAGCTTTCCTGTAATACGTAAACATGTTTAGGACGTTATTTCGTATAAAAATACAATATACTTTTTGTTTACAGAATTTAAATTTCGTATAAAACAATAATGATTTTGGTATCTTCAAACTAATGTAGTAATCGGAGGGTTAAACATACAGCTTTGCTGTAGTATAAAAAAATGTTAAGAATGCTATTTTCTATAAGTATCTAACTTTTTTTTCTGGCCGGCACTTTTGTTTTTGGATACGAAATGAATGATGTCCTTAGCGAGCAAAAAGGTGGGTGTACTGAACAGCGCGAGGCGGTACTTCACACCAGGTCAACGTCTTATGCTTTAGAAAGCACAGGTCCAGCCGCACATGGAGTACTGCTCACATCTATGGGCAGGGACCCCCAAATACCAGCTCGACCCACTTGACTCCCTACAAAGACGGGCAGTTCGAATCGTTGATGATCCAAATCTCACGGATAGATTGGAGTCGTTGGAGTAACGGAGAGACTTTGGGTATCTCTGCGTGTTTTACCGACTCTTTCACGGGGAGTGCTCTGAAGAACTGTTTGATTTGGTACCAACGGTCCCTTTTTATCACCGTACCACTCGACAACGAAGCAGGGTTCATCCATATTACCTGGAAGCGCTTTTAGCGATCATTTCTCCCACGTACGTGCAAGCTCTGGAATGAACTGCGTGCTTCGGTGTTGCCCAAGCGCTATGATATGTCCTTCTTCAAACTAGGTTTAAAGAGACTTCTTTTTTCACGGTAGACAGCGGCATTGCTGTGTCGTGACATTGTTGAAGTCCATGAGCAGCGGTTACCACATTCCATCAGGTGGACCACTTGCTCGTCTGCCACCAAAGGCAAAAAAAAAATAGAACTATTTATTTGGACCACAGATAATTAGGATATAAAAGTCCGACCGACCATATTATGTGATGTGATGAGTGTGATGAGTTGATGATTGATGTGCTATTGAGCACATCATTTATATCTTTGGTGTAAATACTGCAGGTTATATTATTTATTGATATCTTATAATCTGCAGTATTTATACCAAAGATATGTTTTATTAACACCGATCGATACACTCGAAAGTTTGCAATCATGTCAATGTCATAATTTTCACGTGTATACAACGCAACGCAACGTACGGTACAACCCTAAGATAATATTGTCTACAATATTATCATGAGTACAACCTATCATTAGAAATTAATGACAAAAGTGAAAACTAGAGATGGGCGTTATCGTGAAATTTTGTCATCGATGCGCATCGTTGTTATGTAAACCGCATCCGATGCCGGCATTGTTTTTTCTGGCATCGATTCGACTATGCGATTTGCCAAAATTAGGTGCCGGCTGAAGCCCGTATAGATACTCGGTAACGGACCGTTACCGAGTATCGAGTATATATCTATAAGTACGCAGATTTCAATAATGATAATATTTGTTGCCTATTCAACGATGTGACTTCTACTCATTATTCATATTTTTTAAATTAAAGTGTGAAGGTTAAAAATAGACATAAGTTAGTTAATATTAGTCTTTATTTTGAACAAAATTGGAGTTAACATTAAAAAACACTGTTTTTTCTAATTTTGATCTCGAAAGAAGAGTTCTTCGTTCATTTAAAATATACCCGGCTTTGGAGAATATCCGTTCGCATGGTACAGATGTTATATTCCAGTGCATGCCATCGCCACTTTCCGTTGCGTGGTTAACTGTCTCGCTCGCACTCGGTGATATTTGCATCGGTTGTTGCGGGCATCCGTTTTTCAATATATCGGTATCGGATGCCGGCATCATATACTGGCATCGTTACTTAAAAAACGTTTTTACAAAAACGGCCATCACTAGTGAAAACTGATTTGACGTTTGTTGGTCAACTTTAGGTAACGCGCCCCAAATGAGTGAGTATGAGAACTGCCAAATAATAAAAATGATATTACTCCAATACTAAACGATATTTGCGTAGACACTAGCGCCTTCTTAAAGACTTTTCTTTTTTGTTATATTATATTGATGTATTGTAAATGTATATGTATGTACCTATATTGTCTAAAGTAAAAAAATATATATGGTGTGAATGCGGCATGAACGTACCTTTATGCGGTACCTATTTTATATTAATAAAAATATGAACTCCTATATGTAAGTGAAGAATTACTGTAATTTTAAGATACACTGCGACAAATACGATGGGTGAATTAAATAAAAGACAGAACGAGTGGGATTCGACCAAAGGTTCAAGAGACCTAAAAACTCTAGAGGTTAGTTCACGTTTTAGATATAATATATTGATGTATATTATAATTCATTTTTTAATAATAAATCTATTTCTAAAATATTACGTAATTTATATTATAAAACAGACAATTGCTATTGTTAATGGATTTTTTATTTATTTTGCAATACTGTTTTTGTATTATAATACAATTGTATATTTCAGGATAAATGGAAATTAGTTCCTTCTTTTTTACAAATCAAGGGCTTAGTTAAACAGCATATAGATTCTTTCAACTATTTTATCAATGTAGAAATTAAAAAGATTGTGCAGGCCAATGAGAAAGTATTTTGTGATTCTGATCCATTATTTTATATAAAATATTTAAATGCTTATGTTGGGACACCGGATTTGGAAGAGGGGTTTAACGTTACTAAACCTACTACCCCTCATGAATGCAGACTCAGGGATATGACATACTCAGCACCAATTACTGTTGACATAGAATACATAAGGGGCAATCAACGAGTTATCAAAAATAAACAGCTGATTGGAAGGTTAGTTCTGTGGTGTAGTTGTTTCACCATTTTATACATTTCTGTTAAATATAAAGGCTTTTTAATTGTATAAAGCCTTTGGATTCTATAATTAACACCCATCATTTTATTATACCATGTCACATGTTTGAAGAGTTACTGAAATATACTAAAAGCCTCATCATTTAATGGCTAAGACAATACAATGTCAACTATGCCACTCTATGAACTAGTTGCTAAGACTTGGTTGATATTATTCATAAACAAAACAAAGCATTTTATTGGTGTAAATTATTGTTTTGTAGGATGCCATTGATGTTACGCTCATCAAATTGTGTGCTAACTGACAAGTCTGACTTTGAACTAGCCCAGCTTAATGAGTGCCCTCATGATCCTGGTGGTTATTTTATTATTAGAGGTAAATCTGTTTCTCTGACAAATATTAAAATTATTTATCGAATCTATCTTTACATAAAGTAATTTCGTCTTATATATAACTCAAATCAGGGATGGTTACTGTATTTTTTTAACCATTTGATTGTATAAAAGCTGTCAATCTGAAACTAAATGTGTCCTTTATCTACTGATTAATTATTTATTTTTATGAAATATCTACTACACCAGAAATATTACGCTTGTTGCAAAAACCACTAAGACATGGAATAACTATTTGTGGATCCCACAATTTTGGTCCCATGTGGGGAACAAAGCCACAACATTCTGTGCAATGACAAAGGCAACCACTTATACCACTATGCCATCCAATGTCAGATTGTTATGCTTTAAATAGTCATATTATCTTAAATTCAATGCATTCAGTGCACTGCAACTGTGTCTGTGTAGAAAGTTTAATTCCCAGATATAAAATAAAACCATCCATATTTAACAAAATAAAATTGTAGTAGGTATTCAAACATCAATGTTTTGTGACAAGAATTATCTGTAATACAGGATTTTAATTATATATAATATGTTTTTAGGACAAGAAAAGGTGATATTGATACAAGAACAATTGTCAAGGAATCGCATGATTGTGGATGAATTTAAGGGAGCAATACAATGTCAAGTCACTAGCTCAACACATGAAAAGAAAACAAGGACTAATGTCATTGTTAAGAATGGCAAATATGTGTTAAGACATAATGCTCTATCAGATGTAAGTAATGTAATATTTCCATATAATAAATACATATATGCTTATCAAAAATCAGAAAGGTCTAATGTGTCTATCTCTCATCTTAGTATGTATATGCAACTAGGTAGACAGAGATGGTATACATCAGGTCCTTATTGCTTCAGCTATGGTTTTACATCCACATAACAAGGTGAGAGCCTAATACTGTCTATCAGACAGTTTTTGACAGAAGAACTGAAGTGTCTTATAATGTGCCTGTTCACATCTTGGTGATTTCACTACTGCTTTGCTTTCATGGTAGTCATAATATAATGATATAAGAAATAACCATCTAATTATCAGAAATAACCATCTAATTGTAATAATTTTCCACTAATCTGCTGAAATTTGGAATTGAAATGCAGAAAAGCTAAGAGAGCTACTTTTAAAAGTTACTTTTAAAAGGATTGCTTAGTAAATCGCCTGGCTGTTCAGTTCAGTATTTTGTTCAGTAGTTTGTATTATATACCTATACAAATAAATATTACAGAAGGTGAAAATAAATCTGGCTGCAATATAAACTACCTTGGTAATACAATAGCATAAACTTATACTTCTACTTATGGCTGATCTACGGTTTCAGATCTTTTGATTGAATACCAAATTCCCAATGTGTGCAGTATTATAGGATCATTCTTAAATTTTCAGGACAAATATGTAGTCTGAAATTATTAGCTAGTAGGTAGCAATAGGGTAGCATATTATGCGAGACCTAAACATATCTGGTTTAATGTTGGTATAGAATACTAATGCTTACAAGATCAGAAAATAAATTTCATAATTTTAAACTTGAAACATTGTATGTGCTCTCAGGACATCCCCATAGCAGTTGCATTCAAAGCTATGGGCATTTGTAGTGACCAAGAAATTATGCAGCTTATTGGTACTGATGACACAACAATGAAAAAAATGGCAACTTGCATCATGGATTGTCATAATCTGAAAATATTTACTCAAAATCAAGCACTCACTTATATAGGCAGCAAATTAAAAGTTAAAAGGTAAGCACTTTCGCAACATTTATTTTATTAAAGACTAGATGTTCCCGCGGTTTCACCCGCGTTTATCGTTACTGCGCCGCCCCCGTGGGTCGTAGCGTGATGTTATATAGCCTATAGCCTTCCTCGATAAATAGGCTATCCAACACTAAAAGAATTTTTCAAATCGAACCAGTAGTAATCACGCAGAATAAACCAGGAGAAACATCGTTTGTACTATGTCTGTAATGGGTAATTATTTTGCTGCGATGTTATTTTAAAACTGCTATATCTCCTAAGATATTCATTGAAATCGAATGATGTAAAGGGCAATTTTGTTTTAAATTAAATACTCGTGATGAATAACGTATTTATTTGGATAAGGATTAATATCATGTTTATAATAATACCTTCGCAAATAATGCATTATTTTAGAACAAATTTGGTTACCATAAAAATGGTTATAGTGAGCCAACCTTAAAAGATAGACATATGCTGTCGCGGACTTTTTTTTAGAACTTTTAAAGGGGAACAATTATGTCATACATGATTTTTGCGAAACTAACTGTTTACGCAGCGCACGCAGCGGAAGCTCTCAAAAGGAAAAAATACTCTCCGATTTTGAAACATTCTTCATTGGTGCTCCGCTCCTATTGATCTTAGCGTGATGATATATAGCCTATAGCCTTCCTCGATAAGTGGGCTATCTAACACTGAAAGAATTTTTCAAATCGGTCCAGTAGTTCCTGAGATTAGCGCGTTCAAGTAAACAAACAAAGAAACAAACATACAAACAAACTCTTCAGCTTTATAATATTAGTATAGATATAAATATAATAATTAAAGTTACAAATATTTATAGGTTCCAATCAGGTAATCCCAAAGCTCGCACTCCCGTGGACGAGGCGCGGGATCTCCTAGCCACAACTATTCTAGCCCATGTTGCAGTGGAGAACTACAATTTCTATGTAAAAGCCATATATTTAGCTATTATGGTAAAAAGAGTTATTGAAGCTGAAACAAACAAAGCTGCTATTGATGACCCAGACTACTATGGAAACAAGAGGTTGGAGTTGGCAGGATCTTTACTGGCTTTGATGTTTGAAGATCTTTTCAAAAGATTTAATTGGGAGTTGAAGTCTATAGCAGATAAAATAATACCCAAAGTTAAAGCTGCGCCGTTTGATGTAGTTAAACACATGAGGCCAGATTTAATAGCCAATGGATTGTTTGCTGCAATATCTTCTGTAAGTAGACAAACTAATCAAAACAAATCTGTTGGTTCCATTATTTTACTTGTAATCCTATGACGTCATTTGTTTATTTATCAGCCCATCTCTTAACCTCACTGCTTTAAACTCAAAGATCTAATATTTTATCCATTAAAATTATGTAAAAAGGCAAGCTATCTCAAGCAGTGAAATCGAAAGTAAAATTAAAATATAGGAAGTTGTAAGTTCCTATATTTTAATTTGCTTTAATATTTATACTCGCACAAAGCCTTATTGACATTAATCTAATCATGTTGTTTTAGGGAAATTGGACTATCAAAAGATTCAAAATGGAGAGGCATGGAGTGACACAAGTATTGAGTCGATTAAGTTATATATCAGCCCTGGGTATGATGACTCGAGTCAATTCCCAGTTTGAGAAGACAAGAAAAGTATCTGGCCCACGTTCCTTGCAACCGTCACAGTGGGGAATGTTGTGTCCTTCTGATACGCCTGAAGGAGAAGCTTGTGGTCTCGTGAAGAACTTGGCGTTGATGACTCACATCACAACCGAGTGTTCTGAAGAACCTATAGCCAGGTTAGCACGAAACGCCGGCGTGGAAGATGTACGGTTATTGGGAGGCGAAGAAATTAACCATCCGGCTGTGTACATGGTTTTCCTCAATGGTATGTTGGAATTTGTCAAGATTTTTTATAGAACTTAGAATTTTAACCTATTTTCCAATTGTTCGGTTTAGACTCATATTCCCCGATTTATGCATGTGCCATTGAATAGTTTAACGACACTGATGTCAGCTTATACTCCGTATACATCAGCCAATAACATAGTCATATGCTTCTACCTAATAAGTATTTTGTTCTTTACTGTGAGTACTGTGTAAAATAGTAAATCTTAATCATAACATGATATATTATGTTTTCAGGTAACATATTGGGCGTTTCGAGACTATACAAGCGGCTTATCAAAGTATTTAGAATGTTTAGACGGCGAGGCCTCATATCAGCGTTTGTGTCTATCTATCCTAATCACAACCAAAGGACAGTTTACATCTGCAGCGATGGTGGGAGATTGTGCAGGCCATATATTATTGTAGAAAAAGGATACCCATTAGTCCAGCAGTCCCATATAAATGAGCTGAATAGAGGAATCAGAAAGTTTCAAGATTTTTTGAATGACGGTCTAATTGAGTACTTAGACGTAAATGAAGAGAATGATAGTCATATAGCGACTGTGGAAGCAGAAATAGATCCGTATGTAACAACTCATTTAGAAATTGAACCATTTACTATATTAGGTGTTTGTGCAGGCCTTGTGCCCTATCCTCATCATAATCAGAGTCCCAGGAACACCTACCAATGTGCTATGGGTAAACAGGCGATGGGTGAGTGTTTATTATTATTTAACTTATCATCAAATATTTGTGTTTCTATTGGAGCATAATACTTATGTCTTTATTAAATTCCAGGTACCATTGGCTATAACCAAAAAAACAGAATCGATACCCTTATGTATAATTTAGTATATCCTCAATGTCCTATGGTTAAGACAAGAACAATTGAATTAACAAATTTCGATAAACTACCGGCCGGACAGAACGCTACAGTTGCTGTAATGAGCTACAGCGGGTACGACATCGAAGACGCTCTTATCCTCAACCGAGCATCGATAGACCGCGGATACGGACGATGTCTCGTATACAAGAGTGCTAAAACTACCATGAAAAGATATAGTAATCAAACATCGGACAGGATTATGGGTCCTTCAAGAGATGCAACTACTGGCAAAATAATAAGAGCTCACGATATCTTAGATGCTGACGGAATAGCAGCGCCAGGTGAAATGGTTGAAAATAGACAAGTGCTGATAAATAAACAAATGCCTCCTGCCACCTTGAACCCTGTCACTCAGGGTCAACCTCAACAAGTTGACTACAAAGATGTCCCCGTTACATATAAAGGACCTGTCGAATCTTATGTAGAAAAAGTAATGGTATCGTCAAACTCTGAAGATGCTTCTCTTATCAAAATATTATTGCGGCAGACCCGAATTCCTGAAATCGGGGATAAGTTCAGTTCTAGGCACGGTCAGAAAGGTGTCACGGGTTTGATAGTTCAACAAGAAGATATGCCCTTTAATGATCGGGGAATTTGTCCTGATATGATCATGAACCCACATGGTTTCCCGTCTAGAATGACAGTCGGTAAAACTATTGAATTGTTAGCAGGCAAAGCTGGTCTTATGGAAGGCAAATTTCATTATGGTAATAATGTGTTTATTATTTATATTAGTTTAAATAAAGTGACTGTTGTGTAGATATTGTTTAAGTTTGTGTCTTATTTTTGCAGGTACTGCATTCGGTGGTTCCAAGGTTCGTGATGTCTGCAATGAATTAGAAAAACATGGATATAACTATCACGGCAAAGATATTTTCTACTCTGGATTAACAGGAGAGCCACTGGAAGCTTACATTTATTCGGGTCCAGTAAGTAAATGCCTGTTGAAGACATATTATTATAATACTTATAAGTTATTACGACAATTAATTAGACTTGTGCTCAAATAACAAGACTCCATGTTTTTATAGGTATACTACCAAAAATTAAAGCATATGGTTCAAGACAAGATGCACGCTCGCGCCAGAGGCCCTCGCGCCGTCCTTACTCGACAGCCTACTGAGGGAAGATCGCGAGATGGTGGTCTGCGATTAGGAGAGATGGAACGTGATTGTCTTATCGGATACGGCGCTAGGTAATGATCATAAGTATATATATAGTACAAGCTTCTGCCCGCGACTTCGTCCGCGTGGAATAGTTACTTTGGGCTAACGCTAACTTTAACCCGCAACTTCGTTTACGTAAGGTGTAAATATTTAAAAAAAAATTTAAGTACCTACATCACGCTTTTATGAACTGCGATATCTCCTATGATATTAATTGAAATCGAATGATGTAAAGGGCAATTTTGTTTTAAATTAAATACTTGTGATGAATAACGTATTTATTTGGATAAGGATTAATATCATGTTTATAAAAACACCTTCGCAAATAATGCATTATTTTAGAACAAATTTGGTTAGCATAAAAAAGGTTATAGTAAGCCAATCTTAAAAGATAGACATATGCTGTCGCGGACTTTTTGTAGAACTTTTAAAGGGGAACAATTCTGTCATACATGATTTTTGTGAAACTTTAACTGTTTACGCAGCGCACGCAGCGGAAGCTCTCAAAAGGAGAAAAGCCCTCCGATTTTGAAACATTCTTCATTAACGCTCCGGTCCTAGTGATCTTAGCGTGATGATATATAGCCTATAGCCTTCCTTGATAAATGGGCTATCTAACACTGAAAGAATTTTTCAAATCGGACCAATAGTTCCTGAGATTAGCGCGTTCAAGCAAACAAACAAACAAACTCTTCAGCTTTATAATATTACTTTATTACTTATATTAGTATAGATTAATTACTTATTATGTACCTATATAGTTTTCTTTTAAGCTTAGCTTATCTAGAGGGGCTAAGCTAAATCCTTGGATAACATATCGTTTGAAAGCGGTAGGACGGGAGTGTTCTCCATGACCTTTCGATCGCAAGATACCATTAGGATACCGCCGCATTAATATCATAAATATTTATTGATTTTAAAAAATCGGAACACCTGCTGTTATTGTCATCAAAACAAAGTCTATATTATTCAGTGATAGAATCGCAATATATGAAATCTATACTAATATTATAAAGCTGAAGAGTTTGTTTGTTTGTTTGTTTGCTTGCTTGAACGCGCTAATCTCAGGAACAACTGGTCCGATTTGAAAAATTCTTTCAGTGTTAGATAGCCAATTTCTCGAGGAAGGCTATAAGCTTATATATCATCAGCTAAGATAAATATGAGCGGAGCCCCAATGAAGAATGTTTCAAAATCGGAGGGTATTTTTTCCTTTTGGGAGCTTCCTCTGCGTACGCTGCGTAAACAGTTAAAGTTTCACAAAACTCATGTATGATAGAATTGTTCCCCTTTAAAAGTTGTAAAAAAAAGTCCGCGACAGCATATGTCTATCTTTTAAGGTTGGCTCACTATAACCTTTTTTATGCTAACCAAATTTGTTCTAAAATAATGCATTATTTACGAAGGTGGTTTTATAAACATGATATTAATCCATATCTAAATAAATACGTTATTCATCACAAGTATTTAATTTAAAACGAAATTGCCCTTTACGTCATTCGATTTCAATGAGGAGATATCGCAGTTTTAAAATAACATCGCAGCAAAATAATTACCCATTACAGACATACAAACGATGTTTCTCCTGGTTTATTCTGCGTGATTTTAAATTAGCACTGTAGGTATATATATAAAATTTTGTTCAATGGTTCTTATGTGGTTCGTGGATTTCACAAATAAAGTTTCAGCTCCTTTAAAAATTGTATTATAGCTGCCTACGACCCACTCTCTTTCTTATGTGACTCAGACGAAATTGCGCGGGTCAGTTATACTTAATATTATAAAGCTGAAGAGTTTGTATGTTTGTTTGAACGCGCTAATCTCAGGAACTACTGATTCGATTTGAAAAATACTTTTAGTGTTGGATAGCCTATTTATCAAGGAAGGCTATATATAGGCTATAATATCACGCTACGATCCACGGGGGCGGCGCAGTAACGATAAACGCGGGCGAAACCGCGGGAACATCTAGTTATTTATAAAATCGGTTCAACGGTTCTAAAGATTATCTTTATATTTACGAACAAATTATACCGCATTATAATAAATTTTAGCTAGATTTTTTAGATAGATTACCGTCGATCAGAGTTTTTTTTGTTTACAACCGTCTTTAACTTACTATTGTAGATATATTCGATTTGACCTGCTATTAGGGCTATCTACGTTCTACTATTTAACCGTTTGTTGTTCTCTGTCTCCTAAAATTGAAACACCTTTGATGACGTATTACGGCAAAGCTTATCCATAGTTGATTGGGGAGAGGTGGAGGAATAAAGGAGGGCATGACTACTTATCCATAGTGGATTGAGGAGTGGTGTAGGGATAGAGTGTAAACTAAAGGTAGCATTGTGGGTGCAGTATGCTGCTGATGGAGCGGCTGATGCTGGCGTCGGACGCGTTCAGCGCGCACATCTGCGGCGCGTGCGGGCGACTGGCGGCGCGCGCGTGGTGCCACGCCTGCCGCTCGTCGGGCGCCGTGGCTAGCGTCGACATGCCCTACGCTTGCAAGCTGCTGTTCCAGGAGCTCGCCTCCATGAACATCGTGCCCAAGCTAACTCTCAATAAATATAGCTAGCTCCTCTCTTGTCATCTTGCGAATACAGTTTTGTTTACTTATTTATTACATTGAATTTTAATTAAGTTCCCCTTTGGTTATATAGATAGCTTCTTTGCAACCCTTTCGGCGGGGCGGGGTGTTGTATGATAAATAACAATTTATTAGTATACACCGTGAATTTGTAGTCGTTTTGGAACCGAAAATCTTATACTCTATATCAATCATAGAATCCATAAAAGTCATTATTTTTATAAAATAAAAATATATTTATTTATAAACATTAAATTTAATGTCGTTTACGAAAAATAAATGAGAACTCGTGGTAACGCCACTCAATTTCACGTACTACGATTACGTGTGTCACTACGATCGATATCATTCATGTCTAACTAAGCGGTAAAACATTTGCCAATAACAACACAGAAACCGCCGCGCCCGCGCCGCCCGCCAATCCGCGTTCACTAACTGCCCTAATGTACCCCAGGCGCGAGGCGCCTAGGCACGGCGACGAGCGCTCCCGACCCCGCACCCCACCCGCCCTGAAGGGCGGGTGGGGTGCGGTGTACTGAAGTACCGCGGCAATCTGCGCGCGAAATGGTTGCATAATGCATTGTTTATTGTCACGCGAAAATTACATACCTAGTCGTCAGTACGAAAACTCTTTGACTACTTGGTTCAGCTGTATGCTGTTGCCAATTACAATTTGGAAGAGGCCAGACGGTTGTACTCCCAGCTGAAGCATTTGAATGTGCTGCGGCTACGAGGGATTGAAAGTCCTCAAGTTCCGACCACTCCCACCATCTTAGCTGCAACTCAGCGCCTTCTCGACCATGGACAATTCCGTACGCCGACTCATGCGCAAGGCCGAGGACTCCTGAATGACCCCCGGAGATCGAAGAGGATATTCGAGCGGGATTCGCAGCGAAGCACGAGAATGGCGGCTCGAGAATTTAATATTAGCCAATACTTTGTATGGAAAACATTAAATAGTAATGGATTACACCCTTATCATTTTCGTCGGGCTCACGTAATTAACAACAATGATGCACTAGCAGGGATCGCCATGTCAGTGCAGTGGTTGTTAAATAATACGAATGCGAACATACTGTGGACAGATAAGTTATTGTTTACTCGAGTGGGACTGTACAACGCTATAATCGCAATGCTGTAAACCCTCACTTAATACAGGAAAATCACCTCCAAGTGAGGTTCAGTGTGAATGTTTGGGCCGGTATTATAAACGACCATTTAATAGGGCCTGTTTTTATTGAAGGTCATCTAACGGGCAGCTCGTATTTAGAAATGTTACGAACAGTAATATCTGAACTATTGGAGGAAGTGCCGTTATCAATACACGATATGTATTACTAGCACAACGGCTGTCCCACCCATTATGCAAGTGCAGTACTTACGTGCCCATCTCAACAATCAGTTTGGTGATAACTTTCACATACACGATAGGCCGCGGTGGTCCCGTGGCTTGGCCGCCGAGAAGCCCAGACAAGCCTCAATGTCGGAAATAAAAAGACTTGTGTATTCTCGTGAACATGAAAGTCGTGAGGAGCTACCTACGTAGTGCAATAGTGGAAGCCTTTAATAAACTGTTCAATAGGTATGAAGTTAATTATTTTGTAAATAGCTCCAATTTTTGAAATACGCCCGAAATACTCACAGTTCGTTCACCTGTGTTTATTTTTATTACATAATAAATAAAGTTATAAAGTAATGTTCAGATAAAGTATTTCCGGCGGTCCTAAGCCCGTGTAAAGTATGAAGGAAAAATTGGAGTATCCATTTACGTATTAATTGTGATGTTTCACAATGCAGAAGTTACATAGTAAAAAGAGAAAACGTATTGCCTCGTATCAGCTGATTCTGAACTGAAAATTTCGTCGTTATTGCATTTACCTAATTTTATAATACTTGTGTAGCTTTACTACATAGTTTCTAAATGACGCATAGGACTCGGTCGTGGTACACGAGGTTCTGGATAGGTATCAGCTGATATATGTAGTTACCTATCGTGCGTCGTTCATAACTTCGACTGTGCGCGGCGGCGGGGGCGCCGCAGAGACGCGGACGCCGCCGGTCACGTATGCAATATGCATGCGTTTGAGAATGAATCGTCCGTGCGTTACTACGATCAAACTCGAATAAGTGAAAATATTATTTATATTCCAACTTTTTTACTATACGCAGTACAATTATTTTACTATTGATTGATACTACTAATTATTCTAAGTTACCACATTTCGGTTCCAAAACGACTACAAATTCACGGTGTATATACCGGGTATATAGTCGGCCAAAAATGTGGTCTACCACCTTACAGTTAAGTTCGTTTGAACGTCATGAAACAACTAGGTCGATTTCCCTGTGTGCATTACCGCAGCAAAATGTTGTGCTTTAGAGAGGTGAGAGTATAACAAATAATTAGTTTATCGTGAAGAGTAATTTGTTCACTAATAGCATTTGTTCAAGTTGTAGTTGTATAAGTTATTCGAGAAAAACAGATTTTGCTGCAGTAATATTTAAAATATTTTTTTTATAAATCGTTTCTGTCCGGAAATAAATGCATGAATAGATAGCTTTTGTTGCTTATTAGGTAAATGTTTGTGAACAGCAAAAATTTTAATTCAATTAATTGTATTAATTGTAGTTCAAAAGTTATTTAAAATTTTGCTTCAGTAACGTTTGAGGATTGCCCAGATATCAAAAACGGCTCAACGTAGAAGTTTGACCAATAATAGACCTTAATTGGTTCAAATTTGTTCAAGCATTAGTTTTTAATTTGTTTGATGAACACCAATGTAATTAAATGGTGCCGAAATTCAGAAAAATCGGATTTGCTAGTAAACCAGTACACTTACAATCAAATAAAAAGCTGTATCGTGTACCCTTAGTGCACCTTTATAAAAACAGTAAATTTAGATTATGTGACTACGCAATATGAAGGTATAAAGAAATTTAATTACATTTTATATGGTCCGATTTAAATGATCGAATACGCAGTTCCCATAAAACAAGGTAACATGGAATACTATGAACTAATTAAAATGTTCCATCAATAAACAATCCTGTCAATTTCAGCTTTAAATTACGACTATTATAAAAGTTATATCAACAAAAAGAATGTGTCAGCAATTCTTCTATAAGCCGACCAAATTATAAAGGCTACGTAAAAGCGACCCCACCATACATGCGGGTAAACTTCGCAAATTAGCAGGTTAGTATCCGATGTTTTGTACAGTCAAGTAAACATCGTAATTCGTGCAGTCAATTTTATAAATATTCGATAAATATTTCTACCAGTTTTGTACTTTATAAATTACAATCATATTAGTTATTTCCTCAGTGGGGAGACCAACAGACTGCAATGCAGAGGTTCTCGGGTTCGAACCCACGTCGCGCACCTGTGACTTTCGGAAGTTATATGGCTTTCGAAATTATGTGAGTATCGATTGACAATTATCGCCTGCTCTGTGCCTCGGAGAGCACGTTAAGCCGTCGGTCCCGGTTGCCATGAATATCTATGGCAGTCGTTATTAGAAAGTCAGTGCCTTCTAATATCCTGACACTGGTCTAGCCTTAGGGTATCGTTAGCCTTCGGGTTGCGGAGGTCAGATGGCAGTCGCTCCGTGTAAAAACTGATATCCAGTCAAATCCAGTTAGACGAAAGCTGACCCCAAGTGACTTGGGAATAATAAAAGCTAGGGAGAAGAATTAGTTATTATGAGTATTATACTATTTAATGGTTTATAAATATTTAAAACCAAATTATGGATGTATTGGATGTACAATTAACGGCATCGGTGTCAATAATATAAGCTATGTAGATGACTTGGTGCTGCTGGGTCCCACGGCTGGCTCAATCAGACAGATGCTAAACATCTGTGGTAAGTATGCGTGTACCTACCTAGCCATGGTTTAACATACAATATTAAGAAAAGTGGATACATGGTCTTTGGGGTCCCCGGAAAGCACATAGGATATGATCCCATTATATCTCTTAATGGAATGCCCTTTAAAAGGGTGTACCTATATAAATACTTAGGGCACTATGTCATCGAGGATCTTAGGGACCACGTGGAAATTGAACGAGAACGAAGGGCGCTTATCATGCTTTTTAAATCATACTGCCAATCGTTCTACACTGGTAGTCTGTGGATCAACTGTTCGCGTAGGGCTTTAGGTCACATGAGTAGATAAACGGAACAGAGTATAAGCTTCGTACAACCGCGCGCATCGGTTGCACTACTACAAGCACGCGGGGCATGTGTGCGTGACCACTGGCCGCTTGTCGCGTACGCGGCGAGACTGGGGAAAACCGGTTTACGCTGCACAGCCAGTGGATAATCCCAAGGTCTGTGCGACGCACGTTGTTTGCTTTGTTAGTTGCAAGTTTTAATATTTTAATGTAAAAACGTGGTATATTATTATTAATAATGGTTGTTTATTGATTGTACTGTGTATGAATATTAATAGAAAAATAAAAATATATCATACTTTAACTATCCCAAGGAGTACAATAGGTAACGAAATATTGGATTATTACTTTTTCAAGTAAGTACCTTTATTTTATTGTATGATCCTTTTTTAATAAGAAGAGGGTACTACATGAGATGGACCATATGTAATCGTAAAGCAATGTGATCCCGCTTCCTTTAAAGTAGCTTCTTTAGATACACCTGACATCCCAATCGGTCTTCATCATTCATCGGCTCTGACTCCTTTCAAGAATGACCATTCGACTACAGTCTCAGAGCTTGTGCAGCCTCTTAGAAGAGGCCGACCAAGAAAACAAGTGGACGTCTCCACGCTGACGTGGAGTCCTCTTTTCACGCCTGAAACTGATTTCAGGCGTGAAAAGAGGACGTGGACGACCTAAGAAACAATAAATTTCCAGTCCTCGTCGAGACGTCTTCGAGGAATGAGGGGATGAATGTAACACACCTACTGATTTAACCTTCTTCATACGTTAAAGTGTACGGAGTACGCCGTGTATCCACTAGATGGCGCTGTACTGTTGACGTCAAGTTTTAGAAGTCGGTGTCAAGATTCCCCGCGAGCTAATGACCTTCGTAGAATTCATTATTTTATGGAATTAGATCTAAAATGCATTAGGGGTCGATGTCCTACTTGGAATCGATACTTGAGACTTCCCAGACATCGAATTAACCCTTTCGTCCTCCCGGGGAAAAAGAGTATAGTGCACCTGTGTAGTAGGCTAGTTATATTTTTTATAATATATCGTTATTGCGCCAAGTCTACCTATTAGTTATTTTCCCTCCTGGATATTTCATCGTTGTAACAAAACACCGTTACACATCTTTATAACGCATAATTAAAATTGTACCTGTTCCACCGTCTCATAAACGACATATTTGAAGATGTTGGTACTAGAATTACATAACATTCTACGAGATATTTCTAGTAGATTTGTTGTTGTTGGAGCTTCAGACATAAAATCATCTCTTATAATATTATGCAGGCCTAATAATAACTAAAGTTAAGTCGAACCATCTGCGTGAATAGAAATGAACAAATCTACTAAAAAAATCTCCTATAATGTTATGTAGACCTGGTACATCTTCAATTCTATCATATTATACAAAACTGTGATTAAGTAGTACCTATAATCAATTAATTATAATAATACTAGGTTGGAACATACATATTATGATGAAATAATGTATAAAAAAATAGTGTTACTCGATGGGATGCTTTACCCGCGCCTTTTCCCATCGTGTAACACTGTTACTCGATGCAATATAAAAACAATGTTACTCGATGGGATACTTTACCCGCGCCTTTTCCTAACGAGTAACACTGTTACTCAATGAAACTTTTTATTCCCATCCAGTAACACCAGTACTTAGGTTGTTACTCGTTGGCACTAAAAAATTCCCATCGAGTAACAGGTTACTCGTTGGGAAAAAATTCCCAACGAGTAACACTGTTACACGTTTGGGTGTTACTGGATGGGAATAAACCATACTTTCTCACGGGGCACTTTACAAACATTCAAACAGACACAAAGAACACTCAGACTGAACAATTTATTTATTTATTACATAAAGCCATTGGTACCAGTAATCGCCCATCTTGCCAATCTGTGCTTTGAAAAGGGTTCCTTTCCAGCCCCACTAAAGCAGGCCGTTATCACTCCAATTCACAAGAGCGGGGACAGAGACGATGTCAACAATTATAGGCCAATCTCCGTCTTGCCCGCACTTTCAAAAATACTTGAAAAATTACTTAACAACCGTCTAAAACATTACTTAAACAATTTTCGTATTCTATCACCGACGCAGTTTGGCTTCAGACAAAACCTATCCACTGAAGATGCAGTCTCAGCTTTAAGTACTCTTGTTGTCCAACATCTTGACCGGGGAGATAAATGCCTAACAACATTCATTGCCTTAAAAAAAGCCTTTGACACCGTTTCTGTCCCTGCCCTCGTGAATAATCTGGAAAAAATTGGTATAAGAGGCACTCCACTTTTGCTGTTTAAAAACTATCTGTCGGGTAGGAAGCAACGGGTAAAAATAGGAAATTACGTCAGTAACTACACAGAGGTATCGTATGGCGTGTCCCAGGATAGCGTCCTTGGGCCGACACTATTCCTGGTGTACGTCAACGATCTTTGTAACATGGACATCAGTAACGCAAAGATATTTTCATACGCCGATGACACTGCTGTTGTGTTCTCAGGAAACTCTTGGAATGATGTTAAGGCTAGAACAGAGATGGGGATGTCTAAAATTGCTTACTGGTTAAATGTAAATCTACTTACTTTAAATATATGCAAAACTAATTATATCTGTTTTAGCATTACTGACCGTACTCAGCCAAGTAACCATTTTAGCATAAAAGTTCATGTATGCGTTGACACTGAAAACGAAAATTGTAACTGTGCCACGATTACCAAAGTCAGTCAAACTAAATATTTAGGAGTAGTAATTGACCAGAGATTAACCTGGTATTCCCATCTTGAACAAGTTGGTAATAGAGTGAGAAAGTTAAGTTGGATTTTTAGGACGCTGAGGCATATTGTTCCTAAAAACATAAACACTACCAAAAATAGCCTTCGCAATATATTTAATGAAATATATATCGCTCTAGTTCATTCCGTCATTGTATAGGTACTGTATCCCCATTTGGGGAAGTGCTGCTAAAACCCATTTTATTGGCGTTGAACGAGCACAACGTGCACTTATTAAATTAATGTATTTTAAAAAGATAGCGTACTCTACTGAAAGATTATACCAAATAAGTAATTTACTCTCAGTTAGAAAACTTTATATAGTGCACATTATTCTAAGGACACATAAGACCACAGCATACCATTCTGATAAAACCTCCAAAAGGATAAAGGACATAATCATACCGACTCCTGAGACAAACACGATATTTGCCAGTAATCAATTAAAAAAACGAGCTGCTAAATTATATAATAAAATAAATAAGGAAATTTACATACGTACACAAAAATATTACGAAGCGAAAAAAGCGCTAATTAGCTGGGTTATGACACTTACCTTTAGTGAAATGGAAGCACTGCTACAACACTTAAAATAAAACACATTAGCACACATCACAAACTTCCATCTACAGTCCCCTTTACGCAAACAAACACTTATACATTCTCGTAAACTCACACTCACATACACACACCCTCACATACACTCACACATTCACACTTACACACACACACATACTGCACACACACATACTGCACTAACACATAAAGATTGCATGCATTAATTTATATTTATATCAATAGTAATAAAATTGTAAAAAAATAATTTTTAATCAGTTTTGTATCTACTTACTTTGTTTGCTATGTAATTGTACGGTATGGAAGAGCGGAGCCTCCTAACACAGGCATTAAATGCTTAAGGAGACTCCACAAACTAACTTAAGCATATGTATGGTTAAAACGAAATAAATATTTGAATTTGAATAAATTGCAAATACAGGTATCTAATATGGGGTGTTATGTTAACACTGTACTTAGCTTTGCGGCATGCAATCATTAATATAAAACTAATGTGATTTGTTATATGTATTACATTTTGTCTAGTAAAAAATCTTAAACAGTGTAATAGCATTTTTGTAGCAAGATTTGCTTTAAGTTTTTCTTCACAATTTTTACATTTTGTTCTTCAAGAAGTGACTTAGGCAAGTGATTATAGTTTCTGAGCGCCATACAAAATATACTTTTATCAAAATTTACAAATAACTTATTTTTAAATTATGTCTTCTACTTTCTAATTTTTCAAACATAATTATATAAATTCTTTTTTACAAACTATACAGTTTCCAAAATATACAGGCTGATTAGTAAATGACTGGCCATATTAAAGGAGGGTATTTAGCACTCGATTCTGGACCTGAATATCTAAAAAAATAGGTGGGTACTTAAAATTTGACATTGTTGTCCAATAAAAACTTAGGTAATGTGCGGACACTCTTGCGCATATTATACCAAAGCTAAACAAAACCTCCGCTCCCGCTGCCAGCTACCGCACCCCGCACTCCCGCCCGTCCTTTTCTTATCAAAGCCTAAAATATTAGCCTCGACAGCTGTGTGCGCAGTGTCCACATTTTATGGATATTTCATACAAATTTTCATAAAGGTTTTCTTTGTAGGTTATACAGATTTTATTTTTATTTATTTTTTATACGTTACGTCTGACCATAAATTATCATGTTCTAAGTATGTACAATGTTTAACCAGTCACACTGTATATACATTTGTCGGCTTCGATGGCGTAGTGGTTAGTGTAACCGATTGCCACGCCTGAGGTCGCGGGTTCGATTCCAGCACAAGTCAAACATTTGTGTGCATCAACATTGATGTTTGTCTTGGTCTGGGTGTTTCTATGTATAATATGTACGAATATACAAAAAAAAATTAAAGTATGTTTATCCATTGTCTAGTACCCATAATACAAGCTCTGCTTAGTTAGGGCTAGATGGTGTTGTGTGTATGTGGTAGAATATATATAAAAAATATAGATATGGAGTAAGAATGTTTAGCATAATGAAAAAGGGTCGACAACTATCTGTTGGTTAAATTTTATAGATAGCTTTTACACATTTCTTTTGGGCTATAAATGCGTGCTGTACATCTGCTGGATTACCCAGAAAATGATACCGTAGCATATGATTGGAGCCACGTATCCATGATAGGCGGTCAATAGCGTGGGTTTAAATGCTCTTTTTCCACTATATAAAGAGCATACGAGTACTGGTTTAATTTTGTACATAAACTATCAATATGGCTCTTCCAGTTAAGACCATCATCAATATTTATTCCTAAAAAAAATGTAGTTTGTACTTGTGTAATATTTATGCTTTCGTAATGTACCTATATCTAAGTTATCTAGTTTAATTATTCTATTTTTTTAATTATAATTTTAGTTTCTTGAATGTTTATTTTAAGGTTGTTTATATTTAGCCAGCTAATGCTCCTGTTCAAAGTATTATTAATATCATGTTCTACCGTTAGCTTGTTATTGCCTTTAAATAGAATAGTGCAATCATCCGCAAATAGTATCGATTCATGGCCTATCACTTTGGGGAAGTCATTAATATAGATTATGAATAGTAGTGGTCCCAATACGCTTCGTTGCGGAATACCGAATGTAACGTTTTGCTGGTCGGAATAGTAATTCATAATATTTTTATTAATGGAGCATAACCTAGAGATTCGAACAACTATTTGTGGTTTACACAAATTTTTGTCCTGTGTGGGCATTGAACCCACAACACTCGGCGCGGCGGCAGTAACGAGGCGACCTAATCGCACCGCGATTTTTAAGCATTGACTTACATTTGCGTGTCTCTTAGAGATTATTAAAACATAAAACAATCTGGAAGAAAAATCGGGTAATAAAAAATATCAATAAATGTATACGAAAATATTTAATTCAATATAAATAATAGCAATATTGATTTAAATTAATCTTAACATTTTAGAACTCGCCTTTGTAAAAACAAATGACATCCACATGAAGGCTATTATAAACACATAAAAAAAACCACTGACCGAAAGTAGTTTGCATATGATGTAACCGATAGTGACCCATACGACGAACGCATGGGAGCCGAGCCGTCGTAATGAGAGGCGCGGCGGTAGCTCTTGGCTCACAATATTCTGATGATACGTGAGGTCCTTCACATATGTTTGCATAGTACATGGAGGCTGCAGCACTTCCCGAGCCATGTATCCCCACAAATCATTTCTTTGCCACAGCCTCATAAGCTGACACCCATACTGGAAGAAAATATATATTTTATTTTATTTAGTGCTACTACTAGTATGGTATTATATTATCTGTGGTACTACCATGGAGTACCAATTAGAAGAAAGGGTAAACAGTTCCAAAAATAGATCATAGATGTCACTATAAGTTTCATTAAGACCAATTAAAATGCTTTATTGGAAAGAAATTGACCATAAAATGTTATTATAAATAAACATTGTACATATTTAATTAACGGGCATCAAGGTAAACGCATTTATTTTATGATTTAAAGATATTATTAATTCAGTATTTTTTACATCACACATAGGTAATCGACCTACCATTTTTTTTACATATAGGACGCTAGATGGCTCTTTTATGTGTTTATACAAGTCTACAAAACACATTGTTTTTATTTCATACCCTTATTTTGGTTTACTTCAATATTTGTTACCTACTGATACTAATTAATAAGAAATTACTTATAATATGAAAAATATTATGTATTATAACAAATGTCAATGTATTAAACAAAACGTTTTGTTGTAAGTAGGTACTTATATTAAATTGTTGTACTACATAGCATTATTTTCAAACACCTGGTCGGTTGTCGTAACTTGTATTGTCAAATTTCGTTTGCTTGTGCGGCAGTATGAAGGTCCGTTCACACGGACTGGTTCGGAGAGGAGAGCAAATTTTTATCACGTTTAAAACAGAGTTTTGAATAATTGTAATAAGGTTTATTTTTACATTTCACTTTCTTTGTTATTCATAATGCTAAAACGCGCTTAGTGTAAAATAATAAGAAGAGCCGACCGGCTGCCTCTGATGACCAGCTTGCGCAGCCGAGCGGCTCTGTTTGCGTTCTCTCTCGCTCCGCGACCCGCGTGCGCCATGTCATGCCGACAGCCGTAGTCATGGGTAGTTCATGCAAATCTAAATGTGTTTGTATGAACGTCTCATTCCTAGACGTGAAGCGTCGCGACAATGACGTTATCCTGAGACTATAATTCAATTGTATTAGCATGAAAGTCCGGAATCCGAGTCATTTAGGACACTGCGCGGAACTAGAGGTATACCGCCCTTGTAGAGCACCCGGCTCTGAGCACATCCGCTCTAACAGTGCTCTTCCAGCCGGTCTATGTGAAACGGTTTGGTCGGCTCCGGCCAGTTCCAAGCGTATTAACTCGCGCCAGTCTGTGTGAAAAGAAGAGCGCCGGCCAATGCTCTCCGAGCCGGTCTGTGTGATAGACACGCCGATAGAAATAAAGTTTTAATAAATCATAGCAGCATTTTACTAAAAGTAATTAAATATTACGTAACCTATCATAATAATTATATATGATAGGTTACGTAAAATTAAAGCCTGTTATTTTTTTATACCGCTTTGTTAATTTGATTTATACGCAATTCCTGGTAGTATTTGCCAGAGGCGTCTTTACCGATTGTGCAGGGTGTGCGGTGCACACGGGCGCAGCGGCTAGGGGGCGCCGCGCCGGCCTCGGCACTTTCAATGAACCTGCGCCCGTTTTATGACGCTGGATGGATGTTATAACTCAACCCCACGTAAAAAGAGCTCCGGTTTGCATACATTTTGTATGGCATCCGGAGCTCTTCTTATATGTCTCGAGTTACTGCAAAGCAAGGCGCGCCACGAGCGGCTCTTACAATAGTAATTTTTATTTCAACATGAAATAAATCTTAAAACAGATAATTATACAGTACTAGCTTTTGCACGCGGCTCCGGCCGCAAGGTACCTACATGTATTAGCCTATGTCCTTCCTCAGGTTTTAAACTATATCTGTACCAAATTTCATCTAAATCGGTTGAGTGGTTTAGCCGTGAAAAAGTAACAGACAGATAGACAGACAGAGTTACTTTCGAATTTATAATATTAGTAAGGATGTATGGATAACCCTGTCCGATCCATTAAGGGCTTATTTCTCTCTTAACAAACATGCTAAGAAAAATAATCTATATTATCGTAAAACGCCTACGTAATATTTCTAAGTAGAGTATTGATAAGAATTTTTACCCTTAAATTACCGAAATTTCGCACAGACTGGCAACACTTCACTAAACCGCGGCTTCTTTGATGTATTTATTTTTCTATTAAAATTTGTCTGCTTTTCTGTCAAAGGTTAGCAGTCAAAGGAGCCGCCTCATTGCTCGCTGCGTTTGTACATAGACAATCGCACCCCGTTAGGGATGTAACTCTTCTTCTCCCTAGCCTTTATTATTCCCAAGTCACTTGGTGTCGGCTTTCTAGTCTAACCGAATTTGACTGGATATCAGTTTTTACACGGAGCGTCTGCCTCCTGACCTATGCAACCCGAAGGCTAACGATACCCTAAGGCTAGAACAGTAGAGGGCACTGACTTCCCAATAACGACTGCCATCGATGTTCATGGCAGCCGAGACCGACGGGTTAACGTGGTCTCCGAGGCACGGAGCAGGCGATAATTGTCAATCAATACGCACATAATTTCGAAAGACATATAACTTCCGAAAGCCAGAGGTACGAGACGTGGCCGCGCGTGGGTTCGAACCCAAGACCCTCTGCATTGCAGTCTGATGGTCTCCCTACTAAGCTATCGCCGCTTATACGCGTTAGGGTTGTAACTATCGATCAAATAAAAATATCGAAGTAAGAAATTTTAAGGATGCAAGTTAATTTATTTGTAAAATACAAGAAAGACTCTTGTGTGCAAAACTTTACTTTATGTAATTATACGTTTTCTTTAAACTAAATAAATAAAAATAATACATACATAGAATCACGGCACTATCCCCGAAGAGTTGGGTATAGGTGTACCTATAATTACACCACGTTTTACCAGCTAAGTTTTTACTTGCGTTTACCGTACACATTTAACGACGCCGTAACCATGTTGTTGCTGAGAAATACGTAACAAACAAACTCAACTGACATTTTGCACGACCCCTTTAATCCAACCTGAGACCTCTATCGTACTCGCCAATTTATTCAATTATATTTTATCACTAACAGGTGAGTGTCGTGTCACTACCAAAGGCACATGCCGGCACCTGTTTTGATTCGTTTGAAAGCACGGCGACAATCATTGCTAATTCGGCTGTTGATAATAAAAAATAAGATTCAAATTGGCATGGATGAAGGCGGCATTTCTCGAAGGCATGTGTACGTACGCGTGTCGCACTTTAATTTCTACCGCTCCGCTACACCGTGATTTTGCGAAGTAGGCCTTGACGCTGGCTTAAGTATTATATTTGAGTAAACATGTAAGTATGAAGTAAATCGGCTTTTCTTTTGATTCAAATGATATAAAAAGTAAGATTTGATTTGTTATTTAGCTGCCACAACTATTGCGACTTTCACCAGGGTCGGAGCTCATCAAAAACTACCTAGATAGCGAAGTTTTAAGTCTGAATATAACATTACAGCGAGCGAGTGATATCCAGACTATCTGACCCTAACCCGAAAAATACTTTAATGTTATTAATAGAACACCTTACAGTACGACATAAAAATACTTGCAATTATGCAGTTGATACTCATAAGTACAAGTAATTATAACGACCAAATGGACTAAATAATACCTGGATTTTGAGTCAAAGCATTACGAATAAATATTGGTTAAAATATAATAATGACTAAGACATAAGCATCTACATTGATCGACAACAGCTAACCACAGTTCGTTCGCTAGTTACAGAATTGTGAGACTGATGATTTACTACTTACAATTTCATTCAGTCTTGTAGCTATTTGGTGTAGCATCCTCACTAGAATTGTACTCTCATAAGATGTTATAGGCATTAAATCTGGATCACCCATGTAGTGTACAGTTGTAGGTTTACTGCGCAGCTGGAAACATTAATCGAAACATAATTAATGGCAATAAAAAAACTAAATCTCGATATATAAGTACTGATGCTATCCATTTATTATTTACCTTGTTAGTGATGGAAAGAGGAAAACTGGTAGAATTGATGAACGACGAATGTTCCAATGAATTATCATCAACAGTGGGTTCTGAAGTATGTAACATATTTTCGTTGAACTGAAAGAAAAAGTTATCAATAGGCAGTACTAAAGTATCAAACCTGGTTAAGCACGTACTATTTTACATTTTCATAGTGAATATTCGCAGTCGAAGCTATAGTTATCTTAGCAAGTATATTTATACCTAATAGGCAACTCGTAAAATAGCTTTACTTACCCCAAATATGTTTGAAAAGTGATGAATGCTAGCGTTTAAAAAGTTTGGCACTTTCTTAGACTCTTCTAATAGCATTACGTCTTCATCTGGATTGCCCACCAACAAGAAGTTCTTTATTGTCGCCCACATTCCTAAGACATTATAATTATTAAAATTACTAAAATACTTATTTTATACACCGATTTCATACAATAAATCCAAATGTAGTTCCTTGTAAATGACACAAATAAAACTGTTATCGAAGACTTAACAACGTCATCATCATGATATCTCAGATTTTGGTTGATAGAGAAAAAATGTCCTTAAACCTCATAAAGTGGATTGTCAATAAACAATATATTCGTGCGCTCAGTTTTAATTTGGGCGCAAATTTTCTCCTGCTAACATATACAGGAGCTGAATACGTATTTTGAATATTTTGTATATCAATTCAATACACTATATAATTAGTGAGATCATACTTCATATAGGATACCCGGGCAAAGCTGCCACAGAAATCAGTATTATAATAATTTGAAAATAACATCTGTGAGCATAAGTAGATTAACAATATTATGCTAGCAGCCTACCATGCATTGCATTATAGCTTTTGACATCCCTCAACATATATGATCAGGTAATTATTGTTTCTCTAGGGTTTCAAAATCCTCATTATATTTTCTCTTGCAGCGAAATCTATAAACTAATTAAAATTTATGTAATGTGGGATAGAAAGGCTCACGATCAGCCATGACGAGTTACTCACTACACTCAAGCCATACAATAATCCATCAGTGCTAACTCACCTTGATTACGCAGATGTATTTGTTGCCTAAATTCTTGTATATTATTTTCAGATGATAGTTTTGCTGATATTATTCTCTTCACTAATTCTGAAGCAAATTGTCTGGTATTGTCTCCCCAAACCGGTTCATATTCATAATTAGCTGACAGATTCAACTCAGATATGGCTTGCTTTGCTATTGTAACCCACTTGTGTAATGGTACACCATTGTATGTGTAACTGTAAAATAGTTTTTAGATTGTATGTTAAAATAATTATGTTTAAATATTATTGTTTTTACAATCATGTATTTAGGGTACCTTTGTTCCAACCCAGAATTGTTATAACTGACATCAAGACTAGTGTTTAATCCTGCACCACTGTCTGTAATTCCTTGTTCTAGGTTTCGTAAAATAGGAATGAGGTGTTGTTGGGAAAATACCTGCACAATTGAAAGATATTATAAAACATTTAAAAAATGTGATGCTAATTCTATTTAATAATATCAACCCTGTATTAAACTGTCTCACTGTTGGGCCATAGTCCACCACACTGGCCCAGTGCAGGTTGGCAGACTTCTCCCATTAAGGATATTGCTGCTCCTTCTAATTCTATTTATATAGTAGAATTTATTAAGTATAATAATAAATATACCTTTCCTAGTCTGAACAACATAATGGCATTTTTGTAAGCTGTTAAATCCAGTCTCAAAAACCTAGGCAGTACAAGTTGAAAGATGCAGGTGTATGATGGAAAATTTTCTGCTATGAATTGAGTAAAACTAGCATCCAGAGTATTAGAACTTGTTTCTTCTCGGTTCTTATTGACAACAGGAAACCTGAAAGTAAAAATTAAATATTTTAGATCTACATGGAAATCTATTTTATTAAATATTTTTTATATAATAGGCACAGTAACAGACAACAGTTTAAGTATTACACATCATTCAATTAAACATTAAATAATTTGCAACCTGAAGTCCAATTAAGACTACACATCATTTACCTGATATTTCAACCTTTAGTGAGCTAACATAAGCAACGGCAAAATTACTTAATATAAAAAGAAAGAAGAAATAGAGCTCATTATTTCATACCTGTCTTGAGAAATTGTGTTGTTAACGTATCTCCAAGGCTGTATAAAGCTCAACCATAATTCCATCACAAGTCTGAAGGAAGCATCTAGTGGCCATGTGGTTACCAAATGTTTAATATAATGATATGCTCTGACGCACATCATTTGTCGTGCATACTTTCTAAGTGCCGACGATCGAACTGCAGGATCAGACATATGCTTGGCAGAAAACGAGTGTAGATGTTTGACTAGCACTCGCACTGTTCTTACGCGCTCTGGACTTGAGCATAAGACTTGATAGTTTCTCTGATACAGCTAAAAATAAAGCACATTAATTATTTAACATAGAGACTATATAGCTAGATTAGCAATTGTCGAACAGTAGTAAAGCCATTATTTACAACAGATATACATCAGTATTGATGTATATCTAAGTACAATTTCTGTTGGTACAAAGCTTTTTATATCAATCAGATTTTATTAGGAGTACCTGGCTAGTGTGCAAATAATAAAACAAAGTTAAATGTACAAGATAATTTAGACAGGATTAAAATAAGCAGAACATAATACAGTGTAACTTTAATATAACTATTTCCTCGAAATCCCCTAGAACTGCCTGTAAGAGCTAATGCAAAATATACCTTTACATTACGAATACATTTATCCAAAAACCTCTTTATAACAAATTTCCAATCATTGCAAAATATTTAAAGAAAGTATTATTTACCTCTAACGAATTTTGTCGACTTATAACCTTTACATAACATATCCTATCTCTCTCTCAATTCCATAATAATTCATGGCTCGACAGGTTCACACACACACAAGTTGTTTCATTTATTAGTTGAAACGAAATCGTTCGTTTTAACAGGGTAAGCAGATGAGTCTACATAATGTTGAGGTTAATAAACAAGTTTTCTTACCTTGTTAAAACGAATCGTAGTCCAACCTAACCTCTATATAACAAACCTCATTGTAGCGAATTACTTGGTATAACGAATATTTTCTGATTCCCTTCAGTTTCATAATATCAAGGTTACACTGTATAATGCATTTCTTTACCTCAACATTTCTTGGACTGAATTGTTCGACACTCATCCATATATCAATGAATACTTGTAGCACTGTTTCTGATCGCCACACTTCATTTCTGGATTGATTCTGTGTTGTATGCTGATTACTCATACTAGTACCAGACAGATCAGGTATTAACAGCAATGAAGGAGAATATAATGGCCTGAAATAAAAAAGTTTATTAACTAACAAAAAATAATCTAATTTGCACCATAATTATGCATGCTGTTACATATTTAATTAAATTTTTAGAATGATTAAGTTTTATAATAATGTTGATATAGTGAATATCCCATCAGATGAATAATAAATTATCAGGTAACAGTTGCAGTTTCCTTAGCACAAGCAAGTAACAGTTGTTACAGATATAATATAATATTATGGTCTGTAATTATCTTTTATCTATCAAATGCGTAAAAACACAAGGAGTCGAACACGATCAGTGCACATGCCATCACCCTTTTAAAAAGTCACACCAATAAAGCTCTCTTTCGGTATGTGTGGAGTATTGAGCTTTATATTTATATTTTTGTGCAATAAACACTAAAAAGATTTAAAAATACAGCATAATATAGTAAAAAACAATGTGTATAGAGTACAGTACCTATTAGCTGTCTGTAATGGTGCGGCCATGGGCACTTTGCCCGTGTAGTTTGGTATTGGTGGCAGTACAGTCACATTAGGGTCTGTAGGTAGGAAGTGCATAAGATAGTCACATGCAAGAGCAAAGTACACACTATTCCAATTCTCCCAGGTGCTCTTGTTCTGACTATTATTTACCAAATGAAGTGCAAAATTCAAGATATAGTAGTCAAATGGATCTGTTTAAGTGTTATGTAAGGAAATGGAAGAAAGTTGCTTGCTGTAAAGTTTACAAACACATTTTTATTAAAAGGTTTCATTATAGTAACATATAGATACATACAAGTTTTAAAACTAAAATAAAAAATAAGCAATGAAATTAAAATGTTGGTCTGTTTGGCCTATTATATGCTTAACTATGATCTTTTTTTGTATATAAAAGGATACTGAGAGCTAGAGCCACAACATTTAATGTTTGTGGGTCTGTTGTTAACATGTCTGCATAAAACTGTGGACATCTCCCTCTTTCCAGTGTTACTTGCAAGTCCAACTGTAAATATTGTATTAAAAAATGCATCAGTTTATATAAAATCATGTTAGGTGCAAGACCTTTGCAGCTAAGAATTCTGAATTCTAAATTGGGTCAATTAATGAGTCAAGTGTCGAGCGGACATACATTTGTTTGTTTGTGTATTGTTTGCACAATGAATTTTAATCATTTTTTCCGTATTTCCCCTAGACGTTCAAGAAGTCAATTTATAATAAAATAATTACACATTTTAATAATGTTAGATGTAATTCAGTTATGCTAGCTAGCTATGTTTCAGCTTTGACACCCTTAATAAAGAAAACATCTTATTGACAGTACAGCAAGCATTTCTATTTAAATTTAATTAAGTTACAGTCTTTATCTGTTGTGAGCCTGTAAGGACAGTAATAAATACAAATGTACTCACAGGCAATGCATTCAATGGTAAGTTATATTTGAGCTGTGGGTCAGATAGAAGTTTATAACACAGCCGAAACATTGGACCAAGAGGTTCAAAGAAACTAATTAAACCATCAAAATCATATCTGTTAACATCACAAGTAACAGTTCGTAGACCCCAACCATTGTTGAAAGTAGGCGCGAAAATATTGCTAATAAGTTGTGGAAAGAGTGCCTGAAGATCTTTGTTTGGGCTTGATTGATCTATGATTCTGTTCAGTTCTAGCAGTTTCTCTTGCAGTGGTAAGTTTAGACTTGTATAAAACTGACTCTGTAACAAATAAAAGCAAGAATAACACACAAGTCTTGAAACAAAGTAACATATTACAATTACAGGTTATTTCTACTCACCATGATATCGTGGGCCATTTTAACAAAATGATTAACTTATATTCATAAAATTAAAAAGATACTTTAATAATCTTTTACTGAAGTCAGAAAGGCAATTTTTATAGAATTAGTTCTTCAAATAGTCAAATAGTGAGCTGTTATTGAACGGGCACGAACACACACACTACTGACTTAATGATCAAGCAAAAGTCGACATTCAATTTAGTAGTAACGTTAGTTTAACTTTTAGGGATTAGAAACAGCTGTAACGGATCTAACAACAGTTTTGGCTGAATTTGGCGTATAATTTACCGATAATATATTATACTAGTCTATGCTTTTAATGATAATGAGCCGGTGTCAATTATCAATATAATGACAACTGTCAAGTCGTCAAGTCCATAGATTAGTATACCCCAGAGTATAACTATACTACACCCTCGGACCAAACCGACCAATTTTATCACACAGTACTACTTGGTCCGAGAGTATACCTGTTATTTTGTCTGACAACTCACAAAGTTTTCCTTTTGCATTTTTTATTATTTTGATTAAACTGCAATAAATAAAGACCAAATTAAGCAGAAAGGTTTCAAAAATGAGTAAAGTAAATCGGAGTGGCACGCGGAAAGTGATTTTTAAAGTTTTCTAGCAATATTTCGCGGAGTACGAATTTGGTGGGATTTGGATGATGTTTATGGGCGAACAGCATCTATGACGGGTATGTAATCGTGTTATCGTGCTATTGTTTGTTTTTAATCTACCTGAAGTAACAAAGGACATTGTTCAGCTGCCATATATTATTAGCCTAAGAACCAACAGCCACAAAAAAATTATAAATATGTGGTTAAGGATAACCACAACCACATTCAATTAAAAGTGAATATAAGTCACGGATGGGTCATTTTCACAAAAAGTATACATTCGTGTTTTGGGTGTGTCCCACAACTTTGATTAAATTTTAAAAGAGTAATTACTACGTTTAAGAAAATAAATATCAAAAATTAAGATCTATGGTGTATTTCTAATAATATTCTTTAATATTGGTACTTAAAAGATAGTTATAGTACCTTAATTTAAAATAATATTGGTAGAAAAGGTATCGATTTATCGCTGTCCTACTACCACTTTCAAATTTCAATAAAATAACGTAATCTTTACGTATCGTGTTGATTTCTATATACTAATGTATATCGTTTTTCAGAAAGAATAGTTATGTACAATTTGTTTCACAATTACTTAAACTCTGTAAAGTTGAATAAAATATTTAAAAATGTTTTCTTTGTGGGGACATATTAGTAAAAGTGGTAAATTCCATTCCGAAACCAGAATTTTTACTAGATGGTTGCAATAAAAATAAACTTCTAAACATTTTTATTCAATCGGCAACATTTTTAATGCTGTCAATAGAGGTTTGCACCGGAGCGAGATTTTAACAACCGATTGAATTCACCAGTGATTGGGCAATCTCCGATGAAAAACCGGAGGTCACCGGAGAATGAAGAAATTTTGTTTCTTTTTTTTAATTTATACTTTACAAATGAAGAAATAAGAAAAATCAATTGATATATTTTATATAATCATTATTCAAAAAAAAAAAAAAACGTTTTATAAAGATAACAAACGCTGATTTTGATTTAAGAAACACAACATGTCAACAGCGTCACAGCGTAACTTGTTTCTTCTATCATTTAGTATATTTTGTCCTGTCGTCGAAAATACTCTCTCTGACCTTACAGAAGTAGCAGGCACAGCTAGGCTATTTCGTCTAAAGGCTTTAAATGTTTATTCAATTTCCGAAATTGCACAACTTCATCCCAATTGTGGCTTTTTTCAGGATACTGTATTTCCGTATACATTTTGAATAAATTCATTGCCGTAGCGGATGTCATTTTTGCATTACTGGTGTTTCTTTTTAGAAATCCAAGCAAATCCGGGCGACCAGTTTCTCTTGTACTATTTCCACTTGACATGGCTATTTCTTCTGCGCTTTGAGATATGTTTCGGATCCTAAAAATATTATTTATTTCTGCCTTTACAGCATCTTTAGCAGCCAATTTATTTTGCAATTTTCTAAAGCTGTTTCTAAAAACGGGATGCAGTATAGTAGACATTCGACAAACAGTTCGAGATTTTATTTTTAACATT
The DNA here is from genome assembly GCA_963564715.1 of Catocala sponsa. Lineage (NCBI taxonomy): Eukaryota > Metazoa > Arthropoda > Insecta > Lepidoptera > Erebidae > Catocala > Catocala sponsa. The sequence continues at coordinate 16,073,258 of OY751335.1, read as the reverse complement.
TCTAAATAAAAATAACACATCCAAAATATAAACCATTAGGCTAAAAAAAATATATTAAAATTACTATCATTTTCGGACGACTTAAACGCTCTATTTTGGCGCGCTTATTCTATGACGTCAGATTACACACGTTCGATATCAACAACGAAGTGATTGGTTCACAAAGATACTAGAAGTTAAAAAAGTGAGTGATAAAATCAACTTGTGGCGTATGTATATACGCACAATCAACATAAGTTTATTCGGAACGTCTAGCCGCGCCAAAACCAAGCGACGCGCGAAGGCGATCGAACGGAGCATCATACGTCTAAACGCGACGAAGCCAACTGACGAACTAAGCCATAGATTAGTATACCTGTTGAACTAAGCGACGCGCGAAGAGGCCATCTGTTTTTATAGTGCCAGTATTTATGCGATCAGACACACGCCCAAGAACTCCTCGTATTTTGTTTACTTTTCGCTGATTGGTGTAAACGATTTTTGTAGACATTAGTACTAGCGTTACTTGTATGTACAATATACGGGATATAAGAAGGAGCAAAAAGTGAAAATATATTCTCAGTTGAATCAGTCTACGCGTTTCATTATAATCCTAACGGTTACCAGCTACGGACCTGGCTTATGCCCGCCGGCTGGTAATGCGTTAAATTGGTGACCCCTGCTAAGCTCTCATCGTTCTAGTGCTGTTGTAATATCGGTTCACTGAACCATCACCCAACATCTGTTGATTTTCGACCAAATCTAGAACGTACGAATACGCTACCTCATCGTCATGGCACAAGAAAAAGCTGAAGAATTCACCGACAAGCAAGTAACGACCTCTCCCCACGGTGATGTCGCTACAATCTCACTGCCTGCACGTCTACCACCATTCTGGCGTCAAAACCCACGACTGTGGTTCGCACAATTTGAAGCCGCCATCGGCATCGCCGCCAGCAAGATGGGAGAAGAACAGAAATTCAACCTCGTCGTCCCGTTGCTAGGCTGTAGCGACCTCGAACAAATCGGCGACATCATATTAAACCCGCCATCGACCAATAAGTATATTACGCTAAAGAACAGACTGATATCGACGTACCAAGAATCAGACCATCGTCAGCTACATAAATTACTTAGCGGTCTATAGAACTCGGCGACATGAAACCTAGCCAGTTACTACGTAAGATGCGCGGTTTGAGCGGTAAATTACTAACCGACAAAGCTCTAAAAGTTATGTGGCTCAACCAATTGCCCACACAAGTCCGCGCCGTACTCTCCGTAAACACCGAATCGTCGCTGGAATGTTTAGCCGTGATGGCCGACAAAATGGTTGAACATTTCGAACCCGCAACAGTCGCCGCAGTCCACACTACAACCTCTAAACTGGCGCACACATCAAGCCCGTCGTGTCTACGTTGCACAACTCCCCCATCTACAGATCGACCTATTATACAAACAAATAGAAAACTGTACTGTGCCCTCCGATATCGCGTTAGTCTCATGGTAAGATAACGACTAGCGACTGTCCCGAAGGGATTTATTATTATTATTATTGTCAAGAATATAATGACAACACAGGTTTACAAATGACCAGGGTTGCCAATTTGTGGGGAATTCCCCAAACTGCCGGGAATTTCAAGTTGGTTGGGGATTTATTGGGGATTGGCATTATGCGGGGAAAATGCGGGGATTTTGAAATCTTCGTGTTTTTTATTATTACATACTGTTAGCGCCCTCTATTGATAAGAAGCCGACAACACGTGGCACCCTCTAGCGTCGTAAAGAAAATCGCGAGACCTAGTGCCGGGTAGACGGAGGCTCGACGGAAGGTGAGGGAACGAGATAACAACATACATTTGATCCTGTGAATGAGCGAGAGCAAGAAAATCTCCAGAATATACGATCCACGCGTCGAAGTAATTGAGATCTCGATCGATGTCAGACAAAAACGGGTGGTAGTCGGTTGACCATCGCTCCTTGCAACTTGGGAAAAACCTATGTAGATTCTATTCTAAGTAATTAAATAAATTCGTAATATTTGTTCACTAAATAAAGTCGTTCATTGAAGAGCTTCTTTGACCCGCACATAACCCACAAGACATACAAAATACATACTATAAATTGTAATAAATATAAAAAATTCATAAAGAAAGAATATTTTGGCAGCACCTAGTAGCTATTGTGGATATTAAAAACGGTTAATAATGTTTGCAAACATAAAAATTATGACGTCCTTGTTGCTCAAGCTGCCATTTCCAAATGCATGTGTCGAACGTAAAGGAGGTGTGCAAATTACGGCCTTAATGGACAAGAATATAATTTATTGTAAAAATGTCTCATAATATTTTATTTGTCGTCTTCGTTTTCTTTTAACCGAACCTAGCGGGAAAAAGGATTTAATTATTTTTACATTTTATTGATTCAGTAAACCATTGTGGCTTGGGACAACATTGCCAGTGTTGAACAAAAGGTATTTTTTATAAGAAGTGAAATTATTACGAAACATTATTATTTATATTAAGTAATAATATTACTTGTGTTAGTAAAAACTCCACATATTATGCGGATTAAACAGGGATGTAATAGTATCAATTTATGAATGTTGTGATTTATTTTACTAATCAATAGATTGACCAATTTAATGTAATGGCATTATTCAATATGTGGTAGTGGCAACACTTTTCGTTGGACACTCGATCTTCAGTGTCATTTATCATTCGTGATGTGACAATGTTATGAGAGAGCTATAAAGTACAAATGCCTGGATTTTAAGAGGCAAAATACAATCCAAGCATGTAAGCCGTAAAGTATACTATGTGTACACTTTGATTGATACCAGCATTACTGTAACTGTATAGTAGGCAGAAGAACAGTAGGCTGCTGTGCACATATAATAGTATAATGTCCATCATATGGTATTTATGTTGGGCAAGGTTTCAAAATAATGTAGCACCTCCTGCACCACACCATGTACCAGTATGTTTAGTCATAATGAAGGTAATGTAGTGGTTGGAGACTAATAAACTAATACCAAAATATACTATTGTTTACTTGAGCTTTTGTTTCTTGGACTATTAATTAAGCTTTAACAATAAATAAATAGTAACTATAGTTATTTGATGGGCGCTTGCTTTGCATAGCGAGCACTGGCTACCTGAGTTCAGTTAAGTAACTAGTTTTACCCTAGTAAGCTCTGTAAACCAGCTATATAAACTTATTCTAAGTTTTTAGACAGAAACAAGTATAATTAATACCGTCATTTTGAAAAAAATTGCTTTGTGCCAAAGTATCACTGGAGTAATTCTGTTCATTTTGGATGCCTTATATAGCTGAAACCCAACTAGATAGCATGTTGAAATTACACAAGGTTATAGAATACTAATAGTTCTTCGTAAAACATAAAGTTTTATTTTTGTCCATGCGAGGCCGAAGTTGTATGGGTTTGTTGCATATCTCCTTTAGAATGCTTAAAAATTAAAATACAGAAATCCGTAATCGCCTAAATACAGATACTGTAATATCTTTAATGGCAGCAAGAGACGGGAATAAAAAATTTGGCGGCAGTGTCAAGTTTAACATTTTGAGCAAAATGGTTGCAACAAATATGATTATATGGAAAAAGTGTAACGGTACAAAACGTAAAAATTATAATAAAAAATAGTTAAAACGTTTTTCATAGTTTAAAATGATATTGAGGGGAATTTGTGGGAAATCAGCAGATTTTTGTCCCCAAAGGAGGTATGCGAATTACGGCCTTAGTGGACAAGAATATAATTTACTGTAAAAATGTCTCATAATATTTTATTTGTCGCCATCGTTTTCTTTTAACCGAACCTAGCGGGAAAAAGGATTTAATTTTTATACATTTTATTGATTCAGTAAACCATTGTGGCTTGGGACAACATTTCCAGTGTTGAACAAAAGGTATTTTTTATAAGAAGTGAAATTATTACTAAACATTATTATTTATATTAAATTAAGTTTTTACTAACACAAGTAATAATATTACTTGTCGTAGTAAAACTCCACATATTTTGTGGATTAAACACGGATGTAATAGTATCAATTTATGAATGTTGTGATTTATTTTACTAATCAATAGATTGATCAATTCAATGTAATGGCATTATGCAATATGAGGTAGTGGCAACACTTTTCTTAGGACACTCGATCTTCGTTGTCATTTATCATTCGTGATGTGACAATGTTATGAGAGAGCTATAAAGTACAAATGCCTGGATTTTAAGAGGCAAAATACAATCCAGACATTTAAGCCGTAAAGTATACTATGTGTACACTTTGATTGATACCAGCATTACTGTAACTGTATAGTAGGCAGAAGAACAGTAGGCTGCTGTGCACATATAATAGTATAATGTCCATTATATGGTATTTATGTTGGGCAAGGTTTCAAAATAATGTAGCACCTCCTGCACCACACCATGTACCAGTATGTTTAGTCATAATGAAGGTAATGTAGTGGTTGGAGACTAATAAACTAATACCAAAATATACTATTGTTTACTTTAGCTTTTGTTTCTTGGACTATTAATTAAGCTTTAACAATAAATGAATAGTAACTATAGTTATTTGATGGGCGCTTGCTTTGCAGAGTGAGCACTGGCTACCTGAGTTCAGTTAAGTAACTAGTTTTACCCTAGTGAGCACTGTAAACCAGCTATATAAACTTATTCTAGGTTTTTAGATAGAAAGAAGTATCATTAAAACATTCATTTTGAAAAAATTGCCTTGTGCCAAAGTATCACTGGAGCAATTCTGTTCATTTTGGATGCCTTATATATCTGAAACCCAACTAGATAGCATGTTGAAATTACACAAGGTTATAGAATACTAATAGTTCTTCGTAAAACATACAGTTTTATTTTTGTCCATGCGAGGCCGAAGTTGTATGGGTTTGTTGCATATCTCCTTTGGGGATTTTTATTTGGATTTTTGGGGAATTACGTATATTGGCATTGACAACCCTGCAAATGACAATTGACTTGACTTTGACAGCTATTCACTCATATTCACTCCTGACGGCTGACTGATTTAATTTGACTCATTGACTGTATTACTTTACTCCTTGAATCACAGAGTACTTTTTTATACTTTGAATTTGACGTTCTCAACTTCTCACGTGTATGTGGTGTGTTTCAGAATATACTGTGTATCCTTTAATTATTTCTTGCCTAAATATTGTATTTTAATGCCTTTATTTATTGTTTGAACCATACCAATAATTGTTTGCTATAAACGGACATAATGTTCAAGTGCAAGTTTATTCGGTTTTAGTTATATTTCGTTAAATTTATTTAAGCATAATATGTCGTACGAATGGTTTAATTCTATAGGACGACCACAATTTGTGGTTGCTCCTATGGTAGATGCCAGTGAGCTTGCGTGGAGACTACTTTGCCGCAGACACGGTGCAACTCTATGTTATACACCAATGTTTCATAGTAATGTATTCACTAAGGATCCTAAGTACAGAAAAGATAACATGGTAACTTGTAAAGAGGATCGTCCGCTGATTGTCCAGGTTTGTATACTGCTGATTAACAACTGTATGCTTGTAAGATGCCTGCTCAGATATTGTGGGTTCGATTTCCACTCAAGACATAAATTTGTGTGATCCACAAACAGTTGTTTAAAGGTCTGGATATGCTTTTTTTCCATTGTTTATATAAATCTTTATCACAGGATTTACTCCTTGTAAGACAGTTGTTTTTGTTTTTAAATTTATCACTTTCTTAATAAATCAGTAACTTAACTCGAAATTTAGGCAGTTTGAACTCTAAATGGATGACTATTAATTATAATACTATATTTGTATTATGTAATTGCAACAGAGTTTAAATTTGTTTAATCCCAAAGAGGTCTCTGTTTAATTAAGCGTGTGATCAGTATAAGTGTGTAACTAAATGTAAACATTTTATTTATTTTATAGTTCTGTGGCAATAATCCTGAAACCATGGCAGCAGCTGCAAAATTAGTAGAGGATCATTGTGATGCCATTGATGTCAACCTTGGATGTCCGCAATCTATTGCCAAGAGAGGGAGATATGGTTCATTTCTGCAGGATGAATGGGAGTTATTGAGGAAAATTGGTCAGTGAGCATTGAAAATATTTTCTTGGTTAATGAATTGCAACACTAAGTAATATTGTCAATGATATTTTAACATTTTAGAATTCTGTACTTAAGTGATATTATATAAATATTTGAATTTTTCAGTCGGTGCCATGTCTGAGGCAGTTAAAGTGCCAATAACTTGTAAAGTAAGGATTTTTGACGACATTAATAAATCTGTAGAATATGCATTGATGTTACAAGATGCTGGATGTAAACTAATCACAGTCCATGGAAGGACTAGAGAACAAAAAGGACCATTAACTGGCATTGCAAGTTGGAAACATATTAAAGCTGTTAGGTGTGTTCTTAGTACTAATGTCTCTGTTCATCTTAACTAATATTATAAAAGCTAAAATGAGTTTGTTTGTTTGTTACTTACCTTTTCATGCCTAAACCACTGAACCAATCATCCTAAAATTTTGCATATATGTTGACAGGTGTACAGAAACGGACATACGCTACCTTTCATCCCGAAAAAAATTACTGTTCCCGAGAAAAACAATAATATCGTTCTTATGATAATAGATGGCGCCATGTGTCTTTCGAATCATGATTGAATTATATTATTACAAACAGTACAACCCGAATTGATTGTCAAATTCTAAATTAAAGCGAGCGAAGCCGCGGGCAAAAGCTAGTCTTTATATATATATAAATGTTCTGTGCATGTTTGTAATTAAACTCTTAAATGGCTGCATCGATTTTGATGAAATTTTTTGTGTGTGTTTAAGTGGATTTGAGAATGGTTTAGATTTGGTTTCTTTATTTTTTTTTGCGTGTACATGTTAATGTCAGTCGGGACAGCTAGTATTTTATATATACAAACGCTAATATACTAATCTGTCAATTGTGTGTTCACAAAGTGTGTTTCCTATTGGTATTTATGTATTGTAAAATATATATTTTATTAGTGGTATTCATTTTTGAATTTCTGTATATTAATTTTAGGGCTTGTCCCACCACCTCCAAATAGCATTTATCTATAAGACTAGCTTTTGCCCGCGGCTTCGCTCGCGTTAATTTAAAATTTGACAATCAATTCGGGTTGTACTCTGCTTGTAATAATATAATTCAATCATGATTCGAAAGACACGTGGCGCCGTCTATTATCATAAGAACGTTATTATTGTTTTCCTCGTGAACAGTATTTGGCATGTTTCTTCAGACTATACCACGGGGAGTGCTCTTAAGAATTACTCCACCTTATCCCGCCCTCCCCTTTCCTATCCAGAACAACGCGTGCTGGGCTCAGATGCCATCCGTACACGGTAGAGTCGATTAGAGCGCGTACCAACAAGTTTAGGTCCTCATACCTCTGCCGAACGACCAAGGCATGGAATTCTCTGCCAAGGCACGTGTTTCCTTCTTCCTTCAATCCTTGGTCCTTTAAGTGGGGCGTGAAAAAGCACCTTCTCAGGCCGTCAAAGTAGAGACCTCAACATCGCCTCGGCTACTATGAGGGTGGTGTGGAGGCCACTGCTCTTAGACCACACGACTGCTTACCATCAGGTGGAGTGTGGTCATTTTGACGAGCACAATAAAAAATTAAAAAATAAAATTTAAAAAAATCAAATATAAGTGCTTTGTGGTTGAATATATGAAAAAATTTGATTTCTATAGATATATTCATATCATAAACTTATGTTAAATGGTGCAGGCACTCAGTATACTCAGTGAAATAAATTAAACTTTCCGTAGCATAATAAAGGCATGTTAAGTTTGCTAATTGATACTTGTCTAGCATACTAAACAAGATAACATTATTTGCTCTAAAAAAAAGTTTTTATCACAATTTTATTAATTGTTTCAGGGAAGCAGTTTCCATACCTATGTTTGCAAATGGAAATATTCAATGTGTTGAAGATGTATATAGATGTTTAGACTACACCAAAGTAGATGGAATAATGAGTGCAGAAGGCACCCTCACAAATCCAGCCTTATTTGCAGGCATTAATCCAGTCTCATGGGAGATGGCAGACGAATATCTTGACTTGGTTGAAAAATATCCTTGTCCAACTTCATATGTCAGAGGACATTTATTTAAAATATTCCATAAAATGTAAATAATTTAAGATAAGCTATATTTTTTATGTTTTTATCATATAGAAACTATGAAATTTTATTAATTTAAAATATTTTATTGATGCTATAGATTTTCAATTGAAGAAAATAATGAAGATAGACAACTACTAGCTACAGCTCAAAACTTGGAGGATTTCCGAAAAGTGTGCATAAGTGTAAAAGACAAATACTTACCCTATCATGAAGGCAAAACAATGCTTGAAAATGACGAAAATATTTCTAGAATTGGTTTAAATTTGATATTACCTCCATGGATATGCCAACCATATGTTAGAATGACACCGGAGGAACACACTCAAAAAATGGAGAAATTGCAAAATAATGAGGTAAATCTTTTAAGAATTTTTGCTGTAAATGGTAACTTGAGAAAATGTGAATTGATTTGTTAACTATTTATAGGATAATGTTTCTGAAGATGTCAAGAGAAAATTCGAGGATGATGATGGCAATTTCATATCACGAAAGAAGATGAAGAAAATGCGAAGAATGGCAAGAAGACCGGATAAACAGGACATGCAACATGGCAGGAGTGGTGAAATATGTTTTAGAGATGGGTGTCCTAATCCTCTTGTTAGTATAGCTTAATTACTTTAATTGTTATTATCTTGTCAAATCAAATCTGTATCAAACAACTCTATAAGCATAATAGTATTACAAATACCTACATAGTTGTTTCTAAATATGTCAACTTGGGTACTAGGAAGTAGGAATAGTTCCCGTAGCTCGGGTTGCTGCTCTATACCCGTAAACGACGAACACAAATAAAACTTAAATCCTGAATTTTTGTCCCATATTATTGTGGGCATTGAAACAACAGAATTCGGCACACTGGTAGTAGGAAAGACTGCTTAAACCAATGCGTCATCCATGTAGCCAATTTGTTAGCTGTAAACTCATAACATTTACAATAAAGTAACATAGGTATTTTTTTTGTTTCAGGGTGGAAAATGTGTATACAAACTTTGTAAAAAGTGTTGCAGAAATAAATGTTTTGATGAAAATCTAGACTGTACAGGTCACAGAATACTTGTACATACTAGACGTGAAATGGCAAAGAAATATTCAAAACAGGTTGATAGTAACACAGAACTTATTATTACAAGTTGATTGATGTCTAATATCTAGTTAATGCTAATATTTGTATATTTTTATATGATTCCTAAAGTAATATCTTAATGTTTCGTACCCGATTTAATAGTTATAATTCTTGTACAAAATAATGATATTTTATACTGCTAGTCTACTATACAAATTTTATAGGTACCCATATTATCACCATACCCAGAGGCGGCTTTACCTATGGTGCAGGATGTGCAGTGCACAAGGGCGCAGCGGTGTTAGGGGGCGCCGGCCTCGGCACTTTCAATGAACCTGTGCCCGTGTTATAACGCCGGGCGTTATAACTCGACCCCACGTAAAATGAGCTCCGGTTTGCATACGTTTTGTATGTCATCCGTAGCTCTTTTTGTTTGTGTCGAGTTACAGCAAAGCAAGGCGCGCCACGAGCGGCTCTTCCAATAGTAACTTTTGTTTCAACATGAAATAAACCATAAAACGCATAGGTAATTAATTATTATACATAGATTATATTGGTGTAGTAGTGAGTGTCGCATCACTACCAAAAGCGCGTGCCGGCACCTGTTTTGATTCTTTTGAAAGCACGCCGACAATCATTGCGAATTCGGCTGTTTATAATCCTTACTAATATTATAAATTCGAAAGTAACTATCTGTCTGTCTATCTGTCTGTCTGTCTTGTCTGTCTGTCTTGTCTGTCTGTTACCTTTTCACGGCTAAACCACTCAAACGATTTAGATGAAATTTGGTACAGATATAGTGTAAAACCTGGGAAAGGACATAGGCTACTTTTTATTGATGTAGGTACTACGCGGGCGGAGCCGCGCGCAAAAGCTAGTAAAAAATATAAAGTTCAAATTGACATGGACGAACGCGGCATTTCTCAAAGGCTAGGCTACGTACGCGTGTAATAGATCAGGATAAAATATTAATTGTAGTGATTGTTATTTTGAAAATATTATGTTAAACATGTTACTATTTAATAATATTTATTGTGAAAATGTACTATTTAATTTGATTAATGCCAAATCGGATTCTATGTATGTTTGAGTAATGGCAACCCACATGTAAAATGATTATGAAAAGCCCTTCCGGGCAGAATTTCTTTCTATTCTGTTGTGAGCTGTAGAAGTGAACGGACCAAAAGCCTTGTAAGTTAAGTAGCCTATGTTATTTTCACTGTAATAGTTTTATTATTTACCAATTTTTACCTAAATATTATAACACTAGATGTTCCCGCGGTTTCACCCGCGTTTATCGTTACTGCGCCACCCCCGTGGGTCGTAGCGTGATGTTATATAGCCTATAGCCTTCCTCGATAAATATGCTATCCAACACTAAAAGAATTTTTCAAATCGAACCAGTAGTAATCACGCAGAATAAACCAGGAGAAACATCGTTTGTACTATGTCTGTAATGGGTAATTATTTTGCTGCGATGTTATTTTAAAACTGCGATATCTCCTAAGATATTCATTGAAATCGAATGATGTAAAGGGCAATTTTGTTTTAAATTAAATACTTGTGATGAATAACGTATTTATTTGGATAAGGATTAATATCATGTTTATAAAAATACCTTCGCAAATAATGCATTATTTTAGAACAAATTTCGTTAGCATAAAAATGGTTATAGTGAGCCAACCTTAAATGATAGACATATGCTGTCGCGGACTTTTTTTTAGAACTTTTAAAGGGAAACAATTCTGTCATACATGATTTTTGCGAAACTTTAACTGTTTACGCAGCGCACGCAGCGGAAGCTCTCAAAAAGAAAAAATACTCTCCGATTTTGAAACATTCTTCATTGGTGCTCCGCTCCTATTGATCTTAGCGTGATGATATATAGCCTATAGCCTTCCTCGATAAATAGGCTATCTAACACTGAAAGAATTTTTCAAATCGGACCAGTAGTTCCTGAGATTAGCGCGTTCAAGTAAACAAACAAACAAACAAACTCTTCAGCTTTATAATATTAGTATAGATTTAGGTTATAGGTTAGGCCATGTGAAATTGTGAATAATAATACTGGAGTGATTTATTGTTGTGTAAATAAATTTATTATTATTATTTTGTGTGCTTTTATTTTTTCTCAGCTCAGGGCTGGTTTTGACTACATTTACGGGCCGAAACCAAGTAAATGTAGCGTGTGGTGTGTTTAAAGTCATGTAGATGACGTGTTTTGTGTAACCTCGTTTTCGTTTAGAGACATGAACTTTCTAACTATTCTGCAGGTGTTCAGAATTGCGGCTTTTTGGAGCATAATGTATAGGGAATCTTTAAGGTCTATTAATTTCAGGCTATGGTAAAGATGTTTAGGAATGATACCGGTGGTGGAAAGCACTACGGGCACTATTTAAACTTTGTCTTGTTTCTATATTCTTGTTACTTCATCCTTCAGTTCTGTATATTTACCTATTTTCTCACTAATTGTCTTTTGTAAGTTATGCGTATTGGGGACTGCAATATCTATTAGGTATGTGGTTTTATTGATTTTATCTCGTAGTGTTATATCCGGTCTGTTATAATGGATGGTTCTGTCTGTAAGAATGGCGCGATCATAATAAAGCTTGTGTGTGGTATTTTCAAGTATAGTTTGAGGCGTGTATTTGTAATAGGGCGTATTATCGTCTTGTGTGAGTTTATGTTTATGTGCTAGTCTTTGATGGATTATGTTAGCTATTTGGTTGTAGTGGTGTGTGTAGTCCGTCTGTGTGAGAGTTGTGCATGCTCCTGTTATATGTTGGATGGTTTAGGGCTGAGTGTGACATTTTCGGCATTTATCATTACTTATGGTGACAATACTCAATACTCAATTGTTTATTGCGTTCCACAATGTAGGCTTAGGTGGTAATTTAAATAGTATAACAGTTCATTATGGACCCTGTCGGGCGCAGCAACGTAGGAGAGAGGAAACATAAACTATTCCGATACAATAATATCATATTCTATAGATATGTTAATTTCATAATAAATATCAATGTATGCTTTGTTTTAGTCGATTGCCGAGTTATACACTGAATTGCACGTTTTGATTCTTAATTATTTAATAAATATAATTAATGAGAGATTTAATAAATTAAATAGATTATATTGAAATGTTGACGTATGTATATTATTATTATTAAGTATATTAAAATTGTGTGCAAATTGTATTATTAAAATTGTGATTATATTATCGATCTAATCTAATATCACATTTTGTTACTACATAAAATGAATTATAATTGTATTATTAAAATTGTTATATAATACAAGTATATTATTTATAATATGTATTATATGCTATTTCTTTTATTAGTAAGTATATTATTTATTATTATTATACTCATAGTATGTCAACATTTATTATTTTATTATTACAAATTACATTAGTATTATTAATATATACTTACGTTATTAGTATATTATATAGATTTGAGTTATTTTTATTATGGAGAAATTGTATCATATTTTATCATTTAGGAATTCATTTACAGCATAATAACATTTATTGATTAGGAATGTCTTTGTTTTATTTATGAATAGGTTAAATTTATGTTCGTTTTTAATTGCCTGCGGTAGTTTATTATAAAGTTTTATAGACATGACATAAGGACTTGTTGAGTGTATGTTTAGTTTAGATGTTGGTAGGTTTAGTCTCTTTTTGTGCCGTAGTGAATATTTTAATTGTTTATCTTCTCTTTTTGTGTAAAATTCTTGGTGTTTTCTTACAAATTTACAACATTCCAGTATGTATGTGCAAGGAAGAGTTAAGATTTTATGTTCTTTAAAATGTGGTCTGCAGCTGTTAGTTGTTTCTATGTTGAGCAGAATGCGCATAAGCCTCTTTTGCAATAAAAATAGTGAAGGTGTATCCGTGCTATTTCCCCATAGTGTAACACCGTAGCAAAGCCACGAGTATGCGTAAGCGTAATAAGTGGTAAGTGCTGTTTTAAAGTTTGTTGTTTTTTTAACTTCGCGAAGAGCATAGGAAAATTTTGAGATTTTACTTTTAACTTTTTGTACGTGGGCTTTCCAGTTTACATTAGTATCTATAATTAAACCCAGCAAATTAAATTCATGTACAGTATCAATTTTGGTGTTGGTGTATGAAAAGGATATATTCAGAGACTTTTTTTGGTGTGGATGGAATGTTATGATTTTTGTTTTGGAATAGTTTATCTCAAGACTGTGTTTTTCTATCCAGTTTACAGTTTGATTTAGGGTGGTGTTCAATTTCGCGTTAATGTTTAAGTTATTTTCACATGATAAGAGCAAAGAAACGTCATCCGCAAACACGACACATGGCGCGCCCACATTTTTTGGCAGATCATTAATATAAATAAGGAACAGAAGGCATCCCATTACACTACCTTGAGGGATTGACGCGTTAATTAGTTTTTTTGCGGACCGAACGTTTTGAATTTCTTTGGTTTGGTGGTTAAAATATTCGATTTCGACGTGATGCTCTCTGTCCTTAAGGTATGACTTAAACCAATTGTGAGCAGTACCTCTGATGCCTAGAGCGTGCAATCTGCTTAATAATATATTATATTGCACCTTATCATACGCTTTGGTCATGTCTAGCAGAATGCCAACACCATATTTTCTATTGTTTATTATATCCAGGGCTTCTTGAATATATTTATAGACGGCTAAGGTAGTAGACCGATTTTTCCTAAAACCATTTTGGCACTTGTCAAATATTTCAAACTTGTCGCAAAACGAATAAACGCGAGTACACATTGCTTTTTCAAAGATTTTTGATGCAGTTGGCAAAAGAGCAATTGGACGATAATTACTGGGATCTGTTTTTAAGTTCTTTTTATGTATTGGCTTTATAATGGCGGTTTTTAACATGTTAGGAAAAATGCCCTCCTCGAAAGATTGGTTTATTAAATTATGCAAAGGCAACGTTAATTCATCTGCACATTGTCTTATTAGGGTTGGCGGAAGTTCCTCAATTCCGTGACTATTTTTATTTTTTAAGCGTTTTATGAATGTATTTACTTCGTGAGGCTCTAAAGGACTGAGATACATTGAGTTTGTATTATAGTATGAAACGAATGTTTCATTCTGGTTACAATTATTATTAATACTAGCTGGTTGTGCGGTTTGCTCTCCTATTGATGCAAAAAAGTTATTAAAAATATCAGCTATTTGCTTAGGCTGAGATATTTCAACGTTATTGACTTCTAAGGTAATATTGAGTTTTTCTTTCTTTATTATTTATTTGTTCTTTCATTTATTATTTGCCACATGGTTTTAATTTTATTATTCGATTTTTTTAATGCTCTAATATAATGTTGTTTATTTGCCGTAGTTACAGCTCGTTTTATAATTTTTTCGTATTTTTATAATAGTTTGTAAGTACAGGGTTATTTGATTTTATAGATAGAAGTTTTAAAAGTCTTTTATTAGTGCAGGATAATTTTATGCCTGTAGTAAGCCAGTATTTTTTGTGTTTTGATTTTAATTTTATTTTGCGTATTGGTATGCATTCATTTAGAGTGTTTGCTAGAATATTATGAAATGTCAAATAGTTTTCGTCAATATTTTTGTTTTTTGTTATTATTTTATTCCAATTCACCGTGCTCAGTTTTTCCTTAAATAATTGAATGTTAGTGTCACTGTGTTGTCGTTTGTATGTATACCAGATAGTGGTTTTAGGCTCTTGCGGTAAACACACATGTAAGATAGTCGCGTTATGATCAGAAAAGCCCAGTTCCTCAACCGATGTAGATAGGCTGTTATTTATAAAGTTCGTGAATATTAAGTCTATGCATGAAGATGATGTTTCTGTTTTACGTGTAGATTGCTTTATATGTTGAGTGAATTTGTATTCCAGCATAACAGTTAAAATTGTTTTGATTTTGAATTATTGTCAAAAATGTTAATATTAAAATCTCCTCCTAGTATCACATTGTACTTTGCATATTTTTTACTTATTAAATTAAGAATTTCTTTTAATCGGATATAGAATATATTTTCCTCCCTTCTATTCCAATATAAGTTAATTAATAACAATTTTTCTTTTATTAGTTCTATTGCACAAAGTTCAATAATATATTCTATAGACATGTTTGTGATATCTCTTCTTTCTATGTATTCTATATGCTCTTGTACTAGAATACACACGCCGCCGCCCGTTCGTGAGCATCGGCAGAAAGATGTTGCAACTTTATAGCCATTAAAATGTATCATGTCTAATTTTTCTTGGGATAGCCATGATTCTGATACGCATGTTGCTTTGTATGTAGGTTCTTGGTCAATAAATGCCTCTAGTAAGTGTTGTTTGTTGCAAATACTCTGAAAGTTCTGAAATAATATTTTAAATTCTGCTCCGTTTGTGCTTTCAATGTATTTTTTGGTTTGGCGCTGATTATTTGTCTGACTTGGGTTATTTTCGAAAAAATGTATGTGTTCTTGAATAGTTATCAATCGTAAAATTTGATGCGTCATTATTAGATAATATAGATTCTGTACTGTCACATTGGCATGTGACTAAGCTAGTCAGGTATTTAAATATAGTGTTCATGCCATAATCTTTAATTGAACCAGTATATTGAGAAAATGTGTTATAATCACATGTTAGTTCTAGGTTCGAGTCAACAAGTATTGCATACTGGTGTGTTTGTATATCTAGGTATAACAAGTTGTTGAATGCTTCTATTCTGCAATTAAAATATAGCGAATGTTCGTGACATTTATACGTAGGTAAACATAAAATGATATTTGTGTGTTTCTCTTAAGGCAATTATTATATCTAAGTAATTTTTTGTCTTACGGAAATCTTCTTCGCCGATTAAGATGATGCAGTAGTCATTTTTTGAATAATCTTTAAGTATTTCATGTAAGTTGCTTATTAGTTGTTTGGTACCACAATGTGGCGTGAGGTAGTGACACAAATCGACGTTTTTAAAGTTTCTTTCTATCTATCCATCTTATTCGTTTTATTTTCGCTTAAAATGCATATTTTGCTTTTTGTTTGTTTTGGTAAGTCATTGGTGTTTTCTTTTTTCTCTTGCGTCATTTTAGGCATGTTTGACGTTACCCGTTTGTTTACATCTAGTTGTTTTGGTACATTAATTAAGCCTTTGTCGTTAGTCCCTTTAGGTGTTCGTATGGTAGTTGGTTTACTATTTCTTTGTGGTGATACAGGCAATATTTTGTGTTTGGTTGGAGTAGCTGTTTCACTAGATATTCTTATTGCTGCTTTTTTTAATAAAAGGTGTTTAAATGTTAGGTCTTTCACAGTTTGTTTTAGCTCTGTGTTTTCTAAGGAAAGATTATTTATTTCCTCATGCGCAGTGTTTAATTCTTGTTTTAGAGAGGCAATTTGCTGTCTCAGTTCCCGAGTTTCATCCTCAGTTTCGTCGTCCGATATATCGGTTACATATTTTGTTGCACCGTCTAGTGTATTATCCGAAGAAGTGTTGAACTGGAGACTGTTCAACGAGCTTGACGTCTTATATTATGTATTTTCTGTAATTTTTAGTATTTATTACTTGATCTTGAATTGCTATCATAAATCCTTCTGTTTCTGGAAACAATGTGCCCAATTTCAACCATTTATTTGATGCTATTGAATCTATATGAGGCTGCTCCAAATCATTGGAGTGTCGTCCATGAAGAATTTTCTTTTTCCAATTGTCAATTTTATGTGTTTGTAGGTTATTAGTGTTAGGTGCTTGTATATTTAATTGATTGCTAAGATTAAGGGCTGTGTAGTTAATGTCATTTTGGACAATGGTTGCATGTATCTTACTGGTGTGAGATTTAGTAATGAAAAATGTTTGTAGGTTGTGGATTTGTTTTTGCCAAAGGTGGTGAATATCTATGAAGCCTCTGCCACCGTCTTGTCTTTTGATGGTGAGTCTTTCTATTGCGGATTTAGGATGTAGATGATTATGTTTAGTTAATGTGGTTCGTGTGATTCGTTCTATTTGTTCCAGGTCAGTTTTAGTCCATTTAATTACTCCAAACGAATAAGTTAATATTGGAACAGCGTAGGTATTTAATGCCTTTATGAGGTGTTTGCCAGATAGTTGGGACTTGCAGATAGCGTTTGTTCTCTTTTTAAATTCTGTTGTTAGTGTACGTTTGATTGTTGTGTGGTCTAGCCCTTTTAGTTGCTTATATCCTAAATATTTGTAAAGATCATTCGGTTCCATCGCTGTGATAGTATTAGAATCATCAACTACATAGTCACCGGGTCGAATTTTACCTTTTATAATGTGAAGTGTTTTACATTTATCTAAACCAAATTCCATGTTTATATCTTTACTAAATTTTGATGTTTGTTTTAAAAGTGTTTTCATGTCTTTTTCTGATTTAGCATATAATTTAATATCATCCATGTATATAAAATGTGAGACTGCTATTTGTTCTGAATTATGTTTAAGATAATATCCGACTCGGCAGCGATGCAGCATATGTGATAAAGGGTTTAGGACAAGGCAGAACCACAGAGGACTCAACGAATCGCCTTGATAGATGCCTTTGTTAATTGATATTTGTCGAGTTCTAATTATGGTGTCGTGGTTATGTAGTTGTAGTGTTGTTTTCCACCGTTGCGCATAAAATCTGTTATTTGTGGATTAATTCTATATATTTCTAAAATTTGTAGCAGCCAAGAATGTGGAATACTGTCAAAAGCCTTTTTATAATGAATACATACATTGATTATAAAAAGGCTTTTGACAGTAATGTAAATTCCTATTTTTTGTTGTGGCATAAGTTGTTCCTTGCATCCCATGTGACCCCTCCTGCGTCCTTTCTGTTCTTCTGCAATGATGTGGTTTTGTTCTATGTGTGTGGTAATTTTCTGGGCTATTGCTGATGTAAGAATTTTATATATTGTTGGGAGACATGTGATAGGTCTATACTGGGAGGGATGCGATGAGTTCTTGGTTTTCGGTAGCCTGTAAGTTATCCCAGTAGCAATAAATTCGGGTATGTTCTGTTTACCTAATACGATGTCTGTTAAGCTTTTAGCTATAGATTTGTATAGTAATGTTAGTTTTTTATACCAGTAGTTGTGGATCTTATCTATACTGGGTGATTTCCAACTATGTAGTTTAGCTGTAATTAAAGCAATATCAGTTTCTGTAATTTCTTTAAATTCCATTTCCTCTAATGTATTCCAATTGTTAGCTTCTTCTGTAATCCACTCTGCTTTATCGTTATGGTGTACCTGTTCTTCCCAAATGCCTGCCCAAAATGTTTCTAGTTGTGTTTATGTTGGTATTACTGTGTTCTCTGTAGATGGTTTATCAGATTGCGAATTGAATAAGTTTCTGTAAAATATTTTCTCATTGGATGTAAATAAAGTATTATCAGACTTCCGCTGTTGCGCTTTCTTATATCTTCTATGAACTTTTAATGCTAATATCTGCTTTATAGTATCTAAAAATTCTTCAGGCTTTCTATTATCGCTTTCATGTCTAGTGTGAATATTTCTGGTTTTAAATATTTGTTCTACTCTTTTAATAACTTTTCTCGATCTATTATTATTAATAAATTGAGTCAGTCTACCACAATCAGCTCTAAGTTTTTCTATGTCTTTTTCTAGTCTTTGTTGCCATGCAGGTTTATGTTGATCTTTTGGTTTTATGTGTCTTGCATAATCTGTTATTTTATAATTGCGTTCTTCAGATATTACTAATGCTGTGCAATAGATTAAGGTATGTAAGTCAACTAATTCAGTGTCATCAGATAGAAATTGCTTCAGTATATTATTATTAAACAAATTAGTTAATTCTGTAAGTTTACTACTATATCTTAATTTTGGCAACTTCGGGCGAACACCTGGGTCTATGCCAGAGTATTGTGTTATAGCTGTTCTAAATTTATAGTAAATTTTTTGAATGTGCATTTCTAGAGCAGGACTGGAGTCAACTAGCGATTCTATATAATTTTCTAGCAATAAATTAAGCGTTTCGGTTTGGGTTGATGTGCGAGATATTTGTGTGAATGTACTGACTGGCGATTGTGTTTGTGAACTTAATTGAGTAGAGAATGTTAATTGAGTATGAGGTTGTGATACTAATTATGAAGTATTAGTTGTTAATACGGTAGGCGACTTATGTATATTATTATCTATATCGTTCTGTAGTTCTGTTCTGACTTCTTTTTGCAACCGGTTCAGTGTTTCTTGTGGTAACAGTTTATTTCTTATTATCGTTCTTCTCTGGTCAGAAACTCGCTGTTCCGTAACTTTAATCTCAGGGTACTGTTGTGAAAAAAGGTCGTGGAGTTGTTTTCTGTACGTGGTCATATCTGTTTCCAATTTAGTGATGTAGTAATAGGTTCGCATGATGAATATATTTACATCT
Source organism: Catocala sponsa (assembly GCA_963564715.1). Taxonomy (NCBI): domain Eukaryota; kingdom Metazoa; phylum Arthropoda; class Insecta; order Lepidoptera; family Erebidae; genus Catocala; species Catocala sponsa. Next base: position 16,053,669 of record OY751335.1, on the reverse strand, counting down.
TTACTCCAGCTCATGCGTTTCCTAGGTTTGCCAGCCTTAGTGGATGCAGGTAAAAAGGCATTTGCCTCCTGCGTAACAGTTAAGGTTGGCGTAGGTGCTCCGTAAGAGTTTTGTTCCACGGAAGACACAGGTGATGGTATGTATGAGTTAGTTGATGGGCTAAAAGGTTATACTATTGAATTGAATGAATTTAAACTAATGTTGTCTGTGGAGTTGGCTGTAGTATCTTCGAGAGACCCGGAGGGAGCCCGCCTATTCAACTCCTCTCCGCTGACGGTTCGTATGCTGTGACACCCAGCGTCAGCTCCAGGTGTGCCCCGGCGATCGCCCCCGGGAAGCGGCCCTAAACGTTTACTTCTTAACATCATCTCCATAAGCATGGGTTCCCAGAGCCATGTTAGCCGCGCCAGTAATAAAAAATATCGCGTATCCGCCCCCCACGTCAGTCAGGTGTACGACTCGGACGTATGGTTGGATTATAGGGAGCTTATTATTATTCTTATTAATTTACCATTTAAACAAATAAATAATGATGTTTTATAAAGTTGTTCCTGGTTTCCATTTACATCCACCGCCACACAAAGTTTAATGTTTGCTCTTAACCTAATATATTAAACACTAGCTGTACCCGCGGTTTCACCCGCGGTTATGGTTACTGCACCGCCCCCGTGGGTCGTAGCGTGATGTTGTATAGCCTATAGCCTTCTTCGATAAATAGGCTATTCAATTTGAACCAGTAGTTCCTGAGATTAGCGCGTTCAAACAAACAAACTCTTCAGCTTTATAATTTTAGTATACATTAACAGTAACAGTAATAGTTTATATTTAACAGTATATTAAGTAAATAACTATAATTGATATATAATAGAAAATAAACTTAAATTCAATTTTATAACCTAGCTGTACTTTAAAGCGTTTTCTTGTGGCTGTTTCTAAATAATAAATTATTAAAATTAATTATATTAATTGAATTATAACACGTGCCGTACTTTGAGTTCTACCGCTCCGCTACACTGTAATTTTGCGAAGTAGGCCTTGACACAATGGATGAAGTATTATATTTGAGTAAACATGTAAATATGTAGTAAATCGGCTTTTCTTTTAATTCAAATAATATAAAAAGTAATATTTGATTTGTTATTAGCTGCCACAACTATTGCGATTGCGACTATCACCATGGTCAGAGCTCGTCAAAAACTACCTACCGAGCGAAATTTTAAGTCTGAAAATAACATTACATAGTGAATGATAGAGATATCGAAAATACGCACTTCGAATTTTTCATTTATTTATCCTAGTGCAGTGGCCAGTGCGAAACAAATGGTAAGTTAAAGTGGTTGCTTTAATATTATGTACCTACTAGTATACTTGTACTTGTAATGTAACTTCTGACCAACGAGGTTTTAAAACATGTGGGTTTTTGTTTTACGTGTCACCGAGTGTTGTGGAATTTAATAACAGATTACATACAGCAGATACATCAATTTAGACTGTTTGGACTTTGAACTATTAGAAGTTGAACGCCGCGAATCGTGCGAGAGAGTGCGTTATATTTTTGTTATTTTGTCTCATTCATGCTGAACGGGACGCAGCGCTCTATCCTTACCATACATGTCCTATATTATATATATTATCCTATATTATATATATTATTTTCTGAGCAAGTTTAGCTCTTATGGGATATGCGCGGTCAAGGTTACGAGAATGGTGTAAACATGAAAGGGAAAAATATAGGTCTGCAAAAACGTATTTAGACTTAAACCCGCGCGCATTTTATATACCTTCTGTGGCACACACCCTAAATTTGATAGTGAATGACGCTGCCAAAAGTTAATTAGAAATTGGCAATTTTTTTTCAATTGTGCTAGGATATTATGATTTTTGTCTGCGTCAACAGCACATTGGCATGTACTTGCCAAAGAAGTGCCAACTTTAAGTCTAAAACCACTCTCAAATACTCGATGGGAGAGCAGAGTTGAAAGCTCTACGTTTTAATCTAGGGAAAGTGTATGATAGTCCAGCAGCCACCGCCTGTTTTGTTTAGTGAGTAATAACAGGCTGAATCTTTGTGAGCAGGTTCGGTTCGACGAGACGCCCAAGCTTTTCCTTTAAAAAATTCTCGATAGAGGTAGCTAATGTAGTGCGTATAAAACATGTCGATTTGGTGGGGTGTCGAAATTGTCTGCAATTTTGCAAACGAAACGTAATTTTTCTCAAAAATCGTCCACTTGCCATTCCGAATCGAATGACACCTGATTCATATTTTTTCGAGACTGCTGAAAAAGGTTGACCAAAAAAGCACTTGTTGACTAGACTATATCGAGATTTTTTCAAAGGAAAAGCTTGGGCGTCTCGTTGAACCGAACCTGCTCACAAAGCTTCAGCCTGTTATTACTCACTAAAAAAACAGGCGGTGGCTGCTGGACTATGATGCCTTGTTGACCATATATTCCGATAGGAGCAAAGATGTGGAGTAAAGAAATATGGCAAATTCATTACTGGCAAAAATTAAGTCGTTTAAATTAATCTGCTCTCTGCTTATTTGGTTTTAAATTTTAAGCAAGATAAATATAGTTAGCAAGTCTCTTCAAAAGTCAGACATCGTATTGTCAGAAACGGAGAATATGATTGATCATGCAGCGGTGAATATGATTGATCATGCAAAAATAAGTTTGTCTGAATTCCGTAATAAGTCGACTTTTGGAGAGTTCCTTAATAGCACAAAAACAGTAGCGGTGGCAATCGAGGCAACAGCAGAATTTTCCGCACCTGCCCACCCTTGCGTTCGTAGGAGGTTTTATAATTTTGAGACGGAGGACGAACTAAACTATAACACGAAACTATAACAGACGAGGAATCACATTTTCAAGTAAATTTTTACTACCAATAGGTAGTAGTAAAAGTTTAATGATACCCCAATTACTAAGATCGACGAATGGTTCGAACTTTTGAATCAAAATAATGTTATTTTTTCATTTCTTCAAAAATTTAAACAGTTTTAGACACAAAAAAGCACATTGTTCTAATTTAGAAAATAAACTGTCATGCTGGCTCTTCTGATGTGGAGAACTTAGAGCTCTTCAATGAACGACGCCGTTGGATATTTTAAATTATTTGTTTGCGAATAAATTAATTTCAGTGTTCCCAAATATATCCACAACACATAGGATTTACCTCACATTGCCAGACACAGTAGCATACAGCGAAAGATCATTTTCTAAACTAAAAATAATTAAAAACTATCTTAGATCAACATTGTCGCTAAGTCGATTTACAAATTAGCGTTATTAAGTATTCAACATGAAATTAAAATTGAAGTCAGTGACATAAATAAGGAACTTGCTAATACAAAAGCACGACAAGTAACTTTTTGTAATAAAATTATATTTATGTTGATTAGTTACCTACACACGGCTACACATCAAGTTAGACACCCTAAATACGCATAACTACGCTACATACAAAATAGAGAATTGTCGGAAAGAGACAGTACATAATGGTGTCGATGTAATGGTAAGGATAGAGCGTAACAAAAATATAACTACGCACTATCTCGCACGATTCGCAGCGTTCAACTTCTAATAGTTCAAAGTTCAAACAGTCTAAGTTGATGTGTCGCTTTGTGTACGTCCTGTAATAATTGAATGAGGTCAAAATTAGAATGAAGAAATTTGACAGATGTGGGAAGCTTGATACGAGGCCCAGTGTAACTATTATTTCCCGACATAATTTAAAATTACACCATTTGCCCCAGGTCTCCATTCACTGTTGTAAATATAAGGTGTTTGGTAAACACCCTAACAAGCCGAAACGTTTCCATGTTAACATGTCTATAAAGGTTATGTCAATGTTAAAATGGAAATTATAAAAAATTATTGACTCTCCATACAAAATGACCGATTCTGCTGATCGAGTTAGTATGAAAGTCGTATTTTTTACAATTTCCATTTTTTAACATTGACATAACATTTATATAGACATGTTAACATTTGTACCTATTCCATTTTGACCTCGCGCTTACTAGAGGGCGCGCGGGCGCTAGGGTAATGATTGCATACGGGCGCTAGATAGGTAAGCCATAGAATACGGAAACGGCTAACCGTATTTTTCATGAACATCACTACACTAAGTAGTGATGTTCATGAAAAATGAAAGTAGAGGTGCATTATAATATCTACCCTATAAACCTAGAAGCTGGACATCACCGCCATAAATTATGCTAGTGAGTACGACCAAATCTAACCTGGTCGAAACGTCAAGTCGCAGAAGTCAACGTCGCAGACCTGAGACCTCTAATGTCGACATGTAGGTAGTTGTTAGTGAAAAATAATTGAGGCCAGTGGAACTGATATAACATTTATTATTTCGTGTGCGTTACCGCAGCAAAATGTTGAAAAATTTTGTGCTTTAGAGAGGTGAGAGTATGGCAAATAATTAGTCCATCGTAAAGAGTAATTTGTTCACTAATAGAAAAATTTGTTCAAATGATAGATTTAAAGTTATTCGAGAAAAACACATTAGATCCACCATTTGATTGTAAGTGTTATGGTTTACTTGCAAATTAAATTGTATACCTTCATAATAAGTTATAGTTAGGGGCTTCAGTGCAGCTTTGTTGCGTACCTACCTAACTCTTTAGTTTCGAAAAATAATAGAGAAAGATTTCTGCTCGCCTCGATTATGGTAATCACGAGACATGAACCTTGAGTATATGAGGTGCGTCATATTATGAACTCATAACCCTTACGTTACCGTATTCACACGACAAACACACCACACATCGTATTAAGTTTGTAAGTAGGTATTCAGATCTTTGACCCAGTCTGTCAAGCTTTTATTTTGAGTTTGCATGTAAATATTTGTACATTAGGTAAACTACCTAATTTGTATTTTTAAGCGTGTCATTAATTTGATAGTCTGTATAATTAATTGATGACGTAAACAATCATGTAATTAAAATTGCTATTTCTGTCGGATAGGGGAATGTTCATTAGGGAAATCGTTACGAACGTTAGTAAGATGCGCGCGCAGGTTTTGTCTAACAATGAAGTAGTTGTCTAAGCAGAGCATTGTTATTTTTGTGTTATGTAGTACTTTACAAAACAGTAAACAGTTTATACGTATAACTACTTAAATGATAATTTGTTTTGATGCCTGTGAGTTATATGTACACAAAAGCTGACTCTATGTTTTGTAAAAAGTACCGAATAATATCTAGTGCCTAGTAACAAATTATCTATTGTTATCTTGATTAACAAAACAGATGGACAAATGCTGTGCTTTACATCCATCACCAAGACCTCAAAGGAGATTAAACGGTTTGCAACTACCACTAAACTGCCTGCAAATGATTGGCTGGTTTGTCTTCATAGCTACCGGAACACTTAACTTTTCGTTACTAATAGAAATACAATTTGATGAATTAAGGACAATATCTTTGGTGATTTTCATAGTGTTGTACATATGTCATGTGGTGTCACACCTTACAGCCTCGTTAATAGACCCGAGTGAAAAGGAATTACGAAAGCTCGAAGTTTATAATGTGCCAGAATTCGATCGTGATATTCATGCACATGTCATTGAAAACGGAAGGTGTCACCTGTGTAACATACACACAAGCAGCAGAAATACGAAACACTGTAGTATCTGCAACAAGTGTGTGGATTACTTCGATCACCACTGCAAGTGGCTCAACAACTGCATCGGTCGAAGGAATTATGTAGCGTTTACTGCATGCGTTACAACGGCCTTGATGATATCAACATTCACGTCATCTTTATGTGTAGCAGACATTGTGATATATTTTACAAACCCAATGTATTTTAGTACTGAAGCACAAAACTTTATTAATTGTAGTTCGTTAATAAGCACCACGTCAAATTACTGCAGAAGTTCAATATCATTGTTGATATTTTTAATATTTTTCTGTGTGATAGCTTCGGCAATAGGTGGTGCCTTATTACATTTATGCTGTTTTCACGTTTATATATCGATATTAGGAGTATCGACGTACGAATATGTAGTAAGGAGCGGTGATCAAGATGCCCCATCTTACAAATATATTACAGGTTGTTGTAATTGTTGTAGATTGGATATATCACAAAAGTTGTATGTTGTAAGAAAGCCCAAAGCCAAATTAAAGTCGCCTGAGAATTTAGAAGGTGGATCTACGGAAAGTAAGTTAGATGTTACCAATCCACACCGAGAGATACAAAACGGGGAGGCTAGTGTTGTAAACTTTATCAGCATACTAATTAATAGTGAGCTAGACAGAGCTAGAAAAATAATTCTTTATGACAAGAATAAAGTACATCCACAGGACGACAATGATAGTTGATAAGATAATGTTATCGTAGGTACCTATAGGTATTCGATTTGGTACACAGCTATTTTACATTTTATTATCTACACAACAGGTACATAACTACTTATCAAACATTTTTACACTAATTGTTACAGATGAAATAATTATATCTTTTTGGAAAATTAATATTGTTTCATTGTCGAATCTATTGGCATTAGTGACCGCCAGAAGTATTTTAGGTAGTACCTACCTATACTAGCAAGGTAAGGTAACGGTAAGTATAATACATTTATAGTTTTATTAAGCGGTTACCGATAGCTTGTGAACGCTTGCAATAATCAAGTATTGGCGACCATAGGGAAAAGAGATTAAAATTGGAGGTATGCATCTAAACCTCCAGCACGTACCTACTTACCAGAGCATATAAAATTACCTTTATGATATCAACTTTTTGTCTTATTTTATCTATACTAATATTATAAAGCTGAAGAGTTTGTTTGTTTGTTTGCTTGAACGCGCTAATCTCGGGAACTACTGGTCCGATTTGAAAAATTCTTTCAGTGTTAGATAGCCCATTTATCGAGGAAGGCTATAGGCTATATATCATCACGCTAAGATCAATAGGAGCTGAGCACCAATGAAGAATGTTTCAAAATCGTAGGGTATTTTTTCCTTTTGAGAGCTTCCGCTGCGTAAACAGTTAAAGTTTCGCAAAAATCATGTATGACAGAATTGTTCACCTTTAAAAGTTCTAAAAAAAGTCCGCGACAGCATATGTCTATCTTTTAAGATTGGCTCACTATAACCATTTTTATGCTAACCAAATTTGTTCTAAAATAATGCATTATTTGCGAAGGAATTATTATAAACATGATATTAATCCTTATCCAAATAAATACGTTATTCGTCACAAGTATTTAATTTAAAACAAAATTGTTCTTTACATCATTCGATTTCAATGAATATCTTAGGAGATATCGCAGTTTTAAAATAACATTGCAGCAAATTTAATTACCCATTACAGACATAGTACAAACGATGTTTCTCCTGGTTTATTCTGCGTGATTACTACTGGTTCGATTTGAAAAATTCTTTTAGTGTTGGATAGCCTATTTATCGAGGAAGGCTATAGGCTATATAACATCACGTTACGACCCACGGGGGCGGCGCAGTAACGATAAACGCGGGTGAAACCGCGGGAACATCTAGTTAGGTATATTTCGGTGAATAATTAGATTGAATTTGGATTATGTATGTGAAAGTCACCGAAATAATCCTATCTGCTAGTTCTTGTTTTACATCTCTTGTTTAATCTCTATGATGCGCGAGGCTGAAACTATATTTGATATAATGGTTATCTACCCCAGGGTTGGCGTAATCGTACATAATGTTTTATCCCGTGTGGGAATCAAACCTACATTCGGCGCATTCCTACAATATAACGATGAGGTGTAAAACCACTACGCCATGCATGCAGTCTATTTTTTTATAACCTCTTTTTCATATTGTACTAGGTAGGTACTTTTCCAGGAAGATCAGTCGAACAAGTAGAGGCAGTCCTGCAGCGCAGGATGCCTATTTTTACGTGCTGGATCACAAGAAAATCTAACAACATATTCAATCATCATAATAAAAATATGAGCTCTTAGCTAGACGCGGAATATAAGACAGATGTGCCGGAATATGCCTAAAATATAAGTAGCTGAACATTGAAGAAAGGTGTACCTATACGAATGAAATCCTAATTACTTACCTATAATTCTGAATTTTTGAAATATGATTAAATCAAGTATCTTCTAACAATTCCTGCTATATTAAAATAACATTTGTAGCATAGAGTAAATCATAATGTAGCTCATGTGAATTGACTTATACTGCTAACAGTACCAAACATGTGGACCTACCCATAATATTCCGTAATACTTGTGTAGGTTAGACGTAGCGACGACGAAACCGTCCAGTTACCAATTTTCCTTATTTTATTACTAAATAGCTTGCTTTTTTGAAATGCAAATTGCATAATCGAACATTATAATAATTGAGGTAGCAGCATAGTGTTACTCATCCATTTTATATAGGGTAGTAACAGTTCCTCAATTTTCTGCATTTGTTCCATCAAAAATACTAATTGCATAGCAAAATATGCTTACTAAAATATTTTAGAGATCAAACTAAGTCGACGCAGCCCCGCTTCGCGTGGTTCCTATTTTTGGGTGGGTTTAACAAGGAATCTAACCCTTCAGAGACGGAATGCAGTGATTTGAGGCGTATAGGTGCTCGTTATGATATATTTTAGTAAGCATATTTTGCTGTGCAATTAGTATTTTTGGTGGTCTTTAATGCCTTTTATATATTTATCATCCAAAATTGTAGAAATTATAGTTATATTCAACTCCTAAAAAAAGGATATATTAACCATTAATTTAAATTTTCGTTTTTCCGTTAGTACAACGACAGTACCTACTTTGGTTGAGTGCGTTCAAGTTTTAGGTAAGCACAATTTAGTTAATATTAGATCTGATACTTTAGTGGTAAAATAAGAGAGTTCTGGGCTTTGCTCATAGCCCAAATAATAAAACGTAAAAACACTTTAAATATTTTTATTAGAATTCAAAATCGTAACAATAACACAACAAATATTATAATTAAAGAACTACTTTTCTTTAAAACTCATTATGTTACTTTATGGTTTGGCCTCAGGCTCAGGTTCATGAATATAATTATTAGCGGCTATTAAAAGAAACCACTGATATCTTAAATTATGCAGTATTATTATTATATTTTATATTGAAGTTATTATCTTAGGCAAGACCTCCGGTCTCCTCACTTCACACTTAAATAAGAATAAAAACAAAACCTTTAAGACTGCTTACGTAATTCTTGAACACCCTCTAGAATCTAACCATCTAATTATCAATCAAACAACTCTTCTTTACAATGGGCTTCAATTTATTTTTACCATATTATCATACATGAATAACTTGTAAATTTCTTAAATATCATATTAGTTTTATAAAATAATAATATGAAAACAATGCTTGAAGTTATCTTACCCCCAAATGGTACCTAATAATATAATTTATTCCCAAACTTCGCAAAACTTAACTTGTTGTTTTAGAATAATGTAAATTATCTTTCAATGACATGTCTACGTCATTGTTTCGTAATCTATGTTAAGTCTTGTGTAAACTAGGAATGGTCTTGCAGTAGTGATATTTAATCACGTTTGCGGCGGCGGTTCTGCTCCTCCTGAAAAATAATATCATCTTATTTAACTTACTGTCAACTAAACAGTGTATTTGATTATGTACAGTCAAAGAAAAAACTCGAGTAGCATCCTAGAGTAAGTAATCGCATACAGTTCCGAGCGAATACCTTTGTGTGTGTGATGTTTCAACACAAAACAAAACATTATTCAATATAAATGATAGTAGGTAAAGTTCGTCATGCGCATGTGTGCAAAGCGAGACAAAAACGAGTTCTTGTATATATAACTATAATTATTACAACTATTCCGTATATTTAACAACAGTGTCCGTATTTCAAATTTATGCTTAAATGTTCCGATAGCGAAGCGGATAACGAGTCTTATCACTTTGAGACGATAGTATAATAAGGGTGGTTCAAATCCTGGGGTCTACTTCCACTTTTTGTTATTTTTATTACTCAAATCTAGTGTTTTATTAGGAATTAAACTAAAAATTATGATTTATAAAAATTAGTTAAAATTAGTAATTACTAAAACCACGTTATGTTTTTAAAATTAATAAATAAATAATGCAAATTATAATTAAAATAAACAACATTTTATTTTATTTATAACAATTTTATTTTACTACTTATAAAAAAACAATGTCAATATATGATTACCAAAAATGAACTTTAGGTTTAAATAAGTCTCGAATAACAAGATATCGATATTTTTAATATTAGAAAAAAAAACACCCAAAAAGATTATCACCAGGGTACTCAATCTTAGTACATTATTTCATGACTTGTCGAAAAATAATAGTACTAAATTATGTTGAATAGAAAAGAATAGAGAACCCATGTACATTTGTACGTTTTTAACTTAGTAGCATTATAATGTATCTTGCTTTGCTCTCAGGCATACAGATGGCACTACCAGCGAGAATATTATACCAAATCTGGAACACAGTCGTTTGGCGGAACTTTCAGTGTATTGCCACTACTTCTAAAACTAGCCGCTAAATCCTTTTAAACATGCTACATATTTTATTTTTATATGGTCGATTTCTAATCCATGAGAGCTATAAAAATGCCATGTGATTGTCCTACAAATTATAGTTTTTATATGAAATTATTTTTTTTCGATTATATATATTAACAAGATTAACTAAAATCGATAAAAATATTGAAGAATATGGAAATGATAATATTTTTTTTAGGTTTATTTTAGTAGAAATTATAATCTCACTGTCAACCACACCGCGCCGTTATTATTAATTCAATTTTATCATTTCACCGGCCGGCGGTTTGTTATTTTTGTTGTGAATTTGATGACTGATGTTTTTGAATTGTTATTACGGAGTAATTGCGTTTCCTAGTCCTAGTCTGTTGAGTTGAGTTGCTTTGTCCTTCTCCTCCAGATCTACGTGGAGTTGTACGAAGTTGTTCCGTTTTTGTTTGAGATAGAGACTCGTATTATTTTGTGCTTTTGTGTTTGTACTAGTGGACTGTAGACATTATGACAAAGACATTAATAAAATATTAGTAGGAAAGAGAGATTCTAATGATGATGAGGATGAATATCAAATAAAAGCGGAAAAATACTTTCGCAAGTGCTTTAAAAGACGAAATAAATAATTATTTATAGTTAATTATTGTTTTATTCCTGAAAACCTTCTTAAGTGACAAGATGTATTTATCGTTAGCACTTTCTTTAACTCTGTAATATAGACAGTTGAAAATAATGCTAACGGTAATAAAAGAAATATAATATACATGTAAGACCCGGTACACAGATTATGGGTAGGTATAGTTATTGTATATTTACTGGAAACAGTTCGTGCAGAACAATGCAGGCGGTGGTAGTGTCGCAATGCTTATTTCAGGGGCAGAGAGAGACCTCTATTACTTATATAAAAAAGTACTCTGTGATTATCACTTGTACAGGGGATCGAACCAACAAGCGTTAAGTTTTAGAACGCACTATTACCAACGTAGCTATAACATCACTTGCGTATCTAGTTGAAATGAATAGTCACAATCATAATTAGAACAGGCGATAGAATAAGTGAGGCGGGTTTATGTGTATGTGTGCAATGATTTTATTGAAAAAGGTCGTAAGTACGACTTGTTTTGATCCTATTGCTTTGTATAATTGCTACTCGACTTTTACACCTGACCGTATATACATACATAGAATAATAAGACCAATCAAGTGGACTTCAACTTCAAAGTGCAGAGATTTATATTCCTTAAAACATCATAATTATATCATCTTAATCAAATTACATATACTTAATACTTTAATTTTTTTTATGAGGTTGTGGAACAGATAACTCCACTGTCATTTGTTTTCAATGCCATGTGTATAATATTATAAGCTTTAAAACATAGTTTTCGATCTGAAATAAAATGTTTTATACAGACCTTTTGGGACAGAATAATAAGCAGTCTTCTGAACATTCCAATAAAGTCAATGAATAGCTCAAGAGCATGCTGCACAAAGTCCTTGCTGCCCATGCGGCGCTTCTCGATGATAAGTTGTGTATCAAACAGTACAAAGCCGCACATAAGCATAAGTCCAAGGTAAAGGTGAGCCTGTAATATAATCATTAACATTAATTATTTCAGTATATTTTTGCACATAATTATACAATCTAAAATTGGACATGGCACAAAAATGTGTGATCCACTAATGATTGTTAGGAGTCTGGGTGTTCTTTGTGTCAGTTTTTAAAATGTTTGTAAAGATCTCCGTAATAACACAGAATTAACTGCTAGCCTGGGAGATGCGTTTTGAAAAAATAATTTAATTTGTCTTTCTGACTTAGAATAACTTTCTTGTGTTGTTAAGATTAAAGTTTTGAGATACATAGTAATTTTACACTACAGTAGTGAAGATTAACCAAATGATACCTTTTTATTCAAAATACAAAATTCTAGGTTAGCAGTTACAATAACTATCAGTAAAATTTAATTAAAACCTTTCATAGCCAGTCAAATTACTAATAATACTTACTTGGTGCAGGAAGTGAGACTGCATAAAGAGATTGGCGAGAGTCATGAGCGACATTGAAGTAAGTAAAGTCATGAGCGTTCCACCAAGGAACAGCCAGCTGCCACGTTCAGCTAGCATGGCAGCAATAGAGAAGCAAACAAACACTAGCGTTGTACCCAGGAGAGCAGTCACTATGATTGATGGATCAATAAAGCTGACATAGTTCAGCAATGGCCCCAAACCCATACCTGAAAAGAATTTTTATTTAATTAAGGTAGTTTCAGACTAGTAGATGGGATAGACTAGTGGATGGAATCATGTTTTATGTATATGTAAGACTAATATTAGGAAAACAATAGGATTGTTTTTCAAATAACACAATTGTTTTATCAGTTCTTCAGTAACAAATTATGCATAACTAGTAAAGTTTTTTTTTTAGATATTGTAAACAACAAAGTTATGAAAAATTTAACATTATTATATTAGTTTGTCAACAGTCTTTGTAGTAAGATAGTGAATCATATTATAACAACAACTGAGTAAGAGTAACCTGAAACAAGGAGAATGACATACTAACTTATGGATAATTGTTAATGAGAACTGCCTATTTCATTAAATTTGATGATTGTAAGTATAATACTTTACAGATTCTATAAAACACCAAACAAAAAAATAAAATTGTTTAAGTACCTGATGTGAGCCCAAAACCTAGGAGGTATCCAAGACGTAGGTTTGTATTCTTGCCATTATCAGGTGTTGCAATCAACATCAACATTAGCCCTGCTCCAGCAATGGCAGATAAAATACCGGCTTGGAACCAAGTATACATGTCAATGTAAACCCCAGCCACAGATGAGGCACAGGTCATCATTAAGGTACCATATACATTTTTGAGATGCTGGCGCACTGGTGGTTCCCTGTTAATAAAATAAATATTAAATATATTAAGAGGCTTAGTAACTTTCATGTACATAAAACAAATCTAGTTTTTGAAAGGCTATCAAAATTAAACTGAAGAGAGAGCCAAAATTAAACTGAAGAGAGAGCCAAAATTAAACTGAAGAGAGCCAAAATTAAACTCATGGCAGGTGTTTAAATTGGCTGTTGCTAATTCAGTCAGCCAATCCCAACAGTTGACATGCATTACATAGTCTGTTAACCAATTTTTGTGTTCACCTGCCTTTTAGAAACAGGACATTTAAGGAGTTTCTTTTTTACTGTGGTAACTTGTTCTGTTCACTGTCATATACAAAATTTATAAATATGCACCAAACTGGATTTAGCTTCGGTTTTTCTTACACTACAGAAATGAAAAAAATCGTTTCCTTTACTCATGGCATTATAGAATCCATCTTACTTTAATCATGACAGATAAATTAGAAGGTGCGAGCTATTTCACAACAAGCTAAAGACTTAAATTGCCTAAAATCATTTAAAAAAGACTCATTAGTACCAGATCACACTTTGTCCTTTATTACCAGTGATCGGAATAGGTAGAGCTATTTAGGTTCATTGACCGCAAACATTGATGTTAATATGGATATTCCATGGGATTCCGACTGATACTACGGGTCATTCTTTTTGTCAATATGTATAAGAATGGTTTATGTAAGCCAATAAGCGCATAAGCAACGTTGTAAATTTTACGTCAACAGCACGCTATAAAATTACACGCTATAACATTGACATCCTCAGAGAATATGAAGGAAAATGATCGAAAAATGATGTAAATAAATTCGCTTCACTAATATCAACAGATGTCGAACGCTCGTTTTCCACATATAAATGGGTGGTAGATGTAAAAAGAAATAGATTAAAATTAAATAATTTAGAAAAAATAATCCTAATTTATTTTAATTCTGGTCATACTCAGTCTTCTAGTGAAGCTGAAGACAAACCAGACCAATGACATTTTTTGTTTAAATAAGTGAATTATTGTTGAAGCGTATTGATTATTTTAATTAAGATTTTATTGTAAATACATATTGTTCTATTTGATAATGTTTTGATTTTCTGAGGAGCAAATAATTTGTATGGTAATATGTTTTTGTACAACTTCAGATTAAAAATGTTTAAATGATTGTTGATTCTTGAATATGAAATTGTTACGTAAAAAAATATAAATGGTTTAATGAATAAAGTTTATCTATTTATTATATTATCCTTAATCCCGTCCTTCTTATATTTACCCGTCAGAAAGGAAGTGTAATCTTTCATTAGACCCGAAGGCGACAATAGTTTTTTATGATTTTACTAGGTACTTAAAAACCAAATCCCGGGACTCGGAGAATATCCATATTATTCTAACCTACAGCAAGTACATAAAACAGCTCTAACTATTCCGATCTCTGTTTATTACACATAAACTGTATGATAGCAAAAGCTTGTATTTACAAATGGAATTGTTGGAAAGGAATTTAATTTATTCAGAAACTCATTAAGTGCTCTAACTGGACGTAGAATGCAAACTAGAACCAACCCACATTTTAAGTGTAATTGAGTTATGTATGTAAATAGACAATAAATGATGTTTAGCAACTCCTCATAAAAATCCGGGTTAATATACCAAGCCACAAAGCAAAAAAAAGAAGCCACCTAAGGTACTAACCCTAGTTTGAGTCACTTTTATAAGCTAAACAGACTCATGTGGCATGGTACTTATAGAACTTTAGCATTAGTATTACACAAAATAGAACCAAGCCACATGGTTCTCACAAGAAAATAAAAATACAAATTATTTTTGTATTTTTTTTCTCTATAGAGAACCATGTAAAATACAAATACAAATTATTTTTGTCTTTTTTTTTCTCTATAGAGAACCATGTGGCTTGGTTCTATTTTGCGTTTTAAATAAATTGGATAAAAAATAATCAAGATGCTTAGTTCCATAAAGATATTTATATTTTTGTAAAATCAGAAGTAAATAATGAATTAAGAAGCTTGGGTGTGTTTTGCATTTAAAAAAATAGAATGTTTCATAGGAATAAAAATTAAGGCGCTTATAGCCAGTTGCACTCACTGATCGGTAATCGATTAGCGAGGTTAAGCAACGTTGGGTGCGGTCAGTCTATAGATGGGTGACCGCTTAGTGGTATTTCATCTGATCGTCTCCGTGCTTCGGAGGGCACGTAAAAAGTCGGTCTCGGTTGTTGTCAAATTGATAGCAGTCGTTAAGCAATGTCAGAGACCTACGGGCGGCTTGAACAACTCTTGACAACAAGTTGGCCACTAACCACACGAAAAAAAAAAGAAGGAATAAAAATGATCTACGTCGGTCGTTAATACATAATAAGGATTATTTACGGATCTGTCATACTTTGCCCTGTTGATGGTATATGTTAAAAATATATTCCACCGTTATCTATTTATTTATTTTAATGGCTAACCAACAATTTTTCACACATACACAGACTTAGAGCGAGTGTGACAATCTTTTATAGGTAAACACAGCATGCACGGCTTAATGTTCCGCAAACATTAATAAAAACTATAGTGATAAACTTTAAATACAAAACTACACAATAATTAATATTAAACTACGTAACTACTACACATATTCTTTAAAATTAAGTTTACATAGAAAAGAAAGTTATTATATAAATTTTAAATTTAAACATTATTAGACACTATTCTACGGAACCTACCAAGCGAGTCAGAGTGCACATCAACAAGATCTCTGTAATTATTTAGCAGCCTACACAGGCGGGGAACTACTGAGCTAGCACCGAGCACTGTCCAACGGAGAGGAGGATGCAGGGGAGTAATAGGGGCACGTGGATATCTAGCAGGAGCACGAAACGAGAATCTGTAAAGTAGCTGAGGACAGTCTATTTTGCCAAGGATGCACTTTATATAGAAAAAAAAAGAGACTGAGATACTTCTACGTTTTTCCAGGGATACCATCATAAAGTTAGAAAGTCTAGCTTTATACGAACGTTTCTCTTTAGCTATGCCTAATGAATAAGCTAGATGCTGCGATCGACAGGAGACGGATTGAAGGCTACAGGATACAAATCCTCTCCGACAGCACAGCAATATTTAGAGCTTGAACTTGAAACAATATCCACAAAGAACTTAGTGACCTTATAATGGATAAAGGGGCACAGTGAACTCTGGGCACATGGGCAATGATGCTGCAGATGAGTTGGCTAGAAGAGGATCGGAAACCACTACGGAAGGTCCATCTCCATTTCACCCTCTACCATTCTCACAACTAAGAATATGAATGCGGCTTCGCACTCAGAGCCAACATGATAAACGCTGAGCACGGACAACGAACTGCAAACAGTCGAGAGCAGCCCTACCGGCCATCTCAACACGTCTGACACACCGCCTGCTCAACCTACAAAGATTGGACCTTCGGATCTTTGTGGGGATCCTAACAGGACACTGTCCCCTGAACAAACATTTGTACAACATCGGATCAACAAACAGCCCACTTTGTAGGGGATGTCTGACCGAAGAAGAATCTGCTGCCCATGTAGTCCTGGAATGTGTGGGAGTAACAGCACAACGTAAGGAAATCCTCAACAACCCGAGGTCACTCCGCGAAGCCTGCGAAGACCCCAGGAATCTTCTGTGCTTCTAGGCGGAGTTGGGCTGGCTATCTCCATAACCGGCCGACTGTCACGCATAATGGACCAACTGGGAGTTCAAATGCGAAAAAGGGAGTCCAAATTATAATTACACAAAAGCTAGATGCCACAGAAATCTTTTTTGGATATGCTCCAGCCTAAGATTATAGGTGGCATAATGAGGCCGCTAGACTGTGTCAGACTAGACAATATATATAAGATAGTACTCCAAGACACTATGCACCATGCAGCTGTATAACAGTATTTTGGTACTGCTTTAATGAATAATCGTAGAAAATTTAAGATCTGCATACATAAAACAAATGCAAAAGAAACTGTGGAATGTCGTTAACGAAAACGTTAAATAAAATAGTGCCAATATGGGAACCTTGGGGAACCCCCGAGGTTGCCCTATACATGTTAGACTGAAAGCCGTTGACCGCAACAAAAGAGAGACGATGTTCCAGGTAAGATTTAAGCCAGCTGTGTAAAGTACCAGTGATTCCGTACGCTGATAACTTGTGTAGAAGCGTGGAGTGTGGGACACGATCAAACGCTTTGGAAAAATCGGTGTAAATTACATCTACTTGATGCCCGCGGTCAACGGCGCACATACGTCGATTATTAAAAACTAGCCGGCTATAAGTCAATTTTTTACAAGTAAAGGTTATGAACCAATAGTAGCTAAAATAGAAAGAGAAATACACCAGTAACAAGAATTAACTCCCCTCCCCACCTACCAAATATGCACTGTGTGCTTGCGCCCGCAGTTCGAACTTGATCTTCGCGCTAATTGTATGTTATTGTTCTTAGCGATCTCAGTTGACGAAATTAAAGAAAAATTATTTTTGTGTTTTCTACTTGATATTTCGCAAGGATTGTGATGGATTCAAGCAATTCAGGTAAGAGTTGTTATATTCTAATGTATTTCAAGTGTGTTAACTTCATTTTATAGTATCGGTCGGTAATTTTAAAAGAGGGTATGTAAGCAAAATATATTTTTTGTTAATTTTCTTGTTCAAACATAATTTAGTTATATTATCGCCTTCTCTCGCCTAATTATTTTTTTAGTTTTAAATATTTTACATATAAGGCTAGCTTACGACACATATTTTAAGTGCGGATTGCCGCGGATGCCCGACTTAAAGGCTTTTTAAGATTGGAAGTCATACAAATATAAAATAATTTTTTTCTTTAAAATTTAATAAAGTGCATTTTTTTTGCTTTAGGTACCTCCGGCGTAAAAATAGTGACGCGACGTTATCTTTACGATAAAATGCAACTGCAAAATTTACCTAATTTGGATGAAAAACTAAATGATCTAGAAAACTACCTTTTGGCCTGTTATAGTGACACACCTGATAATATAAGCAGTTTGAAACAAAGATTTGCATATTTTAAAACATCTATGAAAAAAAAATGGTCTAATGCTC
Source organism: Catocala sponsa (assembly GCA_963564715.1). Classification (NCBI taxonomy): domain Eukaryota; kingdom Metazoa; phylum Arthropoda; class Insecta; order Lepidoptera; family Erebidae; genus Catocala; species Catocala sponsa. The sequence continues at coordinate 16,035,171 of OY751335.1, read as the reverse complement.
ATAGAAAAGAAGCTGTATTCCTTACAACTAATGAGAATTGGTTAAGCGGAACGTTCGAACTTTCGACAAATGTCCGAAACCGACGGGGCCGGCACTCTAAATCATTTAAAGATTGCAGTGAGAGGACTAAACGAAGGAGAACTGAAGAAATGCGATCGACTTTTACTGAGGACGCCATAGATTATTGTTGAGTTCAGATCCACTATTAAGCAGCATTAGACAAACAAAAAAAAGCATCAAAGCAAGATCATTTTGTCCAGAAACAATAAATATGCTACTACCAGCTGAACCAAACACAGAGTCTGATATGTCAGAGGCAGAAAGTGAGGAATAAATAAATAATTCATTATTATATTTGCTTTAGCCTTTACCTGATGCGTAAAGCGTTAATTATTTGTACTACTACATTATATATTATTTTGAAATACAAACAATAAAAAATGTTATAACTACTTATATAATAAAAATATGGTAATATTCTTAATTTGTGTTGAATTATTTGCGTTTTTGTTCAGTAACACATGCTTATTATACAAAGAACAATACAAAATTATTAAATAAAGCTAAAAAAGCAAAATACAATGTGTAATATTTTTGACCACCTAAATTCCTAAAATCGACTTATGTGCGGCGCTCGTCAAAATTTCACTAAAAGCTACTAAATTTGTACTGTTAGACCTCATACCCACGAATCCGTGCTGTGAGTCACTCAAGTGAAGCTTAAGATGTGAACTAATATAGGTAGGGACAGATCAGGGATTCAAAAACTTTAGGTTGAAGATGCTGATTTAAGTAGTTTTATGTAAACAAAATGATGAACAATAGTAGTTTTCTTGGTTTGTTTGTATAGTTACATAAACGATTTTACTGTGTAAAAGTACCTACCTATAGATTGTATGTTCAAGTTGCAATAAAAAATATGATTAAGACATAACTATCTGTTATTTTTCTTAATAAATTTCCAACAAAGAACCAACCCACAAAACAATAATTTTGCAATAAGGAACCATCAGGTTTTTGATCATAAACAAATACTGAACTGTCATAAAATTGAATTATCTATTTTTCCTATATTCTCGCCAATACAGTTCTTTAACGTTGTTATTTATCTCATATAAACTTTCCTATTTTTTCTGCACCCCTTTAAAACAAAAACCTTATTATTTCGAAAGTGACGTGTTGTGGGTTAGTTCTAGTTTGGGTACGACTTTCCATTGACGTCCGTCGAGTTAAGGAGGGAGAGGGGGCGGTGGAGGGGGGGGAGGAGTACCTACTACCCCTCCTTAAAAGGAAAAGTTGCGGAACCCCTCCCTTTTCGAGGTTTTAAAATTTTTAATTCTGTAGAAATTTACCTCATTTTATGGATTAAAATTAATAACATGTGCAAAAAACAAGGGGAGAACCCTTTAGAGGGGAAGCGGGGTCCCCTTCTACGGAAGAGGGGAACCCCCTTCATCAGAAAAAGAAATAGGGGGATTGATTTAGAGGTAGTTCTATATCTATTTTGAGACTGCAACGTCTCCGGCGCTGCGGGAAGAGCAGCCTCTACGCCCTTGCGTAACAAATCGCAGGCATCAGACGAGCCGGAGTGGCTGAGGCGATTTGTTACAGTGGGCGGAGGCTGCTCTCCCTACGCGCCTCCGGCTCTAAAAAACACTCTAGGGGTAGGACAGACTAGTACCAGGTGGAGTTGGGGTCAATCAATTGGGTTCTTTGATATAAGTTAAACCTAACCTATTTTATTTGTTATCCTAATAGGTACTGTTAAAATAAAACAAATTAAATACAAATTAATAATTTCAGTATAATAGCGTCAGTTTTACGTTTCGTTTCACAAGCTGGCAAAAGACGGTAAACAATTTAATAGCTCGTAATGAAAATAATGCTGTAATTAATACATATAAACTGTTAAATACATGTGTGCATGAAAACTATTGGAATAACTATAAAATATAATTATCTACATAAATTTACATAAAATAAATGTTAACGAACGTATGACAACTTAACCGTAGGTAAAACGAAACGTTCAAAAGCGAGAATTCAATATAATCTGTGGCAGGGATTGACATAAATATTGGAAAAATCGAGGGAAAATTAATTTATTTTCAATATTTTTTTCTCAAAAACTAAGTGTCTCCGCATGTTGAAACTTTGCATATGTGCTTATAATAATGTAATCTTTCTATAAAAAAAATATCAACCTCCAACTCGACGGATGTCAATGGAAAGCTAAGCCCTAGTTTGCATAACTATGTCCAAATACAATATATAAAATTGCATAAGTATTCATAAAGTAATACTAAAATATACATAGAATTGTAATGTATTAATATAACTGTAGTAGTTAGAATTATTCAAGTGAGTAGGAACTTATACTTTAATATATCTGTGAATTATCTTTAATTTGATACTTGGTGGAATTGTATAATGTTTATTAGGCCTAATGGGTTGAACATACATACATAATTAAATAGACTTCTACAAGGGTGTACAATAAATAAAGAGGATCTGTTCATTATTTCAATAAATTGTTGTCTTGGTTTAGATGTTGTTACAGATTTTTTTATGTTAAAAATATTTTCACACATACTGATATTGAATTACATGAAAGCAATTTCTTTGGATGCCATTTTCTGTTTTAGACATCCCATCACAGGTCTCTTCTATTCAAAGATATGAATGATAGGTTTTGTATGTATTAAAACATTTTTATTAGAAAATTTGTGCATATTTATTTCTTGCATCATTCTTGTTTACAGTTTAATAAATAAATTGCATCATGTGTGACAATATACAGTGTCTACTAAGTATATCAATCAACGAAACCAAAATTTATACAAAATGTACAATTCTGGGTCGAAATATTTGTTATTTTCTTATACATACGTGAAAATGTATGTAATCCATATAGAAACTAAGTTGAAATGTTTACATTGTGACTTCTGTAAACGTTTTGCATAGGTACCTATCATTCCAATTGTACATTGTACTGTAATGTTCTAGAATGACGTCGTCATTAAATTAGCCTTGGGTAAAAAATATTCGTGTTGATTTGCTACCACACAGAAAGTAGGACTAGAATATATATATAAAAGAGTGAATTAAATTCTGTTAGACTTACAGGCGATTCTGAAAGCTGTTGACGAAAGTTTGAAGATTAGGAGTCATGATGATGAGTCTTCTAAAAATAAATAAATTTATTTTGGTTTTAAGATAACAAGACCTTTGTTTCTTATAAAGTTGCTGAGAATTTCCGTTAAAAGCGAATTGAACAGTACTAGATTATAAGATTATTTTTAGAAACGCACAAATCACAACTTCTTTACGAAACAATGGTGATTTTGATGAAATAAAAATTCCATTCCAATTGCCATTGTAAAATTTTACTTTTTTGACGTTGCACACTGGTATTCTCGACAGTTGCACAGATGATCTAAATTAAAAATAAATATAGCTTAATAATAATTGTCATACTTCCAGATGCATGCAGTTTATTATTTGCTTATGTTGTATATTCTCATACACATAAGTTTTATTTAATGACAAGGGCGATCGCATGGATCCCAATTAATAATAAATTGAGATAATACGTAGTGTTAAAAGGCAGTTTAAACGTTACTTATTATTTAAATATAAATAAATTCTTAGAGCATGAAAAATTCATATTCATATTATAATTTTCTATATCTCTTTTATTTCAATACATTAAAAAAACCACTTCTCTTATTTTATTAATCTTTACGAAAAAACATTTTTGACCCCAAAAACAAAGGAGTCCTTCACTGTCCCAGAACACCGGCTGGCGGCTATATCTTTGCCAGCGGTAGACTGGATGTCCGACTATGTGTGCTAGTATGTAGTTCGAATATGATTTTTTTTATGCTTCGCTGGTATGGGCCCTTCTAGTCACTGTTTCCAAGATATGCTTTGTTTCTTACTTTCGAGATGAAATGGTCGATTCACGTTTCGTCCATGGTGACAACACGACGGCAAAATAATTTCGAATTCCGTAACAAATTTAATATTTCGAGCATTTTTCAAACGCTGCATTGGATTTCATTGATTTTAGGTAAATGGATTATATTTATGCTTCAATCTTCCGAAATTTAATTCTCTACTATTCTTATATTTTCTTCCATATCGCATCATCACAGCTCGACCTACCTCTTTTAAATTCAGCAATTCATCAAGCCAAGTATAATACAGTATGCAGTAAAGCATATTCCCCTAAAACCTGTTGAATGTAAAATATTCAATTCATATTCTTTTCTTCACTTAATCGTTTTCCTCCACATTCTAGTGTTTTAAATAAATCCTTGTACAACATATTTCTTTCTTGCAAACTATCAAAAAATATATACTTAAAATCAAAAGTAACTCCATAAATATTGTGCGATTGACACTCTTGCTTCTACCTCCAAAAAGATTATTATAATATAATTCTAGCAAGAACTTTTTGATCGATCCCCTTAATAATACGGTCTAGTCGACCAATTTGCTTTACCACTCTTATCAAAAAGGAGACCGTCCATATTCGGTTTGCATGTGGACAATCGTCTTATAAACAAAGTAAAATATTAAAAGCTTTGTTTAAATATATAATAAATATTGGTTACCATCCAGTAGTATGAAATTGATGTATTTTATTTATATATTATATTAGAATAATACACACAGCCTGGAAGCAATAAGGCAGTATTACTGCAACTGCATAGTCGGCCGAAGGACTAATGGTTGCTATGCTCACATAATGTCTGTAATATGGTACCTAAGCTGGGCAAGATATTAAAATGTCACTTCACCAGCCCAGTTTTTGGAAAATATTTTAATAACTTATGAAGGTGATGGTGACACATGAAAATAAATATATTTTAAACAATGTGTTTTATTTTATTATTTAACGAACTTGATACTAAACTTCAAAGAATAATGTTATCTACTTAGTTTAGGCTACTCAAAATTAATATTGTTACTACAATATAAAATTGTTCACGCCCAGGCCAGGATCCCATACAAGGTGGTCGGTCTCCTTTCCATCTAAATAAAAATTCAATAAGACATCAACAATGCATACAGATATAGATACATGTGTCGTTCGGGTATCTTGAAGTAAATATTTAACTTCGGACATCTCGATTTTCTCAAAAATTATTGCTCTCACATCTCACACTAGGAAAAAATTGTGAGCCGTCACAGGACGCCTGGCAGATATGAAACATCGAAATTATTTTGTACAAGTAATATGCATAAAAGAACAGATTACGACAGGAACTAATATGACATAATGTAAAATACTACTTAAAGCGTGGTGACGCCTCGCGTCGCCACGGCATGCGTCGCCACGGCATGCGTCGCCACGCCAGCAATCGGTTTTACGTGCGGCTATAGATGTTTCACATCAATAATTCTTGTATCACTGGATACTTTGCAAACTTTCAAACAAAGGATAATAAGTAGACTCGGAATAAACATTTGTGGGTCACATAAATATTTGTCCCGTGTGGAATTTGAACCCATAGCGTAGGGAAGGCTGAATGCTTAACCATTACGCCATCCGTGCAGTCAATGCAGTTTCTTTACTGGTAGTGTCAGACACAGTAGGTGATCGAGTATATTTGCTCTGAGACATTATTTTACATTTATGACGTGATACCACAACGTAAGACAATGTAAATTTTAATTCGACTTGCGCGGCAACACCAATCAAAGCCACGTTCTATATTTCAATCCAAAACGGGACAGTATTGCACGCTTACAAAATTGTTTTATTATATTGCTGTGGGGTTGGTGTGGCTTGTGATCAAGAGGCAAACACGTTAAAAAAATATATAATGTCAAATAAAATGGTGACATGACATTAATGACAGTCGGAGACATGAGAATATAACCTCAAACCGAGTGTGCTATTGTAAACATTGTAACACGCTGATTTATTATGTTGGATTATAATCAAAGCTAGACAAAATGGGGAAAAAGACAAAAATAGGAAAACAGAGGAAAGATAAATACTACCAACTTGCTAAAGAAACAGGTAAGTAATTTATGCAACATTCGTTTTAAGGCAATGTAGTCCTGTTGTGTTCATGTGAATAATGTGATACATGTGATTTTAGGTTATCGTTCGAGAGCTGCGTTCAAGTTAATTCAGTTAAATAGAAAATTTGGGTTTCTACAAAAATCTCGAGTATGCATCGATTTATGCGCTGCACCAGGTGGTTGGATGCAGGTGGCGCATCAGAATATGCCCCTTTCGAGCGTCGTGATAGGCGTAGACTTGTTTCCAATCAAACCAGTCCCAGGGTGCATTGGTCTTACTGAAGATATTACAACAGAAAAATGTAAAACAGCTATAAAAAAAGAAATTAAAACATGGAAAGCTGATGTGGTACTCAATGATGGCGCGCCCAATGTTGGTTTGAATTGGATCCATGATGCCTACCAACAAGCTTGTCTCACATTGAGCGCCTTGAAATTAGCAACAAATTTCTTGAGAGAAGGAGGTTGGTTTGTGACTAAAGTGTTTAGATCTAAGGATTATCATGCACTTCTATGGGTCTTAAAACAATTTTTCAAAAAAGTACATGCTACCAAACCACAGGCTTCTCGTAATGAGTCTTCTGAAATTTTTGTAGTTTGTCAAGGCTATATAGCTCCTGACACAATAGATCCAAAGTTTCTTGATCCCAAACATGTATTTGAAGATTTGGATATTGTAAAGAAACAACACATTAATATTTTACACCCTGAGAAACAAAAGAAGGCTAAAGCTGAGGGGTACCAAGAGAATGATTACACCACACACCACAAAGTATTGTTGTCACAGTTTTTGGACCCAGATCAAGATCCTATAGATTTGCTTCAAGGATGTTCAGAGGTATTGTATCCTTTCACTTTTTATAAAAAAGGATAGTCATACCAACACCTATAAATCCTTAAATGTTAAATCAAATCTTTTTAGCACAATGGCAGTTGTTTAGTGGATTACCACTAATATTAATTAACTGTATAACACATTGTATTGTTATTGGATTTCAGATTGTATTAGATGACAAGTCTGTGGCTGAACATCCAAAGACAACTACTGAAATAAAAGAATGCTGTAAAGACATTAAGGTCCTTGGTAGGAAGGATTTGAAAGCTCTCTTGAGTTGGTTTAAACAGATGAAAGATTGGAAAGCATCACAGGTATAGCTTTTAATATACATAATTATATGTTTATGATTATTTACTTTTAATTTGTAAAATATTAAGTGATTAACAAAAAGGTTAGTGTTTATGTTTAATAAATATATCTGGTTATTTTAGAATAAAACAGATGAAAAAGCAGATGATAAGGAATCTAAAGAGGAGGTGGATGAAGATAAAGAGGAAGATGGTGAAGATGATGTTGATGAGAAAATAGCTGGCCTTCAGGTAATATGAATAGGTTAATTGTTGTTGAATAAATTTTAAGTTGTTTTGTGAAAGTACATTAAACATGATGCAGTTAAAAATAAGTATTAGGTATATAAAATAATAAAGTTTCAAGATATTTAATAATTTGATTTTACAGTTCAAATTTTAGGCAATATATTTGTAGGTATTTCATTAGTTCAGTAGTTGGCGGTTGCCATTAGACAATTCTGTTTAGTAGTTGCTTAATTTATGCAACTACTAAACAGAATTGTCTAGTGTTTACTTTGATTATTGATAAAACTTGTCTACATATTTGGCACTGTTTGCTAAGGATTGTCCAATAGTTGCTCTGTCAATTCTCTTTAATTGCACTTGTTTAATAGTCTATAGAACAGTAGTGTTTTCTTGCTTATATGTTATGAAATATTATCTGGAAATATGTTATTTTTAAAATTTTCTTATTTTAGGATGAAGAAAGGCGCCAATCAAAACGTAAGAGGAAGCAATTAAACAAACAAAGGCAAAAACTGGCTGAAAAAATGAATTTGAAAATGGTGTTGAAGGGTGATGATGGCCCTATTTTGGAAAGTCATGATATGTTCAAACTTTCTGACATTAAGAATGCTGAGGTAAGTCATTAATAAAGACAAAATATAATAAATAATTTATCTTACTGCAAGAGCTATTCAAAATATGTGGCATTGTTATGATATACCAGCCACATCAAATACATAATAACTGCTTTTATTGGCTATTGGATCTTGAGTATTAGCAATCCAAATTTAATTAAATTGAAATGATATGCAAAATTGTCCTGTTGTCAATATAGACAATTATATATTTTTTCATTTCATGAGCATCTGCCTTGTTTAAAAATGATTAATTATTATTCATGAATATATAATAAATATTTCTTAATTAATTTTAGGAGTTGGCGCGAATGGTTGACCAGCAGCCCGACATTGTTGCTGAAGCCAGTGATCAGTCGGATGATGAGTTAAAAGTAAAACCTAAATATATGAAGTATGACACAGAGGCATCTAAACTGGATTCTTCAGGCCTTTACTATAAGGATTCAGATAGTGAACTTGAAATGGAATCAGATTCTGATACTGAACATGAAAAAGAATCTTTAGGTAACATATAATTATATCTAATTAATTCCAAGAAAGTCCTTGTATTATCATGTGCTTTATAAACAAACATTAGAACAGTATATGCTAGGAAAAGCTATCCAATTATGAATAGGGTAGTATTTAACTGCACAGCAAAAAAATACTAATTGCTCAGCAAAAAAAGCTAATTGACCAGCAAGTCATGGCCAGCAAACTTTAAAGAGATCAAACTAAGTCGACGGAGCCCCGCTTCGCGGGGCTCCTATTTTTGGGTGGGTTTAAAAAAAGGAACCTAACATAACCTAACACTTCCGAGACGGAATGCAGTGATTTGAGGCGTATAGATGCTCATTATGCTGTGCAAAATTTGCTGACCAATTAGTATTTTTGCTGATCATTATATTTAATCCCTTATGAATATATCCTCCTATTGTATTGACAATGGTGAGGTACCTAATTATACCATTGCAGATCTATGCAATCTGTGTTATCATATTTTCTTCCTAGGCTGCCTTCTCTTTCCGTCATACAGTCAGCAACATAAGTTGCTACACATTTGCGAGATTTCGATCTCTTCAAATTATAACAAATGTTATTTTTTATAGCAATAATAATTAAAAGATGGTTTAAATTTATCATTAGTTTATAAATACGAAACAATAATTAGGATTTTTATTTATTAAATACTCTCACAACTTTCATAAATGTTTAACTACCTATTTTGCTGACTGTACCTTTTCTAGTTAGTAGTAGTCTTGACAGAGAACCCACTAACATTTCGCATTACCCGGAAATGGAATCCAAGACCTCATACACAGTAGTCGCATTAATCTATTAAGAACATTACATTGAGTCATTTAATTTCTTTACACAAACTGTTTCTGTTTACTATGCGCACACGCGACAACAAAACATTAATTACTCCTTATCCTGACACATTCTACATACACATACACATAAAATCTCCCTAATCCAAATTGACTAATTTAGTAAACAGATTTATTATGAATTTTTAATGTTTTTTTAACTAGTGTATTTTCTATTGTATAATTTATTCAAGCCATATATAATAAAATTAATATAATAAACATTGTAATGTAATCATATCCAATATTAACTATTACTATAATCACAGTCACACAGAATTTGTCTATGCATAGTGGAAGGCGCTGGCACCTGTGATACAATGTATACATACATTAGTACAGGTGCTAACGTTTCACATTTAAATGTGTTCATATATTTTCTATGATCTTTATTATAATGTGATGATTTTTGTAAGCCCTTTTTTTGTACAAATAAATTATTATTATATTTTTAATTACCACCGCGCCATTGAGGATATAACTTATAAATGCATATCATTCCAGCATTCTCCGATTCTGACACAGAAAATAAAAAGGTTGACAAACTTACAAAACTTAACACACTACACAACAGTCAGGTGGCCAAATCAGCAGCTGTGCCCAAGAACCATCCTTTGTTGACTGACCTGGATAATACAGACCCTGTATCAAAACGGTCTATGAAAGCAGAGTTATGGTTTCAGAAGGATAGTTTTAAAGATATAGACGAAGACGACGATGAAGGTGTTGATCTAGATAAACTTGCAGCAACATATAAAGAAAAAGGAAAGAAAGTTGCCGAAGATACTACTGCTGATACCACAAAATTAACAGGTGTTAAAAGAAAGTTAGCAGATGATAGCTCAGACGATGATTCCTCGGATAGTGATTATGAGGTTGAAGACAATGTTACACCAGCCGATGGTAAAGCTGGCGCAAAACAAAATAAAAAAGATGGTTTTGAAGTTGTTTCACAGGATCCAGGTATGTACTTGAGTTACATAATATGCAAGTAATCATATTGAATTATGCTTGAAATTAAACCACTATACAGATTTTATAGCCTAAAATACAACAAAAAAACACGATAAGTATATAATTTTGATGTGTTTCAACTATTTTATACAGTGTGTATTTTTTAGAATGAACTGCAACAATGTAGTTTGATTTCAAAGTGTACCATTCACATAAACGTAAGTCAAAATTATTCGGACCATGTTTTTGTTTAAAATTTTTATAGGTACTTGAACTTTATTGCAGATTTAAAAAGGCTAAAGAAAAATTTGAAAATGGATGCTGAGACTTTGGCTCTTGGTACTATGATAGCAACCTCGAAAAAGTTTAAAAGGGATCTGATGGATGATGGCTGGAATCGATATGCTTTCAATGATAAAAATTTGCCTGACTGGTTCATGGAGGATGAGAAGAAACACATGAAGAAACCGGTCATTGTACCAGAGGTAACTATATATTATTTGTTTGACTTTAAAGTTTGTTCCAATGTTGATTGAAGGTTTGATCTACCTGTATTAGACTTTTATTACAAAAAGTTATTTAAGATCCGACTCCGGGAGAGGTCCGACGGCATAATAATTTGATTATGTTTGCGTACGATCGGATATCAGTTAAGCAGTGTTTTGCTATAAAATTCTCTATTTTTTTTGCTATGCAACTCTCTATGATCTCTTGGTGCGGTGTCTGCAAATGCCCATTTACATGTGCCCTAAAAATATATTTGGCGTAATATAGCTTTACTACTATTTAGCCTATCCTTGACGAAGACTTCCTTTTTGATCAGTCTATGTTATATAAAAAGTAACTGTTAAAACAGCACTTATGTTTTATCACAAAAATTGTGTAGTGTTTAGTAAACTTTTGCAATTATTACATCAGGTTCCACCGAAGAGACAAGTTTTACATTTAATGACAATGGACCGAATTGTTATAAAACCCCAACATATTAATTGTATAATACGATTTGTAATATGTCATCAAGTTATAACTGGCTAATTCGAGGATTTTTCATATGGCGCCCATATACTGTATACTACCAGATATAATAGCTAGATATAACATACCAAGTTATATTTAATGGTTAGAAATACTATTTCAAAAACAAGAACACCTTTCGCAAAATAAGACATTAATTAATTAAATGTGCTGAATTATTTAGATACAAAATACTCTTAACTCATTCAATGCTTACGAATTTTCGATTTAAGTTACGACAGAGTTGACTATATAAAATGTTATGTGCCTGTTTTATTTCATGCTTTTATCGTTTGCAAGCGTGGCCGTAAGAAACTTGTAGGCGCCTTAACGTAGCTTATGATTCCGAGTTCTTTTTACGGTCTATATCTATTGTTCAATCGGATTGTTTAAAAATAAAATGTAATTTAAACCCTACATCTTAAACATATTGATCTTTATTGCTTGTACTATAATAAGATCTCACTCGCATTTACCGAGACGATTTTGAAGTGTAATATTAACTAAACATATAATTGTTTCTAGTTTGTTAAAATTACATTTGTTTTTTTACAGAAATACACCGAAGAATACAAGAACAGACTGCAAGACATAAACGCCAGACCCATTAAGAAAGTGATAGAAGCGAAAGCCAGAAAGAAGAAGCGCATGATAAAAAAAATGGAGCGCGCCAAGAAGAAGGTCGAGGCTGTTATGGAAAACGCTGACATGTCGGAACGAGAAAAGTCGCAGCAAATAAAAACACTTTACAAAAAAGCTCAGACGGATGGCAAGAAGAAGGTTACATACGTAGTAGCTAAAAAACATAATACTGCCAAACGGATGAAGCGGCCGCAAGGAGTTAAAGGACATTACAAGGTGGTCGACCCTCGCATGAAGAAAGACATGCGCGCGCAAAAGGCCAAAGAAAAAACTAAGGGTCGCGGTAAAAAGGGCAAACCTTCTAAGACTAATAAACCTCCGCCAAAAAAGAAAGGCAAGAAAGCTAAATAATTATTTCTAAGGTATCTATTGTATTAATACCTTTGCATAAGCGTCCTGTTATTTGGTAAAATAAATATATATACTTTTCTTGCGTCATACAATGTTTAATTGCGAAAGCGTGCGAATAATATGAGAAATTTGATACCATATACCAAGTAGATATATAAGCAAGCTTTGTTACTTAATTAATCATTTCTTCACCAGACAAATTAATGTTATGGATGTTGACCCTTGGCTTATGAGTTGAGTTGGAAAGTAGTTCCATTATGTGGCATTACAAAGATTATTTTTATGACTAAGGTCAGGGTGATATTTGAATCCATGTGCGTCATTCGGTGGAGTTCAGGGACAGACGCCATATAAATGATATCACTTCGCTTGGTGGCCTTGGTGTTTTATTCTGATTCGCTCTAACTACGCCGTCTGCCTACTAAGTACTATTGAGCGTCTTTATGTTTAGTTTGCGGTATAAATATTCTCCGTCGCTATGTTTTCGACCTTCAGGTTAAATATTCACGTTTACTTTGAACACTGAACATTTTATGTAGGTGTTTATAAAATACTAGATTTATCAGACTAGTATAATGGATATTGCCATTCTTTGAATACTGAGATTTAGAATGTCATATTATTAGCTAAGCATTAATGTGTGGTACCTACGTTCGGCTTTGATGCTTTTGCTTTTAAAAAATATGTTTATTTACACATTCTTATGTCGCACTTGCCATACTGCGGTTTATACGTAGTAAACTGGATATAACTGAGTAATATCACAAATTCGGAAGAAATAGAATTTGGAGTGAGGTAGAAATGTAGGGAGGTGACGATGGTACGTGGAAGGTAGGAGTTAGGAGGTAGGAGGCAGGCGGGGCGCTCGGCCGGGCTATATCGAGCGCGCGATCACGGCCAAGGCCGCGCACGCCGTCATCGGTCCCGACTCCGAGCCGATCGTCCGTGCCCTGCACCCGCGGATCGCTTTTATACCTAACCATAACTGTTCATAACACAAACCGTATTGCGCAGTTTGCCCCTTATGCCATCCATTATTATACGTCTACCACGAAAACTTATCAGATAACCATCAAACATCATAGTATTCGATCAGGAATATGTACAGTTACAACAAGCCTTTTTATCAAAGTAACATATGTGAGAAGCGTATTATTTTATAGGTAACAATGTAAAGGCATACACAGGTCTGATTTTAATTTGCAAGTCTATGCTAATATGGAATGGCTTCCGTGAGAAAGATAATTAATTTGCGCGACTTATGTTTGGTGGCATTTATGTTAGCACTGTATGTGGGCTCAGAGTGACGTCCGCAGAGGCAGGTAGAAGCTGGCGAGGTGGTGGCGGGGTACGGGCGCGGGTGGCGTGACCTCGCTCCGACAAGGTCGCCGGTTCCATTCCACTCGGCCACGCGACTCATTCCCCCTACAGTAATCTTCCATATAATGATTCTCGCCTCCCGACTCCCGATACATTATCATAATATTGTTTGATTCCTATGTTTAGATTTTTAACGATATATAGGTAAACGATTGAAACATCTAATAAAGATAAGACACCACATAGAAAGATAGAAAGTTATAAGCGATTCTTACATATATGTATATAAATACATATATGTAGAAAAATCTTTATGAATACGTATTCATAAAGATTCATAATCTTATGATAATCATCTGATAGTATAATGAATTAATGATTAAATAATTTAAATTGACCAAAATATATAGTTTGCTTTTTGCATAGCATTTATGACCAATTTACTTTAAAGGAAGTTTTGATAGGTTTCGCTCTTATTGAGTTAGAATTCGCCCACGTTTTCGTTCACGGGCTTGCACGGTACATGTAGTAGATAATAGGACTGTACATCAATGTTCAATATCTACACTCTTTTTAGCGTTCTAGATTGCATCGACTCGTTACCTATTTATTACATTTATAAAATGTATTTTATTAAACATAACATTAGCGCATGCCTATACCTACATCCTACAGGATTAGGCAGAGAGGTAGAATAACTCACAATTTGCACGCTGTGTTTATGCCTCGCGTCACGAGATTATTCTCGCCTATCGGATACAATTCCAGTTTACGTGCTGGTTCCATTGATGTATAAAAGAGTTTTTATATATCAATGGCTGGTTCTGAGCATTTGCTTACATTACTTAATAATACTTAGCTTGACTCTTAATAGACGTAATCGCAAATTAATGTAACTAATCAAGATACTTATGAAAATTATGTTTTGGCGCTATATTTTATACCTACCGCTAAAGTGGCAAAGGAGTAGACAGACGGTAAACAGTTACCGTAGCTTATCAACGCTTGTATTACTAGGTACTTATTTACCTATAACTCGCGCTGCCGACCGTATAGAAAAAGAGTATACTGCCAGTGTAAAGGATTAATCACTGGTGACTGGTGACCTGGGACAGCACGACGTCTACTTAGGAACTCTGGCATGCCTACACCTTGCGAGAACACAACACACAGTATCGCGAGTGAAGGCATTCCTACTTAGGATGCTCTGGCTATATTCACATAAAAACGATTGTTTTATTGGTAAAAGATTATTGTTTAAAAAGAAAACTCTCTCTATGCATCAAGTTTTGGGTCACAAAAATTCATTTTAACGAACACAAAGTACACTTAGTCTTAGACTAAAGTATCTTTGAAACACAAATATTAATATAATATTACGGCGGCCGCGGCAAGGCCACTGTTTGCTCATTACACCGTCTATGCAGATATTCACGTTTCCTTTTACAATTCTGAGGGTGTAGGTCTACCATGAACTTTCGTAGCTTTGGACGCTCCTCGACATAACACTCTTAAATGCCTCTAGCTTCTAGCTTTGAAGAACTAGTCAAAATGTATGGCAAAGATATACCAACCATGGAACGTGACGAGTAAGTAACGAAATCCCCTGAACACTACATATTGTCTCTGATCAAGTATGACATGTCCGTCTGTTACGTCATTAGCGTCAGTGCTAAGCTACATGTTCTGTGGGGTATCCAATAAAATAATGTGGCGGCAATTTCGATATAATAATACGAGGTATTATTATATTATATGGAATGCAGTGCATTATTATATCGAAATCGATTGCAACGTACAAACAACATACAGCGAAAACAAAGTAATTATCGATGTACGCTATCAATTAGTGTAGATACCAAGTTTTACTGTAATTGATTTCATTTATAGACCTACGGTAAGTATGATCTTTTTTAAATGAATTCGATTCAGTTATTATTGTTCTGAACCCAAAGCAATGGCTTTCAAAATTATTTACTCTACCTATTATCTGTTTGTCTGTATTATGCATGAACTAAATAACTTATTATAGCAGAGATTTGGGCGTTTGTCGGTCTTTAATAGCTTGAAGTTCAACTTACGCATGTTATCATATTCTGTTTAATTCTACGTAGGTAGGTTGAAGTATGCAAGTCCGAACTACAGTTAACACTTTCAGACAACTAAGTCGCGGGTATAAATAACCCTACTAATACTAGTGTCAATTCCAGGTACAAAGTCCTTTTAAATTATACGTATCGTTGTGACTTTAATTTTTATAAATAAGCAGACATGAATACGGAATAAGTATATCAACGGTGAGTCAATAAGTGTGGTGAGCGCTACCTTTATTTCAGTGACTGCACGCATCGAGTTGTGGATGGATTGCCTGTTTGAGGGAACGTTACACAAATCTCGCGGACAGGTGACCGCCCCCGCCCTATAAAGTTCGCAAGTTTAGTGCTCGCGGCGCGGGTGATCGACCATGTTCACGGTCAGTCTCGCTGAAACTCAAACCGAACAACAGCGAACAAAGCCGTTGTCGCACCGCACCGACAGTTACCCGCAGGTGAACAACGATTAACCTCTTGCCAGACGGTCGTTAGCCGAAATGGCCGCTTAAATAGGTCCATATCACCTTGATGCCACTCTGGTTACAAATACCATTCCGACATTTTATTGTTACGGCACGACAATAAAACCTGCGACGAACTGCAGACCTGTCATCATGTCCCCATACGCTTTCTTCAAGCCACTGTGTACCTATATTATTTGTTGTTTAATTAACACTCGATGAATTTATGCACTATGCTGTTTGCATAAACAGTCTAATCTAAAGATTTGGCAAGCATTATATTGAGCGTCGTTATTATACCTAATATATGATGTACCTACCAGCGTACGTCGGACATCCCAGGATTGCAACAGTTATTTGCATATGTAGGTACCTACCTATTATGGCATTTTTTGTGGTAAGCGAATTATTTGCGAGTTGACCATAGGAGAGATCCTTCATCCTGTGGTCAATTATAGACAGATTAATATCTTTTCAGATTGTTACAGACATTGCCGGTTTTAGCACCACTGACGCTCTGTGCGAAAATTACTATTGCACCCGTGCCCGCTTTAAGTCCTAGGCATTATGTGCAAGCAAAAAAAGAAGTTCACCACATGGCAAAGCTAGTTAGCAAATTCGAGTATAAGAGTAAATGATTAATGTGCTAATGCGTCAAAGTTCTATTTACCAGCCGTGATCTGGATATTAAAATACTTAGGTAATACCAATATGACCTTACCCTAACCGCGCTACTGATATAGTGCATACATCGATATATGTACCTAGCTAATTAATATATTTACATTTACAGTTAGTATGTTTTTGATGCTTTACGAACTAGACAATTTTTTTTTTTTTTTTTTTAAATATCATATTATTAAAAACGTGTCAACTCTTATTCGGAGAAGTCTCGCTTATATCTAGAGCAGTAAGAACGTAGATAAATCTGCGCCCTGCAGAAAACTGCACTGCAATAACGTTATGTTGTGTGGAGGAGGTATTGTAGAGAAAGGAGTATTTGGATACGGAATATTTTTAAATGCACATCACAAAACTTATCATCCATCAATTTATATTCATCAATTAAACTATTTTTACATCAAATAAATTATTTCATTGCAACAAATAGACCAATTGTTTTACAAAACTAGTAGGTACATTCTAGAAATAATTCGAAAATATACATCAAAAGTGTATTATAAATATTCCCTCAAATGCGCGACAAAAAACTTGTTTAGTGTACAAAAATATGATTCTCATATAAAATATACTGATTGCACATCAAATTTAACCGGCGTACATACCTATTAGGTATGTACGCCGGGTAAATTACACCACCGTAACGATATAACTTCTTCTTGCAACATGTTTTCCAATAAGCATTTTAAAGCTTTCTCAACATACTACCCAAAAGAAAATAGTGGGTTAGGTTAGGTTAGAACTGCGACTTTCTCTCCGAAGTGATCGAGGAGTTATTCCCTGACCAGGCAGAGCACGTGCCCCCGACTATGGCCCCATCTGGAGGCCGATATCGCGAGGCGGACCTCAGTGTTCCCCAGGTTACAGATGCGGAAATGAGGGCGGCTGTCATGCGGATTCGCTCCAAGACGACCGCCCCTGGACTTGACGGTATGCCGGCGCAAGCTCTCGCGCTGGCCCTCGATCACCTGGATGTCCGCCTCAGGAAACTTTTCGACACGAGCCTGATGTCGGGACGATTTCCTGAGTGCTGGAAAGAGGGGAATTTGGTGCTGTTGGCCAAACCGGGACGGTCTCCAGAGTCGGCCGCGGCGTACAGGCCCATAGTACTGCTGGACGAGGCGGAGAAGATGCTGGAGAAAATTCTAACCACCCGCATCGGTCCCGACCTGTCGGATGCTCAGTTCGGATTCCGGGAAGGGCGTTCGACGGTCGGGGCCATTATGCGCCTGAAAACTGCGGTCGAGGAGGCGGTCGCCGGCGGCGGTGTTCTGTTGGCGGTGCCTTTAGACATCGCCAACGCTTTCAACTGTCTGCCATACAGCTGAGGCCAGGGGGCGCTCCGTTATCACGGAGTACCTTTTTACCTGGAGCGGCTGGTGGCAGACTACTTGAGAGGCAGAAATGTCCTCCTCGAAGTTCGTGACGAGGTTTGGCGGCGGCCCATGTCGTGCGGTGTCCTGCAGGGATCGGTACTTGGTCCGCACCTGTGGGACATGAGGTACGACTGGGCTCTACGTGCTGTCCTACCCCCCGGGCTGAGCATCATCAGCTACGCTGACAACACCCTTGTCACAGCCCATGGGGGTATCTTCGTGGAGGCGGCCAGTTTAGCCACCGTGGGTGGTTCCCAGGTGGTCGGGCGTATCGAGGCGCTGGGTTTATGGGTAGCTCTTAGCAAGACGGAGGCCCTGGTCTTTCATGGGCCCCGTCGCAGTCCATCCCGCGGCACCTCGATAATGGTGGGCTCGATGCGTGTTCCCGTCTAAGCCCACATGAGGTACCTAGGCTTTGTCCTGGACGGAAGGTGACACTTTGACGAGCATTTCAGACAGCTCGCCCCGAAGCTTCTCGGCACTGCGTCCGCCCTTGGGCGGCTATTGCCAAACTCAACATCGCCTCGGCTACTGTGGGTGCGATGTGGAGGCCACTGCTCTTAGACGACCACGACTACGTGAAAGGCGCCGCTGGTGGCGCCCCTGGCCAGTTTCAGAACCGTTGGGGCCCTCCAGCCGGTGTTGGAGCGGTGGGCAGGGCGGCAGCATGGGACCCTTTCCTTCCTGCTGATGCAGGTGTTGTCAGGGCACAGCTGCTTTGGCAAATAACTGCACAAGGTCGCTAGGAGGGAACCGAGTCCCATATGCCATCACTGTGAGTGTGAGGAGGATACGGCGCAGCACACGCTCGAGCGATGTCCTTGCTTGGGAGGTGCAGTGCGGTGAACTCCAGGACGTTGTGGGTGAAGACCTCTCGCTGCAACCGTGATCAAAGCCATGATCGACAGCGAGACGAAGTGGGTAGCGGTCGCATCCTTCTGCGAGGACGTCATCTCGCACAAGGAGGCGGCGGAGAGGATTTGTGAGGAAAGTACCCTCGTGAATCCGTGCCACCGCCGGCGAACCAGGTGGCGCAGGCGCGCTTATGCTCGCCTTATGCCGCCGTGATGAAGGCCGAGGTTGGAAGAACCTCTCCCGCCTGTTAGGCATTGAGTCGGAGTGACGCCCTTGGTCGTGTCGGGGCGTCGCCCAGGAGTCGTCGCCCGCAGACCTTCCTGTCTGTATTGGGCACTGCTGGGTGGGTTGCTGATGCAGTTTCAGTTCCAGCGACCCACCCATTATACAAAGCAGTGATTTGGAAGACCGTGGGGTATAGTCGGTAGGCCCGAAGTTTCGAGAGAGCCTGACATATCTTATATCTTATCTTATGTGTGGGGGCCAGTCAGTGCAGACCGGCGACACTTCGACCCAGTGGGATCTTTTGTGTCGGCCCCAAGATTTAACCCTTAGCTATCTCCTTATGAATGTACTGCATAAGCCGCAGTGTACAATTAGAGGGAGAAGCCTGAAGTCTTCAGGGCGAGCCTGACATAACGACATAACCCTCTCGCTTCCCCTTGTGGCGAGAGGGAACGCATAAGGAGCATTTCCACAAGACAAAAAAAAAAGATTAGAACTGCGACCATACAACGCTAGAAACAATTTATTTACACAAACAAACAAAATTATCTCATCCTTCCTCCTAATATTCCTTCGTCATTACAACAATTGAATCTCCAGTCAAGTGTCGAGCGGACATACGTTTGTCCGTTTGTGTATTGTTTGCACAATGATTTTAATTTGTTTTTTTTCGTATGTCCTCTCGACGCTCAAGAAGTTAAATAAATAGCAATGCGTCACACGGTTATAATATTTTGAGATAACTATTTTGCTGTGCAATCAGTATTTTTGATTACGATACGGATTTTTTTTAATGCAAAACGTAGAATTTTTGATTTGCCGTTAAATACTTTTGATACTCCAACATTGTAAATAGTTCTGGACCTATTTACAATGTTACTGCATATTAATTAAAATATTATTACTATTATTTTAAAAGGGACTGAAAACGAAAAGAATATTGATAGCAGTTTATAAAATCACGGGCAAGTAGTAGCATTAAAATTGAAATATGCACTTTGGAACGGTAGCCAGTAATAGATTCGCCCTCTACCTACTACATAGAACTTGAACCTGTGATTCACCGGGCGAAACGTAATATGATTCTGCTTTCCTCTTCGAGGTCACAATTTAACTAGGTTTCAATTCCATAGCAATTAGGTGCTGTATCCCAGCGGCTTCGGGCCGTTGTTTTGTTTTTGTTGTCATAGGTTCAGGCGAATGTTATTCGCGACATTGAAATATATAAGAAGAAATTATATGCGTCTTAGATGAGAATGAAATGACATGCAACGTAGGTATAATTTGTTCCCGGATGTTACAGAAGACCCTAAGCGTCGCACAGAGAAGCTTAAGGTCTGTCTGAAATACATTGTGTGCATAGAAGGTAACGTATAACGTAACCCACTTGAATTTTAGCGTCACAATTTGAGTTTACTTGCAATGGTTAACCTTTTTTGGGGCAAATGCGGCTGAGGTTTCTGCAATTTTTTTTTGATAGCGTAAGATATCCCTATATTTGATGCTGAATTTATAAACAGACAGGATAAACGTTGCAATGGTCTCATGTGGAATGAAATGAGGCGACCGCTTGAACTATTACGCCATTCGCGTAATAGTTCAAGCGGTCGCAAGCAGTCAATGAGCAGCATAGCTTTAGACTAAACAGATCAGTTGACTTTAACTTACTGATCCTCGTAGGGCATATATCGGCTAGGTTAGACCGAGGTTCAAAAGTAGACTTCTGGCAAGAATTTGAAAGGATTAACGACGTGCTGCTAGCGAAACTTGGCATAGTCACCATTGGCTTTGGCCCTGGACTTATTCGGCTCCTTGCAGACTGTCTCCGTGTTCGCCAAGAGTGCGGCAGACCCTGCGTATACGAGTCTTAATCCTATCATACGCATTATTATAGTGAGTCAGGACTAAATATTAGGACCTCAATCTTTTTGGTGATAGTTAATGATCTAATTACCGTATTCCAGCACACTGATGCTTACTGCATGCCTGTGCATGTAATGTCGTTAGGTCCGACGCAGATTGTTAAGCTCTGTAGCACGACTAGACATTGATGGTATATCTATAAGAGCAACGAGACCAGCCATTATTATATAATTGCACTAGCCAAAAAGTCTTGTAGATTTTTGGGTTTCATACTTAGATATTGTTGACACATACGTAACCACGCATTAGTCATTTGCAAGATCGACACGGCTGTGAAACCCACACGAAGACATACAATCTTCTGCCCGTAATGGTTTTTAGGTTGTCTAGATTGGATATTGAATGACTTATTGGAAGTCAGGCGTAAGGTTTACCAGCTCCAATTCTTGTATATAATGCCCATATTAAAACCTTGATGGCAATCGGTATTATTTTGAAAAATTTTGCGCTGCTTTTTGTGACTTCATTATTGTAATTGGTATTATTAGCGCTATAGTTGAAGTTAAATAAATAAATATATTGAAATTAAACTTAACGGACCCTGTCGGGATTTAATTTGTTTATATTTGTATAATAAGTAACTATTGGTATTTACTCTCTCCCCGGTGTTTTGGTAGCTTTTCAGCAGCTATGGCTACGGAAATTTACCTACTACCCGTTCGATAAAAGTATTTTCGTTAGCTGATGGATTTGAGATAACTATTATTTGAAACTTAAATTTCTTAAAATAATAGAATACTAGCAGCAGGGTTTGCAAAGTGTCAGGAATGGTTCAAAGTTCGTAAACATCACATCGAACTTAATGAGTAAGTACCTAAAGGCTTTATTTAGTTGTTTCGCACAAATTGTGCGACACGATCCTTTTTAAAATAATATTGTTTTAAGTGAAATATCGCACACATCCATATATCTATGTATATGATTTGAGTGCGAAACGAACCGATCTGGAAAAGAATTGACACCTAAATGGAATTATTTTTATAAAATGATGATGAAAATGACCAATAAGCCTACCTAAATAGGTAAAAGTATCCTCAAACATTTCGCTCGCTCTTTTCCTGCCGGAATTGAGTAAACATTGCGTTGAGTTGCAATATTTACTTCTATTGTTTTGAAAAGTTGTATAGACCGAACAACTACGTATATAATAAATATAAATTTTAATATTATTTTAATTTAGTTATCAAGGACGAAGTAAAATATTTCCCTATACGAATTTACGGTACTTTAGGTTCAAAGGTCATGAAAATGAAATTTTGAGCATATTATCTTGTCTTTACCTGTACTTCTATCTGGAATGCCTTCTCTCGTATACATACGATTTTTGAGATTACCATCATAATGTAAAACATGCTTATATTCGTATTTTTATGTGACTGCAATTATTTTCACGTGTCCTTATTAAATCTATACTAGCATTATAAAGCTGAAAAGTTTGTTTGTTTGATTGGTTGAACGCGCTAATCTCAGGAACAACTGGTTTGAATTGAAAAATTATTTTAGTGTTGGGTAGCCTATTTATCGAGGAAGGCTATAGAACATCACGCTACGACCGACGAGGGCGGCGCGCGGCGCAGTAACTATAAACGCGGGTGAAACCGCGGGCACATCTAGTATTTTATAATCCAAATAGCTGTGCCCGCGGTTTAACAACGGATGCTATTTATTGTACTATTACTAAAAGGGATTAAATATAATGACCACCAAAAATACTAATTGCGCAGCAAAATATGCTTACTAAAATATATCATAACGAGCGCCTATACGCCTCAAATCACTGCATTCCGTCTCGGAAGGGTTGGGTTATGTTAGGTTCCTTCTTAAACCCACCCAAAAATAGGAACGACTTAGTTTGATCTCCTTAAATATATTTTGGTGTGCAATTAGTATTTTTGGTAAGCATATTTTGCTGTGCAATTAGTATTTTTTGCTGTGCAGTTAAATACTACCCTTACTAAAAGATGTAGACCTAAAAAATCTTACAAAAATTGCAAGTCTGTCATTGCAAGTTAAATACAAGCTTATAAAAAAGGTACAAAGTGGAGTAGTTATAATCTAATTATAATAAGCTTTGGATTAAACCGCCTGTTATAAATAAAATATAAACAGATTTTCGAAGCAAATTTAATTATTCCAATCTTAGGATAGGTATTATAATGATGCGTGGGTACTTACACACATACGTGATTAGGTAATTAGATACCTAATTATGAACGTAATTACATTCTTTAAGAAGATTTATTGTATGGTAATTTGATGCTACCCTAACAAGTAAGTATATTAAAGAATCTAAAGAATCCAGTTTGTTGCTACTTCCTGAATCCTGTGACTGTAATTTGGTAGAAACATTTTTTTAACCGTTTGTATATATATATCTATATATGTATTAGTATCAGTGCTCTTACGCCAGTATTCTGTAATAGGGTAGTACTTCTTCGAGCAAACCACAGCTCATTCGTACCGTC
This sequence comes from Catocala sponsa, assembly GCA_963564715.1. Taxonomy (NCBI): domain Eukaryota; kingdom Metazoa; phylum Arthropoda; class Insecta; order Lepidoptera; family Erebidae; genus Catocala; species Catocala sponsa. The sequence goes on along the minus strand of OY751335.1, from coordinate 16,011,432 downwards.
ACTGAATAATTGGCAACGCAATAGCGGGCTTTCCATTCATAAAATAAGTGGATAATCCTTGGGTAGTAAATCAAAACATCTTATTTGTGGGCTCCCGCCAACTACTACAACGCTTTGACCTTTATCTGCATCTATTTCATTTTACGCTAACCTTTACTTTGCCCGTAATAATAAGTATATATACAAAATTTCGAATGAACTGCAAAGATATCGAACCAATACAATGACTGTTATGTATACTTGTTTACTGCAGAAATAAGTAAACAATGGGTAAAACACGTACATATATGTCAAATGTTCAAATGTGTTACATGATGTATATTCCGAAAATAACTAATTACTTAATGACTACATGAATTTTAAAATCGATGCTTGGTTTTCACCGATTGAACGGGGCCTTGATTGAAAAATTGCATGTGTGTAGGTTTAATTAATTTGTAGCAATACAGGTTGTTGAGTCAGTTTGCGGAGCGTTATGGCCGTGCCGGGTCGACGACCAGCCGTGGCTACGCGCCCGCCCCACCGCGCCGCCCCGCGCGCACGCACTGCGAGCCACGTATTTGACCGATTACCAACCTATTGCAACTTGAACGCTCAATGAAAACTTACAATTCATGCTCGTACGCTCGTTTATTGTAAACAAACATGCGCAATCATAATGCTATTTGTTGTTTTTCATATTTAGATAACTTGCTCTTTATTATAATATATGTATGTACCTACAAACTCGTCGGTATTACGAAAGAACTTCTTATGGTATGCTTATTCGGTTCGGCTGTAAGTAATTAATTTCCTTTTTTGCATAATAATTGTTAATTACTTTATTACAAATTTAGTTTCATATAATCACGATGTACAATAATTATGTCATTCCGAAGATAACACGCTACGTTTTTTTTACAGTTCAACATAAAATATATATAAGTATAAATAAGAATATTTTTCGTTCTAAAAATAAAAATACAGTTAACCAGATGTTACTTAGAGTCAATTTTAATGAATTCTAAAGCGGCATGCCAATTTAGTGTGTGTATTGTGGTGGAGGAAAAGGGGCCGCGGGCCGCGTGCGGTCGTCGACCGAGGCCCTTGACTTGTGCGCGGTTCAGCGACACGGGCTGACACCGCCGCGCGCCACACGCTCGCGGCTCGTCTCGCGCCGCTCGAGCGCTAGCGAGCGAAACGCTACCGCTTAACCTATTAATATTATACACATTATTACTGCCATTATTATATTTATGCATTTAATAATTTATATATTTAATAAAAATATTACTATTCAAAAGTAATGTGAATAATATATTGGTAATACCTATCAAATTTGAATAGAGTAAAAATATAGCAATGCGAGAATAATAATAATTATAGGGGACTCTTTTGCAATACAGCAGCAGCACGGCAAATAAAATTTAATAAAAGGAAGAAGTATCACTATTGCACCAGGTGTGTAGCATGCTTACTTTTATGAATACATTGAATTACGAAAATTGATGTTGCCAAGTTCGTGCATGTTTAAATATGTTTACACGATACAAACATATCTCATGTACCTATACTTAAATTCTGATTGTCTTGTATTCTGTGGCGAAATTGTTAATAGGTATACATAAAAAAATCTAATTAGCGGTTTATTGATAAAAGTTTTTGTTGAGGATACGATTTCAGATCAATTTTCAGAATCTACTTCTTCGACCGAAGATTGGTTGATATAATAATACAATAATATCAACCTTGTTTATAAACTGGTCCATTGTTGGGCACAGGCCTCTTCTCAGTATGGGAAGGGTTAGGCCATAATTCACCAGGCTGGCCCAGTGTGGGTTGTGGGTTGACATATACATATGTAAACATTATGGTGAACTCTTAAACCTACAAGTTTCCTCTTGATGCTTTTCTGCATCGTTGAGAAAGAGCGATAATAATCTATTTCTTCAACCTTGTCTTTCCGATATTACGCATATAATATCGGAAAGACAAGGATCCGTGCCTTGGGATGGTACTTCAGACCTCTGTTTGGCAGTCTAACAATCTCCCACTAGGCTATTACTGCTATTAATGCGGTCCTGGTAACAGGTTACTTTCCTTTTAATCTGCTAAGATGAGAGGCTAAGCAAGCTTACAGTCCACTTAAGCGGTTACTGTAACCTATAGACGTTTGGAACACCAGGTCTATCACTGGTTGAAGTCAATTCTTCAAGGATGCAGTCGCTTTGCTGCCAGTAGTAGTAGAGTAGCAAAGATAACACTACCCCGCCAATAGCAAACCGTCTCTATAAACCTGAAACGATACTTACCGCAGGAACACAACAAAAGTTTGTATGTGTATCTTGTGTAGGTTACAGATAGTACACCAACCAAGCTGCCCTTAATTTGAACGAAAGACTAGTTTTTACTGTAGAGTCTAGCTGTGCTCTACTTCGCGAAAGCCTTACAATTATAGTACCGGGGATTTTAATGTTAAACATTTTAGTGTTAATAGTTATGTCAATTACGTCTTGTTACACAAATTGAGCTAATTGTCATAGTGCATCTAATTATAAAGTAAGGTTATTATAGCAATATTGTGTAACATTAATTTACAACAAGCTTCTAGCTATCTTTACAGGTCAAAAAAAACGGTTGAATTTTCAATAGCGGACCGGTGCTAATTGTCACTATGATAGACAATAACCCTGCAGCCTAGCACAGTAAGCAGCGGCTATACCACAAAAGAACAGTACACTGAGAATGTCTTTGGTCGCGAAACTTCTTTACAGCATATGTACGACGAAATTGTCAAGTTGCGGTAGAATATAAGGAGCAGTGAACTTCGTACAAATACAAAAGACAAATGTTATCGTGTCAACAAACGGCGGGCCAACACAACACAACAGCATGTAGCGGTCGTTCTGCGCAAAGAATAGAGTATTGATAGTATATCGTTAGCGTCGTGTATGTTGTCATGTGGCGTATAGGGAGCAGTTAGCGGCATTTTGTGCAAACATATTCATCTTGTGAACATGATACACTTAACTAAAATATTTTATTGGTAATACTGATATAATACATTTATTTCAGTATTTATATTAGACGGACCTGTTGCTCCTTTGGCATAAGATTGCTTATGTTTGCGTTCGATCGTGAGCTTGCGGGTTAGGTGCCAGGGTTTGGCAGTGTTATTAGGCTTATCTGTTAGAACATTCTCAGTATCAAAGTTTAGAAATGAGCCTGGCAGGCAGCAAGTAGGTCGTCTCAGTTAATACAGGGCAGACTCGCGGTTGTAGCGTAACCTGTTTTATTCTTCTAATACCCATGTTTGCCTAAATATTTACCAGTAAAATTATATACAGTAAATAAAATATGTTTGATTTCTTTCTTAACGGCTAAATGGCACTGAATCTACAAAATCGAACATGACACCTTTACGAATGTCTGTGTTCTGTTATGTATAGCTGCATACATTAATTTAATAGAACGTTTATAAAAATAAATTACCTACGAAAACAAATTTTAATTGTCCGATACGGTAAAACTCAGTCTCAAAACCGAAGTATGCTTATCCATGACACATTTCTTTTTGAATAATAAATTGTAAAAGTCTAGGAAAAGCACTGTTACTTTACAAAGCGAATTGTGACAATAATGGCCTGTTTCAAAATGACCGAGTAAAAGTTATTTGTTATATTAATCCCATGCTGTTCCATCTTGTAAGGTTAAAGATGCCATTAATTATTTATCTTATAGGCGATGGCTACCCGGAGATTGTGAAACTGGCCTTTATTCGAATATTCTCACATCAACAGGTAACAGCGATGGCTCTTCGAAAGGTTCTGTTAACGCGCCCGTCGCTAAACTAAACCTACAAAATTATTAATATTTGTTCATGAGTTCAGTTACGATGGGTGAAACGTTAAGCAGGGCTCTTGTTAGACATTTAAACGACCAAGTTCCAAAGGAGAGCGTTGACTTGAAACAAATGCATTTGTGGATCTTAAAAATGTTATCTCGTGTGGAGATAGCTATAACTTGTACTGAGAATTTCATAACTTGTCGAACGCAGGGTTAAGGAGTTATTAAATAGAAAGTTATTTTAATTTATAAAAATATTATTATCACTACCCAATAGAAACGTTCGGCCTATAGTATTAGATGATTATACGCGTTTATAGTCTAAGTGTGACCTTGTATATTTTAGTTAGGTATAATAACAATACAGCGTACACAAGCAACAGGGCGCCTAAAAATTTATGTCAAGCTAGCTACGGGTAAACATTTCGTAATCGTGAAAGTACTTTCTTATACGAAATGTAAATACGGCATGCGCGTATCAAATTTCGCGGCACGGCATAGGGCACGAGAGGTGGCGGTGGCGAGGCCGCGCGGCATGCGCGGGCGCTCGCCGCGCGGCGCACCAGTGAAAGTGGGTTGAATGCAGCGCCATTACTTTCAGTTTCTCTTGCGCGCACGCCCGATCGTGGGCTCGTTACAATAAACATCACATCCCGTCGATTTCTCGCTCTGCTAAATTTCACCTTTTCCACTGTACTATCGCAGTGTAGTTTGACCTGTTGCGATTTGGCCGTAGAAAGCTATATTGGCTTCGCACTAAATTAGGTTACTAGAACTTGTTAGAATGGACAATAGACAAACGTTTCTAACGATGTATTGTTTCAATCGCCAAATACCTATGATTATATTTAATTACTCCAATGCTATTGATGTACAAGTTGACCACAAAAACACAATATGATAGTAGTAAACGATAAGCAAATATTGTTTCTAGAACCTAATAGAACATGACTTACCGCCTTTCACGAGAGAAAGAAATAAAGACGGATCTAATTCCAAACACATACGTTGTAACAGTGAATATATTTGCAAGAGGAATGTGATAGCGAAAGTTACCTTTTGTTTAAATGATGCATGGTGACTGTTTGTTTAACCTTTTGTTTGTAAACATAATAATACTTATGTTCTAGTGTCTGGGTATATATAGGTAGACTTAAATGTTATTTTGGACATACTCCAAAGTAGCACGGTGCAGCGTGCAAGTGACGTTGTAGACAAACATTGTGACTAATCTAAAGTATTTAGTTCTATTCTATTTAACTTTTACTAGTTGCTTACAAATTCTTCAAGCTTTTACTAATTAATTCCTAGATAGTTTTTATATTTATAAACATTAGAAACCTCTTCTATTACAGAAATGCGTGATTAGCGTGACGGTAGATAGTGGCCTAGAAAGTGCTTACTTTCGACAGATCCGCTCGCGCTATTCCGTCATTGTAAGCTAATCTTACGACTAAAATCCGGTTCACATTTAAAAAATCAAAGAGTGTATATTAAACTATTACCTATTCCTATTAAAACGGCTTGACCTATAAAATACTACACAAAAGTCGTAAACAGTGGTTACAAATACGTCATAACTTGTATAACACCTGCGTACGTTGATTTACTGGCAATAAATCTAAGTAAACAGTACCTACCTTACTGTGTATCGAACTTTATCTTTGTTTGCTTTAGAGGGTTCACCTATATTTATAGAGTACTCGAAGTTATTGATTAATCATCGTTGACTTCGCGTACACCTTTTACAAAGTACGTTAACATGGTGGTTGTCAATATTCTGCAAATAAACATGCTTTGCTAACAGTTGTTATATTGAGTTAACTAGGTCTATGTTTTACGTAAATGAACAATACGGCAAGCAGGTTCTGCTACCTAATAAGTGTGTAAAGAAAGGAGGTAATGGATACGTGCTAAGCAGCACGGCAAATGTTTACCGCGATGCATCCGAAAAGAAATGGACGAAAATGAAAGTGTCCTACTTCCCCGCTCCCTCAGTCCGCTCGCTTTCTCGCACTTTTTTCTATCTAATCTATTAGTTACAGTTGTTTGTTGGTTTGCTTACATCCGGAAGCATTTCTATTCGGTTTATTCAAATTAGAAATAGCTAGCGATAGGCCTTTATTTTTATGCAAACTGTGTATTAATAAACGCACCTAGCTAGCACAGAACTACAATAAATATATTGTAGTTCTGTGATCTAATGTAGTTAACGTACCTAGATCACATAATAAGGGTAAATTAATGTAATTATCATAACGTGGTATATTATGTACATTTATTATAAACGGCTTTTTGTTATTTGTATTGACAAATAAATTACATTTAGTATTTTTACTTAAGTGTCTTGCGGTTATCTGACCATAGAACGAATTCAATTAACACAAACTTTTGTTATTTTATACAAATTATAATACTTATAACTATTTTGGAAATAACTATGGATCATTAAACTTGTAGGTTACACTCTGTACAATAATAAAACACATGTATAATACTATTTTTGTAAATATTTAGTATTATAATTATTTGTGTTTTTGTAATTATGTTATCTTTTTAATACGTTTGTAAATATATATTAGATTAATTCGTTTTAAAATTAATAATGTAAATAAATATATTGTAAATAAATATAATACTATTATACATATTTAAATTGTTAACACTCAGACATGCTATGCGAAAACATACATATATTTCAATAAATTGATTGCTATATTTTTTGCTAATCAATATACAAAATAGTTTGTCAAAACAACATGATTGAAATCGAATCGAGAAATCGAGACATCGCTAAGCATCTAGTTTTGTTATGAAGTTTGTTTATTTAATAAGTCTTTTTTCTGTTAGTAAGAGTGCTGATACAGCTGTAGAAAGTTGGTAAGCGTGGCGCGGCGCGGCGTTATGTAGCGAGTCGACGCCGTCGCCGCCGACAGCCACCGTCGCGTCGCTTCGGACCCGCGAGAAAGTTACCTTCTTTTATATTACAAAAAACATATTTAGTGACCTCTTACCGATAACGTCTTGAGTTTAACTAATACAATTTAAATTATATTTGTCTTAATTACCTACTTCATACAATTCTTACAACAAATTAGGTTTGCTGAATCACACGTCTCTACGGAGCTTAGAAAGTTGTAAAAAAGACAACAACGTAAAGAGCAGTAAACATGGACAATTGTAACGGTTATCAGTATAAAAATTTAGTTTTAAATATATACAGCACATTTAAACCTTGGTTACCGGTATCTTTAGATGGGTTCTAGACTTCATTTGATACGTATTGATATTGAAATTATGTTACATAGATATAACGTATTAATTAGGTTATAGATATACAAACTTTAGAGTACTGAAAAACTTCTAAGTTACATAATCCTAACTAACATTATATCCTAACTATCCTTACTAATATTATAAATGCGAATGTGAGTTTGTTTGTTTGTTACGCTTTTATGGCTGTGACACAACCGATCATCATGAAATTTTATACACATGTTAGGGGAAAAGGACACAGGGTAACTTTCATTCAGAAAAAAGCACTGTTACTAACCTAACCTGAACAACATTTACGCGTGCAAAGCCGCAAGAAAATCTGCCATTTAATAAATTTAAAACAATTAATAAATATTTTATGATTAGTGACCTAGGTGTTAAGCGGATAAGTATCGTAGCATATGGATTATTATTTATTTCTTTTTTGGGTTAAAAACTGTCAGGGCTTTTTCTCATTGCCCAGAGCCTCAACATACAGCTCCACGCGCGTTGCCATCCAATAATATTACTAAACTCAACAAACTCAGATTAATTAGTATTCCGTCAGTACGAGTCTTGAAGGAGCTCTAGACACCTTAGTCACCGGAAGACACAACGAAAGGATGTTCTAAGCTGCAATCTTACGAAGGGTGGAGGAACCAGTCGGACTGTTCTAGATTTGACCAATTTGTTTTACTCTGCTACCTATACTATATTTATCTAATTAGTTATGTATATAGAAATAAGTAAAAATGTACTTCTAAATTTTTCCGTGTCAAAAGCTTAACTAAACTCACTGGCTAATTACATTTAATCAGTAGTAAGAGGAATGGAATTGGTTCTTTAAAGACGATTTATTAATTAAACGTCAGCAAAGTCGGTTGAAGCAAAGTACAAATTACGTAAAGCTCGTATTATGTTAAGAGGATGATCGAAATTGTAATAAAATTACAACTGCAGTGTCCATTCAGTTGATCAATACAAAACAGTTCGGCAATAGCGAGCATATGCGTTAAGGATATTGCAATTATGATCAGACTGTAAAGTTATTAAGGCGTTGAACCTAGTTGTTGTGTGTGTTATTTACTAAATTACTTAGAAATAGTATTTTACATTTCTAGATCGTATCGATCTGTTAATAAGGCCGTGTTAATTAATTTTAAAAAAGTGCGATTAATATTATTTTTTAGAATTTTCTGTACTTCGTTTATGTAGACATGATACTTTTACAATAAAATATTTCCTATTATAAATGTTTAAAGATATTATAAATTATTAACAACTTGTGTACAGATAACTTGCCGAGAGATATCTGTACCTACTTCTGGGAATCATAATCAATAAATGTAGAGCTAGTCTAGCTGTTAGAAGTAAAATCTTAGTTCTTAGGTTCGTTTACGCGTACTGCCAAATAAATTGATCTAGTGGTCAAGTCACAGAAAACAGCAGGCATTATGATTTCAACCACATCCTAAGAGTGTAAAGTTTTTGTCGGGTTCTTGTTGTGCTTTTAACTAGTACAGAACGATTTTTCTCTTTTATTCTAATACCTCTTGACTGCTTCAAACATGTTGAATGTTTGCTGACAAAAAGATCCGCCTATTATGGCGCACTCCACGCGAGCAATGGAAAGGTCGACGTAACTAAGTTGGGCCAGTTTTGAGCGGGCAACGAACGCACTATAATGTTCTTTTGTCATACTTATAATTCTTAGTAACATAGAATATAAGCACAATTGCAACGAGCAACCGCACCTTGTTATCAAATAAAGAAATACATTTTATTACTACTTACGCAACTACTGCTAATATAAAATAGAGTTAACATTAGAAATTGTCGAAGTTATGTGTGTATTACATAGTTAATTATCGCTCGCTTAAACGAAGAAGGAAGCTTGCATGCATGACTGAGGAGTTATTCATAATGTTCTCAAATTTATTTGAAGTCTACTAAGCCATACTGGACCAGCGTGGTAGACTATTGCTCTAACATTCTAAGAAGAGGCTCGTGCCTAGCAGAGCGACAGCTTATAATCAAAGATAAAATTATTATTATCTGTATTAAACTTAACATATTATATAGAGTACATTTTAACGTGCCCATTATTTGAGAAATTATGAATATTTCCAAATAAGATCCCCTTTTGTTCAAAGCGTTATTATAGTGATCTCGTATTGGATACGTTCGCGGCGATTTCGAATTTTCGTGTACTAGATTTTCGCCAGCCTTTCAAAGATACAGAGTATTGTGTAGAACCAGGCCAACAACCTCGAGAACGTTAAACGACATAGCGTTGGAATATCGCAAACTTTTTTGATCTCAACATTTTCGGTGAATAAGTTCTTGGATATGAGCTTAGCTTGAATTTTACCCATTACACCTACGGTAAAATGGAAAACTTAGAGTCTAGTAAGGACCAGGCGTGCTTGATGGTCTACCCTTTGTGGTCTTTTTTAGATTCATATCTACGTAATAACATGTTTTGGTAAGAGGAATTCTAAAGTTATGTGTATCCGTTATTACTATTCGTACATCAATGATTATTTATTATTCATATTTACATATGTTATAGTTTTGTTATGAAAATAAATGATTTTTGTCGTGAGTCAACTTGTTTACGTGTGCTTATTTTATTTGTGTTTATCTTTACGCAACATTGTGACTAACCGCGATAACGCCATCATACCCAGGCGATTGCTATTTTCTAAGAAATCGTCACCTAACCGTTGGCTGTTTTCTATTAATAAAAGCAACCCTCACTGAAGTTGTGCTGCGTTATCAGTGAGATCACTTTAAATCTCTTTAGATGGAAAGGGTTTAGATAATATTTTAAATTTACTACCGTACGAAAGGTTTATATAGATTCAATCAACAAACAACGATGGACCGATAGTCGAGCTTAGCCGCATATTCGGTCGACGATAGCTAATCTTATGTAAGTGAATGACTCTTTAATTTATTGATTTTTCAGGCAGAAAGAAAAATCCAAACTAAACCTCAGTCAGGGTTAATTTGACAGTTCACTAACACTAGCATTCTTAATATTTGAGCCTATGAGTGTTATGGCCTCTAATTTTATTAGTTTAAATGAATAACTCGAATTTATTCATAAATATAATATTTTTGTATGCTTATAATAAATAGTAAAATAATAATTGATTGTTAATGCAGTGATTATCGAACTATAATAGTCAATTACGTTACGAAAATAAGCTATCAAAATGTTAACGTTACATTTTTATGTTCGATTTTCGATCTTACATAATATATTGTAGCTTTTTTGATACCACGCGTCAATAAAATTTAAATAAGAAATGGTGATAGAATGCCCGATAGTCCGGTGAAGTGCTATAAGTATTCTTTATTCCTTACATACGTTTATGCGCTTTTTCAAATGGGGACATCCTATTCAGAGGTAGGACATAGTACTAATGTGTACCTACTTTATACAGGAAGACAGAAATGCGCAATATAACGTCAGACTCGCTCCATTAAGATCGAGATTTATCGGATCTAATGATTTTGCTTATTACATAAAATGAAATATTATATACTTTTTATACATGTTATATTTAAATTTCCCAAAATTGTATACTTAGAAGTTAAAATGTATAAACTCACGAGTATTCGTAATTGTCTAACACCAACCTAGTATGGGATTATCGGTTATCTTATACTAGGTAGGTGTTATCAAAAATGGCGTCTACTTATATTTTGTTCATTTTTTATCTATGATTGTCGTCATATTTATTGCGAATTTCGAGGGTAGATAAGCAGCCATATTATTTTCTATTCTGGTTCTCACGATAAGAAAATAACGAATGTTAGATGTGGAATTAAACATCTTGTAAATAGAAAGGTTGTTGTCACTAACGTCAACCGTAGAATATTTGTTTTCTTTATATTTCATTATCTAATAATCACGAGCTAACCTGTTTTGCGGTTTTAATCAACAATATAAATAAAAAACCCACTTCACAATATCCGTAACATAACTGTACAATTACATACTGAATTAACTTGTTGACATACAATACACATGTGTACTTAATATGTTCCAAAATATCACATTTATTCGATTTACTTAGGTATCAGTAAACTCAAGTAACTGAAATGGCTGAAGATATTTTCGAGAAAAGAATAGAATTTTCACAATGCGGGTATTACGAATACACACAACGTCGCATCATTACGCCTACACTGTGTAGAAGAACATAAAGTTGATGAATGAAATGAACCGTATTATTTCCCGTTTTGAACACAGTAGGCACGTACCTTCATTTCAACCTTTGAAAGCTACAAAAGAACTCTGTAGAACTAGGTCGACAACCTCGAGTACGTTAAACGACACAGCTTTTGACATGAAAATAATGCGATACGTATGTCTATTTTCAAAAGAAAGACAATCTATACCGATTCTACCATATAACATTTGGATTTATTTTTAACAGTTTTATAAAATGTGTATCAATGGATCACTGTAGCCTGATAAAGCACAGTTTTTTGATGTGATGTTGCACTGGTATCGTTAAAATGAATAAAATTGTTAACATAGCTCGATGTTGTGGCAATTAAGATGTCCGCATCGCAGATGTGTCGAGCGAGTAGTAAAGTGCATTTAGCAGTTTAGTGATGCAGCACATGTGTATGGTGTGTGCGTAATTATGCGCGTGCGGCTAGCGGCCACGCTAGAGATAGCCGCAGTTCAGCGACCGCTGCGAGGCCGACGCCCGCTGACGTAACGTTACGCGAATTCCGACGCGCCCCGCACCGCTCGCACCCGCCCGCCACTCGCATCGACCCAATTCCTTCGAAGCCACTTCATTTGTGCATCGCTAATTATATAAAACGCCGTTGCACCGCACTGCCAAACACGTTCTATTTCTAATTTGATCGGAGATTTATTTTAGGACTAACATTTAATACGTAAACAGTTTAATTATATTCCGTCGGGATAAAAAGGTTCTCTATCATAGACATACATCTACATACATCTTTTAATACTTATTTGAAATATACATTACCTTTTAATTTAAATTTAGTTCAATGACCCTTTCACCTTTGCATTAGTCGTCCACTTCCACTGTCAATGAGCAATAATAACCTGGTATGGAACTTGGATTAGGTCTATAGATCTAATCTAGGTCTATCTGAATTTTTAGCGCTATGTAGATATTAAATAAATAAACTAGTATGTATTATTTGTTAAAGCTAACGTTATTCGATGAATGAGGAAAAGCAACGGCAGGCCAACCGCATGCTCGAGAGCTTTCCATAAAGTTCTCGAAGGTGCGTGATGTTTGCTAACCTGCACTTGGTAAACATAGCCCATTAAATTTAAAAAGATGCCTGTGTTCAACGCCGAGTCTGCTTATAATCTGGAGTAACTTACAATTAGACGTTAATATACAGAACCTTTCAAAATTAAATTAAATTAATTCTTACTAAGTTTAATAAATATATTAGATACATAGATTTCCTTCATGGGATATATCCATGTAGATTGATATTTACCAATGGATAATCTTAATACATTAATTCTTCTGTAGTTTTTTGTATATATCACAGAACTCCAAAATGGCTGGGCCGGTTTTGGTGTCATTTTGTATTTTCCATGTCAGTTCCTGGGTGGTTCAGATTTACAATAGGATCCAGAACACCACCTGTGTTGTGGTGAGACGGGCAATCCAACGTTTGGACAGGACAATGTCCGTCGGTTCCACTAGTGTTCATATCATCAATGGCGCGTTTCCAAACCTGCAATAAAAATATACTCTTAGCAAAACCACTTCAAGCGTTTTGGCGGCAACTTCATCTTACTTTGTATATGTGTACGGCATTGTGCGTCACTTATGCCGACTATACCGAGGATCTTAATGTTTACATACTAATATTGAAGGACGATTTATGTAATAGTAAAGTTAAAATGGCGTTTTTTTGGCGGTAACAACAGGATCGAATACAACTAAATTTCGGAGGCTAAGATTCTATATGATGCTTATGCAGCAATAGAAGTGTTAAGATAGCACGAAGCAATCCAAGATATGTCTATAAGATATGTATTTTAATATTGATTATATGTATATATATATATATATATATATATATATATATATATATATATATATATATATATATATATATATATATATATATATATATATATATATATATATATATGTTTATGTTAGCTCTGAGTTCCACCATGGCATAATCACAATGACGGTTCCCAATTGCTCAATATTCATGACATTGCTTTAGATGACAACTTCGGCAGAAGATACGTATGCTACACCCTCGCGAGCGTGGAGCCTAATATAGAAATACGCTTATACGATATGATTACATACAGAAAGCACAGCCAATAGAAATCTCTATTCCTAGACAGCACGTTTCGCCGAAAACTTTGTTGTTAGAAAACATTGTTTGTAGACATATCGGTACATAGGAAGCACTGTTGACAGAGATCTCTGTTCATAGATAGCACTTCTTGCCGTAAACTTTTTCATAGAAACCACTGTTTCCAGATACCTTGGTTCACAGAAAGCGCCTCTGGAGATATAACTATTAATATTTATTATATTATTAAATTTCGCTTTTCTGGCTGAGATTCAGACACGCGTTATGTTAGCCGCTACGTTACATAGTATTCATACCATTCATTCATGTAATTATAACCATGTCAATAAATTATTATCTACTTACGGAAACCAATTAGATAATTATTTTTATGATGTGATGTGATTATGCACATTGCGTCGCGTCGTATTGTGGAAGTTTAACAATAATACGAGAATTAATGCAGAAATGAGAAAAAATGGTTTGGTGGAAAGATAAATTGTATAATCTTTTTCGGGCAGACATTGCCAATGAATAAACAGTGGGAAAAACGCGGCCAAGTGCGAGTCGGACTCGCCCATGAAGGGTTCCGTAGGAGCAAGTAATATAAAAGTTCTTGTAGTTCGTTGTAACTTTGATTGTAAATTGCGGTTTACGATTTATGACGTATTAAAAAACTACTTATTAGGTCTCGTTAAAACCAATTTTCGGTGGAAGTTTACATGGTAATGTAAGTACATCATATATTTTTTTTAGCTTTATCATTCTCTTATTTTAGAAGTTACACGCACATTTTACCACTTTGGAAGTGTCTCTCGCGCAAACTATTCAGTTTAGAAAAAAATTATATTTGAAACCTTAATATCATTTTTGAATACCTATCCATAGATACCCCACACGTATGGGTTTGATGGAAAAAATTTTTGAGTTTCAATTCTAAGCATGGGGAACCCCCAAAATTTATTGTTTTTTTCTATTTTTGTGTGAAAATCTTAATGCGGTTCGCATAATACATCTACTTACTTAGACGGCCTCGATGGCGTAGTGGCTAGTGTAACCGACTGCCACGCCTGAGGTCGCGGGTTCGATTCCCGCACAAGTCAAACATTTGTGTGCATGAACATTGATGTTTGTCTTGGTCTGGGTGTTTCTATGTATAATATGTATATATTTACAAAAAAAAAGTATATACGTATGTTTATCCATTGTCTAGTACCCATAGTATAAGCTCTGCTTAGTTTGGGCTAGATGGTGTTGTGTGTATGTGGTAGAATATTATATTATTATTATTTATTATTAAGAAGTGGCTTCTATCACTAGATTACACACAAACAGAAAATATTTTACTTTAAATTATTATTAACAGTCATTTACTCATCATTTAAGATTGGCAGGGCACACATGTTACTTAAACCACATACACACTTAGATGCTTATACGTTAACATACACATGCACACACCACACATACAACATACATACAACACATACCACACATACACAACATATACACATACACATACACAGCATGCACTAACATATTATTTTATTTTATTTTATTGATAGTTACGTAATTATGATTTTCCTGGGGAATACACTGTCTCCTGTAACACAGGCCTCGGCCTAGCTCAGGAGTCAGGGCTCCAATTTTTTTTGTACTGTACTTTTATTATCAATAAAAATTTATTATTATTATTATTATTTCTTACCAAGTTTCAACAGCATAATTCTTATAGTTTTGGAAAAAAGTGGCTGTGACATACGGACGGACAGAAAGACAGACAGACATGACGAATCCATAAGAGTTCCGTTTTTTGCCATTTGGATACAGAACCCTTATAAAAACGTACGTAATAAAAAGTCTTCCTGTCCTCTACTCTAAGACTGAATTATCCCAAAAAGACTAGTTAAAATAATAAATTGATTGCATTTTTATGATTATTAATTATTTAAAAGTCTTAATTATAAGGGCGAAAGTCCTCCTCCTTGTCTTTGACGGTCTTGTGAATGACGTCTTTTAGCAATCATGAAAACAAACAATTAATTGGATCTATTGTGAGATATTTCCACTAATATCAGATTAGTCAAACTTACAAAATAAAAAGCTGGTTTTATAAATATCACATTTTTTTAACGGTAAAATTTGATTTGTTACATAAAAAGAATTGTAAGGTAATGTTTGTTCAGGGGACAGTGTCCTGTTAGGATCTCCACGATGGTCCGAAGGTCCAATCTTTGTAGGTTTAGCAGGCGGTGTGTCAGACGTGGTGAGATGGCCGGTAGGGCTGCTCTCGACTGTCTGCAGTCCGTTGTCCGTGCCCAGCGTTTATTATGTTGGCTCTGAGTGCGAAGCCGCATCCATGTTCTTAGTTGTGAGAATGGTAGAGGGAGGAATTGAGGTGGACCTTCCGTGGTGGTTTCCGATCCTCTTCTAGCCAACTCATCTGCAGCATCACTGCCCAGTCATTCACTGTGCCCCTTTATCCATTGTAAGGTCACTATGTTTTTATGGATATTCTTTCAAGAGCAAGGTGGCATTCGTAAACGAGCCTGGAGTTGCAGCTTTTGCTCTCTAGGATTCGTATCCTGTAGCCTTTAATCCGTCTCCTGTCGATCGCGGTGGCGGCCTACGTGATGGCCACAGATTCGCATTGGAAGATAGAACTGTGTGAGCCTAGTGTCATAGATATGTTAATATTGAGATCCTGGGAGTGAACTAGCGCGCCCGTTCCCTGTATGGTTTTTGAGCCATCAGTGTAGACTCGGACCTCGTTGATTCCCGACTGATCTCTCTAAAGACATATATGTACATATACATATATGTACATATATATATATATATTCAGTTTAGAATGCATCGTTGTCGCAGCGGTATGCGCGAGCACCTAGTACTTTATTGTAAGATGTTCTATTTCCAGGTCTAGTAGGTATTATTGGGATTTTCGTGAGGGAATTATCAAAAGAATACAGGGGCGTGATATGATTTGTTTGTTGTCCATAGTAAACCACAGTAAATAATGTATAGCTATTACTTCTTCGAAAAGAAAAAGTTTATTGTGCTTTCTGAAGTACCTTAGTCGTGTTCAAAAACAACTAATAAAGATACGAAGAAATGAAGAATATATAGGACGAGAGAGTAAATTGTATTTTTCAGGTGATAGAGAAAATCTATACTTATACCTTGCTTTTTACTCAAAACTAATATTAGGTGGATTTTTATATAATGTATTTATCAATTTGATAGTAATGTCAAATTGATAAAATGTACTTCCTAAATCGTAAGCTCTACGTTCCTTGAGGAATTGCAAATAAATGGCAATACATTTCCAATGATTTCTGAACTGGTAACCCTTTAAAAAGGGGTTGCTGTTCTGCCGGTAAGAGTAGCGAATAATATTCTGTCCACCCTACAAACAGCACACCATCTCCTTAAGAAGCCGCATAGCTCCAATCCAACACAAGGTTGTTCAGCTTCTGAAAGTCTCTAGTAATGTCTAATACAAGTAAACACTTATGTTTGGTATGCTTTACATTCTCCTTCAAGGCTATAATTACATTTATTACCTACTGTAGCTGGACTTTAAATTATGTGTTAGTAATACATTGCAGTAAAGGGAAACACGTTGTGAATAATTCTGCGGTTACAGTACATTTTCGACTACTCTGTTGTTTATTAAATAAGACTTTTGCCTAAAAATATAATGAACAGGATAATAAATTTATTGTAGAATATGACACATAATGGTTCCATTTTATTTAATTGGGTATAAATGTATCAGTAATGAGGCGGCCTTGTGGTCAGAAGTGAATAATTATTATATTAAATTTTACAGAACAATGGCAATTCTAATAAGTAATTTTTCCTTTTTGTAATTAATATCTTTGGAGATGGGACTTTGATTGTAACCGTAGCATAGTAGCTCGTAATGGTCTAGGCAAGTTGTCATTCTAATACAGAATAATATTAAAATTTGTGTGTTCAACAATTAGTTGTTCAACTCTAGTTCTAGTTTCTTTGCGTCCGTTTCTTCAATGATCTTAAAGATATCACTTTGTAAAATAAGTGCTCATTCTTGTGACACGTGCCACTGGAGACATTCGTTAATTAGCATGGAATACTTAACTAGCATCTTTGTCTGCTTTAATTTAGGAGTGTAGCTCCGTCGCAGGAGTAATTGCTACATATCTTTGTCTGCTGCTTTCCTTTTAACTTTTGGTTATGACTGGCTTCTCACTTTCTCTTCTTCTCTTGTTGAATGAAGGTAACAGTCTGTTCCTTCTTCTCTATCTAAAACTATTATTTATTTATATATTACCATAATTATTTGCCCGTTATGTTTTACGTTAAATACTTTAATTTTGTGTACATATATGGCCCCGTTGGTAAGTGACGCAAGTGTTGTTGAACCGCAATGTTATTAATTGATGAATCAATCATGTGCGTATTGTTATAATGGTCTGTCAGACTGGTAACGTTACTTTTAATAAAATAACCGGATCTGCCATGGCAACCCACACTAGAACAATCAAATTAATGTGCTATCGCTGAAATTAATGAAAAAGCTTGTATCTATAGACTTCAATCGGCTTTTGATATGGACTGGCACGTAAAAATAGCATGATATAGTAGTAACAAAAGTTCTATTTTAGACTAAAATTGAATTGAGTATTTTATAAGATGTTAACATTTTATAATTGACTCAAATACGATATGCAGTCCAATTTGTCGGCCTCGATGGCGTAGGGGTTAGTGTAACCAACTGCCACGCCTGAGGTCGCGGGTTCAATTCCCGCACAAGTCAAACATTTGTGTGCATGTACATGGATGTTTGTCTTGGTCTGGGTGTTTCTATGTATAATATGTATGTATTTACAAGAAAAAAAACTATTTATGTATGTTTATCCGTTGTCTAATACCCATAATACAAGCTCTGCTTAGTATGGGCTAAATGGTGTTGTATTGTTTACAAAATTTGCGTACTGTCTATTGATATAATTAAATAAGTAGAAGAGAAATAATGTTTTTATGTTCTCGAAGAAGTTATTGATGATCAGTCCGTTGTTTGAATGTTTGTAAAGTCTCCCGCGACACAGATCACCCCGCCATTACCAATGTTGGTAACAGTAGGATTAATTTAGCTCCCTTTAGGAAGTACTAATCTCTTACAGGAAACAAACGTAAAAAAATTGAAGAATCGTCATACTTATAGATCCCATTCAAGAAATACTTTCTATATAATCTTAAATTTTTGCTGGGAAACGATCATAAGTTATATTATCTAATAACCGCTTACCATCTGGCGGTAGCCTATAATGGCTCACACCCTCGAGGGTCGATTTAAAAGCTACTGTCCTTAAAAAAATAGTATTTGTGCTGCCAGTATAAGAAGCAAAGATTAGGCTGGTACCTATTGCACTTTCTTAACGACCTTGGAAGCCTTAGTTACTGTAGGAACGCCGCATAAGGATTTCCCGGCAATTTTCTGTGAAGTGGCGGTATTTTCCCAATAAAGCCGCTCCAGTTTTATATATGCCGCTGTGACCTTCCTCTCTTTTCAATCCTTGCTAGTAAACATACATGTATACAAATTCAGAAAACTAACTACCAATAAACTCTGACATTCGTACATGTTGCCTTGTGAAGTAAATTATTATAGGATTAAATATAATGACCACCAAAAATACTAATTGCACAGCTAAATATGCTTACTAAAATATATCATAACGAGCACCTATACGCCTCAAATCACTGCATTCCGTCTCGGAAGGGTTAGGTTATGTTAGGTTCCTTCTCAAACCCACCCAAAAATAGGAGCCTCGCGAAGCGGGGCTCCGTCGACTTAGTTTGATCTTTTTAAAATATTTTAGTAAGCATATTTTGGTGTGCAATTAGTATTTTTGTTGGAACAAAGGCAAAAAATTGAGAAACAGTTAAATACTACCCAATTAATATAAATGATTATCTACTTTGATCATTAATTATATTACATATTTGTTTGTGTATACAATTATAAGTTTGAGATGTGTCATTAGATCTCTTTGCAATTTGCAAATTCTTGGTATTTAGTTGCATACAATGTATTTCGCTCATTGTAATGATGGCGGGCAAAATCCATGAAACCACGCGCGTCTCAAATTCCTCGGTTAAAGTACTTTTGATAACATTCGCATTAAACTGCATCAAATGCGTCATTCGTTGGATTGGCGTTGCACCATACTTGCGTGCGCGCCATGACATTACGTACATACTTTATATTCTGGACACACCCAGTTAAATATTAGTCATGAACAGGCCATTCCAGTCTACAGCTGGACGTGAGCTTTTTCAAGTTGACCTCAGTGACTTAGGCAGAATTTAATTAATAGAACGAAGCAAAGAGCTGATTTTACCTACCTTATATATTTATACTGTGTTGTCTAACCCATATGTATTTTGTTAGATGCCATTAGTTTGAAATGTATGACGAGCGATTTGTCTTTGAAGTCTCAAATGCTGAGTATATAACAATCTGCTATAACTGAGTAGTTACAATGGTGCACCTGCATGCTAAAAATCTTAATCGGTTGCAGGAATAATAATTTCATGTAATAGACTCTACGCTACTAAGTATGCCGTTTTGAGCTGATGCGAAACAATTTTAAATTATAACTGGTATTTTAGATTACTATTACTATAAGAAACTCAAAAGTAAATAAATAAATATATAAATGTGTCACCTAACACAGCGGTAAAGGATATTGCAGTTGCATTGTAAGCCACTTACTACATAGCATCAATAGCAAAGTTCCTCCGATGACATACGTCTCACAACGTACGTCGTAGATCTAATAAAAATCAGGATAGATGATTATTAAAAATCAGAAAGCTTTGTAAAAGAAGGTTCCGTGATATAAAAAGTATTTACATTATTTCTAGTGGTACTAATATTAACGGTTATATTGCTTTTGTTTGTGAGCTAGGATATATAGTATCTATACTAATATTATAAAGCTGAAGAGTTTGTTTGAAAGCGCTAATCTCAGGAACTACTGGTTCGAATTGAAAATTATTTTAGTGTTGGGTAGCCCATTTATCGAGGCCTTTACCTATAGCCTTAGACTATATAACATCACGCTACGACCAATAGGAGAGGCGCAGCAATGAAAAATGTTGCGAAAACGGGGAAGATTCTCCTATATGAAGCAGACGAAGTTACGCGGGACAGCTAGTTTAATAATAATTATATTTTTCCGCATAATATTTGCCTTCTTTGGTCCCGTGACATAATTTTGTAGATGTGACAGGACCATAAGGTTATATCGTGAGGTTCGATTCCCGAGTGTGAAACATTGTTGTTTATTTTTTTCTGTTAAGAAATTCTTAGTAGTAGTTCCCGATCTAGTAATGTGCCCGGTAGACAGTAATAGGCTCGCTTCCTATTACATAGGACCTATAGGTATTGCTAAAGGTGGGTGTTATCTAGCTATGCCTAGTCACTGAATATAGAGACTATGTATGTACATTGTACACTCAGCGGCACGGAATATGGCCCTAGTATAAATAAGTCCAAAATCTTTTTTTTGACGTCGTAAATTAGAATATCTTGGTCTGATTTTACAAAATGATTATTATTCTTAAATCAAGCCAAAGACACTAAATTTAATACAATTCGTTAGTTAACTTTTGTGACACATTAACCGCGTAACTTTATTGGGACGCTTAGTATAAGTAATTAAAATTCGATTTTAAAATGCTTGCACATTAAGCATAATTTATTTTAATTTAAAATAAAAATAAATTATGTATTATATATAATAATAATCATTTATTCAACTTAAATTGGTTGAAATGGATACAGAGCTTAGGTTACAACATAAAGGTAATATATAAGGGGTGCCTGTACTAGGATAACCTATGCCACAGGCATTAAGGGCACATACTGTATAATCCCTACTATCCTAATCCTAATCCTTCCTAACTAATATTATAAAAGCGAAAATGAGTTTGTTTGTTACCTTTTCACGCCTAAACCACTGAACAGATCATCCTGAAAATTTGCATATACGTTGGCAGGTGTACAGAAACGGACATAGGCTACCTTTCATCCCGAAAAAAATTACTGTTCCCGAGGAAAACAACAATAACGTTCTTACGTCGGCCTCGATGGCGTAGTGGTTAGTGTAACCGACTGCCACGCCTGAGGTCGCGGGTGCGATTCCCGCACAAGTCAAACATTTGTTTGCATGAACATGAATGATTGTCTTGTGCTGGGTGTTGTGTAAGCAAGTTATTTCTAAGCCATTTATTAACCGCATCGAACCCAAGTTGAACATTTTTAAGGACTGCCTCATTTGTGTCGGCGGAGAAGAGAATTAGAAACCCAATGCTGATAAATCCTGCCCAGACTGCTAAAACGGTTTTTCTTACAAGTCAAGGGCACTCAGCGGCAAGTCACTGAAACTTGAAAAACATATATGTACCTCGCACAACTAAAATATACTCGTTGAAAAGGTGCAATAAGCCTGGATCTTACAGGAAAAGACCTATTGCGGTGGAATACCTTAGTGTAGTGAGTGGAATGGACCTACGTAATGATTGATTTACAGGTCTCGCAATTTTGAGAATTCGGTTTATCACTGTGGTCTTGATACGGTAGCACATTTAAACAGCAAGACGAGTCAACGTAAAAGAGCGTAGAGTTAGAAGAAGAATGGAGCAACGAGACATGCATGCTTAAAGACCAGTTCGAGATTCAGAACTCTTCAGGCATCATCGCGTAGCTTGACTTTGATTTGCCAAAAAATTTACAAGTTTAACACATCATTAATGATGTAATATTCTTTGGGCGGAGGAGCGCAGGATGGCCATTAAAGCTTTAAAAAGCAGTGAATTTGTGTAGAAAAAGCATGGTAAGCTGTTTCCGCCGATAAGTATCCGGCAAACTGTTAATTCTCGGGTCTTTCACGGTTTGGGCGGGCCAAATAATGAAAGACCCTCTATCAGTTTAGATGCACGTATTGAGTTAGTGAAGATTGAGGGACGTCTAATGGCAGTTCGATACACTGAAAAGCTCCTGCAGGAACATGTTTTAGTACATCAAGTGTTCATTAGCAGTGAGAAATTCCGTTTACCGCAAGACAATATCCGACCACACACAGCTCGTTTCGTAGACAAGAATATTTTGTCGCTTCCAAAGTACATTTATGAGGCCACAATGCGTTTTTTTGTAGTCTGCAAGAAATGCTGGAATAAATACACTTGAGTATGTCTGGAATATGCTTAAGAGGAATGTAAGACTAACTGCTAGCTCGCCGTAGAATCTCCATGCATTGAAACCGTATTGTAAGCTTTTAATCTGTAGAGATTAGATAGTAGAGATTTAATAACATAGTCCAGGGCATGCCTGATTACATGCAGTTACCAGGGTCAGAGGTACCTACTGGTTATAAATTTTAGTCATTTCTTATTATTCCTTAAAAAAATGATTAAAGTCTAAAATTTTTAGAAATCTAAAATTCTGTTTTTGTTACTTGTTACAAATCAAGATTAAAAATATTAATCATATTATTTACTATGAAAATTCAAAAAATATATAAATATGGTTACAAAAATCATATACTTTTCTTTTAATTATGATTATAATAATTCAACAAATGTGCTTGGGCCACATTCCGTACAGTGTATGTATGATATATTTGTGTCAATAATACCTACATATTTATATACGTCATTGATTAATAAAGTAAAACAATTAACTGTTTGCAATGAGTCTACAGCCCACAATTAAAAAATAAACAAAAGGATTAATGAGAACCTATCAAGACGCGTTGCGGTTGGGTTACAAGCGGTGCGGAAAAGTTAAAATCGATATAAATCACAATGTCGTCCAATTAGTCTATAAATTATAAATTTTATGTAAGACTATTATAAACATAAATAATATCGATTTTGATACGCGCGTTTCTCTCACGAGTATTTAATATAATAAAAGGTAGAATAGTATTCTTGTTAATATGATTCACTTTTTGTGTTAAGATTAACATATACTAATATTATAAAGCTGAAGAGTTTGTTTGTTTGTTTGTTTGCTTGAACGCGCTAATCTCAGGAACTACTGGTTCGATTTGAAAAATTCTTTCAGTGATAGATAGCCCATTTATCGAGGAAGGCTATAGGCTATATAACATCACGCTACGACCCACGGGGGCGGGGCAGTAACGATAAACGCGGGTGAAACCGCGGGAACATCTAGTAGTTACATATTGCTGCATGCTGCACAACATGATTTATATCTTCGGGATAGATAGCCGATTCAAAAATAAAAATAAAAATCTTACAAAATGATATTTAAAGATTTACCTAAAAAAATCACCTGAGATGGGATTTTAACAGACAAATAATTTTAATTGACATGGAACACGAGACAATTGAGAATTGGTGTATAAAAGACACAAATTGTATAACTCTAGATGCCTTTATGGTAATACTGCACTGCACGAATAAGAATATTAAAGGAATCACCCAAAATTGGCAACGCCGTCTTTTAAATTGTTGACATCTTTACAGACTGCCAGAAGTAGAAGTTAGTCGTCGTTGTTTCTTTTAAGTTCTTTTGACCTAAGCGACGACCAAAGTCATAGCGTCAATCGAAAGAACAACAAACATCAAAGATTACCAATAACTATATATGTATATATTATTTTATTAGGTTACACTAAGTGTGATAATACAGCTAATAAATAAAAACACACAACAATACGATTAACGTTGACCTTGTAGTAACAGACGTCTCGCGTCACTGTATCATCAAATAGTTGTATAAAAACGCTGCGGTCGCACAATGTCACCCTCCATCCGGCAGAGACGCGCCGGTCACATTCAACATAACAAAACGTCAATTGACACGTCGACCTGCACCGACCTTTATAAGTGATCTTAACTTAGGTTAAACTCCTTCAAAATACATATGTTTAATCATAAATGTTTGCTCAATAACGCAACAAACGCTTAATCTATTTGCTCTATACACAGTACATAGTGTATATCAGGGTTTCTATTGGTGTCAGACGCACTGTTCTCTCATTGTTATATATAGGCGGACAAAGGCCGTGTTCATCGTATGTTATTGACTGTATTGTTCTAAAATCTACGTTTCTTATATATTAAAAATAATAGTTTATAAGTAACGTATGTTTTCTATAACAGACAGAAGCTACGTCGTAAAAATAACTTGCTATTGATTTTTACCCGCCAAATGTTCCATTTATAGAGAATGCCATTTCTTTTTCTTATTTCATCACAGTTTTCACTATTCAGCACTTAATACTTATACAAAAGTTAAGGAAACAACGAGTCTTAACAACCATCAATTTGTGTAGACTATACATTTTGAACTATGCACAAATATATTACACAAATATATATTTGTCGGCCTCGATGGCGTAGTGTCGGCCTCGATGGCGTAGTGGTTAGTGTAACCGAGTGCCATGCCTGAGGTCGCGGGTTCGATTCCCGCACAAGTCAAACATTTTGTGTGCATGAACATGAATGTTTGTCTTGGTCTGGGTGTTTCTATGTATAATATGTATGTATTTACAAAAAAAAAAGTAATATATGTATGTTTATCCATTGTCTAGTACCCATAGTACAAGCTCTGCTTAGTTTGGGCTAGATGGTGTTGTGTGAATGTGGTAGAATATTATTATTATTATTATAATAGGCACAGTACTCCACCCACCATTATTGTAGTTAATGTATACTGTCA
This sequence comes from Catocala sponsa, assembly GCA_963564715.1. NCBI lineage: Eukaryota > Metazoa > Arthropoda > Insecta > Lepidoptera > Erebidae > Catocala > Catocala sponsa. The sequence goes on along the minus strand of OY751335.1, from coordinate 15,986,270 downwards.
TCGTGTATAGCAATAAGACTGTGTATAACTACAATGTAATTTCATTTTTAAATAGATAAATAATATTAATTATTATTATTATCAATGTCCTAGTATAATAAAGTGTATTTAATTTAATATTATGGTAATTATACTCCCGCGGTACGAAAATTTCTCTGCTACGGAGGCCCTAAGTAATATTGAAGCAACAGACACGAAGAACATCCATACGCAGCATAACTATTTAATTTTGTTAATCACTCAATTTTATGCTGCACGTGAGATCCGCATGTGAGGTGGAGCCTACAAAATGGCAGGGGTGAATGATCACTTAAGACTACACTGTCGAAGTATTGAACACAGATAGCAGAAACAATATCAGCACTGTCTGTAAAGTATTCTACTGCTGGGCAATGGTCTCCTTACAGTATATGAAGGGTTAAGCCATAGTCTACCAAGATGGTCCAGGGCGTGCTGGCAGGCTTAACACACCTTCGAGAAAATAATGTAGAACTCTTCTTCAGGTAGATTTTCTTATGATTTTTGTTTATTTTAAAGCGTGCGACATATTTAGTATTTAATGCTTGGCTGTAAAATCACTGTAAGAGCAATAACCCAGTCGGGAGCCTCCCGACTGGGTTACCGCTCTTACAGTGATTTTATAATATCATATGTATATTATGTATTTATAAATCTTATTAACGTATTTTCTATGTTTACGTTATGTGGTTTTCCCTCTTACAATCAATGGTTAGAAAAACAGGTCATGTGCATAAGCGTGGGTATAAAGGACTTTCCGCTAGTTAACGGTAACGGATTTTACGCACTTAGATATAGAAACTGCAAACTACGTAGCAATGCCAGACTCGACTTGACTGACCAACACTACATCGGGCAACTGTGAAGTTTGGTTTCCATTCCCGGGGTAGGACGGAACCTAAAATTTAAGGACATATAGATCCTTAATTCAGATCCGATGCTCATTATTAGACTGCATGCTGAAATCCAATTATAGTAGGTAGGTACTACTACTCCGATAAGCAATATTTTTAAGTGCGTTTTGGGTTGTCTTCGTACGTGTTCCACATGCCAAGTACAGCTATGTGACTACAAATCCGAGTAGTCAAGAAAACCGTCATTTCTGCCAGAAAATTCGCAATAGCAGCAAAAAATGCTTATTACATGGTGTCAAAATATACCTTCATAAATGTATGAATAGCTCTTTTTAATTGATTTGCCATATGTAAAAATCTAACATAAATATTAGATAACTACTTATATAAATATAATCAATTTTATTGCCTGCGCAACTGCTGGTTTCGCGATCTTCAGTTCGATTTATTACATACATACATACATAGATTCATGCCTGTTGCCCAGCGGGGTAGGCAGAGACTACGAATTTCCATTTGCTACGATCCTGACACACTTCACTGGCTTCATTCACTGTCATCACATTCCTCATACACGCTCGCCGGTTTAAGGTGCTCTTAACGTAGCCTTTGTCCAGAACGTCTCCGATCTGGTCAAGAAACGTTCGCCTAGGTCTGCCTCTTACGACTGTTCCATTCACACTAGCCTAATAAACTTTCTTAGTCAGTCTTTTCTCGTCCATTCTTTAATTAATGTCATTTCTCATTCATTTCGATTTATTAATCAGTCTATTTTTAATAAAATTACTAGAGAAGAGCGCTGATGTCTGAAATACAGATATTTCATCATCTAGTTCAGACACAGATGTTTTTATATATATTTTAAGAATCTTTATTTAGCCTAATCTTATTATATATTTTTAAGTGTACAAACTATTTTTCTTGATAAATAAACATTATTATTATAATCTGCTGGTGTTTTCGAGTTTACTTACTGTATCAGACTGACTCTGTATCAACTAAAAGTTGATAGAGGTAGAATGTTTGAACCATTTAGTTAGTGTGCGTACAATGCTGAGTATAAAGTTTTGAATAAGATTTACATTAATAACAACACCGAACTTAACATACGGCATCATTTCCATCCTATGCTTTGAAGAGAAGAACTTTGCTTTGAAATTCAGAAGATCTTGTATCTTGATCTTGTAAACATTCAGTGGTCTTAAAAACGTTTAAGCTGCTACCCACGGCGTAAGTGCAGACCGCGGGTGGGTTCGAACGTCTAACATTAGGTAAAAGCTAACCACACTACAAGAATAAAATCTGAAACTGAAAATGTGGGCGGCTGTTGACTAAGATAATGAAGGCGATGACTGCGATGAAGCGTGTGTCATGGCTGTGCAGATGTTGTTCATATTTCGTTATATGAATAATTGGCAGCATCCGGCTAGTAGCTTTTCAAACACTGTCTAGCCCTAGTCTGACTTGGCACGACTATTTTATTAGGTTTCATAATTCGGTAATAGTGTAATACAAATATTGCTAACCAATTGAATGGATGTTTATCAACATGCAATAGAAACAGAGCAGTCAGTCAGTTAGCGGTTTTCAAACAATCCAATTTTAAATAAGGATCTAAAAACTTGTACGCTCGTACTAGTTTGGACCTCATGTTTATAGCAGACAGTGACTGGTCAAGGAGAGCTTCTTTTTAAGATCTTCATAAGATAAAGGCAGCCCTAGTAATCTTCTATAGCAGAAATGCACTGCTCCCGTAGGACAGATCTTTAGAAGCTAAAGAATGAAGCCACAGTTTAAAGCCCAAGTACATAAAATTACCCAAAAGGTTAGACATGCGTGTCATACATGTCTATTACCCCAACTTTGTTTGGATCGCATGCGAGAGTCTGGTGCGACGCTGTTCACATAATAAAGAATAACCTTGCAACCTTCTTCGACCCAGGAATTAAGCGCAAAGTCAATAAAATTAGTGAGTAATAACGTACACTTACGCCAGTGGACCTACGAAGTAATATCAAAGTGATGTGTGAGTAAGATTAAATTAAATCATTGAAGATTTCATTCAGTAGTAAAGTATTTCGTGAATGAAACCATTGATCAAGTATTTGACGAGTGGACGTAACATGTATTAATTTATGATAGAATATCGTTTATGGTGATGTGTTAAAGACACGTGTAAAGTTTATTGCAGTGCAGGGTGCACGCGTGACCTTGCAACATGCGCAGGCTCAGCGTACAGGCGCCGGCGGGGGCGACGCTCGGTCGCGGGGCGCGGCCGTAAGAAATGTGCGAGCGTAGCGGTGACGTGCTCCCTTCTTATCAGCGGATGCCGCTTATCGCAAGGTTGCTGCGTCCACGTGTCGCTGACCATTTTCTACGTTGCGCCGGCGCACAACTTACCTTTACTTTGTTTTAACTACACGATATGTGTAGTGCAAAAACTAATTACGACTAGTTGAAGCCGGTTGCCTAGTGTTCTTTTAATTAATGATTTATAGCAATGATGGTTTTACCTAAGAATGCATAGAAATTTTAATAAAGAGACATTATTAAAATGGATTGTTAATATTAGAAAATAATATGAGATCGGTGGGTTCACACAAATTGACTGCTTTATTGTACTCGTGCACAGAAAACAGATGTAATGGTTTCAATAATTGCAATCGAATTATTCAGTACAAAACGTGATAGTATCAGTTAGCGGATAAAAATCTTAGGGGGAAACAATAGCTTTTCCAATAAGAACATAATCATCAAAATTGGGCTACTCTGTAAAAAGTTATGCGTGGTTTTCTTTTTCGTCACTTAATCGATGTCAGTATAGAGAAATTGGCTGTGTTTCGTATGACTCGTGTGTGCTTTTTTGCAACCTATACCAAGTAAAACAACATTATTAGTTCTTAAAATCTTGAAACATTACAGCATATTTGAACTTAAACAAGTAATATTCCTGCATATTTTCGAAGAAATTACAGTTATACTTTCATTTATGATGGTTTTATGATAATATATATAATAGGCTATTTTTAAATTTGATTATTTGATATGATTTTTGATTTTAGTACAATTTTCTTCAGCGGTCGCTTCGATTGGAGACTACCTCTCTGCCATAGCTTCACCAATAGATAGTATGGGATACTTCAAACTGAGAATAATAATTCTGCCCACCCGCAATGTTCGAGTGGTACCTCTGGTGCTACAAACATAGACTACTAGGGTAACCGCTTTCCGTCAGGTGGACAGTAAGCTTGCATCTTGGTGGTATGCTTAAATCTCACATCTATCAGCATCGATTCCCATTTTATCTATTGACAATAGCAGAGAGATTTAGAGTTACATGTTAATGAATGCTTACAACCTTTACCGTATATATGGAAGAAAGACTAATCAAGCGAACTCATGATAACGGATGCTTAAGCATACGCATACGTTGTATTAGCGCAGATAAATAACGGCAGATCAGTTGCGAAGGCAGCTAGACTAATAGAAGAAATTTGTCAGCTATTAAAGGTGTGTTCACGATGCGTATAAGTGTGTACAACCGCCCCTCTGAATACAAAACGGTGCTGATAGATTTGATTCGGGCCCTAGTACGCCTAGTTTCCCATATAATCGCGGCAGTATTCTATCATTAAAACTCTATCTAGCTTTGATTTATCTTAAAAAAGTTTCTTCGCGTCTTCACTATGAAGGATGCTTATTTTTAGCCGACTATGATGCAGTTTAAGAAGAAGAATTTATGCGATGGCGTTTAAACGAAGGTATAGGTAAATTAAGTTCTGGGTGAGATACATAAAACTAATTTTAGGTTACCTACATATTTTATCAAACGCCGCCTAGAAGTCTAATAATAATGATATAGGTTATGCATTACCTATTTATCAATTAATATATCTATATGTTTAAAGTACTCGTATGTAGATCAGCTTTTTCTTACATTCAAAGAAATAAAAATATTGATAGACGTCCCAATTCCACGCGTACGAAGCCGCGGGCTGGTAGATTATGCATGTGTCAATGCAACACGATGTGCTTTGCTCTATACATCTATTAGATATATTTATTGTGTAGATAAAATATCACTAAGATTGACACACATTTATGCTGAGAACCTAATCTTTATCTACGTACCTATATGATTAAAATTGGCAATGAGAATGTAGGTTGGTAAAAGTGTATTAGATATATCAAAATGTTGATCAAGATGCAAGTACAGATGCAGCAACCTTGGCATCTGTTCGCTGCGCACCCATCGTTCACGTTGCTTATTCAGCAACTTAAATTACGTGACCTTGGGCGCGCAGCGAACAGATGCCAAGGTTGCTGCATCTGTACTTTACAACATTCAATTAAACTTGCATACCACACTTGACACGATTATGAGGTCCCTGATTTCGATACACGGATCTGTGTCACAGGTAGGCAATTCTTTTAGTACCAGGATATCTACATATTATGTGCTCAATAACGGCGGCTTGCCCTCTACTAAGTGACATCGAAAACATCCCTGGTGAATTACGGGTAAATCATGTTTCCTTATCTCTTCGGATAATATAGGTATATAAAAGAAAACTAAAAACGACACTTACAATTGGTATTTTCATATTAAACAGAGACAAATATGTATCACAAGTAAAACTCGTGAGCGTTATCTCCTACTTCTTTAACTACTTATCTTTTAAAACTATTGCTTATAATATATGCCACGTTTATTTTTGTTCATGAGACTACAAATATCTTTGATTAGTTTTTGCAACCAGTTATGACCAAGAGCAAAGAAAAAATTATATCGTATATGATTATATTTATTAACAGAAAACATTTTTAGCACTCGGCACAGTCATTGAGTCTACCCTGTATATAATACGCTGTATAAAGCCACGTATAAAACTGTCCCACTGCTGGGCACGCACGAGCCTCTTATCAGTGTGAGAAGGGTTAGACGATAGTCCACCACTCTGGTCCAGTGCGGGTTGGCAGATTTCATTATGGAGAACGCTCAGACATGCAGGTTTTCTTACGATGTTTTGCTTCACCGTAGCGAGCATAAATTAACTATTTAATTAAATAACAGCTAAAATTACTAAGGCAGTCAGCTTTTGTATTTGTAAATAAATTAATTATTTGCTATGGTATTGTGTTAAACAGTTTGTCCCACAAACTGTTTACCACATTATCATCAAAGAAAATAAAGGGATATAGTTATACTTATAATAATATGTATTGGGTATTTACGTATTTATGACGTTGTATTTTCATACTAACTATAGCAGGATTAAATTTATATTAATTATTTACATGTATAGCGAGCTTGACTTTAAGCCAAGTATAGTCTTAAATGATCAGAAACAGCAACCAACATGTAATTATGCGAATTGAAGCAACGATTCCGAGGAGACATTAAACGACCCAACTTTTACCACAAAATCTATAAAATGTATAGGCCTTGGCTATTAATTATAAATGCTATTTATAATAATATAGATGTTCCCGCGGTTTCACCCGCGTTTATCGTTACTGCGCCGCCCCCGTAGGTCGTAGCATGATGTTATATAGCATATAGCCTTCCTCGATAAATAGGCTATCCAACACTAAAAGAAGTTTTCAAATCGAACCAGTAGTTCCTGAGATTAGCGCGTTCAAACAAACAAACAAACTCATCAGCTGTATAATATTAGTATAGATGGTCTTTTCTTGAAACCTATTATATTTTATATAACAATCACGTATCAAAATGTACGAAATAACTGCAATTGTATAAGTAACGGCCTATTATTGCCTATCTATGAATGTTTAAATGGCTGTATATTAAAATAATATTCTGACTTTTAAGTCAGAATACTATACTTACATTTTAATGTAAGTAAAATTTATTGATGCATGTAGATGGCTTATTTTTATAATAATAAACAATATGGTGTCATATCCTTTTCTGAAACCGAATTACAAATATTTTACATAGATATGGTTTATCAACAAGTTCATATTAAAGTGTAATGTTTTGTATGACACGTGGTCCATTAATTGTTGATAGGTTATAGTTAGCAACCGGAGAAATAGGTGTCGTTGAAGTGTCGTTAGTTCGCGGCGAGGGCGGGCGCGCTGCCGCGGTCGTCTCAAGATCAAGGTCGTGCGGCAGACGTGCGACAAGGTCACCTGGCTCCCGCCGCCCTCCCCGCCTCACACCCCCGCGCGCGCCTCTCGTGCCTCTCACGCGCGCAAATATTTGCGACCGTCTGTCCTCCGCGACCGATACGCCGAGGTCAGCCCGTCAACAGACCTTGAAGTAATATTATCCGACCTCTCCTGCTTGAAAGACGAGATCGTATTTTTATCGGTCAGTTTAATAAATCCATAAATTACACCAGGTGCGAACTATTCGCTTTTGCAACATATGCTATAGGCATACTTACCAACTACTTGAACCAAGTTAATCAGTTATTGTATAAGTCATTCATATATATAGTAATGGCGCGGACTAAATTAATAAATGTATTCAGCATTTTACTCGAGAAAATTATCACAAGCATTATTTAATTGATTCTTGGTGCATTCGTACAATACATTTAATTGCAGCTTTTATAGAAAAAAAAAAAAATAATGGTCTACATTTTACAAGACTCTTTGTCTACATAGTACATCCCAGTCTTATAATGAATATCATAAAGCTGAAGAGTTTGTTTGTATGTTTGGTTGAATGCGCTAATCATAGGAACTACTGGTTCTAATTAAAATAAAATTATTTTAGTTTTGGATAGCCCATTTATCGAGAAAGGCTATTGGCTATATAACATCACGCTACGACCAATAGGTGCGGAGCATCAATGAAAAATGTTGCAAAACTTGGAAAATTTTCTTATGTGAAGCAGACTTAGTTGTGCGGTATAGCTAGTGCATGATATTTGGGTTAGTTATACTTTCAAATGAGATTATCTATCTACGCTAAATACGATCCGATAAGACTGTTTTACTTACGCCAAATACTGTGGCATGTTTAGTACAGTCAAGCCAACCGGCAGGCATATTGTTTTATACAATTAATAATATGCCCTTTCAAAATGATGTCGTTCGTGTCGTTTATTTTACAAGCATGTGGCGAGCGAAACGGATATATGCCCGTCTGTCGCCTGACTCAGTCCCGGATTCTTAGAAACATTGACCACGGAAATAAAATCACTACACTATTTGAAATAATGATAATACAAAAGAGTATAATATGTATACATATTCAGTATGCAATTATGTATAGGAGATATTTTTGCAGCCTGCGAATAAATAGTTACAAGAATGTTGGTAACATGGGATAGTATCTGGTGAAATGCCAAAACATCACGTCATGTTTTCTACTTGTTTGTGCAACTGCATATATTATTACTTTTATGTGGCACGCGTGTTCTCTGTTATCAGATTTATAATCAATTTAAACAACTATCCTATCCTGACTGTTCTAGATGTCAACAAGCGTAGAAACTCCACATGGTGAAATCGGTGTGGCCGCAAACTATCCGCAGTGCAATACAATCTCAGTAGTTTGAGTCATTCAAAGAAAGTTTGACACCAGCCGAAACATGTGCTCCTTATTTGATTTTAATACTTAAATATATTATGGATATTTATGTTTTATTAAGCATTTTAAAGATATAATAGAACTTAAATTATTCATTTCAGAAATCGTATCTGAAACAACACAGTGCCTTGTAAATAAATTTAGAATTCAGCTTTGTTTGTACAAATGTTCATTTCTAAGGACACCTTTCATTATTCACAAGGATTTTAAAGAAAAAACAATGAGTGTCCATAGGCAAAGGTCACGTAAGAATATTGAATACATTCGCTTATATTCACCTTGATCTACGTTATAAGATTTAGGTACCAACATGTATTTTCTCATACGATCTTAACTGACATTTACATAACTACTTAATTATATACCATTTGTATAGAACTATGCATTTCATAATAAATAATGTACATTTATTTTTGTTCTGGACAAGCATTCAGTGATCATAGGAATTAAACAAATAGGCATTACACTGTTAAATGTCACGAGTGTTTTTGTGTCTAGCCGGACTAAACAATGCGTTTATATTTATGTTTATATATTATGTTTTGAGGCATAATTGTAACTTTTGACTTATGCCTCGGGCTATGCTGTGCTCGGCTGATGAGCCACGCATACGCATGCAACATTGGGGCCAAGGTTCCTATGAATTATGTAGTATATGGTATTATTCGGGCGGGATGTGTGTCAGTGCTCCGATTTCGCGGTCGTAACGTTAATAATAGCAGCTGAAGGTTTCATTCGACAAGAGGAGGTCAGTTCTTCTATGAGTGTTTCCGGATTAATAATTGTAATTCTAATTTAATACACACAGACGGGTTTCAACTGCTGCTAGCTTTTTGTTCAGTGTCACTTTCATTTATTAAATACGTTCTCATAAATATCTTTATGAATCTATATTTAGCACTAGATTATATTGGTAATGTGACTTAGTCTTATTAATTAAATAAATTTTACTTAAATATCAAGAACATTTTAACTAATTTAATTAAGTAATTCTTTCCATTTTACACAAAAATGTTATTATTTTGTAAATAAGACTGTAATATCGTCATAAAAAGATATATTAACGTTTTTAATATTGGCTTAAGAAGAGGTTTAAGCAAAAAGGGCAATAAAATAAAAAAGTGGTAGTCAGCTATTATAAACACAGTAAATAGTTATCTGAAGAATTGTTTTCAGAATGTTAACAAAGCACGGTAATTGTAGAACAGTTGCAAACTAGGACATAATATTTATATGAAAGGCGGCGAGCGCGCCGCACAGTGTCGGCAGTCGCTCCCAAATGAGGTCAGTGGAACACGAAGCATTACACTTGACCTCTTTCTGTCGAGTCCTTACCTCCGCCAGACCTTCACACTTTTTACAACGCTTTTATGAGCTAGGTCGGCCAATTAACTTTTGTCGAATGGTCGCATTTAACAATGACGCCTCCGTTCCGACAGCAGATGCATACGGCCCTACGCGCACTCGCACACACTTGACATACATTTGCGTTTCAATGAATATTGGTATTTGTTTTTTTTTGTTGACCGTCACACATATATTTTTAGCTATGTATATGTAATTGTGAACACGTATTGTATGTAACAGTGATTGCTAACAGACATAGTTACTATTATAGCTTAATACTAATATACAGGTTTATAACATGACGCAAGTTTATTGCTCGTAGACGTAAGTATATAAGTAAACTTCCGCGGTGTTACTGCGTATTTGCTAATATTGTATTTACCTAGAAAAATTAAACAAATGGCAGATATGTACTGTCGCTATTTGACTTCCTTACTCGCACCGTGTATTGTAAAAACTTGTAAAATACGCATGGACGTAATTAAATTATTACACAAAAAATTATACGTCGCGTCATTGTGAACAAGGTCAGGGTAACCTTGAGCTAAGTAGTCATTTTATAATTTGTTATTTTTGCAATAACAAGCGCGCAAAGACAAACAAGGAAGTGAACAGTTTCTCTGTTACTCGATGACTTCAATGTGGTATGTAGATTGTACAATGTTTACTTATCATTTCTAGTCCTCAGAGTCACCATTGCCACTCTATGACTACATCGGGATAATTAGAGTTACATAGATCTATTTTCAATAGCAAGTATATCAATACCTATATGTTGCTGTCTGCTGCAATGTAAGCGCGGAACCAGAAAACTAATATCAGGTCTCACATCTTCATTGAACAAAGTAGGAAGCGAAGTTTATTCTGTAGGTACAAGGCAACATAGTTATATCATCCGTGAAAATGACTATATGTAAGTCAATCGTTATTTTTTGAGAGATGTTATATCGGTCTATGGCAGTATAAAAAGGCCAACAATAAGTGTAATTGAGATCAAGGTTCCGCCAATACTGATGAAGATAATAAATAAATACTTTTAGAAAATAACATGTTTATAACCATACATAATATGTTTAACTGATATCGGGGTATCAATAAATAATAATTGTAGTATAAGACCAGGAAATATTTCAAGGTTAAATAAATTATTATAATCTTAGCAAAAATTAAATGCAGTGATGAAACCACGTTGTCACGCAGCCGAAACTGTGACTAACGTGAATCTAAAATTGACAAGCAATAATTTTGACATTGTAGTGTATTCGTGGTAGGACAAAGTACTTCCCAAATAGATTGCTTCCGTTGATATAATTTGGAATGTTTGTCAGTTGTTTTAATATGATAGCTACCATATAGTTATCATTTATTATGGTCATACGATGAACTTCATTGAACTCTAAAACAGTATCTTGTTCAATGCCGAAGTTTTAAAACAAATTTGCATAAAATGAAAGGTTTGTAGAAAATGTTGTACAAACAGATAAAAGAATCCAAAATATTTCACTTCCGTGTATATAATATTTGTAGAGCAATTACAGATTACAGATATTTGTTGCAACATATCTAGTTGTCTGGCGCCTATCAATATATTTTGTGATATTGTTATCTACCTAGTACGAATTCTATATTCATGGAATAAAAGTGGGTCAGCGTTGCACTACCTGATAAATAAAATATAGCGAGAACCGTGATGTATGACAAAGAGCTCAAACAGTGTCTTCTCAGAACAACACTTTGTTTGTCGCGATATACAAAAAGCTCTTTCATAGATAGTGGGCGGCTGTTAGCGACACCATCGTTTCCGCAAACAGCTATTGTTTTTTGTACTTTAATACCTAGTATTTAAATATATATTCTTATATTATATACGCTACTGACTTGATTGTTTTTAAAAAAAAGTAATAACGTCGTTTCCGCCTCTGATTATAAATAAAAACAATATTAAAGATCTGCGCGGCGAGATGAGAGCTTCGACACGAGACTGGTATCGGATAAATATTGTCTCGACTCGACACAATTTTATAAGCAAATTTCGATATAATGAATTTTCTAATTTCGAATGAACGAATTTGTATTGTAGTGTGTACTTTCGCACCTTGGTTGCCACTGCGTATCCCATGGAGCAGTCTCGGTTAATTAAAGTCAAAGTCTGATGCTCTCTTTTCCTCATCCGATGTTCGTAATCAAATTGAAATTAAGATATTGTCTTCTTTGATCTTATACGATAAACAATCACAATAATTATAGTTAAAAATGTTGAAAATCTTATTCTTTAACAATTTCAATACTAGATTTTGAGGATTTTGACAATATAAGCAGAGCAATCACAAGTTAAGTCACAAGAACTGGGTTTTTTTATGAAAGCGTAAATAATAAACTGAGTTCAATACCTATTGTAGAATATGGGTTGCGATGCAAAGTAGACACAAGAAGAGAGTCAACCCTGGCTGTCTGTGATAACTCGGCGAAAGTCAACAAGCGTTAGATAACGTGGGCGCTGCCCGAGCCTCCGCTCTATCGTTCAAGATTAAGGTCATTTCATCTCGAGCCGAGACACGACGTCACGGTCGATAATACCACTTAATTGGAAGTTGATTTAAACTTTAAAGGACAATACCATAATTATAGTTATAGTACTATATAATATGAACTATGAATAATACTTGCGTTTATAATACATTCGCTTCCGCTTGAGGTCCGCTAACGAGCTGTCATTAAAACATAGCCTAACTCAGTAATAGCGTAGCTTTTATATGTAAAATAACTTTTAAAATAGTTTATCTAGTAGAGAATACCATATAAAAAACATGGATTGTAACTTTTACATCCCTCGATATCAGCTGAAATAGGTACGTTTGCAAAAACGTGAACAGTGTGCTTGAAAAGTATTTATGTCAAATTGTTTATAAAAATAATGGCATCAGTCCTTTTGTGATAACGTATATAGGGTAACTATTGTGTTAGTGATGCAATCTATACTAATATTACAAAGCTGAAGAATTTGTTTGTTTGTTTGAACGCGCTAATCTAACTACTGGTTCGATTTGAAAAATTATTTTAGTGTTGGATGACCTATTTATCGAGGTAGGCTATATAGGCTATATAACATCACGTTACGGCCCACGGGGGCGGCGCAGTAACGATACACGCGGGTGAAACCGCGGGAACATCTGGTAATTATATATGTTGTAAGTATCGAACGATATTAACAAGCTCATTGACAAACTGTTGATTAGGATTGCGTGTTATAAAAATACATAGTTTAAAAGCGGTCGGCGAACAATCAATAAACGATTCTTCATCCGTGGCGAGTACACGGAGTCTACATTCGTTTCAGTTTGTTTATATAGTAAACGAAAACAATTGAGGGCTACCTTGCGAATGTTTAACAAATCACGTTGCGCAACAAAAGGCGAACAATGGCGGCAAGGGTGAAATATTGCCATAATATTGAACGACAATCGAGATCAGCTTGCAGGCCGCAGCTCTTTCACATGGCCTGCACTTGCGTAAATAATTGCAACAACACGATTAGATCATCCTTCTAGTCCAGGACAAGGCTACGCGCCGCTCAGACCATGCGGTAATATTATATTAATTGAGACTCCACGCGTAGATCTTATATTCTTATAATCTTGATGTTGTATCCCCTAGGCTAGTCTAGGCAGATTATGTCATAAAGGGATGTAAATGCAATTTATATATTATTTATGATTCGACCTTCTTGATGTGAGTTCGTGATTTGACTTTATATTATTCCACCCACTGTATTATAATTTCGTACATATATAGCTTTATGAATAGTTAAAATTTTCTTTTTTTGGCAATAAACTATTATAGTCTTTTGACGTGGGCGTAACATCTGCGCTATGTGACTTACGACTGGACGTGAATTTTATTCATAAATAGCATTATGCTTCCTGGACATGAACAGCGTGTCAAGTGTTCCCAGTAATAGTGGCTTACCAACTGACGTTCCGAGAAACTATTCGAGTGTTATCGTCATGCGTTGATTAATAAACTAATTAATTTAAGTGTTTGTCTGTCTGGCCGGGTGACTCAGGGAGCACGTGTGCTATTCAGATTCCAGATATGACTAAAAGTATTATAGTCGCATGTTTAATAAATATATTGTTCTTTTCCATGACACATTTCCGCGTCTGATATTTTAGTTAAACGTGTATATATTTATTTATATGTTTGTCGTGTATTAACCCGCTTTTGTAATATACATATGTACATATATTCCACAAATATAATTATATGCAAGTGGCCTTCGATCTTTTCCGCAATCTGTAATCTTGTTGTGAAAATGATGTAGTAGTTATTTGCTAAGTAAGTATATTTCATTAATTCTTATTGTATCTGTGTGATAATGTCAGATATTTGCTAACATGTATGACGAAGCAACCTGTTCTATTTACTTGATGAACGTACATACGATAGCACGAGAGGGTCGGCGCGAGGGAAGCGAGAGAGGAGGGGGAGGTGTGTGTGCGTCGTTGTCGAATAATATTTTTTCGCACACACAAGGTCGAGGTCGAATCGCTTGACTTCCTAGATCGGCAGCGCGCGACCTCGCGCTGTGGCCGGCGCGACGCCCGTCGCCGCCCGACGACAATCCTACGCCCGCCAGAACCATTGTTTTCTTTATTCACCGATTTTTCACCATACATGAGCAAATCATATTGATTGAATGTATAGTAAAATTAATAGCTCATTTTAGACAAATGATACTCCTGTAATTCTAACATACTCCAAAATGGTTATTTGCCAAACGTATGTATAGTTATAATGGTGTCACAATAAATTATATATATTCCTGAACAAAGATTTCGACTACACACACATACATTACACCTCTAAAATCGTTTATCTTTATTTTTTATCAGATATAAGTTAAGAATGATTTTGGCGGTTCCTCATCACGTACCTACCTTCGTGTCTACATAATACTCGCGAAATGTGTATGCGGATAAAAATATCCAGGGTCAGGCTCAAGGTCTCGCTGCTTTTCTGATTAGGCGATAAGAAAGAACAATGTCAATGTAATTTGAATCTTTTGTATTACACTATAGGTCTTACTTTACTTTATGCTTGCTATATCTAAAGCAAAAAACAATAACGGTAATTCTGCTGATATTTTTCTTGTACAAGGTTACAGTTTACATGCCTGTAATATATAATATATGTGAATACCTACCTGAAATATTATATATTGTGTGTTCAGTGATTACCTATGTCACATAAAAATATAACCTTTCTATAGATCTGAGACTACTAGTTAAATATTTATCTAGATATCGTGGCGGGTAAAAAGGGGCTAGACTATTATAAGTGTATAATTAATTACAATAATGTTAACTTAAAATTATTATTGTTTATATGATCCTTCCTTAGAGTAAGTAGGGATTATAGATACAACAACGCAGCGAGCTGCACATGACGTCATAATAGTGCTGAGGCGATAGCCATAGCTGTGTGTCCTGCAACGCGACGGCTACGCGGCGGCAACGCGGCGAGGCTCTGCACTGGCGGAGCCTGGGTGACGGCAACAGAGGGCCAATGTCGTACGACTTTGTCACATGACATTGGCGCGACACGGACGCTTCCTGTTATCTCATTTACGATACTTCTCGCCACTCGCGACCGGCATTAATCATTATTGGAACAAAGAATGACCACTCACGGTAATTGTAATTAACACGCGTTGACCTTGACGAACTCATTATCTTGGCCACCTCGGTCACCATAGTACGCTACGTCACAAAGGACTTTATTAACTGTGTACGTAAACAGGAATGTTTTCCTCGATCATTGTTTTTACTATTTATTATTATGTATGTTTAAGTTGAAGTCAGATAACTAGGAAGTCGTTTTATACATAAATACAGATCAGACGATATGCAGATTGAAACAGATTTACCAGCATTTTCTTTTATGGTATGGTACCTCGTACATTTTAGCTTTTCAACGACGTTACAATTAATAGGATCAGGTAATTAGAAACTCTGTGCACCTATCTAATTCTGCAATATGTCTTATGCCAATAAATCCCATCATATCATTTTTAAAGAATTTTTTGCAATTATATGTTACAAATATAATAAACTAGATGTTCCCGCGGTTTCACCCGCATTTATCGTTACTGCGCCGCCCCCGTGGGTCGTAGCGTGATGTTATATAGCCTATAGCCTTCCTCGATAAATAGGCTATCCAACTCTAAAACAATTTTTCAAATCGGACCAGTAGTTCCTGAGATTAGCGCGTTCAAGCAAACAAACAAACAAACTCTTCAGCTTTATAATATTAGTATAGATTATAATATTAGTATAGATTATAGACTAGATGTCCCCGCGGTTTAACCCGCGTTTATCGTTACTGCGCCGCCCCCGTGGGTCGTAGCGTGATGTTATATAGCTTATAGCCTTCATCGATAAATAGGCTATCCAACACTAAAAGAATTTTTCAAATCGAAACAGTAGTAATCACGCAGAATAAACCAGGAGAAACATCGTTTGTACTATGTCTGTAATGGGTAATTATTTTGCTGCAATGTTATTTTAAAACTGCGATATCTCCTAAGATATTCATTGAAATCGAATGATATAAGGTGCAATTTTGTTTTAAATTAAATACTTGTGATGAATAACGTATTTATTTGGATAAGGATTAATATCATGTTTATAATAATACCTTCGCAAATAATGCATTATTTTAGAACAAATTTGGTTAGCATAAAAATGGTTATAGTGAGCCAACCTTAAAAGATACACATATGCTGTCGCGGACTTTTTTTAGAACTTTTAAAGGGGAACAATTCTGTCATACATAATTTTTGCGAAACTTTAACTGTTTACGCAGTGCACGCAGAGGAAGCTCTCAAAAGAAAAAAATCCCCTCCGATTTTGAAACATTCTTCATTGGTGCTCAGCTCCTATTGATCTTAGCGTGATGATATATAGCCTATAGCCTTCCTCAATAAATGGGCTATCTAACACTGAAATAACTTTTCAAATCGGACCAGTAGTTTCTGAGATTAGCGCGTTCAAGTAAACAAACAAACAAACTCTTCAGCTTTATAATATTAGTATAGATATCTGAGATAAGACATATATTCTATTTCGTTAATATAGATGAAAGACTTTCAATAGTAATAAAGAACTAGCCTTGAATTATGGTATGTCGAGGAGCACCATACACATTTGTCTCGGTTGGTTCAACTGAAGGCCAGATAGGAATCCAATTGGAGTGCCACGTGCCGAAGGTAACGGAATAAGCCGGGGAAATAAAACAAATGAAGTATAGGGCAAGATGAGACGTCATAGCAATAAAGAGTGCGCAGTGAGTACTGCGCAAACATGTTTACCGGCGCGTTCTCAAAGTTCAAGGCCCTGCTAATGACCAATGTGAAACATTGTACTTTCCATATGAACTATTATATATTTCCATTTGTTCCACTACTGGAATCCTGATTTTTTATCACAATAGCCATTGTTTTTCTACATCTTGTACATTTTCTTGCAGACATGGTGTTATAAATAAGACAGGGTTCAGTTCAGTAATCCGCAGATTGAGGTCGTTTATTGTTTACTTGGAAAAAATACGGCACATTGGCTTGAAACCAGCGTGTGAGGTCCGAGTTTCAAGTGAAGGTGTTGTACGTCGTCATGTAGTACTTTGATAAATGACTTCGAGGTGCAATACAATCTGAAACACTCGTTTGTTATATCATGTGGCCATCCACGTGGTTCGTGCAACTTGTACTGTTTCAAGTTTCAGTTGCTTGCGTATTCGGATCACGCGACGCAATTATTAAATAAATAAAATTCTAGCACGATCCGCGAAATAGACACCGTTGGTCCCATGCTGACCGATTCTAAGAAAACAATGACGCACATGACTTTTTAAACAATCGGATTAAAACATTCGAAAATAACGTTCAGATACCGATGCAGAGTCAGGGACACGGAATAGTGAGGCAACACTGAATGGAAGACGGAAATGGCATTAAATGTCTTATGTATGGAAACTAGTGTCGCCAAACATACTTTGCGATACGTTTAGTAGATTATCTCAGTCATATTTTAAATAAAAATAAAAAAGCGAATTAGAGCGTGTCACTGCAATTAGTTTTAAAATTAATACTCTTATTAATGCCAGTGGCAGAGCAGCGATAGTTCAGTGGGGAGACCAACAGACTGCAATGCAGAGGGTCTCGGGTTCGAACCCACGTCACGCACCTCTGACTTTCAGAAGTTATATGACTTTTCGAAATTATTTGCGTATTGATTGACAATTATCGCCTGCTCCGTGCCTCGGAGAGCACGTTAGGCCGTCGGTCCCGGCTGCCATGAACATCTTTGGCAGTCGTTATTGGGAGTGTCGACACAAAAGATCCCACTGGGTCGAAGTGTCGCCGGTCTGCACTGACTGGCCCCCACATAAGATAAGATAATGCCTGAGGCACGAGTATAACAGATATACTTATGCCACTTCCTCCGTCCTCACTGGTACCGTGGTCAGGGCATTTAGGGGTGACTTAAATTCAGACGAGGTGAATTTAAAATGTCCTTTATATTCTTGATATCTTTATCTTCCAGTACCTATTGCACCCGTTAATATTAAATTTGTATCTTCAGATGTTTGATATTCAATCGCGCCATAACATCTCAAGGGACATTGGTGAAATTTATGTAGAAATGTATAGATTAAACTACGGATAAAGTTATAATATATTGTGAGCGAAGGAAGACGCGGGAAACAAGTAGTTAATGATTTATTTGTTCCAAGTGGTAACATCGACATTACATTTTAACTTGCTCTATCAAGCGATCTTAAAGTCTTTTAAAGCAATTGCTCTTGATCTTTCCGTATGAATTAGGTATATTAGAGTAGTGCTATGCTTTATGTGGTGCTAATCCCAAGATTAGTTGGTTATTTTGTAAGTATTTCGTGAATCCAATTTACATGTGAACCACAGTTATTACATTGTAGACACGTCTTTTCTGGAAATGTCGATCATAGCATTACTACAGTGGTGTTAGTTTTAAAGTAACTTGTTAAGTAGGTTTAGACTTTAGTATTTATACTCCGTTGTTGTTATTCCGTACACACTACATACTTTACATTACTGAGTAATCAAATTATTTCAAGGCATATCCAGTCACACATGTTACACAAATAATCAAATAATAAGTTGGTAAGTAAATAAAAAATCAGTCGCACCTTTTTATACTCATGTTTGTGATAATATGGCAATAAAAAAATATCCTTTAGCAACAATGTATTTTCCGCTGAGCCATCCTTATTGTGTATTTTAAAATGATCTCGTGAAAAAATTGAAGGTCAAATGAACATTAGTATTGGCCTTGGTTTCATTTCAAAGTCTAGAGGTGATCTCAGTGGCGACTTACAACAACTTATTTAAATTACAATGGCTTTATGTTGTAAAATATCTACATCTGAATAAATAAAAAGTATTACGTTTAACTGAATGACGATCAGCCGATAAATGGGTTAATTCATAATATCTGTGTAGTAACTAGGCCACACTATTACTTTATGCAATTAATAAAAGCAGATATTACGAACAGAAGTACTAAAGTGAGTAGCTACTAAAAAGCAAAGAGTTATACGATTTAGTCTTGCTTATGCGGAACCTTAACATAGAATGGTTAAATATATTGCATCTACTTGAGCTCCTGACATTGTATGGGCTTCCTGTCTATTTACATCACTATAGATTACCTTCACACAAGCGGGTTGAGGTCAGCAGAACTCACCGCAACTACAAGAACGCAGCCATCATAGTTGACGTCTTTTGTCATTTGATTTATGTAAAAAATACAATAATACTAAGTATTAACACTTAAAAATGACTGACAACGTTGTCTTATGAACATATAGCGTTAAGTATGTTTTGTACTAGTGGAGCCTTACAGTCAATGTGATTTATTATTAATAATTTACTATTGTATATTTAAAATAGCAAACCTTGCATATTAAATTTGTCACTTCACGTATGGTATTTCAATTTTGTAGTTCATTTCTAGCTGCCTAGGTTCTTACGAACTTTGCCAAGTTGGGCCTAGAATTGATCTATACTAATATTATAAAGCTGAAGAGTTTGTTTGTTTGTTTGAACGCGCTAATCTCAGGAGCTACTGGTTCGAATTGAAAAATTATTTTAGTGTTGGACAGCTCATTTATCGAGTAAGGCTATAGGCTATATAACATCACGCTACGACCCACGGGGGAGGTGCAGGAATCATAAACGCGGATAAACCGCGGGCACATCTAGTCGATAATATTACACATGAAAAGTAGCAAAATTACTGCAACCTCTTTATTTGAAATTATTGACTTTAAATTAGTTACTTGCAAATACAATGTATAAATGTTTATTGATGTGAAAAATTACGACATTCCAAATATTTGCTAAATCCAATGTGACTTGATCGCCTCATACAAAAACTTGACATTAATGTTATTTACCTATGTCACTTACGAAGTTGACTTTGTGTTCGTGTTTTTTTAGTGGATTTATATGTCTCAACAGCATCAGTACATGGAGAATGACTTAAGTTAGGTACGTTTTAGGACACGTTACCAAGGCGCATCTAGATACACTTACAACAATATATCCCTGAAGAAATAAGGCCGAGGTGTGCGTATTACCGCCATACATTGTTTTAAATAAGCGGGGCAATATTAAATGAGTGGTTAGTTAAAAATTGTGTTGCCTGACTGCAAACCAGAGTTTGCGAATTGTCTGATACTAAGAAATAAATATAAAAACATCAATGGACTAAAACTTTTTATAATTTATATACAAAAGCCTATATTTGCACGTCGTAACTACAAAACATTTTATTTAGAACGCATAATTATATTATGTATTTTTGCAATTGCAACCCTGCATCGTGTCTCAGTGTAATAATATATATTGCCTAAAATAGTTTTCTAAATGAAAATAAACGTCAAATTTGTTAACATAAATTGCATTTCAAGTCACATTTGACGTTTTAAATTTAAATCTGAATTATAAACAGTTTTATACGAGAATTGGGTCTGTCTCCATCGCTGGGTTTCTGGTTTCTATATTGGACACAACTTATATACTGAGATGATAACCGTGTTGTGATGTATAGTCAACTGTAGCTATCGTATTGTTAACACTATTGAGTGGTTTACACATTTCACGTAACCAGATTTTCTGTTTCATGCACATCTTATTTTGGGACATTAAAGCTTTTAAAGTATTGCCGTCATTTCTTTGTACAACTTAGAGCAATTAAGCCTATATATCAAGTACTTACAGTTTCTTGTTATTACTTATGTAGGTACTACTTAGCTGCCTTAGGGACAGGGTCATCCCCTTGTTTCCTATGAACTTGAAACGAATATAGAACAAATGTGTCGTCTCGGTGACGCACAAAATAGTCTCTTTGGACCACAATTACAGCACGTGGCTTTACCCTTTTAATAAAATTAGGACACATGCTGGCTGATTATATATTTCAATATATAAAGCAAATCATTTATGTATTCAAAATGTTTTCCGTTAGAGGGTTGCAATCTATGATGTGGAGTTGTAACTTATTGAATAAATTTTTAGGTGCGGGAAAGATTTGCTTGTAATAGTCTTATCCCAACCTAAACATATGTTTTAAGTGTAAAATTACTTGTCAGTTTCATCGCTGTGGGCCTATAACCCCGTGATTGTAAGACGGCACGTTATCTTTTTTATTTGATATTATATAATAGCAATCTACGTAACTGGATATTACGTAATATGACACATGGTTATTACGTCTGTATATATATATTCCTCGATGTATTAAGGAAAATATATATTAAACTGTAAAGCCCCAGCGACGTAAAGAATATAGGTACCTTCTCATATTTGCAAACGAAGAACATTGCTTGTGGGCTAACCTAGAAATTGAGTCCGAGTCTACCACCAAACACTAGACCAGCTATCACGTTTGCAACCATTGGACCGACCAATCGTAACATATTTATTATTATAAATTCGGTTGTAACTAAATATACCTACTAGTGTTAAGTGATGATGTAAGGCAAGGATTACCTATATGGTCGAATTAACAGTGAGGGTTGGAGTCGCGTCATGTTACGGAAACCCGACACCGTGACGTCCCGCTCACGAGGTGCGCGGGCGCGGGCGCGGGTGACGGGCGCCGTCGGCCCTGACTCTTGAAATAGTCTTCCGCATTAACGCCGAGAGCAAAAATATCGCATGATGTTGCCTACAAGGTCGCAACATCAACACCCCCGCTTCGCCTTAAATGGATTAAAAACTGCCAAATAAAGAGTTGTCGTCGTCGTGTCATCATATCCTTATTACCATTATATCGTTTTAACATTTTTGAACATTATTTGCTTAATATATTCTCAAAACTCTATGTTTGTTACTTGACTATACTTTCAACTCCTAGTGTTCAGGTATAAATAGTGTAACCACATTTTATGGCATTTTGCGCTTTGCTATATTGACATATAAATACTAATAAGATATTATAAATTTTGCGATTCTTTTAGCTTTATAAATAATATTTAATGAGTTGAAAACAAAAATGATACCTGTCCAATCAATGCGATTAACTTTCCGTTTTCCAGAATCAGAGGTATCTACAACGCAAAAATAATATTGTCAAACGTACATCTGCGTGTATATGGTCAATAAGATAAGCGTTATCAAAAATTATAGAAATAGATCCTGGTTAACACACCACCAGCACTATCTGCATTAAGATGTCGCAATGAGTATCACTGACAGATTACGCTAGTTGCTTTTCAGACTTACGAGAATTATGGAGTGAGACGTTGCGGCGTCCCGGCCTGAACCAACGTTACCAACGCCAATCGTCATGCCCGAAGATTGGTGACCATTTACAAAATCTCACACCCTTTTTGTCTCAACGATTGTATAAAGCCATTGAGTCAAAAAGGAAAATACCTACGAGACAAAGTGCACAAATATTCTAACAGCAATTGAAAGTTTAGAAATTATTAGCCTTAGGGTTATGAGTGGCTGGAGACCGTTTCTTGAAAATACAATTTTTCATAAAAATTCGACAAACAACCGACCTATTCAGACTAAAAAGCTGACGATGCAACGCCCTTGGAAAAATAAGTCTATAATTAAAAACTCTAATGAAATTACAAATTATGACGTTCAGTTATTTTCAGATACCTTCATCTCCAGACCCCCAGAACAGAAGGAAAAATTTCAGATCAAGAAGATTGTTGCTGCATTTAATGTCAGCGACATCAACAAATATTATTTCTAAAAATGTCTAGTAAAGGTTTAAGCATTGTACGAATCATTGCAGAATTCGATTTTGATATCGTCCATATTCCTAATCTAGTCGTTGCTCATTCTATAGACTACAACTTGGTATAACTGTTTATCATCTACATAGTTCTAATATACCCATTCATAATACGAAGTGAGTGTACAGCACGCAAGTATCATTTACTTGTAAATATATAATACAATTTAAATGCCGGCAGGCCTCGATACTATCAAAACGCAGTTTCACCTGTTGCCATATCAGGTAAATTTAATTTATAAGCGTATCAATTTTATATTATAATAGATATATTAAGAAAACAATCTTATAAACGTATACTCATAAGTTTAATACCACCAACTTCCGCACAAGGCTTCGCTTATAAAAACTATTTACATATTATTAACAAAATGATACTTAGGAATAGCGTGCCTTTCTATTGACGTGTCCAAAAAATGATTGTAACAATTTCACGTAAAGCAATATCTTGAATCTCAAAGTATGTAAAAGTGGTTCAAGCGGTTACCGCTAATTTGAGCTTTTATGGTATTAGGCTTATAATAGATATAGATTTATAAATAACATTGACTTAACGAAACTCAATATCAAAATCCAAATTAATATTATAAAATATGTAAATATGAGTTCGTTTGTTTGCTTGTTACGTTTTCAAGTCTACTACTCGACCAATCATCATTAAATTTCGCATTCAAGTTATTAGGGATGGCGAAAAGGTTATAGGATACCCTTCATACAGAAAAAGCGTGCAAAGCTCGGGCAAAGACTAGTACTATATATGTAAAACAATGCTAAGTTTTATGACACGAGAATGCCACTTTGAAACCTGCGTATATCTTTGATTAAAGCTTCATTAGACCTTCCCAAATAAATGTACGAACAATGTGACGTTTATCGCAATCTTGAGCGACATTTATTTTCAACAAGAAATATATTTATTTATTACAAGCAATTAGTATATGTATGTACAATCGTACATGTGTAAATTAAATCGAAGGTCGTGATTCTGTTCTAGAATAGTAGCAGCAATTAATATGTAGTAATGCTCTTTTACTCGTGGATATAAAAGACTTATCGCATTAGTTAATTACGAGTCGATAACGTACGTTAACATTTTTAGCAAAATACGTCAAGACCTTGTGTTCTATTACATACAATGTTATTAGCTAGCGTATGTACGGTTGTAAATCACTGGCGGATCGCAGCTGTAAACAGAGTGCTCACTCGTTGCAAAAAAAAACAAATGTTTCTAAAAAGTACGCCTTGAAAATTTAATAACCTTGATGAAAAATGAGTATGACTATGTTTCAGTGCCAAAACACTATACTTAATAGAAATTGTTATTGTCTATTTTTAATCTAAGTTTTCCGAATTGCAAATATAATAATAAATTTATAGTTAATCATGGTAATATTGTGACCCACTAAGTAAAACTTAAAGGATAGGCGATGATCTTTTCTCGAAAGGTTTCAAAGGCACTTTAAATGTGCACACATTCGTACCAAAACTACTATATAATATTTACTAACGTATAAGTAATTACAATAAGTCATTTCTAGGTGAATGTCGTTAAGTATAATTTACATCACATATAAATTTAAAATTAGCAAGACTTATTTACACAGCGGTTGTTTAGACAGCATCGCTATTTAAGATCTTTAATGTATCTTAAATGATTTAAAAAATTTATAATATTACCTATAAGGTACCAATATGTAAAGTTTTCCTGATCATGATAATTGAATAAAAGCCCTATCTAGAACTACAAAACAAATTGGAACCCCACCATCCCACTAACTTAAAATTATATAAAAATTAAAAGAATTCCTGTGACCGTGTTTGTGTAACACTTATGATATCTAAGTAAATAGTCTAAGTACAATGGTGATTTAATTGTAGCAGTCTAACAGTACGATTTTGCCGATTACATATTATTATTATTGCAATCTCATATACAAACGTGTATGTTTTTAATAATTAATTCAGTCGCACTACATGCAATTTAAATGATACAATTTAAGGATCAACGATTTTTATAAGCCATACCCATGAACGAGGCCGGCCCAGGAGGAGATGGCGAGACGAGCTCGATGCATTTAAAAGGGATTGGTAACTCAGAACAAGCGATCGAGACAGATGGAAGTCGGAAGGGGAGGCCTTTGCCCAGCAGTGGGACGCCAATTAGGCTTATAATAATAATAATAATAATACCCATGAATGCCATTTTAATTTTAATTTCCCGGACTAGGTGTTTAGCTAGTCTGATAGCATATCACGTCATTTCGCAGTTTAACTACGATTTGATATGTTATCTGTACCGATATACTACCGTGAAATATTCGAGTATATTCAACAGTATCACGCAGATGCCTTGTATGTTACCTACAAACATAAAACCATTGTGAACGTCGTTTTTAATCTATTTAACAGAAGTAATGTGGACGTTTTTTAGAGGCTACCGAGGGTTGTCAGATGTTTGAGATTCGCCTGGATTGTCCTCACACGTATGATGTCCAGACTACTATACTAACTGATTAAATGTCTAGCCTAAGGGGGTAGAATAAAATTTGTATTATTAATTATTATTATTTATAGGAAATCAGTGGATACAGCAGATTTTTTAAATTGTTAGTTGCATGTATATATTCAGATTATAACAAAAATAGCATTCTTGTTTTCAAATATCGCGCAGGCGGCGCAGGCGACTGCACAAGTTGATGTTGGCACAATAATACATACCTACTAGCGGTCGCCTAGTGCCCGAAATTCGACCAGTTTGCCTGTCAGATATTGCTGATATATATCATTATATATTTATATAATATATGTAACCAAGTTACGCGCTTCGCCTGCGTGTGTCAAATGCATGATTGTGTGCGTGTAGTGATTTTTCATTAATTTAATGTATTTCTAATGCATATTTTATATAAATATTAAGATTCGCCCCTCCTTTTCCATAAAATTTTTAACTGTGCCAAATTTCATACTTCTCCGTCCGCGCAATTTTCGTAAAAAGGGGTACAAAGTTTTTGCTTCACGTATTAATATATAGATAAAATATATTACACACTTTATATATTGTATATATACATTACCAGAAAGTTAGGAAAATAATCACTGTATAAAGAAACATGAATAGGTTGTATAGGATGTACCTATTATATATATCATATATTATTATATGTAACAATTTTTTTTAAATAGGTGACAATGGGAATGGAAATGTGAATAGTTGTGCGAAAACATGACGAACTCGGTTGACATTTAACTTGGGTATTTCATTTGTTTCTTACACATTATTATTTAATAATACTTTATATGTGTGTACTCGTATATCAATAAATTATATTCCTATCGTTATATTACCAGAATATTCCGCTTCACATGTATTAAATAAAATAATTAATCGATAATACAAAAAACGTATGTATAACAATAAGAAAAAATATTCGGAAGTATGAATCGCGTTATTTACATTTGATTGGAATATTTTTACTACATAGTGTGAGTACCTATTCCTTGAGTGGATCTCATGATTGCAGCGATCACGTTGCGGCGTCATGGCGGACGCACGCAGAACGCCACGTGTCGTCGCGATAACCGTTTCTGCGTCGCAATCAACACGCTTCGCTCCTACAAACTGTCTCTGCCCCCATAATGCACTCAATCACATATTTAATAAGTCACGCCTAACCAAACTACTATACTGGACTCAAATAGAAATATATATATATAAGCAACTACCCTTCAACCTTAACTAGCCAAATATAAATAAATAAGGCAAATCTCACAAGTGCAAATAAAATATTTGATAAATAAAACTCTATAAAATACGTGTTTGCATTATTTCCCTCAATTAAACACGTTTGTTTTGGATCAGTAAGCCAGAGAACATGAAAAACGGTGACTTACTTTACACTTTGGGAAAAATATTTTGCTTTGTTAGTTTAGGCGGTAAATAAATCGTCTGTTGAATTATGGCCTGAGTTGTTAATCGCTGTGTTTAATATATTAGGTTGGTACTTATTAAAAGTTTCTAATTCTGTAAATATCTGACGTTAAGACGGTCGTTGCTCGGTGTACTTGTTTTTGTTTTCAATTTGTCACCGGCTATAAAAAATACAAAAATGTTGATGAGCAAAGTAAGGCAATAAATTGGAAAGATCCGAGTGTCGAGGTACAAGCGTGAAATGCAGGTCGCCGACCGCGAAAAACACCTCACTGAGTTTCGTATTGCGCTGAAACGCAGCAAACTGTAGTTTTGATACACGAGCTCTGGAAATAAGGTCGTGGAACTGCACTGCTTATAAAAAATACGCTGCAGCAAATAAATTAATGTTTACTTTTGTAATTAAAATATAATGTAGAGACCGTTTAGACTAGTTTAGAGCATTATACGTTGTATAGACTCTTAAAATAAAATAAATGCCAAACATGTGAAATGTGCATCTGTCAATGTAACGTTCACAATTCATAATATTATGACTGTAATTTCTTGACTGTCGTGTCTCCAAAATTGCGGCCACATAAAAGTTTCAGAATATCACAAATTAATTAAACACCATTTCATTCGTGGCAAGCGTTGGCCGCGCGCCCTACTGGCCTGGTCCACATCGCTGATGATTGTATGTAGATTTTGTAAGTCATAAGTTAAGCCACGAGAGTATGATGACAGCATCCATCCGTTTTCTCCGCCTATTGTACGCCGATGTGTCTCCGAGTGGTGGTCGGCAGCGCGTCGCAGTGGACCCGGCCGCGGTGGCGCGCGCCGCGCCCTGCCAGCCTGCCACGCGCCGCACTCAGAGAAATTGAGGCGATATCACTTATAATACGATCACATGTACTTTTTGCCCTAGTGGCCAACAAAGATGGTTACTACAAACCTGTTACTTCTTGTATACACTTATTGCAAAACGTCAAATTATATTTTTTTCACCTAGCAATAACTGGTAAACATTTTGTTTCACATAAACCCAATAGCTTAAATTAAAAGTTTGCAACTATTTATAAAATCAATATATTAAGATGTATTATTGGTCAATTTTTAATATATTATATTTACGTAGCACTAAATTATAATAATAGACCTGTTATCAAAGTACATTGGAAACCACAGCTCAAAGGCGGATAGTTTTTATGTAGGTATTCATTTCA
Organism: Catocala sponsa; assembly: GCA_963564715.1. Lineage (NCBI taxonomy): Eukaryota > Metazoa > Arthropoda > Insecta > Lepidoptera > Erebidae > Catocala > Catocala sponsa. The sequence continues at coordinate 15,957,993 of OY751335.1, read as the reverse complement.
TGCACGAATCTTCTATGCAGATCCACAATCGGGTTATTCATATCGGTAAGGAAGAGGTCCTTTCTCTTCGCATCTGTTCGCCCACGGCGAGTCTCGACCGACGTGCCGCCGCGCCGCCGTCGCCGCGCCGTGCTGCCTAACAAAGATTTCTCTCGCGTGCCCGTATTTGGATTCAGGTCATGTTCACCTCACCCAAACAATCTAGTTTACTTAGTTTCAAGATTCATATTTGAAAATATGGAGTGAAGATAGCGCATTAATGTAACTTTCAACTTCTAATATTATTAGCAAATAACTTGCCGAGCGCAGCTAAATTAAATTGTGCAGATGGCACTAAGCAGACTTAAGCGTAAAAATTAAAATTTAGAAGATCTAAGAGCAAATAATGCTGAGAAAATAATTGATTGAACATAAGTTGAATTTTCAGCGTGCGTCGTATATTGGCACATGTTAGAACAGGCATCTTTTACTTTTAGTACAAAAGCACGTGTACGAACATGGACTGGGCACGCTGCTTAGTTTTATTATCAAATAAACGTTACGGCCACGCCACTGTACTTTCTTTCTCACGCAATTTAAATATGTATTGATATGGCGTCAAAACGGAATTCTTTGCAAAAGATCTTCAATGAAGCCTATATACTTATTTTCTAGGAATATTCATTATGTTACTAGAACACTAACTACAGTTAGTCTGTTCTAGTAACTAAACTTGTCAATATATGATAGTTGTTATCCGCTCTATAATCGTTTATGTGCCTTCTTCAGTATTCTTTCGATGCCAAATTCCATCCAAATCAATTTGGCGAGAAACACGTAATAATATACAGACAGAGTTACTCTGGTCATGTATAATATATATTAGTATACTAGATTTTCTACAGAACATCTGTCATCACCAGCGTGATGTTATACAGCCTATAGCTTTTCTCGATAAATAGGCTATCTAACACTAAAATAATTTTTCAAATCGAACCAGTAGTTCCTGAGATTAGCGCGTCCAAACAAACAAACAAACTCTTCAGCTTTATAATATTAGTATAGATTTGAATGAATTGTTGTATGAGATAGCCTTTATTATATATTTGCGAAACCTACTGTTTACAAAGTATACCGGTGTATATATACATTGTATGTATAAAATTAAAATGTATTATATACAAATAGGTACATACATAAAAATAGCGCTTGACCTCGGGACGTGAGGCGTGGTTAATGTTAACCGCTGCTTCCTGGTTAGCAACTCAAAGATCGGGAAATCGTTAGAATGTCAAGTTGATATTTTTGCACGACCATGAACACACAAGGTCGATACAATATTTTGCGGACGGCAACGATAAGCGTGTAGAAAGTGATTTCGATCGACCGCCGGTATTCTGGCTTTATTCCAAACTAACATAGATTCCGAACGCTGAAAAGGAATTCCTTTTGTCTTTGATATGAACCACTTTCAGGTCATCGAGGCTCATTGTGATCATACTTCTTTGCGGCGATGATTTCACGTTGAAAGACCCTGAAACATACTATAAACACTCTTTGTCTGAAGCGTCGCGACGTTTATCATAACATGTTTTGCAGTTCCATAGCTAGCATTTTTGCAATAATGTTATCATAATATAGTTTTTATCATTATTTTGAATCGATCATAATTACAGAACTTGTTACGTTCGGGACGTCTATTTTGAAATATGTTTTAATTTTATTATCTTTGAGGAACGCGTTAAAATAATAATATCTTAGGGTTCCTTATTAGCAAAATTGTTTAATGAATATACATTTATCAATTTGAATCGTACATGAATGTTACCTAAATCAATTTTTATGACAAAGGGCTATCGAAATAATATTGTTTCATAACACATGATAGATATAAGAGCGTCGCGTCACGATAAGCTGTTAAACAAAATATGCTGCTAAGAATTGTCTAGAAGTTTTGAATTATATTTGGTGTAGATATATTTTTTATAGTTGTAAAGCTAGTTCCTGGCTACCGGTAAAGTATGTATGTATATGATATGATGGTTTTGAGATCCTTGTACAAGTAGCGAGTGAACGTCCCTACATGTGTAGGGACGAACGCGGAAGCGGAGCGGAGCGGAGCGGAGCAGAGCGGAGCGTACCAGCAGAGGAGCGGCGCGCGGCGCGAGTGCGCCCGCGACTCGCCGCTATCGGTCGCTACCGGTATCTGGCCGCGTTATCTCGCGGGCACCTCCGTGGAGGTCACTCGCTAACGTCATGCTGATAACGATTTGCGCGCTGACCTTGTCGCGCGCCGAATCTCAAGGTTGCTGCTATTTGTACAGTCAGATAGACACGAGCCGCCCGCGCCCGCGCCGCAGCCCGACCGCCCGCCGATCTGCGTCACCCGGACTTGCCACTTTATTGACTTTATTGACTATTATTTGCGGATTGCGGAGGCCACCCGGTCGACTCTTCGCTCTTTAACTGCGTTCGTTACTTTTGACATTTTCGTAATGTTTTCCGTCTTTAAGTATAAAAATAAACGTAAACCAAAGATTGCTTTATTAAACTAGTGAAGATTAGTTGGCTGGCTACTTGCCATAATACTTATAACTATTGGCACAGCCTTGACATTATTAGTAAAACACTTTTCGGGGCATAATATCAATAACACTTCTAGTAAACTCTCTAATATTGGACATAAAGACTTTTTAAATGCTAATTGTCGATCATGAGAACTACAATATAAGACCTCCACGTGCAAACCAGTTACACACATTAAACACTACAATACACAAGGGTGACCTCGTGGTACATCGCGGAAGCGTCCACTTGCAAATTAGTACATATTCAAGGACAAAACGGACATCACTGACGACCAATTAACAATTGTCATAAAAACACGTCACTACGAACAAACATGTTCGTCCTTTAGGAGGAAAATATGATATCAAACGTATCAGATATAACTTACCTACCCATTAATGGCATTAGCTTTGTGCACCTGATTAAATTAGATTATTGTTTTTATACATGAAGACATGTTCACACTTCTATCACGTCAGTTAAATGGCATAAATATGTTAAAAAGAACAGTTAAAATTAATTAATAGTAAATATTCCTTTGTGAACTATTACAACGCACATGGGCCAAGATAAATTATAGTCCACGATAATAGTACTCCTGAAAGAATGAAACATAGTACTTCAGATTAAAAATACTTTTCTTTAATAAATAATTTCTTAGACTAATCACAATAATGAACATTTTGACCTTTAATACACACATTTTGTATGGAAAACATTCAGTAGGTACAAAATAACGATTTAAGGTAATTATTCATGATACCTATATTTTTGTTTATTAGTATGTTATGTATTTAGGTTGTTTTTACATATCATGATAGTTTATTTAGCAAGTTGAGAGCGGGCGGGCGGGCGTGGCCGGCCGGTCGTAGCGCGCCCGCCCGCTCGGACGGAGCCCTGACTGCGGTCAATGTCAATGTCATTGTCGAAATCTCGCCACGTGCCATTTGTCAACAAACCTACTTCCACGATAAAACCGCTCTTCCTTATGATAAAACCCATGATTGGTTCCGTAATATACCATTATAAGATTTGTTATTGGTCTTCATGTCTGAACAAATAATCGTTATTAAATAATATATTTATTATTTTTCTATCGATTTATGTAAACCCCAAAATAATTATACATATATATAATAATAATCTCAGCCCTGTATTAAACTGTCCCACTGCTGGGTACGGGCGTCTTCTCACTATGAGAAGGGGTAGGCCATAATCCACCACGCTGGTCTAGTGCGGGTTGGCAGACTTCACATATCTTCGAGAATAATATGGAGGACTCTCAGATATGCAGGTCTCCTCACGATGTCTTCCTTCACCGTTAAAGATTTACTTCGAAAAGTCAGAAATGCGCGCCTTGGGTTCGAACTAGAGTCCTCTGCGTGGCAGTCTAACGGTTTCTCACTAGGCTATCGCTAAAAAATAGTCTAGTAAAATTACTAGAGCATATTCGTTTAAGGTCGGCTATGGTAATTGGTAGCGCGTTATGAAGCAGACGAACTAGTTTGGTACACATATTTTAGTATGGTTTTACCCTTGTGAGAAAGCGTAGTATGATGAATGTGTGTAATTGTTACGTAAGCTTTAATTTTATCTAGAAGAGACAAAGTATTCGGTGGATTCGCGTCGGTAGATGTGAACTCGTCGCGCAAAGTTGTGGTGTGGCGTCAGTTACGCAACTCGTGCGCTGCCGCGTGAAGTGTGAAGTTCAATGTCACAGACACACACACGCTTATACATTACTCGTGTACACTACACGATGTACTACATTTATATACATACGTAATATATATCACATGGTGGTGTGCGTGAGGTAATATCTGAATAACAACAGGCAACCCGTTACTCGTCTCTATCAGCACTTCCCGGAATAATTCGCGAAAATACGATTTTCTTTAGCATTCTATGCAACATTGATATCGATAGATATAAATTTGCGCAAGGTCATGGTAAAGTCACGTTGTTATTTTCAGTGCTGTTTCTTTTTTGTTCTTTGACAATCGGAACAATCCGCGATCATTGTGGAGACAGATATATTGCTGTGTATCTATTTAGATCGCAGTGGGCTTGCAGCACGATGCATATTATTTAATCCCATTCTAATATCTAAGTATTTTAACATTCAGAAAGGAATCCCAGAGGCTAGAGATTATATAATAACAACTAATGGGTTACAATATTAATTAATGGTTTAAATGTGATAATAATTGAGCGTATTTGTTTAACCTTGACAATTATTGAACTGATTAAAACTAAAACTAGCTAATAGGTGGGTTATTTATATTAGAAAGAGAGCAATCCAGTCGTTCTACTACATATTTTATGAGAGGTATGCTTAGTACAACAAGAAATTTCAATGTCGTTTGTCTCCATGGACTGAAATATTTGCGCGATTAATTAAGCGACAGCACAGCTGCGTTTTGTTGAGAGCTCAGCAAGAAATCTAACCAACGAAAGTAGTTCGGTAATGCATTTTTATAATACGTTTTATGCACGTCTACACCCAAAGATGTTTTCAATCAGCTAGTTTATTTCTTAACACAATAATCTAACATGACATGCTAGATTACCGTGTGAAGAAAGCAGCGGTGTTTCATTATTATATAAAATTCACGAGAATATTATTACGTTAAATATGATTTGACTTAAAATGTGGTACTGTAACGTAACTCAGACAAATCTAGCTCAACTGCTTCCAGAAATATTTTCCTATTTAAATACATATGTATGTATAAATATGTACTTATTTATAAATGAAAACAATTATAAATATTTCACAATAATTATAATTATTTTAGGAAAACAGATGAATAAGGATTGATAAGTAACAATATCCATCTGCAAAGAGATTATATCGTGTGTAAATCCCGAAGCGGATTTTCCGCTTGTAACCACTACAAATAATAATACTAATATTGATTGTTAAAATGTATATGGTAACAAAATACTTTATTGCGTTCGAAACGCCCTTGTCTAACGATATTTGGCAGAACGGACAGAGGACGCGTTGAAGGGCACACCGCCCTAGGTCAAGGGCGATGGGTCTCACTGACCTACATCCTCGCTAATACGCCCTTACAAGGTCACATCGCTCATCAGTCCTACATGCCTAGTCTACCGTTCTAATTTTACTTACTTAGTATACATTGTACTCGATTTATTTTGTATAGTTTAATTAACTAGACTCGAACAGTACTAGTGATTCCAGTCTAAATAAAACTAACCTCTAGGTTGTATAAGTCAGTACATAATAAGGTGATATCCAATACGATGCTATATTTAGAGGTCTCTACAAATATTAACGTAATTATACAGTCTGGCTTTACCTCTTTGGTATCGTGGCGATAGTGTACGCTGTTGTTTGCGTGCGATTATGAGGTCCTGGGTTCGGGGAAAACCTCTATTGGGTTTTTTTAATTTTTTTATTTTGCTCGTCAAAATGACCACACTCCACCTGGTGGTAAGTAGTCGTGTGGTCTAAGAGCAGTGGCCTCCACATCGCCCCCACAGTAGCCGAGGCGATGTTGAGGTCTCTACTTTGACGGCCTGAGAAGATGGTTTTTCACGCCCCTCTTAAAGAACCCAGGATTGAAGGAAGAAGGAAATACGTGCCTTGGCAGAGAATTAGTACGCGCTCTAATCGACTCTACCGTGTAAGGATGGCATCTGAGCCCAGCACGCGTTGTTCTGGATAGGAAAGGGGAGGACGGGATAAGGTGGAATAACTCTTCAGAGCACTCCCCGTGGTATATTCTGTAGAAGTTCTGTAGTTTTTCTGTTAGGAAATGTTTAGTAACAGCATAGACTCTAGTATTTTGCCTGGTAGTCAACAAAAGGGTCGCGTGTAATCTCAGTGAAATGTAAAAACATACTAGTCGAAATGTGGGTTTAATAAAAATCTACATACCTCTTAATATACATCCTTAGTAGAGTAGGTAACGTTACATGGGTCTATGTACAATACTGTCTAATGAATTGTTAATACAAAGGAAAGATGTCGATCGGGCATGGCGACTAATGGCCTGATTTCGGTTGTCATGCGAAGACCAATGTCAATGTCAGTCGTTACGGGTAATAACGGGTGTACGCTAGTTTAACCTTAACTTATCGGTATTACTCGACTTGCGAAGGTCAAAAGGTCGCTGCGTGTGGATATTATTACAAATAATTACAACCCGTACTGGCCTACGAAATACATACTTCCATTTACTAGACAATTTAAATAAATTACTAATAGGACAGGACAACTTGTTTATAAAATATTATAATTGTCATATAATATTTTATAAACAAGTTGTCCTGTATATACATATGGTTTACATATGTATATAAAGTTTTAAATTTTACCAACATTTAACATTTTCTTTTTGTACCAGTGTATTGGTACCAAAAAATATCGTAAAACGTTGGATTTTATAAATTTGGACTCATTCTGTTGGATTAGTACAGGATGTTTTTGAAGTAAATAATATATAGATATGTAAAGGATATGTAATAATATATGATATATGTTATAGGTTAAGAGCTCCTTGAACCGACGGGCGTGTATGAGGAATGTGATGAAAGTGAATGAAGCCAGAGAAGTGTGTCAGGATCGTAGCAAATGGAAATCAGTAGTCTCTGCCTACCCCTCTGGGAAACAGGCGTGAATCTATGTATGTATGTATGTATATTTTAAAAACATCACCATTTTAAGTGTTGTTCAAATCTCACTCTGACGAAGTATCATCATGTTACTTTACATTTTTTCTATATTTTATTCTCCGTCATCACTCATCGGTGTTAATCAAAGAAGCTTCGATACTTCTTTTCGACGTATAAAATTACAAAAATCAAAAGCAGATTCGCAATAATTTATATTAGTTAAGATAACAGACGGTATCAATTTGTGTAGGTATATTGGTCTGCGTTTCACGGGAATAGATTACTTCACTATAAACTCATCGATTCTGTGAAGTCCAGATCAATCGAATACATAGTGTATACAGATGATCATTATGTTACTGTAGTCCGAGTAGTCTGGCGTAATACCTACTTCTATTTATATGATACCCAAAACTTTGCTCGGTGTACCTATTAGCAGACTACCAATATTTAACCAACCACAAAGTCACCATGACCTTATTTTTTATATTATAATAATAATGTTTATTTGAATGCCCAGGTTATAAAAACATGTCTTACTTTATTTTTCTTCATGTGTGTTGTTATGACGCAGGTATTACAATAATATCGGGTTTATTAAAAATAAATCTAAAGATCAACTAAATTCTTATCATATTGTATATTGTGTTATACCACTTTAAGTTTGTTGACAGGATAGTGACAGGTGCATTTTCGGATTTTCAAGTAGTACATCACTATCCATCTCTGACCAGGGTCACATGAGTAGAAAATCACAAATCGCAAATGTCATAGAAGTGATTGAATTTATGACGTTAAAAATATGTACTGCGTATAAATCAATTAAACATTGAAAACTAAAACCTAATGACTGTCTACACTCTGGCAAACTCGGCGTATTAATCAAGTATGATTCATCTACTTTAAATATTAGTCTATGATATTATAATAATGATTATCGCTTGTATGGGGCACGTATGTGACAATGATATGAAACAAATGAGTATGTACTCAATACTTAATTTATACCTATATACAACTATCACTGTGTTTGGATTTCACTTTCCAGTATATTCGAGCCAGTTCACGTCGCCTGAGGTCACGCATGTTAACGCCAGCGAATTTAGCGCTAAATTTGTGTTCATGTCAAGCTCAGTTCGCATTTCTCTTGTATCTAGCTGTAAGAACCAGTAATGTATTCAGGCAACAAGCTTTGCACGATACACGGTGTTTATAAACAAACCATAAATCATTTGTTTGACACGTGCTGTGTCGTTGTTTTCATCAATGTTGATGTGCTAAAAATAGATCCTTGAACATAGGTATTTATTGCATCTTTTATATTGTTATTGCCAAGTGGACGTCCCGTTTTAATACGTTCTTTAGGTACATCAAGTGCATAAGTGCATCATACCTTATGTAGGTAAAGGGTCAGTTGTTTTGTAGGTGTGTATGTGTCAACGATCTGTCTTATATTCAAGGCACATTACTTACGTCTAGTCTTGCGGTTGACAACTAAGAATGATTCAAACAGTTTTATACATGTGAAGTTGTTTAAATTAATGTTGTCGAAGCTAAAGTAGGATGTCTAGCCTTTTTTTTTTAAAGGCCTTATAAAAATACCTAACTTTTGGCCTATAGCCTTACACATTAACAAAGAACAATGTTTCACTTAAAGCAAAATTTACAGGCAAAGACTCTATAAATTACTTTTGAAAAAATGGTTGGTATAATATGCAAATTTTACAACTTAACAACCATAAATGTTATTGTGAAGTTGTAAGACGTTGAGTCTGCTAATCCACAAGCAATTGATGAAGCTACATTTATATTGCAATCTACGAAATATGCAGTTCTCAGTTCCCCCAAAATTACAAGAATTGTGTTAATAGTTTCCCTCTCTTAGTGCTTATTGCTCGGTGCGCCAAAATAGATAAACTGGGTTTTATTGCTTCAAGTTTGGCTTTGCTTTGTAATCGTTGGTTTATTTCTCGTTCGGGATTTATGTTTAATAACATTATTCATCGACAGAATTATTAACAATTTTCCTTATCAAAAGAACTGCGTCGTAGACCGTAATTCTTTATCAAGCCCTTCTTTTGAGTATTCCACTCGGAAGTATTGGCTTATATTTACACAATGAATACGAACAATAAATTTTTCTAGAGTACTACTTTTCCCAGTCTGTTTTATTTACATACTAGCTGTTACCTGCGACTTCGTCCGCGTAGATTTTAACTAAAAAGTGTTTGTTCCCACGTTACCTTATTTTTTTCTAAAATCAAAGTAGCCTGAGTTTCTCCTTATAACATCAGCTATCTGCCAGTGAAAGTCCCGTCAAAATCGGTTCAGCCGTTTCGGAGATTAGTCGGAACAAACAGACAGATAGACAAAAATTTTAAAACTAGATCTTTTTGTATAGGTACCTTATATACTTTCTTAAGCATTAGATAAACAGCTGTTATTTTGACATTACAAACCGACACTTCAATTTTATTTATTTGTATAGATTATGTTGTCTGCATTGATCCGATGTACCAGATATTTATAATTAATTTTAATCGTTACGTTTCAACTTCGGAACAACATTACCATTATTGGCCATTCAGGTATCACGAAATATGTGACGCAGAAATAGAATTAGACATGACGTCTGGTGTAATCTATAGACACGATCTATACCAGTTGCCAAATAATCTTAATATAGAACATGACTCTCATCCAGGATAACAGTGCGAACAACAGATTCACATACGTCGTAGGTATTTACCGTGGTATGCACGTGCTTGTTGATCACGTCGATAGCGCAGATATAAATCTACTTATTTTAATGGAATGTTTGCGGATGCAAACGTCGATAGCTTTTCTGCCATCATGCGTAAGCGATGCACCTCTTTGCTGCGACGCGTATGCGCCAGCCCCAACATCATCCTGAAAACGCTGAATGACCGGTGGGACTCTCCGATCCTGGAACGCTGGATATGACTGCACGCAGTCAAGTTGATGGCTTCTTTGCGTCGGACATTCCGAACCGGTCAGGTATTAGATGTATGTACTACTAACACTAGATGTAAGTTCAACTGTTACTAACCTACTATGGAATGTTATTCTGAAAATAAAAATTATTATTGTAATTATATGGGGACTGTTATATTACTCGGCTGTAAGCCGGTGTTTTTATGGCGGTTGCGGGTTGACACCAAGCCATCTAAGATATAATAAGAGCGTTTTGTTGATGATGCGGTTCGGTCTCATCACTCTGCATAAATTTTCGTACTATTCTATATGTGCTGTAGCTGCTTTTTGAATGTTAATATAGGTATTAAGTGTTAGGTCGAGCAATTTAAGACTATGGTGTAAATATTTTAGGATTATCCCGGTGGTGGATATCACAATCGGTACAATGTAAACTTTGTTGACTTTCCAAATTCTTGTTATTTCTTCTTTTAATTCAGTGTATTTGTTAATATTTTCAGTAATAGTTTTTAAAAGGTTATGGGTATTCGGTACTGCTATGTCAATTATGTGTGCTGTGTTTTGTGATTTGTTGTGTATTGTGATATCTGGTCTATTAAAATGTATAGTCTTGTCGGTGAGTATGGCACGGTCGTAGTATATTTTGTGACTGCTGTTCTCTAATACGGTATTCGGGTTATATTTATAGTAGGGTGTATGTGTACCGTGTATAAGTTTATATTTAATGGCAAATTTTTGATGGATATAATTTACTATTTGGTTGGGGCGATGTGTACCTATAATCAATTTGCGTGAGTGTTCTGCATGCTTCTGTAATGTGTTGTATAGTCTCAGGCTGCCTGCGGCATTTATCTTTAATAATATGTTTTCTGTAATTTCTAGTATTAACTACTTGGTCCTGAATCGCTATGATAAAACCCTCGGTTTCCGGGAATAAATAGCCGCTCGTGAGCCATCTGTTTGAGGCTTGTGATGCCTACATGCGATTGTTATAAATCATTTAGGGTGACGATCATGCAGTACCTTGGATTTCCATTTTTCTATCTTATCTTTTTCGGGATCTGTTGGTTGGTTTGTTATCTGTAAGTTGTTAGGTCTTTCTGCTAAGTTAAGAGGGGTAAACCTAAAATCATTGCTAGCAATTGCTCTATGTAACTCACTTGTGTTTGCTTTATTATTATTTTTGGGTTTTCACGATACAGGCTTGCCTAGTGTGAAAACCAAAGAAGTATTTTTGTTTAATTTTGCCAGCGCTTGGCAAATTACTTTATTTTATTTTATAAGGTGTTTTAAATTGATAAGTTTCCTAATTTGTTAAACGCTGTAAATAAACAATTTTTCAATTTTCAATTAGTAAAGAATGACCTGAGATTAATTATTTGCTTTTCCCACAGCCAAGATATATCTATAAGGCCTCTACCGCCTTTTATGCGACTGAGAGACATTCGTTCTATTGCTGATTTTGGGTGCAAATAGTTATTTCTTCTTAGTGTTTATTTCAAGGCTCTTTAAATCGGTCTTCGTCCATTTAACTATTCCAAATGAGAATGTTAACATGGGGATTGCATAGGTATTAATTGCTTTAATGAGTCTTTTGCCTAAGAGCTGCGATTTACAGATTTTAACTAGTCTATTTTTCTATTCTTCAGTGAGTGTCTTTTTTAAAGCTGTGTGATCTAACTGTTTTGATTAATAATAACCAAGGTATTTATATGACTTATATAAATACCTCGGTGCATCCATCTGGATCCATAGCTGTTATAGTTTGTCCTTCTTCTATTGTTTAATCTCCTGCCATTATTTTACGTTTCTTTATATTTAAAATCTTACATTTATCGAGTCCAAACTAAATACTACTAAATAGAGCTGTAGTATCAATAAGCTTCATGTTTTTTGCTGTGCTGCTGTAGAGTTTAATATCATCCATATATATCAAATGCGCTATGGACGTTACAGTAATGTTATGCTTTAGTCGGTATCCCACGTTCTTTTTATTTATCATGGCAGACAATGGGTTGAGAGCAAGACAAAACCAAAGTGGGATAAGCGAGTCACCTTGATAGATATCTTTTCGAATTTGAATTTCTCTTGTTATAAAATAAGTATGTGTGTTGCGTAGGTGTATATTTGTTTTCCAGAATGACATAATATCTTTTAAAAAATGTACTAAAAATGGGTTGATTTTATAAATGTTTAAGATTTTAAGTAACCAACTGTGTGGAATACTGTCGAATGCCTTACGGTAATCAATGTATCTAATATATAAAATATAATGAATTTATAAAATATAACCTGTGTATGGTAGTATCTATTACTAGCTCTTTACATCCCATGTGGTTCCGTCTGCATTCTTTCTGTTCCTCCGATATTATACTATTAGCTTCAATATGTGCGTTAATTCTGTTAGCAATAGTAGCTGTTAAAATTTTATAGATTGTCGGAAGGCATGTTATTGGTGGATACTGTAATGGATCATTTGTATTTTTGCTCTTAGGAATCATGTAAGTTATTCCTTTTGCTAAAAATGACGGTATGGCTTGCTTTATCAGTATAATATCAGTGAAACAGTTTGCTATTGATTTGTGTTGTATATGTAAATGTTTAAACCAAAAGTTATGTAATTTATCAGTACCCGGTGATTTCCAGTTATGATGTCTAGTGGTAACGGTCTTAATATCAGCTTCCTCTATTCCACTTAATCCCATTTCATCTATTTCTGTCTACCTCATTCCTTCTTCTTCAATCCAGGCTGCTTTTTCATTATGAAGACTTTTTTTCCAATATATCTGACCAAAATTCTTCTACTTGTTCTTTAGTTATTATTGTTTCCATATTAATACTATTATCAAGTATGTTAGTTTTTAATTGTCTGTAAAAAATCTTTTCGCTAGTGGCGAACAGTTTATTTTGTTTTTTTTTTTTAATTCGTTCGTCAAAATGACCACACTTCACCTGGTGGTAAGCAGTCGTGTAGTCTAACAGTAGTGGCCTCCACACCGCCCTCATAGCAGCCGAGGCGATGTTGAGGTCTCTACTTTGACGGCCTGAGAAGGTGCTTTTTCACGCCCCGCTTAAAGGAGTTGTTGTTTTCTTTGAAGTGCTTTCTTATATCTGGTTAATCTGTGAGCTTTAAGCGATAACTTTTGTTTAAGGGTGTCGAGGTATTCTTCTGGTGTTTTATTATTATTTTCATATCTTGTGTGTACTTTGAAATTTTTAAATATATTTTCTACCGAAGCCTCTATTTTTCTTGATCTGTTGCGACTAATATATTGTGTAAGTCTATCTATATCTGACCTCAACCTAGAAATGTCTTTCTGTAGGTGAATTTGCTACGGGGGTTCGGAATATTCTTTTTGTGTTGCACGATCGGATTCAGCGTATATTTTGTAACCTAATTCTTCTGTTATTACACTTGCGGTGCAATATATCAGCGTGTGAATGTCAGTTAGTAGTACATTTTCTGTCAAAAATCGGTCCAGTATGCTATTGTTAAATAATTCGAGTAAGTTAGTTAGTCTTTTGCTGTATGCTAATTTTGGTAGTTTAGGTCTTATGATGGGATCCATACCACCATATTCTAGCAGCTTAAATTCTAATTGGTTCTTCAATTTTATTACTATTGCATCGTCTAGTAGGTCCTGTTCTAAGATTTATAATTCTGATTCTAGTAGTAAATCGTAAGTTCATGTTGTTTGTGTAGATATATGAGTAGTATGAGTAGTAGGTGTGTGATCTAAGTGAAATAATTATTGTGCTGAATGTAATTGAGAAATCGGTTCTGAGTAAGTTACCACGATGGTGTTTGATGGAAGATCACTCATAATATTTATTTGAGTGGGTGATTCTAATAATTGATTATTATTCTGTTGGTGCGTATTTGGCAAATGTTGTTCGACTTCCTGTTTAATCTGATTCAATAGTTCTTCTGAGAGATATTTGTTTCTAACTATCATGCGTCTCTGATCTGAAATTCTCTGTTCTGTCACTTGGATTTCGGGATATTGCTTTACGAACAATTGATGCAGAGTTTTTCTATAGCAAGTAATTTCGGATTCTAGTTTGGTAATTAAATAAAAAGTACGCATGATGGAAATATTAACATCTTGTGGCCATTTCATGCGCACTCTAGCTTTTCCAGCCTTAGTAGACGCAGGTAAAAAGGTATTGACCTCCTGCGTAACATCTCAAGTTTGAGTAGGTGTACCGTGTGAGTTTTTATCTACGGAGGATACCGGTGTTGGGATATATGAAACTGTAGAAGGGCTATTATAAGGTTCTGCTATTTAGAGGGGTGATAAAGAATTTATACTAATGCTGTGTAGTATTTTCAGGTAACCCGGAGGGAGTCCGCCTATTCAACTCCTCTCCGCTGACGGTTCGTATGCTGTGACACCCAGCGTCAGCTCCAGGTGTGTCCCGGCGATCGCCCCCGGGAAGCGGTCCTAAACGTTTACTCCTTAGAATCATCTCCATAGTCATGGGTTCCCAGAGCCATGTCAGCCGCGCCAGTTATTATAAAGTATCGCGTGTCCGCCCTCCACGTGAGTCAGGTGTTCGACTCGGACGTATGGTTGGATTATAGGGGTTTATTATTATTATTATTAATAATATACGCAAGTGATAAATATGAGTACACGCCTGTATATTACAAAAGGGGAAGGCTAAATATGTTTATATGTGAGCGAGCCCATTGCTCTCTACCAGGTGCATTTAAGATTTCGTGTTGCTATTGATAATTTATGAACAGACAAGCCAAATAACCATTTGCTCTACTCGGGTATCGAGCCCGAGATCTCACAGAAACATGAGCGCTAACTTATGCATCGGGACCAGCGAGGCAGATACGCATGTGTATAGTTTAAATCAATATCGACATCCATCGACACTCGGATCAGCTTTTATGCGCTAACAATTGGGTTTGGTGATCTAGATGTTTACGTATCAAACAATGTCACGGACAGAATGTTAACAATAGACAAATGACACCTAAACTCAAAACACATAATTAATTATCTCAGATGTGCTGGCTTCGGATGCTATTAGAATGGTGGCAGATCCATTTTAACCATTACGCGTTTCATGGAAATGTTTCATTTCAAATGTATTGAATTCTCCCATTTAGATTTCACTTAACAATCATTTCGGGTTTATAGTCATCGAAAAGAGCAGCGATAGCTCAGTGGGGAGACCAACAGACTGCAATGCAGAGGGTCTCGTGTTCGAACCCACGTCGCGCACCTCTGACTTTCGGAAGTTATATGACTTTTCGAAATCATGTGCGTATTGATTGACAATTATCGCCTGCTCCGTGCCTCGGAGAGCTCGTTAAGCCGTTGGTTCCGGCTGCCATGAACATCTATGGCAGTCGTTATTGGGAGAGAGTCGACACAAAAGATCCCACTGGGTCGAAGTGTCGCCGGTCTGCACTGATTGGCCCCCACATAAGATAAGATAAGATAGTCATCGAATTTAGATTGCTCGTCAGTGTTACATAAAATGTGGATACAGTCCAATGCTATGAATATTATTGCACATAATAGTTACGTCTATCAAGGGTGCAGTCATGTATGTGCATATTGTTTTCTGTTAACACAAAAACTTGCATTAATATTCACACTATACATACACATAATTAACATAACGTGTCACCTTCACCCATTTTGCACTAATTTTAAAATCATTGTTTAATTAACTATGACACTGGCAAGGGCACCTACAACATTACCAGAATTTTGTATTGTTAAATAAGTGAAGTAGGTATTATTCTATGTTAAAACATTATTTTTTTCGAGAAAGCGATGTAGTGATATACTCGTGATGCAATGCGAACCGACATACAACACACTCTTGCTCATGACGTGTATCTAAACTATGACGTGTAGTAATGTCATACAGTGACACCATTGACGCATAAGGCGACAAAAACGAGAACGCCTCGCGTCGCAATCTAATTTGCGCGACACTCAAAGCTGATGTGTAAGGCAGATCAACACAAAAAAAAATTGTCAGTCTGTCAAACGCGTGTCAAGTGTTGTGATTGGCTGACTAAGTCAGTCATCAGAAAATTAAATTACTTAATATTAGTTTGTTGTTGACACGTCGTTGATTAGCCGTTTAGAAATTGGCTGTTAGCGCATCCGTCCACAGGTAACTTTTTCCGCTTTAAATTGTCGGATATGTGTAGTCCAAAAAAACAATGCGTAAACATTGGTATAAAGTAATATCAGCCCTATATTAAACTGTCCCACTGCTGGGCACGGGCGTCTTCTCAGTGTGAGAAAGGTAAGGCCATAGTCCACCACGCTGGTCCAGTGTGGGCTGGCAGACTTCACATAATTTCGAGATCATTATGGTGAACTCTCAGACATATTATTATAATAATTAATTATTATTAATAAATATAATTATTATTTATATTAAAAACATTGATACGAAATTAAAAAACGTTGTACAGTCATAGTCGTATGTGTGGTATTATGTTGAGCTGTGTATAAATATGTATTAAGTTATAATAATAATAGTAATGTTTATTTCCAAGAAACATGTACATACAACAACATATATTTTGGTTACATTTTTGGCGTAATCTAGATTGCGTGAGGCATCTGTGTCCGTACTAGATAAAATTAAATTATATGCATTTCAGACCTCAGTGCTCTTCCTAAATTTATAGACATTTTAGTAACCCTTCAGAATTACTACGTTTAATCATAACGAAAAAAGCAACATAGATCATTTTGATCTATCATATCGCCATCCTCCCTGGCTTATCTTAAAACTGCAATAAATTTGTTTGACCTTTGCATATATATCTACCGCCTATACATAATTACTCTTCGATCTCTCTATACCTTCAACGTCCGATAGAAGATAAAGCCTGCGCTAAGCTTAAGTGTATAAACTCATTTATTGCGTTCGCATGCTCAGCCAAACATTTTCTTTTTTATTAATACAACTCGCGTACCTGTTGCGTTGAAAGGTTTACTAACAGCAAAACAACGGCCACTAAACACCCAAACACGATACAACTGTCGCATTTATTTTTCGTATAGCGTCAAAAGCCATCACATATTTTGTAATAGGCTTAACCATTCTGCCATCTAAAAAAGTAGAGTAGTCTACATTAAGGGGTAAAAGTTGTACGTCGATATGTAGGGGTAGCCCCTACATATCGACGTACAACTAAGTCTCTAATTGTAAAGTACCGATTTTAAAAATTCTAGTACACGGTCTCTGTAAGTAACAGTAAAGGCTATATTTTAATGAAATACGTTCCTTGTGAATGAAACTGCGGGCGGCAGCTAGCTATCAATAAAATGCTGCAAACTCCTGAGCAACCTACCTACACGTGGCAGCAAACTAAGGACGTCGTCTAAAGTCTAGGACCGGCATAATAATACATCCTGGGGTGTATTGCGCGCCACGAGATCGAAGGGCAAAGGTCACTCGTGTTAATATTGAAACTTGAGGGTAAAGGTCGCCAATATCTAAACTCTGTGACCTATTTGTACGTATACTTTGAGAATGTGAGGTAGCATGTGCTAACGTACACTAAAACACACTATAACAAGGCTATAGGAGTCCAAATATTTGCACACCAATACATAGTATAATGGCTATACGTCCTCGAAACGGTAAGTAGAGGTCGATTGTAATTACGGCGTACATAATAGAGAGTGTGCCATTTGGCGTCTTCCGGAAAGGAGCTGAACTTCGTACAGGTACTAAGAATTTCTTAAGAAGCTGTTAGAATAGCACTGCAAAGTGAGAGCTTTATTTTAAAGGCGTTTCCTGTGTTCAAAATGCTTGGTCTTACTGGTCTTTCACATTTAAGTACCAGATCTAAAACTTGGACTTACTTGCTAAGAGTGGTTTTATACAACAGGAATGGTACAAATGTCTTACCTAGATGGGTGGTGGTTTAGTACCTTGGTAAAAAAATGGAATTTTCTTATTTTACTAAAAATGATAGGTACCAATAGTAAAATCAATATGAAAGCTATCAGTTAGGTATTGCGTAATGCCTAACATTTAGGTCGCGTAGGCAGGTTTTATTACAATATTATGTTTGCAGACAATGTTGGTGGGAGCGACCCCGCGGTGACCTTGTCGCGACCTTACCCCCGGGGCCTCCCCGCGCCTCCGCACCCACCCCGTGCACCCTCCCAGGACTCGGTGTTAGCTATGTGACCTTGGAACAATCAGGGAAGCGCCTTCAATAAAATTTTGAACACAAGGCTCAGTTTACATTTGCACTTTAACGAACTTCAAGTTCCCGCATATCTTATATCAGGTATCACTCGAACATTCGACCAAACTATAGTATTTTTAGATTTCTTTTGTTCTGTATTGGGCACAAGTGTGAATGTATTACCATTATACAAATTTGCGTCATTGTACTGTTCAAATTTCTGATTAACATTTAGATTTTCCTGTTATTTTCATAAATAAATTTATTTTGCTATTATATACATATATGTATATTGCTATAAATACTATCACCACACTAGGAGTAATTTTAGTATCGTAGGGTATATTATAAAAGACATAAAGAACGCCTAAACTCGAACAAACAATTTGAGAACTACACAAAGGGGAATGCCCACTACCCATAGTGACTTTGGCCATGAATATTTAAAACCATATTTAAATGATAGTTCTACTATGCAATGTCATTAAATAATTAATCAAGGAATTTAATTAAATAAAAGTTTGAGATAAAATATTTTTATTTATACTGATAACAAGATTTTTACATAAAAGTTTTTCACACACATTCTCGTCACACATCATCATTATTATCAAACACAATTAAAAGATTGTCTAAAAACTGAGCATTATCAAGCTTTTTGGTAAATTAAATAACAAAATCACAACGAAAGAAACACAATCACGCAAACCGAGTAAGTAAGGAAGCCGATTTCTGTTATGACAGTTGGTTTCGGTGTTGCAAGTTAAAAAGAAAAAATATAGATCAATATCTAATCAATATTATTTCTAATATAGGTATAGCTGCTTTATTATTTGTGCAACATTTAAGAAATAATAGTAACAAAATAGGGCAGCGTCACAAATAATAGTACATAAATTAAAAAAATGAATAAAAATTAATGTCAAAGTGAAATATAAAATAAAAATCAATAGCAAACTTAAGAAATAAAAACAAAACAATTTTATATACAATCAAAGTACTTATTCTAAATTTATAAATTACTTAAAACTGAAGCCTAAGCCTAACAAAACAATTAAATTATAATTTATATTTTAAAAAACTAAAAAAAATATAAAAGTCGCATAATAATTAATACAACAAAAACAGGTATGTAATTTATGAGGTATTGACGTAGTGGATTATTTGTTTACATTTGTTAAGATATTGGTCGTATGTTTGATGAAATATGTTAAGTTCCTTAGAGTGATCATTAAAGTCCAATAAACAGAATGTGCAACATTCTGTTTATTGGATCATGATACGTTACGTTGTTGTTACAGGAAAGCAAAGAAAACAGCCTCTGAACACGTTTACTACCGCGTGTTTTTAGCGAAACGTGAGCCAAAACTCGCCTGCATTCCAGTAAGAATTAACGATTTTATAAAGAGCAGTAAGTGATACAACTTGCACCTGTGCTCAAGCGTTTCCAACGTCTTATAATATTTAAGTCTAGACTCATAAGATGGCAGTTTTCGCCTTAGTCCAAATTTGGAGATTAAATAACGAAGAAAGCGTCTTTGAACAGCCTCAAGTCTGTCAATATGCGAGTGGTAAATAGGGAACCAAGTTAAAGAGGCATACTCTAGTATACTTCTGACTAATGTGATATACAACGTAATTATGCTCTCATGTTTTCTGAATGGTTTAATTGTGCGAAATATGAATCCCATAGTTTTATTGGCTTTCATCACAAGGTGTCCGTAATGTTGCGTGAACATTAGTTTAGAATCAACCCAAACTCCCAGATCTTTGATCGCAGTCAGACGCGACAGAACTTCTGAATTAATATTGTATGTGTGATGAAAGGGTGATTTGTTTTTTGTAAATTTTATTACGTTACATTTTGATATGTTTCGGGACATATTGTTGTCAATGCACCATTGGTACAATTGATTTATATCATTCTGCAGTATAACACAATCTTCGGGTAACTTTATTTCGCGATATATTTTTACGTTATCAGCGTATGCGAGGCAATTACTTATAATATTATCGAGTAAATCATTTATAAATAATATAAATAGCAGAGAGCCTAAATTTGAGCCTTGAGGAATACCAGATTTGGCTACGTTGATATTATAACGTGGCATCACTGGTGATTATAACAAGACTTATTTCCGATACGATACGTTTTTTATTATATAGATTGGTGTGGAAGAAACTGGTCTTACACCACACGAATGCTTACCATCAGGCGGAGAGTGGTCATTATGACAAGCAAAATTAAAAATTAAAAAAATCTTGGGAGGCTCAAAATTACACGTTAGCCAAAAATGGGCATTCCCCTTTTTGTCCCATGAAAAAAAATAATCTACTAAACTCGAGGCCTACTACCATTTCGCCATTCGTACAATCAAACAATATATTTTATCTGGATTAGAATATTTTAATCAAATATATTTATAATATTATTCTTAAAAATAAACTGGTATCGCTATGGGAATAGCCTCTTTGATGCGTAACATTTATCTAACTTTGTATTAATGTACATAAAAACAACCGAGACTACTTCTATCAATCACATTTATTTGTAGATGTGTGTGTAATAGCTTTAAATTCAAATATAGCACTCAGAGCACTGACAGCCTGATGACAACTGAAACTACTGCTTCATCTGTGCATTAAATTAACTTATACGTATTTTATATAAGCTAGCTGTCAGCTGATTAGATTTATACGTCATGCATGTTAGACCATTCGTCGATTCAAAGGAATTTACATATAATCACCGCAATTTCACATGACTGTAAACAATTTAAACTCAGCTAAAAATATAGTTCTTTGTTTTATATTAAATAGAAAACGCTCGCACTAGGGATATACCTACCCGGTGATTCTACTTTACAAACGTTAATATAATGGACTCAAAGCACACCAAGACTTGAAACAAATATTTGTGGATCACAATTTTTTGCCACAAGTGGACATCGAATCCATAATAGCGCGCTGTCAATGGTGAGGCCACAACTCAACCACTGCGCTTTGAGTTCAGTTAAAAAGATCACTTCTGTCTGTCCTTATTATTATTCAATGCAATTTTAGCATAGGTAGCATAGCATCGCGGCTTTAAAAGGTCAGAAGTTTATATTACCTAAACTAGGCCACCTATGTGTAGGTCCCAGGTAATAAAAGACGTGACCATTAATCTCAACTAGGTACTATATCAAACTTTCTACTTCTTAAAGAAAACTCACAACCAATTTTTTCCAATGGCGAATCCATCTTTATTGACAGGCAACATAGGTTAAAGCTTACGGAACCGGAATCATATTGATTCGTGCTTGTACGGTCAGGTGCAAAAGTCGAGTAGCAATTTTAAAAAGCGATAGAATCACAACAAGTTGTTCTTACGACCTTTTTCAATAAAGTCATTGCACACATACACATAAACCTGCCTCACTTATACTGTCGCCTGTTCTAATTATGATTATTAATGTCAAATTAACAAGTAACTAATGTTGTAGATACGTTGGTAATAGTGCGATCTAAAATGTAGCGCTTGTAGGTTCGATCCCCATAATCTGTTTGTATTTAATAAAAGTTCATTTTCGGTAATCATATTTTGACATTGTATTTATAATGAAATATTATTGTTATAAATTGAATAAAATGTTGTTTTCCTTAATTATAATTTGCATTATTTATTTATTTATTAAAATTAAAAACAAAATGTGATTTTTTAGTAATTAAACTAATTCTGATAAATAATTATTATTATAATAATAAAATAATTTCATTTTTAGTTTATATCCTAAAAAAACACTTTTTGTGTTTTTTATCACTTTAGCGTGATAATTAGACAAAAATAACGTTTATCTTTATTATTTGAAAATTTCAGTAATAAAAACAAAAAGTGGAAGTACATAGAGGACCCTAGGATTTTAATCACCGTCATTATATTTTAGTGATAAAGTGAGAAGACTCGTTAACCGCTCAGCTATCGCAACCTGCGATACAATAGGCTTTAAGCATTAATTGTAAATGCGGACTAAAAGAGACACTGTTGTTGAATATAAGGGATAGTAGTTATTATAGTTATACATATATACAAAAACTCGTTTTTGTCTAGCCTTGCACACATGCGCATGACGAACTTCACCTATTATCATTACATTGAATATTGTTTCATTGTTTGCGTTAAAACATCACACACGCAAAGATATTCGCTCGGATCAATATGCGAATGTGTACCTTAGGATGCTACTCGACTTTTGTCTTTGACCGTACATTACACGTACGTCGCTAATCACGTTTATAATAGAGCACGAGATTATTGCCATCTGTCGAATTTCCTAACAAAAAAACTATGCTCGAGCTGGGAATCGAACTCCGGACCACTCGACCGCACGCACGCAAGCGCAAACTTATGCTCGACCAACGAAGTAATCACTAAGGGTGCATTCCATTTAGCGTTCACAACGCCCAAGATGCTACTTTAGCCGTTCCACATGACGACTGCGATCGTTGTGGTCGCGGCGAAAACGTCACTCATGACGTCATGACTCACGCTCACGCAAAGCTCACGACGACCCATCCCGAGAAGTGGGTCGTCGTGAGCGTTGAGAAAATTAGCGCCATTTTTTAAAATATAAAGTAACTAAGATGGGTACTACGAAAATATAACTTTATTGGATGCGATTTTGATGAAACGATGAATACTTAAATAAGTAAAAAAATTATAATCTACAGTGTTTCAGTTGTCAGTCTTTTGAATTCTTCATCAGAGTAACGATTAATTACATTATGTAAATCGTAAATACGTGGTCTAAGTTTACGTTTTTCACGATTTTGTTGAATGGTATTCTACTCTTCATCTGAACTGGATGAACTAGTACCTACTTTCTGGAGCATTATGGCGACGCACTACCAAATATCCTACTGTTGCCGTAAAATACATTTTGAATATATTTGAATGTAAATTAATTAAATACTCCACAAAATTATGAAATACTAGATTTTGCCAGCGGCTTCGCACGCGCTAATGTAGATCTATGTTAAAATAGATGTTTAGTAGCATAAATGTTATTCCGATGAATAAACAATAATACTGTAAAGTTTAATCAAAATCCGTTCAGTAGTTTTTGCGTGAAAAAGTAACAAACATCCATCCATCTTCACAAACTTTCACATTTATAATATTAGTAGGTAGGATATTAAATATTTTTTTTTTATATAAATCCAGTTAACCAATAACTATAAGAGTTTATTGGTCAGACTTACAAATTGTAACTTTAACCTCTTTAAGGTTTCGCTTTTTTTTCTAATTCGCCATTTCTATTATTTACGTCAACGCTCAAAACACTCCATTATCCAATCCACTTGAGTTTACAATTGTAACCCTCGGAAGCAAGTGAAACAGGAAAAGCCGTGGTCGTGAGCGTGAGTGTCGTGAGCGCTAAGTGGAACGCACCCTAAATATATTAATAAAAAAGTTTATATAAAACGGTTAGGTACCTACCAGCCATCTAATCCACGTCAAGGTTCTGTGTCAAACTATAATTCTACCAGAATATATATGTGAACGCTATGTAGACATGAAATAGAATAAATACCCTCCATCTGAGTCATAAATATCACCCTACTTTGCTTTCGGCTCGTCCCCAATCCATCGGCTTGATATGACCTCATTCCTAACTGAAATGTCTAAACATGAAGGCCACTGAAGTGGAGTAGGCTTTTAAGGACTCAGACAAAGGCCTATTCTTTTTCAGGTCACCTCAATATTTGTTAGATTGGTCTCGAAAGTACTCATTGACCTGGCACTCATTACTCTGGCATTGTGTTTCTGAGATCAAATGGTTTCTTTTTCAAACAAAGTACAAGTACTTGTCTCGTTAATACAGATATCTGTATATGTAGTGGCTCAGCTCATAATCACGAAGTTTAAGATGCGACTGCCAGTTCCAAAATGTTCTCTGTCAGTTTGAAACTTTTTGAAAGACGACAGTCCAGTAAAACGTGAAATATTTTTTAAATTTTGGGTCGTAAAATATGGGTGTAATATAGGTGTGAATAAATGTCGCGATACTTCAGTTCTTTTTTATATAATTACCCGATACAGCAAAACATTAATTTTATATTGCATTTTTAATCTCTGAGATAATCGTTTCCTTGTAACATGGAAAATATTATATTCAAAGAGAACAGGAAATACAGGTCCTGTACTAGTAAAATTTATTATGTACGAGGCATTATAATCGTCGCATTCCTTTACTATTAAACGTCACTCAACAATAAACTGTCATCGGATAACGTGAGTGACAACTATAAGTCTACAGCTCTACGTATCTACGCGCCTACGAGTCTACGAATAGACCGATCCTGCTACGGAAATAATTTCTCGGCAACGACGAAAAACGTGACAGAAACGGCTCCGCAGTGTGTAACAGAAAAGTCTACTTATATAATTAACAGGACGTATGTTCAAGTGGAAAATAATTACGTCAGCCAAAACTAAACTTAAATTAAAATTTCAAAATACACCAAATTTCAGCTGCTTACATGAATATCTTCAAAACTTAATAATAATTTAAGGTTAATAATAGTTTATTTACATTCTGTAAAATATGATAAAATTTGACATACTTCATTTGCAAATTTATAGACAATCCTATCATCATCTCAGGGTTGCGTACTTATTACTTAAAGTTTCCTAATATCAGCTGAAATATATAAATATTTTCAGCATTAGAGAAAAATTAAGGCCTCCTAAATCAAAGATCAACTAGCAAGTCTTCAACAATTCAAACCATACATTTTAAAATAGCCTCAATTTATTAGATCAGTTAAAGAACTATAAAATATATTGTTGAATTACCTACCAAAGTTGTTTAACATATTTTTTTTATAATTCATTTCTACATTTCCTCTTGTATAAGAGTCTAGTGCAACAATATTTATATATAATTATTTATATTTATGCACTTTTTCATAACGTTACATATGATAATCGCAGAATATATGTTATATATTAGCATTAATACATAACATTATTCTTCCATATTAGAATACAATGGGTTTCAGTTGAAAGGATACCTTGAAATATAACAATTATCATTGATGTGTGTAAACTACAGAACACGTTGGAGGTCGAGGGTAAAAGCTATGCGTATTCATTACGTATTATATTTTTGTAAGAAGATGGCCTTCAAATAAATGGAAAAGAATGACGTACGTCGAAGCAATGCATTAGTTATTTGTGTGCACTATACCTACGCATATTGTGCGTCATGATTATGTACAGTGTATCGTATAAGCCTACTTATTATACACAACGATTAATGTTTGTGGTTCGCCACCGAAACTGTATTGTTTTTAGAAAGACTTCTGTCGAAGCATGCATAAATCCTACAATCGCGGGGACTTTACAACTATCGAAAAAGGACACAAGCAGTACCTAGAATTGTCTCCATTCTAGGCTGTCGGCGCACTCTGATTATTAGTATGGTTATCGAATAGGCAACACTTAAAGCGTTCTTCTTTCTAACGTAAACACATGTTGCTTTACGTACTTACTTAGAAATTAGCAAGGTACATGAGTAACGTAGATATAGGTATGAACTTACATAGATATTATACTTCTGTGACAGTCAGTTGACTCTAAACCGGTATATCTTATTTCTTTATGTCCATACATAATAAAAAAAAAGAAAGACGTGCACTTGTTACAATTTATAATGCTCTTGTGCGGACTATATTGGAATATTGCTGTAGTGCTTGGAATCCTCACTACCAGTGTCACATTGACCAAATTGAAAGAGTTCAAAAACGATTTCTGTTTTTCTTAACAGTTCATCCTAAAAAATTACAATCTGGTATATATTTCTCGCTTCTTTTACTCGCATTCCATTTTTCATGCGGTCTTTGGTTTAACCTGTCAATTCACGGATGTTAGATATAATCGAAAACCTCTTGTGTCTGGCCGCCGGTGTCCTGCTGCGACTTATTTGGTTAAGGCACCTTCGGCACATACTCTTTGTTTTATTCTATATAAAATGACTTTCAATAAATGTTCATGTTTAAAGATAATTATGCATACTACTCTATTGTTAGTTACATGTGAATCGTATTATATTTTCCGTAACTTTTGATGTGACTTTTTACCCTTTGCTATTACCATCCGCCCACGTTGCAAACTTACTGAAGAGTTCGACTTCCGACCTTTAGTTTAGTGTAGGAAATATTTGCCTGAATACATATACGAATTATGCGTATTGCAGTCCTCTCTAAATGTGGTTTTATGTTCGATACCCTGATAAAACGAAGTTTTATAATTAATTAGTAATAGTATATAGTATAACCTGGTGGGTATACCCAATACGGCAGTATGCTCGTTTTCTTCATGCGGAAAATAAATACAGCTTCTAAAATCGAGAGGTTAAAATAATAATATACATACTGTTCTGCCTAACTCTTCCTGGATATACAAATGTGAAACTTTATTTGAATATTCAACTAAACGTAGGATCTGGCAGTCATGAAACATATGTATTGTACTTGGTAGATGTATTTTGTTTCGCAGTGACGTCACAGGTTTTAGGCGTGTGAATCGAGTGTATGTGCGCATTACCTTTCATGAAAAAGCCTTCAATGTTTACATACTGTGCCTGCAAAAAAATGTATTTTTTTTAAATATGTCAATATAATTAATGAAAATTTGAAATTAAGTAATTAATAGGCCGCGAAATTTACTAATTTATATTTTGTTGAACATGTTATGTGTAGTGTAACAATGAGTCTAATGTCGTTTTATCAACTTGCAGTAAGTCAAACAAACGGACCGATGTTGTGTAACTGCTTATCACCGGCCGCTGAAATCAGTAACCGACACATACGACATATTACGTATACTATACCCGATAAAAAAGCATTAAGTATTTATACAATTATTTCTCCGGAACGTGGATAAAGGTCACGTCCCACGCAAATCTAGGGGGTTATCGGGTGTGAGGGGTGCAGGCGCGGGGAAGCGGTCGGGCACGCGCGGGCACGCCGACCTTGCCCGGCTGTGACTCTGCGACCTTGGAGCCGACCGTCCGCGCCGCGCGCCCCGCGTCCCGCGCCCGCGCCTCCCCACGACCCTCGGCACCACCGCACGCCCACGCGCACCCCTCGGCCCCTATCTCCTGGCCGCCCACGCTCTACACCTCGTGCAAAATTGAATACCTACCTACATATCACTGCAAGTGCTCATGTAACGAGTGCGGAACTAACATATTATAAGTCCTACAGCGGTACTCCCACGGCTGACAATCAGTCTTATAGTTACCGTTGGCATCATTAATTCGTTTCAGATTTTTCACTTCTCTCTTATCGACGCAAAACTTAGACAATTACGATTAATAAATGATAATTTGCGCAGCCAATCCAGAAGTAGAGACAATATTAATATTAGGCATGTTCATAACCAAATGGAAGTGTCCTGTTTCCGCGTAAGTCGATGCCTGGCCCGGGTTCGACCTCGCACGTCAAGGTCACCACAGCCTCATTCGGGGTTTTCCGTGTACCGCCTGAAGGTCTCTGACATTGACAATTTACAGCACAATAAATATACTTTGTGTAACAATGTTACAAGGAACAAGGCGCGCACTTATTAGTGTTACTCAATGTAACAATGACATAATTGAATAGGTATACTCAAGGGTAAAGGGAAGGCAACCAGATAACCAGAAACGTTAAATGTCTATATGTATATTGCACATTTGTAGTTACCAAGGAAATAACATTGACAATGTTTAACAGCCACGGAATCGTAAAATTAATAATGATGGAAGCGTGACCTAAAATAAAAATATAACTCGGTAATTACACAACTTCTGTTTAAAATAATTGTTATGTAATGCTATTTATAACAGTTTTATGTATTACGCATTTCGGATCGGTAATCGAAAATAAGCTTAATAGAAATTGTCAGACGCCACCTTTTTATTTACTTAACTCGTAATTACTTGTAAAGGAATGAAAGCGATGTTGGCTATATCCCTCGATCTACACATTTTCCATTAGGGAAGTAGAACGGTTCGATATCTTCCAGGTAGCTGTATGAAATTTTCTGGTGCAATAACTTTCCAGGAACAAGATGGCGCGCTGAAAGGATTATATAGATAGTTTGTTAGGTGGAGTGGAGGCTGTGATACAAGGGGTAGCGTGGGGTGACGTGGGGTAGGAACAGGGCCGGGGTTACGCGTGGCACAGCACGGGCGGACGTTGCATCGACGTCGCTCGAGTCAAGTGCATGGCCGCGGGGCGGCGCAGCGTACTGCGCCGAACCGCGCCGGTGCAAGTGTCATGCGCCCGCCGACCGCCGACCGCCGGTCAATAACATCTAATACCACTAACATCCTGGAATACTTCATTTCATGAAACGATATGAAATCCAAAATGACTTTCTTGGGCTATTGAAATAATTGAGAATATGATTCTATTTCGTAATCAAGCTGCAATTTGATTATTATAAGATAAACATAATTATGTAGCATCGTTTACTATTCTATTTTGTTCTGATAAACTGTTTTATATTATGCGATCCTATGACGCAGCTCTTACAGTTTCTAACTCGTAATAAAAGAGTACCTAAAGGAAAATTTACAGGTCTACCTTAAATCTTAATCATTCAAATCATTTGTATAGTGGTCTATATAAGTGATACCAATGTATATTTTTGTTTCATTTCATTCTTCATTTTCTATCATAGTCGATTTGAAACGACATTCCTCTTTATGAATTTGTATACGAAGTCCTTTAGATAAAATTGTAAAAACATTATTATATAATAATGTACCAAATAAAAGTTCTAGTGCGTTACAAAAAATTTAAAGCATGTATATGGCTTTTAGGCTAAACGTGGCTACAATATTTCTAAAATTGGACACATGCCTCATTTTTGTAGTAATTTTTACTCATTATTAAAATATAATGATGTGACCATTATAACCCTTGCCGGCGTATCAACAAGTAAATATGTACATAACGCAGTGTTAGGTACCGACGTACATGCTGCCTATGTTTATAGCTATCGTATCGAGCACTGATGTCGATAATGACGCAGTGTTTTTAAGCTATTTTCAGAGCGTCATATTTATAGCAATCTTTGTTTAAGTACATTCTATTTTAGTCTTCCTCGCGACAAATTTCACGGAGACAGATCCTTTTAAACTAAATCTAATAAGACTAGGCAGCAGTTAACTCATAATTTTGGTAATCAATAATGATTTTGGTGCGATGTTGAGAATTGCGAATACTTAAGATGAGCGGAACTATCATCTAGGCCATTATATGGTTCTGCGTAAAAAGGAAATCATAGCCTAGTAGTATTATCGGAGCGCTCATCAGAATAAGCCTGACCAAGAACCGGAAATATCTCGAGCGGAATATTTATCCATGTATAAATTTGTTTAAAAATTGATGTCATTAAACTAGATTTATGTGTTGATATATGGTAGTGCCTTGAGGAACACGGAACGTAGTTGTAGGGTCAGCAGATGTGGAAGCGGAAGCGTAGCCGCGGGCGAGCGCGCGGGTAATGGCGGGTCGTCGACCGCTCCGTGCCCTTCCGTTTAGTGTGGCCTTTGCCAATACGTGAGGAAACCTTGTCTTTGGCTACGTTCACACAGCTCTCATGTATGCGTAACAACTACCTTTATCTTAAGTCTGAGGAAATCATGTGTATGTTTCGTAAAATATGATGTTGTATTCTAATACGATATGTATTCTTTTTGTATTTATAGGTATAGTTTTTACTTTTATAAATTGATATTAATATATTTTAACATCATGCTTCTGTCTTTTACTTATTATGTATAAGCGAGTATTGTTCATGTGAAAAGTTGTTATGGAAATGTACCTTGTATTTAAATACTGATTGTCCATTCGTTTAAATTTTTCTTTGTAGTCGTCTATTACTGGTTACTACTACTTCAACAATAACCGTAGTACTCATATCTTTCGTTACTATGGTTATTGCCGAAGTGACATTTGAGTTTGAGAAGGGTACTTTTACAGAATATCATGTGTGATATTAAGTTTCAACGAGGAGTTGCCTTTGTGTGCCATCGGGATGACACTTTGCCCCACAATTAATACAGCTATCTGAATCATTTTGCGAGAGCTGCTGGCAGGTAATCCATCACATTTCCTCATTAACTCATATTCCAAGATTACT
This sequence comes from Catocala sponsa, assembly GCA_963564715.1. Lineage (NCBI taxonomy): Eukaryota > Metazoa > Arthropoda > Insecta > Lepidoptera > Erebidae > Catocala > Catocala sponsa. Next base: position 15,927,472 of record OY751335.1, on the reverse strand, counting down.
ATGATTACAATAGAAAATCTTTAATTGTATTTCATTATTAGACATAATAAATATAATTTCGTAAATCTCACTATCAAGCTCTCTTCTGAATCACAATTCAGAAGTGAGTTTGATAGTGAGATATACAGAATTACACAGTTGTTAATAGAACTCATATAGCTTTTTAGAAATGTAGTAGTATCGTTATCCATTGTCTTCGATTTTATAGTTTGGTTGTGACGTACTTCATTGTACGGCACATTTCAGCTCAGCTGAGTGTGTCAGGAGATGAGGAATAAAATGCATACGTAATTTTTACAAGATTCTTTTATTTTAGTTCGACAACCTGTCATTATATTAACAAACAAATGACTGAGCACGCTCACATACGCACATACAATACACACACAAACACACCGCGACCGGCGCTGCATTGCATTTATAAATTACACTTATATAGTCTTAAATTATTTTTCAGTCTATTGCGCTCTCCTCGTCCGGCGCCGGCCACGCACTCACGCGTCCTAATCAAATTATCACATATAATATATTAAAACGATCTGCGAACGATTACTATTAACTAGTTTATTTAATTTAAAGTAGGTCGGGGTGGGGTGGCGGAGACAAATAGCTCCGCGGGCCGATCTCACGCTTCCAACATCTGCGGCATGAAGGAGCGCGGCGGCGAGGGCGACTTCTTGGAGAGGTTGAGCGGCGCGTCCGCGTCCGACACGTCCACCTGCAGCGCCACAACAGGCGCGGGTGCGGGCGCCGGTGACGCGCCGCGGTAGCACGACAGCAGCGCGCCCGCGCCCGCGCGCAGCGGGCAGCCCTCGCCCGCCTCGCCGCGCCGCATGTACTGCTGGATGATGTCCGTGCGCTTCAGCTGCTCCGGCGTCATGCGCGGGCCCTCCATCAGGCTTTTGGCCAGCACCGAGTGCGTGGACGACAGCGATGCGCGCAGCGGCCGGGGCGAGTGCGCGGGGTGCGCGGGCGACGCGGGGTGCGGGTGCTGCGGCGCCGGCGTCGGCCTCACGGGCCGAGCCTCCGCCTCGCCGGTGTCGCGTCGCATAGCGCGGAACTTCTTGTGCGGCTTATAGGCCTCGTCCATCAGCGAGGTGGTGTGATATAGCGGAGGCGCTTCCAGCACACGCTTGAGTACGGGCATGTCATCGGCAGACGCGGGTGGCCGCCTGTCGTCCGAGTGCTCCTCTAGGGAGGACCGCGGGCTTGAGCAACCGGAGCCGGGGCCAACTATCCTTTCGTGTTTCTCATTGCCTGACTCGATGCCGGAGTCTGTGGGCGAGTCCAGTTTGCGGTAGCGGGGTGGCGGGCGGACTGGCGTGACAGTGAGTCCGTTGTGTGCCAGGTGCGCCACGCCGAGCGCTTCCTCGTCGACGGAGCCTCGCGAGTCGAGTCGCCGGCGGCCGGCCAGTGTGGCGGCCAGCAGTGGCGTGCCGCAGTCACCGATGGCTTCACCTGATTCACTGCTCGACACTGATCCGATTGGACTCCTTGCCGACTCATCTGCGCCGGAATCAGCCCATGAAACACCCTCCTCGTCATTCCACATCTGCTGCCTTAGTAATTCTTTGTGTTCAGTACGAAAAACTACTAGTTTCTCGGTATGGAGTGTGCTAAGAGTGCGTAAGTCGGGAAGGGTGTCCATTAATTCCCTTAGAAATCCTGGTCGGTCAGGTCTGTTCTGTGCGACCACCGTCTGTAAGCAGGACTTAAGTCGTGCATGCATCCTTTCCACAAGCTCGATGTTGCGTAGTCCGGGCCTGTCTGGTGTGATGAGCACTATAGCGCAGAAAAGTCCGATTTCTGCATCAGTTAGGTTCATAGAGTTCATACGTTCGGCGAATTTGAAGGTTGAATCTACAAGGAACCTCGCATTGGCGCCACTTTGGATAGAGTCCCGTTTCATGACTTGGCCGTTGAGGCAAATTATACTATTGAGTGGCGCGTCAAACATACAGATTAGCCGCACAAATAACGCATCAAATAGTCCACTTTTGAGCAGCGTGAATTTGTCATCTTGTGTGAGCAGCTGGAAGCCGGGGATAAGTCCAGCGAAGTCTATTACGCCACGAATGACGTGTGCGAAGCGCTGAGAAAATTCTTTCTCAGACTGTAGCTCTGGTGCCGGGTTTAGGGGACAAGCCTACAACAAAAGATAAATAGGTTATTTTCGTTGCACGTCTTTCCAGGTTCATCATATGTACCAAAACTTTCCTTCGTCTCTGGATATTACTAAAAGAGCAGATGAGTAAGAGTAAAGCACACTTACCAGAGTGGGTTGTGAATAGGTGGGACAGTCGCGAGCACGTGCACGCATGGCGGCGACGCGATCCCGCGTGAACTCGCAGGTGTCGAGGTGAGCGCGGACTACTCGCGCCAGCAATCTCGGGGCGTCATCCAGCTCTGCCGCGGCTGCCTGCTCGTTCGCTCGCGACGTCGACGATTGTTGCATCGCTGCGAGGATACGCGCTTTCTCGCGCTTTGGAACTCGTCCGAATCGCACGGCTGTAACAAAAGAGACAACATTGAGTACATGAACAAACCGTCAGAATGATCTCCGAGGCTCGAATTAAAATGCGAACACAATGAAGTGGCAACTAACAACGGGAATGTTGCGCAAGGTCGTGACTAAACACACGGCGGGCTGCAGCTGTCGGCGAGTGCGCGCGTGTGCGCGTGCACCCGCATGGCGAGCCATGTGCACGCGCAGCTGACGCCGAGAGGGTAGAGTTCATCGGCCGTCGCATCGTTCGACCCACCCTTGTCTGGCGCGGCAAGCCTTTACAAATCGCGCCGAATCCACTGAATGCGTCGCAGTTAAATGAACTAGTTCGAATGACGACGAATGACAAAGCGCGAACTGCGAGGTCACGCTTAAGTGTTACGACTTTCTCGCGCTAGGCATGCCGTGGACCAAAATGTAGTATGCGCCGGGGGCGCGCGCGGCGCTTGCGGCGCGAGTACGCGCCTCGGTGAAAGTGTTTGCGTGCACGCCACACGGTTGAAAACGAAAGCGGAGAGCGCCCTCTCGCCTTTTCTCTTGACTTTCGCTGAGCGATGTGGGCCGCACCAGATGCACGATCCCATTGTTTACGACCGGCAAAGCTATTTTATTTTTTATACCGTCTTTGTGTCGTGTTCGGTTCAACAACTCCATATACTAGCCGTTTACCGATTACGCCTTACTAAGTTCATACATACTTTATTGTGATTTATTTTAATAGTCTTGTAAATGTTTGAAATTATTGAATTATTCTATGTTTCATATTATAAGTTTATAAATTTAATCTTTATTTGTTTTAGTTATTGCTTATAGAATACATATATTTCTTGTATTTGTATTCATTAATGTTTTGAGAATACATATATATCTTGAATTTGTTTGATTTAAAATCAAGTAGTAACTTAAAATATAACGTTGAGATAAATATTTAAGACTTGTACCTATAGTCCAATTTATTCATTAGTATACTATGTATTATTTTACAATAACAGTATCTATTTACTAAACTAATTGTAACTTACATACATATACTTCAACAAATCAAACCCGTATTTATGCTTTATAATATTTTTTTGTTAACTACTACGATCTCGTAGCAACGTGCTACGCAGTTATAGTTTGCCGTAATTTAAAGTTGATTTAAATAGGTATTGTTAAAGAAATAAGTTATTTAAAAAAATATTAATACTATAAAAAATACATACATATTATAATATTATAAAAAATACCTACGTGCATTGTGATATTTCACAACACCGTTGAGGATCCCTTTCAGGATTGGTAAATCTTCTCCCATGTCTGATACCATTACAGTTTCTCACTAGTAACTAGTTCACAGCCTATGGCCACAGTTAACTTATACGAATTGGTAACTTTATGACTAATTTAAATTTATACACCAAGTAAAGTGTCACATATCACACGACGAATAAATAAATAATTTTCACATTCACTGTAATCCAATGTGTAGTAGTAATAATCCAATGCAAGTGTAAGCTCGGTATACCGCGATGTAGTCAGCGGCAAACACCGGAGCAGTCACTGTGAGCAAGCGTCGCGTTCTCGTAGCGAACTGCGGAGCGACTCAATAACATAGCGATAGCAATGAGGGCTGACGACCGGTGCGCGGGCCGGACTCCCTCGCACTGCGCCGCGGCGCGCGCCGCGCCAACCTTGAACTTGACGCGGGGACAGCGGCGGCGCGCGGAGGGGGGCGCCGTCAATAAACTCCGCGCAGGCCCCTGCCCCCGCGCGCGACCCCACCCCGCGTCACCGCTCTCCGGTACTTGCGCCACCTAGCGCTTGAGCCTTGCCGATTTGACGTGACATGGGATTATTAGTCGCTTTCCAAAATTCAACTTGCCCAATAAAAATTGAAAACCAAACATTTATATAAAAGTTATTTCTTTGAAAGAGTTGACATAGATAAGCAATGTGATTAAGACTTCTGATTGAGTGTTTTATGCTTTGTGTTTCGCAATAATTTTGTATATTATACAAATTTATTTATTCGAATATGACGTATACACTATTAAATAGGTATTCTGTTTTAGATTAAGTTTTAATGTACTATATTAATCTCGAAGCTTTCTATTTTTGCTAATGATTGATAATAAAAAAATAAATGATTGATATACTTACTCGTATTTGTGTTATAGAATATTTAAAGTAATATTTAGAATTTTAATATACTTATAAAAAAGTGGAATCATTTATTATGCAGTAAATACCTACATTTCAATTTACATAACCTTGAATGTATTAAGAAACGTAATAAAATTATATTTACGTATTGTTTTGTAATTCCTAATGACGATTGTTATAGCTCATGAAGTTCTCGAAAATAAACACTGGCGCTAGTGTCGCCCCGCGTACTCTTAAATACGCGCCATCTGTCACCGAGTGGCAGAACTACATACAATGAGTTACTTTTATGAGTGAATTGCACATTTACTTAAATATTAGCAATTAATTAAATTTATATATATTATTTATCATATTATTTTATATTACATTATATCTTGCATTTTAGCGACTTTTGGAAGTAATTTTGCATATTTTTAACGATGACCTCTTCGGCGCTCTGTTGCCCAATGTCGCAGGTAACTTATTAAATATACAATTATTGGACACGAAGTACATTGAACTCAGTACAATAATTTTTTGATCACACAAATAATGTTGCCGTATGGGATTCGAATCCACAACTCTCAGCGCAGTGGCAACGACGAGACGACCGCTTGCCCACTACATTATCCTTGCATTTGACCATGTCCCTTATAATTTTTTTACTGACTTTGTAGTTTATTCATAATTATAATAATATAATGATTTTTATATTATGTCGCTAATGCACTATAAACAAAAACATCGTTAGATTTAGCACATGATGAAGTCCTCCCTAACTCTAATCTCTCCAGTGAGAAGTCCGATTCCGATCACAGTAGAGACCGTACATAACGTTTGGATGTAATATAAAAGTGTCCAGCCATAATTTAAATCAGCGATTCCCAGGTGTGTTGTATTGATTATAATATGTCGTCATACACCTGGAGAAACTGCACGAGGTCGTCGAACTTCGTTACGAAAGTGAAAATGTAAATTTCACTCTCGCGCTTACGAAATACACCTTTCTCTGCTTTCACCGCGCGGCTCCGCGGGCAGCGCCGATGCCGCGAACGAGTGTCGCAACGAGCGGAGCGGGGCGGCGCTGTATAGCGCGGGCGTCGACCCGCTTAGCGTGCGCTCACCCGCGCTTGCATAACCGACCTCCCACACAGCGGGCTGGCTCCCCTCCCTCACCGTACCCCCTTCGCGCCGCAGCCCGCGCCCCGCATGCCCTGCGCGCCCGCTACGCGAAATAGGATCTGTGATGTGAACAGCACGCGCGTGTTGCACGTCGCGCGGCCCACTTGGCGCGACGATTTGCGCGCGCCCGACCTTCCCGTGCTAATTGCGTATGCATATTGCAACCCAACATATGAGTACCGACATTTCACTACGTAATACATTCGTATCATATAACTTTATTACGACATTTTAGGCGACTCACATCACGTGAAAATTAATGTTTTTAAGACGTCATAATATATAAAGTTATAAGATAAATTGTTATTATATATCTATTATTTAATATTAATTTGTTAGTTAGTATGGTAAGAAAAATTAACAAATAAATTTTAACATTTTAAACACTCGAAATACAAAATCATAAAATTTTTGACACTTAGAAAATTGATAACCGTATTTTTAAACACTAATCATGAAAACATGTTGAACATATACTTTATCTGTTAAATCGAATGTTATTGTCAATTTGTTAATATTTCTAATAATTTCTAGAATAAATAAACAAATAAAACTCACCATCTCTGCTCATGCCCACGGCGATGCATTTTTTCAATCGGCAGTATTGGCACCGATTTCTGTTGATCCTTAGGATGGAGCACTGTTGGTTTTTCGTGCAGGGTCTGTATTGTATCTTCTGTTGGATGGATCGGCGGAAGAAACCCTGCGGATCACAGCGGCAGTTAGAGTCGCGCTCGACGTCGGAGCCGTCGTCGCTGGAGCAGCCAGAGTCGCTGGACTCGCGGCGCGCTTCCAGCATGCTCACCAGCACCGAGTGCCTCTCGCGGAGCTCGGCGCCCGCGCCCGCGCTCGCGCTCGCGCTCGCGCACGACATCTCACGCACCATTCACTAGCACAGCCTGCCCACTAACACCACCACTCTCTTCGTTAACAGTGACGCGACGCGTATGTGCAATAAGGCTTTCGCGCTCTGCACCGACGCGGATGGCGGCCGACAGCGGACTGTGCGGGCGCTGCGTCGCGCGGCGCACAGTTACCCGCGCGACCTACTTGCCGGCCGCCGACCCACCCGAGAAAGTGAGAGTGCCCCCGGCCCCCTCGCGCGCTCCTAACGGTCCACGCCGCTCTAGAATGCGTCGCCGCCGCTGCACCGGTGCGCCGGATATAGGCCGGGCGCATCCCGGTGGCGTCGCGGCGCGCGGCCGTTCACCCCGGGTCGTCGACCGCTCGATTGCACAACCGCGGAGGCTCCCCCGCACGTCCCTCCGCGCCCAGGAGCCCAGCTCACAGCCCGACCGGGTCGTCGACCGACTCTACGCCCGGTGACGTCAAGCATGCGTCACGGCCTACCTCAATGCGCGCGCGCTCCCCTAGGGGCTGCACTGATCCAATTTAATTAATGGATCCTTACACCACAATGGGTCTGGTGCATTTACATATATATGCGTTTACGCTGCTATAATTGCTACATACTAGAGATTACTTAGACGCATTACTATCCTATATTTACTTATGCAATACGTTCATTTGTTTATGTTTATTATTTTTGTCAACAAAGAAAATCTCATTTATGCGAATATGTTATGACTGCTAATAATAACGATAAGCGTATTATTTTTAAACGAGTAAATATTCCATCACTATTTGGAGTATAATTTTAGTTGTATACAGTTATTAGCATTGTATTGTATACAAACATATAGATCGGTAGTAGAAGTGACTTGTTTACGTGTCGAATTATCGTCTATAAGATAAAAGTGTAGTTAATGCAGTGTCGATAGAGCTGGTCGGTAGCGAGCGGGCGCGGAGGCTGTGGCGGACGCGGCGCCGCTCGCGGCGGGCGGCGCTCGCTGTTCGGGTCGGTGTCCTAATTTCGCGCTGCCATCGATCCATTGTGCGCTGTGCGAGTGGCCCATAATTGGTCGCAGCGCGGGCAGTGACCGGCCGCGCGGTCGTTGACCCGTTGCCGCGAAAACAAAACCTTCCTCGTCCGTCTCTCCGCATTACACTTAGCGAATACGCATATACACACGCGCACAAAATTCTACTACCAGATTGTAATGGACCGTGTAACCAATTTACCAAATTCAATCAGTTCGTAAACAAATTGCCGACACGATTATGGAATAAATTGGTGCAACTATACTCCCAATAATACGAATGCACGAATATCTTAGTGGAACGTCTTTCTTTTAAATTGAATAATCTTTATATGTCAACGACCGCCAAGTAATTAACACGGTGACTCCCTTTTGAGTTCTAAAAAATACTCATTCTATTTGTGTTCAGTACTCAGTAAATTCCACAATGTCGTAAGTAGTTCAATTATTTTAGGTCATTTTGATAATGTGATGACTCAATTTGTTATGTTCATCAATACTTATTAATACAATATACAGTAGGAGCTACAACGACGTGTAATGATGTCAAAGTGTGTTTTAAATAATGTATTATGTTAAGTGTTATAATGTATCGATCGGCACGTTTCATAACTGAGTCAGTAGGTGTCAATGGCTCAGCAAATTCTGCACGAAATTATTATTTAGTTTGCATTAACGAGCCAAGGATTGTTCCTATTCAACGTTTTTGTAAATAATGACGCAGAGAAGTTCTATGTAGATTGACAAGTTAAGCCTTAGGTAGAGGTATAACTGTGAGTCATCACTACATAACATAAAAGAAACACTAATGCGCGTAGTGTTGAGAGCCAAAGCATTATGTGTGTGGTTTTAACAACACTATGTGGGTCGACATAGTCGTCACTCATCACCTACACAACGCGTCAAAGTTGTAACAACCGTCACTCGTAGAAACTGGACACGGTTAAGCTTCGTTTTAACTGTACTGCTATTTTGACGTGAACCCTAAACAAGGTTGACGAATGAGGTATAACATATCTATGCCAAACCTTTCTTTTTCTTACTGGCCTTATATATTGTTTGTAATTGAATTTATTAACAGACCTTTCTAATACGAGAAATTGACCAATAAGGTTACTTTATTTCTATTGATTGAATACATAATATTTTTATAGTTTGTTAAGCAGAGTTTTGTTACTGTAAAGTAGAGCATGTATAATGTTGGTGGTGTTTTGTGATGTGGTAGCAAGGGCGGGCCCGCGAGGTAGGCTGCCAACGCCGGCAGAGCGCGAGGCGGTGACGACGGCTAACGGTGCAGCGGACAACGACTCCGCTAACACCGGCTCAGGCTCAAATGATGCTGACGCACGGCGAAGCTATATTTCGGAGGAAACGTCGCGGCCGCCATCGCCGAGCCGCGGCTAACAGTCCGCGCTACGTGGTCGACGCACCGCAGATGTTTACTTGATAACACACGTCGCTGACTCATGTTATTGTGATTCATTTCCCGTTCACGTATCGCGCTTTTATTCTTAGTAACTAACGTAACTCCGATAGGTAATTCGCTGGCCCCATTAACCAACTTGCCCATATGAACTGTTCGTTAAAGTCAACTCTGTGCAAAGGTGAATCAGCTTCATTGCGAAAATGGATTAATGCATTTCGTATAAGGAAAATATGATAATAACGGAATAATTCAATATAAGATTAAAATAGTTATACATGTGTAAGCAAGTTGCTGCCCTGATTATTACCAACCACAATATTAGTAGATTGCTAAGAAATATTATTTGTTGTTTATAGTACAGTACCCAAATGAGTTGTTTACTATTACTGGTAGTAGGCCTCATCGATAAAATATTTAGATTTAATTATAAACTAGTTTACACGCCACCATCAAATTTGAATTGTAAACAATAAACAAAAACAACAATGTGTGATTTTTTGTTAAGTTCCGTTGATTGGAGTCAAGTTCGTCATATGCATAATATGCCCAACAGGAAATCATAAACGCAAACGCAACAGTCAGCGCGTGATGTTCTCAATAAATAATATGACCACTTGGGGATCAACGAACTTTTGAGCTGACAGTTCAAAAATAATGTGGGTTACGTTCACGTAGCGCGTACATTCGATGCCCGTAAAAGTTGTTTACGGCGAGGAGAGGCGGTACAAAAGCGCTCAGCGCCGGGCGCGCGAAGTTAGCTAGCGAGGTCGACGTCCGCTCGCCCTACACCGCAGAATTGGTGCCGAAAAAATAAGCGACCCACAACGCACGGAAATTATGTCGGCCAACGTCGAGAACAAAGAAGTCGGTTAGCTCTTGGTTCACGTAGCAACTGCTCAATCCTCATTTGTATACTAATCTACTAATAATCCTCATATTTACAATTACGATTGTTATAATAACAGAGTATGTTTATGCATGACCTCTTTTTTTTAAATATCTATATATGTATTCATTAAGTATCTTCTTTTAATTTACAATACAAATTATTCATGTTTTATTAAGTATATACATTTATGAGTTATTTGATTAATTGAGTAGTAGTATTATCGGGTTCGTTGACATCGATGCATACGGTTGAACACCCCGCACCTCATATCGTTATAAAAAATACACGCTCACTCGTCATTCATTCAAGCAGGTTTCTGTTCGTAGCCACATCGCGTAGAGACAGCAGCACTGGCGCGAAAACATGATGCGACATCTAGCGGCGAGTAGTCGAATCATTTACGAGTTTCGTATTTAGGCCGCTAGTTGGCGCTTCGCAAATGTGGATGGAAAATATATCTTGTATGTAGATAAATGTCACTTATGTTAAGTGTAACATTACTTTATGTATTTTTATTTACAATAAATGCATAATATTTCGTTTTTATTACATAATATTGTAAATAAATCAAATGGTCAGACGAGGGGTGGTGTTCCTTTTATAGCAACCAATTGTGTTTAGGTGTGAGAGCGGTCTCGTTGAACGTTGCACAATGCAGCAGACATCCGCGGAGCCGAAGGACACGCTTTGTCCCGGCGCGCCGCCGCTGACGGGCTGGGCCAAACTTGCAACGTACAAACCAGTTCACACTACACTTGCACTTCTATCGCTGGCCACTTCCTCGCTTTCATACTCATGCATACAACATCTATTCACTTTCTTTATCATATTAACGCTTTAGATTTTAATTAGGTAAACCAGATTTGAAAGATACATAAGGGAATTATTCTCATAAATGAAATTATGTACGTGTACTATGAGGAAGTAATTAATGTGGATTTCAAATGCTCTTGAATGTTCTCCAGTCACGTAATTCTGTCTGCTTTCACTAACCTTTAGCGTCAGTACGTGATAATGACGTTTCTCTTAAATTGTACGCGTTTTAATAAATTATTTTGTTTATTATAATGCTGAGAGAGCCGAACACCTACCTAGCTTTACAATATACCTAATAATATACGAGGTTCGTGTTGGCAACGACTATATATATATATATATATATCAAAGAAGGAGTCACAAGTCACAAGAAGAGGACACTAATAAATTATAACTTGAGACATATGGGACCATAGTTTAAAAAGGATGTTTCGATGCGTCTCGAGTAATTCAAGTGTTCACATTCAAGGGTCGATGTGTAGCTACAGCGCGCGCGAAGCCGTCAGTTGCATACATAAATAAGGGACAGCGGATATTGTATCATATTTACTGTTACTTATTAGGTGACGTTTTAATCTTATCACTCATAAATAATCGTCGCGACTGCACTTTTGTATGCACGACACATGCAACATAGTGTTGATCAAAAGTTAAAAAGGCGACAGCCGGTTCCCGTGTGATCGTTTCGGGAGACCAGGGCAGGTATTAAAATAAAACGTATAGAAATGAGGCGCAAGGGTCTGACCGTCGCGTCGCGCGCCTGTGGACGGCAGGTACCTACCCGTTGACCCAAAAACTATTCATAACGCAACAAGTTCACACGGTGGTTTATTACCGATTACTTTATTAGGACTTCACGAATGCGAATCAATCTAACATTTAGTAAATAAGTAATAAGGTCATCTGGTTGGGCTTTGCGCGACGAATGTACAGAGATTGTGTTCCGCGTGTGACGACCTTGGTGCTCTTAGTGCTAACTGGCACCTGCGCCACTGCCGCGACTGCCGCGAGACAACAGCCTGCCGGGGGGCGGAGGGAGCCCGCACCCGCACACACACTTCCTGCTTCAGATGCCGCGACTACCCGCAACCGTGACTCAATTAAGCGCACTTATTCGTGTACTACAAGACGTAATCCATACGGACGTTTCCTACTAAATTCTGTCGGGCGACTCAGTGGTGAGTGGTGGTGGTAGCGAGATCGACAGTTTCGATACATACGGTGCTGGTGAGCATTTTGATTACGGCAATACATAGTACAATAGTATAAATAAAAAAGTGTAATTACCTTGCAGCCCTCACAGGAATGCACGCCGTAATGGAATCCGCTAGCTTTATCGCCGCAAACGCGGCACAGCACCGTGGTGCCGTCAAACTCTGCAACAAAACAATAAACGGTTATAGAAACTTGTGTACGTAATTCGCGATAAATTTTATGGACGTTTCAAAGATTACAGTGTTAGTTAGCTCGTGCCAAACATCCTGAGTTGTGTTACAAGGCAGCGGTGTGTGTAACAAACATCGGCGCAGGCGGGCACGTGACCTTGCGCCACCAATACCGTTCGCACGTTTGTCATCAACACGTTATTACTGAATACCGATTACTGTTATCATTTATATAATTAGACTTTTTATACACATGCTGGTTCACGTGAATATACATTATACCTATATTTTGAGACAGTGTAATGCGGAAATCAGTACGATCAGTGAGCGCTTATTTGTACACATGTGTCCTTGCTCCGTGCTTCATGATATTCTACGTAAGAACTATCTTGCGACGGTTATATAAAAATACGATAAATGAAACCGTGGCGATTACGGTAATTATAATTAGAATTATAGTAATATAATTCGTAGTTAAAATAATGAGTATTTGAGGGGCGAGCGGAGAGGCCGCTGAGTGCGCACGTGACGCGCGATCGCGTGATTACTGGCTGGCTTTCGTTGCAACTCATAACATAGACTCACGATAACAGATATTGCAAGCATTTCACTCACTCCTGATTACTGAGAAATCCTACCTATAGTTCCATGAACAGATTTTGATTTAAGATTGTGTATTTTGGCCTATATCGCAATCTTGTTGTAGATAACCAATTTGCACAAATGATGTGCATTGTTTGCCGAAATGTTATGCATGTACATATTTATATTGCAAATGCAATTTTGATGTTGCGTGTTCAAGGTGACACCTAATAGATATTTAGAAAGTTTCTCTACTTATGAAGTCAATGACACCATCTTGGTAACAGGCAGGTGAGCACAACACAGCTAAGATAACGAAAATAGTAACATCTTAAACTTAATTAAGATTAAAATATAAATATGTTTATGAATATGTATTAACCTTAATAGGTCAATTGTTACGCGTCTACATAACGATCCAATGAGTTAATAGCAATGACAATTAATACGGAAGTGTTATCATGGAGTAAATATAGACGGAGATTTCATAATGGCTAAAGTAATAATAGTTAATAGGTCAGTGATAGGCGTCGCGGCAACAACAGGTGACGCGGCGACCGGCGCGCGGGCGCGGGCGCGGGCAGCTCCAGGAACTGGTTCAGCCGGCGCCCCGGACTGCTCTCACTTTCCTCTTCCAGCCGTTTGTTTATTCGTTAAGGGAGCGGGCTCGCCGGGCCTTTTGGAAGAAACTTTCTATTTCTGGCGTGCACCACTCGCCTCGGGTCGATGTTCGGCGCCGTCGCTTTCTATAGTTGTTACTTTCTTTTTTGTAGAGGCGGCGCGGGCGTATGGTCGCCCTCGACGCAATGATTTCGGTGTCATCTCGAGCAGCAGCACGCGAGTGCGGCGCGCAACCCGCGAGTGGGGAACACAATGGAACAGGGAAAGCAACGTGAGACGTAACTGGTGCAGTTGCAACAGAGGCAGTGGCGTGCAGCCATTTCTCCTAGTAGGTATGATGCAACGCGCGCGTTTTTCTGGGTGGCGTGTGTGAGAGTCGCTCGTTCGTTACGTCAATTAAAAGCCGAGGAAAGTGCGCGAGAAAGTCTCGCGTCCACGTAACGTGAATACCGGCGGACCGTGCAAAACACTGACGCGGCCATTCCGACCGTTGCCGATCTGTGTCAGGGCGATGTTTGTTTGTAAATAATTACTTCATGACAGCGATCTAAATCACGTTTCATGATTTATTTCCTCGTCACTAAACACGTTTATTTAACGTTGACATGTTAGTTACAGATACAAATACGTGATAAGGTTTATTGGTGTGAGTTTGGTAGCTCATAATAATTATAAGTAATGATAATTTTAGTTGGTAGTCAGGTCGTACGTGGCTCGACGAGTTGTTTATCATAAATTATGTGCTAGCGAATAATCTTGTGTTACACGCATTCAGAGAAAAGTAAAAGTGGCGCGGTGAGGCGGTTGTCGTCGTCTCGAGAAACCTGCTCACTTCAAGCTGATATTATTTATTTCCTTACATCATTAACTACATAAGTATTTATCATTAATAACATTGTATGCCTGGTTAATATCAATAAAAAGAGTTAACGGTTAACTCTTTGTTAGTTTTAGCTGAGAATTTCACATGATGCATTTATCACAAAGGCGATCGATAAAGAACGATAACATCATTAGTAATCGATTGCAAATGTCGAAGGGCTCCCCGCAGGCTTGTTTCGTATTGGACCCCATCGGTTTGCACTGAGAAAACTATTGACATTGTTGTACTCTACGTAGGTAGGTACTTCGTGCAATAATACAATTTTAATTGTTTTTCGGTGGGTCCTTTCGTGCGGAAATGTTCAACAATCCATCCATCAAACATTCGTTCTGCAGTTAGATTAAAAATAAAACGATATTTCGTTAGCATTGTACCCTTTCATTATTAAAAAATAGGTATATCATTAATCAGAATTTAGTATAAAGTCGTTGCAGCTAATCTAGCATGAAATGTTATTGTGATGTTGTTATACCGATTACGTTCTGCGAAACATACCGATTGACTGAGGTAAATGTGTCTCGTTCGTACAGGGTGAAGCTACATTATGTACTTACATATTTGTTTAAACTTACGGATGAATATTATATAAAGCTAGCTATAATTACATAATAGGTATTTATCAATTGTTTTAATAAAGGTACATATAATCGTGTAATGTTTATACATATCTTATTTGATTGCATTAATATTTACTTTTGCAACAAATAGATAGGCGCACAGATATACTGGACATATTTGTATATGCAACATAAATAAAAGTATATGGAGTGATACCAACTTGAACAATGTACCTAATGATAATATATTTTTATTTAAATCAATTATTAAATAGTAGGTATAATGAATCATAGTGCCTATGAAAACTATTTATTTTACCTTGCTTTTTATTTCAATCCTATTTCCCAATAAATTTATGAAATGGTAATACGATTAGTAAAATTATCTAATTTTAATAATTAATGTTATTTTGACTAAAAGCTTCGGTATTTAAAGCTATTCAAGATTTATATGATGTAAAGATTGTGTTTACTTTTCCTTTTTATATTGCCTAACTTTTTGTAAAATAAACAGCAACCTGTTGGAATGTAGTCAACATGCGACTCTGTATCTCAATATTTACATGTATACATGCAACTTTTAGAACAACCTATCCAACTGCTATAAACACGTGCAACTTACTATCGGTAACTTAATAATTATTTTCTTGTCACTAATATACTATTCTAATTAATTAAATTATGTAAACCTAGCAAAATTTCGTTTGTAACATGAATGCACCGATTGACATTGAACGTGACCGGTACAAGGCTTTTTCAAGTTAAAACAAACATTTCCACGAAAAAGTGCGTCTAATAAATTACAGAAATCTGTAATGGTGTTAACCCTGACACTGACGTAACATCGTAACAAATAGTAGATTAGTAAACAGTGTTGATAACAAATAATAACAACAATACATAAAAGTAAATAAACAAAGGTAAATGAGGTTATTTACTAAAAGTTCTACCTATATGCAACTCTGGCTCCCGTTCCTTGTGCGCCGGGCTCATCATGTTATGGTCAACCGGCGTAGGCGCATCATAGCGCCCGTAACTGCTGTCAGGCGACATCACAAAAGTCATATGTGTTGTGTACTTAAAACTAATAATTAGGTTCTCCCCCGCACTGCACTACACGTAAACCACATGGAGCCCGCTGGCTCTCAGACATGAACCGTCGTGCGCGCTCTAACACTGAATATAGGACAGGAGTGCATGGGCCGAGACGCGCGGCCGGCACGTCGAGGGATGAAGGTCGCTCGTCCCGCGAAACTGCCGCTGCACGCGCCGCGTGCGTCTCACTCGAGCTCGATCGACGAACTGAGCGAGTGCCGCGCGCGCTCCTGCTTGAAGCCGCGCGAGTCTCCCCTTAAGAGTGAAAGTCTGCAAAAAGATCAGCGCTCTGTGCGATACAATCGGTTCGACGACTAAGCGTTGCCGGCTGAGCGAAATTCGCCTCTATCGGTCGACTAAGCCTGTCGGTCTGCGCTTCGAAGCGAGGATCGGCGCGCTTCGAACTCCGGTCTCCGAGGTCATTGCCGCGCCAAGCGCGGACCAATCGCGAGCACGCGCAGACGTGCGCGGCGAGCGATTGGAGGGCTGAGACCGCTCCGCTCCCCGCGGCCCGCGCTCAGCGCGAGTTCGAAGACCCGAACCTTGCGGCTCACCGCGGCCAAGGTCGCGCGAGAGCGGCACCGACAGAGAGACTAGCCGAGCGTTCGAGTGGGACGTAGCCGTTGCCGGTTGCGTCACACTACGAAAATATTTTTGGTGATGGAACGCGAGTGAACTTGAACACGAAATCAAGCTAATGGATGGCGAGCGCGGTGTAGGTCGCCGCGTGACGGACTGACCTGCTGCTGGATCGCCCTGCTTGCCCGCTTCCCTCATAGCACACACTTCCGGTCTCTTTTTACGTATTACATGACTATTTACTACAATATCACCCGCTGGACATTGTAGGATTTATTTTACGAAAGTATTTTCAATACATATGTGTCCAGCTTACACAAAATAAAATACCATAATAATATCATTTTTAGAATGATGTAACTAGCTTTAATTGCTAGTCGTAGAAGTGATTGAATGCTTATGTATAATATGTACCATACCATACAGCAACGCAGACTAGGTATAAGACACATGAAGAATTGCTTTACCTAAATGGGTACATACGTCGTCAATAAGAGCGTAGTTAGTTATGACGTCTGAATTCCCATAATACGATTGCGATTAACCACTACGTAACAAGGAACTTTGTGTAACTCAGCATAATACGTATAACCTACCTACTTGTAATTGATAAACAAGTTTCTTTTAACAATAGGTACATAAACACGACTTTATATAACACTGACACTACAATTATTGTGTTGTCGGAACAGTAGTTCTTATTGTAAAGGCATTAGGTCGATATTAGGTTGCGCGAGGAGTTATTTACGCGAGATAAAACGAGTGGCGGTGGGCGTCGCGGTGGGTGAACGACCTGGAAATTTTGGCGCAGGCCGGTCAAGGCCACCAGCACGCGGGCGCGCAAGCGCGCCGCCACCGGCAGCCTACTGACACTCGAAGACTCGATCACTCGACCAGGCCGTCCTTCACTTATTTCCTCATTTTTTAAAATATGACATTTGTTTTCTTAAATGCCACAACATATTAGAAATAATTATCTTTATCTTCTAGTCTCCTAAACTAAAGCATATTTAGAGAAACGTTAAAAGAGCACAACATTGCCCGCGGTTACGAAATATACTTACATTTCTTTTTTAATTATATGCGATGAAAGCTGCGTGTCGTAAATCTTAATGCGTAGAAGAATTTACATAGCCCACATATTTGAATCACTAAATTAATAACGTTTAAAATATATTCTATCCCAATTTTTGATTCCCTTTGATTATTTGTTCTGTGAAATACATACTTAGCCTGAACGGGCTTATTATTTAGATTTTCTATTGGGGAGAAAAATATTTCCTTTCGAAAATAGAAATAGTGAATTAGTTTGCTATAATAATAAATTGTTGATTTATTGACATAATGCTCATTATGTACGTGCTTCACTGGTTATAATATATAATTTTATTGTATATAGCATAGTTACATCAATTTACGAATTACCAGCTGTTGATATTGTAAATAACTATTGAGGACATTATTCTATAATCAAAGAGTTTTTATATTTTGACATCATTGTGCAAGCAAAAGGTGTTCGTATATTTTTTATCAAAGTTATTTCGCTCCAATACTTTACCCTTTACTACAAAAGAAATCTTTTTAAAGGGTTTCGCAAATATCCTCCCACGTGCATAATTTTTTTAGCACAGAATGTATAAATACGTTTTGTTAGTGATGTTATATGTATGTTTTGCACGGCGTTGTACCCTTTTAGACATAATATACCCGTAATGTAGCAAATTTATTTCAGTATTAGTTTTGCCTAAAACATGTGCCAAGTAGCTTTGTGTAAGTATATGACGTATCACGTTCGTTAAAATATCTTTCGGTTCCTATAAATATTTACACGACGTATTATGTATTAGTTATCCGATGAACGCCGATGTCATTGACATTGGTTATAGCTACCTACGTAGTTTATTTTAACATTATGCAACTATTATTTCTGTCCTATAATATCTTGACACTAATGTAAATACAAAAAATGCTCGACGACATGTGTGCCGATTAAAAACGTGAAAGTGAATAGGAACCCAGTTTTTTACTTCCTTCCGCTGCCCTCACTTTTAATATCGGGGTGCGAATATCAAATTTCAACCCAGCTTTTACTTTAATACTTCTTGTTGTACGATTTGGAACGCAACTGCTATGATATTAAGGTTTATAGTCGTATTTTGTGACATGCCAAAAACATAAAGCCGGGACATCGTCAGTTGGTCGGTAGCCACATGTAGTTTTGTATTGTTCACCGTGACCGCAGTGGGTGAGACTTGATGATCTCGATTGATTGGCCATTTTTTTACAAATTAATAAAAAGTAGACCGTTCGCCATATTGTTTGCAATTTATGGTTTCTATTTTTTTTCCCGGATTATATTTTTCTGTATTTGTAAAGAAGTTACGAAACCGCATTTAGACTCACTTTCCGTAACGTAACAACGTTAACGAACTTGTGACAAAGTTAAATTGCTTGAGAGATGAACATGAGGCAATTGTATGACGTGATTCTAAGGGCCTTGAACATTGTGTAAAAAGTAATGAAGCAAAATAAAGGTAACAATAACTGAGGGGCCGGTTGGCCTTCCCGCGGTTGGCCGAAGGACGCGGGGACAAAGGCGAGCGTGCCCGCTGCCCAGCCTCCAAACAAACGGGACTTCGCACTTTATTTACTTCACATCCATTATCACACTCATAAATTAACATCTTTACAATGCTATTAGGAAATCTTCAACTGTCAACCGCAAGGGTGACATTCGTCACCATGAATCAATAATAAATAATAATGAATTTCAATGAATAGCTGCTAAAAATGATGTATACTATTGATGTTATGAAGTATTACTTGTTGCTATAGTTTACCTATAATACATACAAAAAGTTTATAAAACCGCTCTATTCCATTGAATCTTTGACTTTTATGCTTGACTTTTACACCTATTAATAGAATAAGAACTTGTGTTCAAAACACGGAAACGTTTCTTAAATTCGTAGAGATAATAGACAATCGCGGAAGTATGTACGCATATCGCAAACTCATGCGAATTGAGGTTTATTTTTTTATGATAGCGCCCGCGTTGCCCTTGCGTCGTGACTTTATTTTTGTACTAGATGTTCCCGCGGATTTCCCCGCGTTTATCGTTACTGCACCGCCCCCGTGGGTCGTAGCATGATGTTATAGAGCCTATAGCCTTCCTCGATAAATAGGCTATCATCGAACCAGTAGTTTCTGAGATTAGCGTGTTCAAACAAACAAACAAACTCTTCTTTATAATATTAGTACAGATATACTACCATTTAATAAACGTGACATATTTTTTTACACTTGGTAATATCAACACTCAAGAAGCATACATTTTATTATAGGTACTTATTATTAAACAGTTGTAAAATCGCCATATCTTATTATTGTTGTTGCATAAGTATGTTATTTTGTTGATCTGCCATAATTGTCATTTGATTGTGCTAAAGACGATTACAACAAGGTCAATTTAATGCAATCGGTGTGGCCTCGAGCAGAACAGAGCCAAAGTAGTGTAATGAAATAAAGCATAAGAACAGTTATGTTGTTATATGTATGTTAACTCATGAGATGTAAAACGTAGGAGTAGTGACGATTGGATATCGTAATGATTGAGTGATCTTGGTCGTAATAAATAAATTGTTCACACCAGGCACACGTGACCGGAGTTGTTGAAAAATCGCAACAGTTTTGTAATCAGATGCTGGCGGCCTGGATACGCCGGCCGATTCTGCGAAGTCACGAGGAGCCTCGTTGGCAATTCGGTCGAGTCGAAGACGAGCCCGAATGTTTGTAGCCGACAGTGGCGCGGTCAAGGCCTCGCTGAGACGGCGTATACACTCGATGCGCATCGGAAATACGAGCCACCGCACCGCCTCCGCCGCCCGCGCGCCTTGCTCATTGTTATTGTTGCAGTATTGGACCATCAACCAAACCAGTGCGTGACTATCTATATCTTCGCCGAATTTATGCAATAACATTGTATATTTTTCTATAACTGTACACTATGTAGGTGCCTTCAATTTTGGCTGGTAGCAAGTAATAGGAGAATGGGCTGTTATATTGGTTAAATTTGTTTACCCAAGTTTATTTTCCTTAATAACGTTGTAACTATCATGACGAAGTACGTATATAAGAAGACTTGCTGCTAAAACGATTTTTTTTTGTTTATTCCAGCAGTCAAGACGTTAAGACGTCTTGATCCTATTCTTTTTGTTTTGGAATTAGTGGAAACAAATTTTCTTAACTCTACATTTGTTGCAAATAATGAAGATGTAAGATTTATTTAGCCTATATTCAGTTTATGCACCAATAAAAACGTTTTATTAAATCAAAAAGTACGTAAGCAATAGGGAGGCGAAGAATGCCGAGCTTTAGCGAGTTTTTCCGAAGCAGTGCGAGGTCAGCGTGAGTCAATTACCCCGGGCGGGCTCTTGCGGCGCCGCCGCCGCGCGCTGTCGTCGATGACACTGCGCCGAACGCCTCAACGACACACCATTGCCAACTTTGAATAATACTGATAATAATATTATATTAGCTATTTGTTCACTAGTAAACATTCATATTACATTACCTTATTGTAATTGACAATGATATCTGAAGCAATAACATAAATCAATTGTAAACCGAAAACAATATTGTCATAAGGATAAAAAGAAAATAACGGCTGATAATACTTGTTAATAGATGTACTAACGACGTACTGTATAGCAAAATTTAAAGGATGTTGGTTTTATATAAATAATTAGTTGGTCAAATATAATATTACTTAGATGCTATGAATAAGCAAGACATGTGTGCCGTGTGATCCGGACGCTCTCAATCGTGGTCGACCTCGGCTGATTCGGCAACCCGTGCCAAGGCCAAGGTCAATTTGTCGGGTGTGTTCAATTAATAGTTGAATGCGGTGACGCCTGGATCCCCACGCACCAAGCGCGCCGAGGCATCGCGGCGGCGACCGACCCACCAATCAAATGTGTTTTTATTGTATGTATATTTATGCCATTTTATTATATACGAACAAGGTAAACATGTAACCAACATTTTAAATAAAAATATAACCTACCATAGTAGTTTTAATCGTCAACAATATTCTTTTTTTCGGTTACCTTAGTGGAGAATTCCACCTCTATAAATAATTCAATGTTTTCTTCTATTGAAGTGGAATTTTAATTCGTAAACGGCAAACTATATGACGCAATCTGACCTTCGAGTCTTGGTAAAAAATAATATTAAACGCGCAAATGAGAAGCTACAACGACCCCGACGTGATTCAATACTTAGAGCTCATAAAAATAATAATATATGTAGTCATCAGTATTCTTACACCAATTGTATGTACATGACATCTGATATTTTAGTATTCTGCCTGTGCGGTATTTAAATAATATTATTTAAATATAGAAGTATTATCATAATAGCTAGAGCTAGTGCCCAATATGAGCAGACCGTGACTAATTTCGCAAACCTCTAAACATGTGAACGGCCCCGTCAAATAAACTAGGAGAACTTCCTCGTTTAAATATCGGAACATGTCAATGTCAAACTGTGCTGATTTAGCCGCAATGTCAACCTCAAGGCAACGCACCGGCACATGAGGAAATTCGAATGTTCAACAAATCTAATTGTACTAAATATTGTGTAAACTTAATCCTTATATGCCTTTTGTTACAAATATTGGCTTTTATTACAGCAATAAGTAAATTGTGTAATTTATGTTATAGTAAACTTACTACGATTCTACACCATTTTATTAAATTTGCTTTTGTAAACAGTAGATGTTGATCCCGGAAAAACAGTCTTAAATATTTATGCAAAACTATGTATAAACATATACAATGTCTTGGTATGTAGGTATAAGTTATGCATTGTACTGATGAAGGAGCCTTTCTCCTTTCGGTAACCTCACCTTGATATTTACATCAAAGCGAGACTTCCTGCTCCCGTCAAAGGACGACTGCGCGCTATTTACACATCCACTAAGCAACTTTTAACGTACTTGTATTCATTATCATCTTAACAGTGCTTAACGTTTAAAAATGGGACACCATACACGCTATCGCAGCATAACAAGCGAAATGCGAACGAGTTAAGTAGAGCATTGAAATCAGCTAATGGTCCAAGACTGCGGAATTTTGAGCTTGTTTAATTGTACGTTACAAATACAATAACGTAACGTGTCGAAGTAAGGAGAGGTGTTGCGCAGTAGGCGTTTGCGTAATCAGAGCATCGCGGTGGTATGTCGTATAGAGCGATGGAGCTAACGCCACCGTCACCGGCGGCGTTCACCACGCGCGCGTCGGCAGTTCGACTCCTCACCGTGTGTCTGGCCGCAGCTCAGCGTTGCGTTGCATTGCACTACTCACCTACACTCGAGCACCGCCATGTGCAACAATGAGGAACTCTACTACAAACATTTCCTTGTGTTACATTTACGAGTAGGCGTCCTCATTTATCTGCGACTCAGTTTCTCATCGTTTTCTATGAATTTAAATGTTTTAGAGAAAAAATATGTTGTCTTATACTGGATTAGATTGTGTATTTAGGTTATATAAGCAATAGGAATAGTTAAATTTAGAATCTCCGATAGAACACTACGATACGTGTCGGCTCGCAGCGAATGTTCAACAAATACGTCAAAACTTGAACCAAATACGTACAATTTACATTTTGATAAGTCTCAGCTACTAAATAGTACACATATTTAAAAACACATTCGGATCGATATTCAACATTAATTCCAATTCCATGAACTAGTGTGTTGTTAGTGGTGGTACGGGAACTATGTATGTACAACATTTCAAGTAAAGTATGAAAAGAATTCTGATGAAAAGCGCGCGGGAAAGTAGTGGGGCAAGAATCGGCGGGTGTTTGGAGGGCGCGGGCTGCGAGAAGCTGAGCCACGAATATTGCGCAGTAGGTATCAACTCCTGAAAACGTGTCCGAAGAAAGTTCACGGCCGCGCGTTGACGCTACCACCTGCCGCGGCCCGCGCCCGCGCCCGCGCTCACCGGGCTTCCAACGCTTCCGCCGCTCGCCCAGCCTCCCACCGCGCTGCCTCAGTTCCTAGCACCTACCTAGTCGCGATAACATCTAACGCCTGTTCTATCTACACTAGATAAATAACTGTTTTAATTACGCAGACATCATTCAGCCTCTTAAAGCTTTACGACGACATGCGACATCGCTGAAGCTTTCAGCTAAAGTAACGATGTCCTTGCAGACCTCATATTATTATATTACGCAGAAGAAATATAGGTTTAGACAATTTAAGTAGGCATTGATAAAATAAATTGGTCCCGAAAATGAAACATTTACCCGCCCCAGCAGCTTTATGAATAGGCGAAGGTTTCGTTGATTGTGTGTGAGGGTGAACGATTTGTTATGGCATATCTAGGCTGTCAACAGGAGCTGAGAGATTAGAGTTGTCGGCGGGTGTGGGGCCGGGGAGGCATCGTGGCCTTGGCTCGTTCGTTGGCCGCGGCGGGCGCGCGGCGCGTGTACCGGCCGCGATAATTTCGGCAGTTGCGCGCACGAGTCTACTGACCCCGTCGTCGTCGTTGTTTGCGACGCAAATGATCCCCTTGACTTTATTTAAATCACCCACTCCGTCAACCGTCCAAATAGATAGTAAATAAATATTTAAACGTTTCTATGTTTGAAATACATTGACATAAGTTCTAAAGTAGCATTTTATATCCTATCAGTAAAGGGTCTCATAAAACAAACCCTTAAAGAAATTTTCAATAACGATCTGTTTTTACATTTTAACATTAAATTACATTAATTTGAAATCAACTAAGTAAATTTTCGGATGATTTATAAGGAAAATTAAAGAATCAATTAAAGTAATATAGTGTACCTACTTTATAATATCAGAACTATCTATAAACTTTATCGTGACGTGGGTGTTTATGTTTTTATACGTATTCTAACCCCAATACACTTTACATCGTAGCTTTTGTGCGGTTGAAGGGACAAGGAGGGAGTACTATTGAAGTACGAACGAAGTTCGCGGAGAAAGTGCTGCGCATTACCTATAACCAACTTTCATTTTATCAAAGACCGGTTTTGATTTTTCTTTAGAATGGGGCATGTTGACAAACACAAGTCTTTGTTGTATAAATATTATAATCATAACAGTTACAATTTGTCAGTTTGAAAATAGATTTATAAATGTTTAATTAAGTAATGAGGAAATCTCTCCAAGTGTAATATATAGTAATTCTACTGTAAGTATGCTTTAATATGATATATTAACTATGTAACTCAAAGGCTTTAGTTAGCTGTAGTCCATTAAACTGATTAACATCATTTACTATAATCATTTTGCGTAGGATGCTATAACCATTATTGGAATTGCTATAATTATGCTACAGCAGAGAATAATCGCTCGTCTCTATGTGATACCTTCTAATTTAGACTTTGGTAGCGGGATCCAAATGTAATATCACGCACAGTGACCTCTTTGTCAACAAAAAATAACAATAATGCAGTCGTTCAACTTCGAATAGGTATTATTAAATGTGGTTACGGGCGAAACCAGGTTTTTTTTATTTACCGACGAGTAAACAATACTTAATATTACAGTAGTTTACATTTTTGGCAATCGATAATTTTAGTTCAGCTTGGCATTGTGTGCGCACTTCCTCGTCTCCCAGCTGGCGGAGAAACGTGGCAGCAGTCCGCACCTTGTTATTAGTAAAAAGTGGATCGATAAAAGATGCTTATTTACATATTTTAGGTCTTTTGTGGTAAGTTTTTATGCGGAAGAACGTTCGTTGATGTATATTTGGGAGGTACGCATGCCATACGCACGAGCGCCGCGTGCCACTGCACACATGCCCGTGGCATGTGTCTCGAAATAATGGTGACGTAACCGCACGTCATGATCATTTTTAAGTTATTTAACACGTTTTATATAATAATTAGGGATTATGAGGCATTGTGCCGGGTGGTGCCGGGAGGGGTACGGGACGTGGGTTAGCTGGTGGAGTCGGCGACCGCGCGCGCGTGCACTCAACTCCGCGAGTGCGTGTAACGGTGCACCACGGTCTTGCTGTGCTACTCTACTATCACATTGATAACTATTACAACTAAATAATCAGCGACACCCGGGTGTCTTTCATTTGCTTTATACAGTACCAGCCCCAATTGTAAACAAAGAAAATACATTTATAGGTAATTCATATCATTTCTTAATAGTCTCTAATATTATTACAAAATGTTAACTGACTGGTATATACATATTTTTAAAGTTTGAACCACAATGTACAGTGAGACTGTATCTGAATAAACCAGTCGTTGAAAATAAACAAAATGCTATTCAAAGATTTATGACAATATTAGTACTAATGACCATTTCATAGAAAGGTCTTTGTGGAACCTTAAAGTTTTTGTTTCATTATATTCTGACGCTTGTTTGTTAGAAGAAAAGTTTGTTGTCCTGAATACCCAAATTTGAATAGTCGTAAATAAGATTTAACTTGGTGGGATGTCGTTATTGGTCGGACGTAAGTATCGTGACCCATATTGTCAATGGATCAAGGAGCAACGAGCGAATTTAATGCCATCTGCAGAACACAATACATCAATAGAAATCAACTAACCCTTACTGCCAACTTCCTTTCAAATTCGATTTCAAAGGTTGAGATTTTTACAAACCCGCGTAAAAAATGCATCCAGAATGGTGCTCTCCCATTGTCAAAAAAATCACGTTGCGATTCGACCTACCCTTTCTTTTCTTCTCGGGTTTCACGAACAGGTAACGTCCAAGTTTTTGCCGAATATTTTATTATTGTGCCAGTTTCGCGATATCTAACTCTTCTGAGATTTTAGAAAAATAAATTATAGTTTAATCGAACCTTTTTACAGACAAAAAATGTGGGATTGAATTTTTTACTTGAGTTTTAACTTCCTTTTGTTAGATCAGTTCGTAACCGACATTCCCAGATAGTTGATGTATTGTGTCGTCGCTAAACGATATCGCCGCCGAGGGATGCCCTTTCAAATATTCCTCTTAATGATAAAATATCAGCGGGATACTGCGCAATATTTTCACAATATTGTATTCTCATAATTTAGCTATTATTTTGAATTGCCTTAAAAAGTGATAATGTGTTTTTATGCATCACGGGCAATATTCTTGGAGAAATTGTTAGTTTTGGGTGTGCCTTTGCTAAATATATAAACCCGGACGCTAATAGATGACTATATTTCTTCTGTGTTCAACTGTTGGTAACAACACACGTATAGAAGATAGCTAAGAAGTATAAATAATTATTTCTAACTTGAGAATTCATTTTATTAAGTTAATGTCACTTTTATTGGATGCAGTATAAATTCAAAATTATAATAATATTAGTGTCAGTGGTTTGAAAACGTAATACTCGCACCGCCCTTTTTCTAAAAGTATACTTAAAATATGAGTAAGCAATGTGTAAGGATTTAATAAAAACTATCTTAAGTTCATAACCTTTGATAATTTAGGCACGGTATACAGGAGACTGACGTGAGCTCAAATTAAGTTAACAGAATTATTTTGGTTTTGTTATGTTGAATGTAACTAAAACAATTAACAAAAATGCAGTTTGGCTCAGAGTCCGGTGCAAGGGAAATCCGGTGGGTACACATATTGAATGCGGTAACTTTTTGTCACTTAACCCATAATATTTCTGTGGTATTGTGTGAAAAGCTCGGTGGGACTCTTGGACATTACTGCTAGTACAATATGCACGGAACAATATTAGTTGCGAATGAGTGTGTTGTTCCTCAATGTGCAATAATGAATAGGTGTGGCAGGGGCGATGCGAATGACCATAGTATTAAGTATGCGTATGGAGTCCAGTTGGCATTAGTAAGCACGATTGCACGACAATCGCTCGTGATGACGGCAGCTCGCGAGCCGCGAGCCGCGAGCGGGCATAGGGCGAGCCCCGTTAGGATGGGGTGACTGACTTCACCACTGCAACCTGGTGCATTGTGCTCTAACGAGAACACTGCATTATGTGCAATCATATCAAGCGAGCCAGCAAACTTTACCTCCTTACCGCGCGGAGCGGTGAGGCACGGCGCAGGCGACGTCGAAGCGCCCGGTGACACTTACCTGTAACAAGGAAAATCAAATAAGTTCAACTGTATGTACTCGCACACGTTTCATATCATTATCGGAGTTTTGATCAGTTTACATAAAATTCACGCAACACAATAGATTACAACACAAAATACAATTAAAGGTTGACATTATTTTTATGGTCTGTGTCATGGCCTCATGGCAAACGTTGAGTTCATTCACACCTCACATAATCGCTTTATATGCTAATATAGGTATTGTTTCTAAGTCAAAGTCGATTAAATGGCGTGCATATATTACTATTAAATACACATTTAAAGTGATATATTTAGTGTTTTCCTCAGTTGGCACAGGAAACTGACAGGGTCAACGCACGAAATGGTGTCATTCACAGCCGAAGGTGGCTACTGAACCTAAGGCGGGCGTCCTTGAGCCCGCCTCCAAAATCGCCAATAACGAACACAGACGCAGTTACTTCACGTCTCACGGTGCTGTAACGAGCGCACACTTGCGCTATATAGCACAAGAATGTTAACGCACACCAGCCCGCCGACATCATACGCTCATTTCGGTAACCACTACACGCAAGCCTCGAGTCAACGCACCGTAATGTGAAAATTTAATCATATGTGAAAATAACGTCACGTTTATCAGCTTTGGAAAATTTTCACTTATTAACGAGATTACATCGAATTACAAACGATCCTAATCGATCTACAATGAACACACTCTCTATTTGTCCACTTAGTAAAAAAAAAATTGCGTCTGTGGCGCTTGAAAAAAAAGAAGTTTATAAGCATTTATTTAATCTAATTTACTGTGATCTAGAAAAGATTGTTTATCGTCAATAAAAATGTGCTAATATTGGCCTCAAAGTAAGTTAAACTAGCTGACACATATTATTCGCATATTAGACATTGATGAATTATTTATTTATTTATTTACATAAAATAGAACGACTTGCGCCAATTACACTATTTAATATTATAATAATATATAAATTTAAAATTTAGCGTTCATGCATTATGCTCACAGCACCTCACACATTCTAATACTTTCCATTCATCCGCAAAAATATCTACTTCTGGGTTTTGTTATGTATATCTCTATACATTAAATAGTACATAGGCTATTAGAAACGCAATAAATTATATGTAATGTTTATGTTTATTATGTTACTAGCCTTATTACTCCCAAATGTATTAGGGTCACCATTCTAGTAGCTTCAATTCGGTTGAGTATCTGTTTCCACCGAGGTGTAGTCCGCCACAACCGAAAAGGATAATGCAATTCAGCATTTTGACCTGATAGAATATTTAAGGGTAAGTTTTCAAATAACGACCGCCATTGATGCTTGTCACAGCTGACACCGCCGGTTTAGTGTCTCTCCGTGTGCGTCTTTTTTGCAAATAGTCACTCATCTGTTATGACGTTGGTAGCAACGTTGATGTGCGCGGCCGCCCTTGCATTAGGGGCCAATATAATTACCTAACCTAAAAATATTTTGTAAATAATTACAATGGAAAAAGACTGGTCATGTTGCGGCATGAGTAATTTCCGGATAAATGTTAGCGATTAGTAATAGAACAACCGGTGAGGCACCGAGGTCGGCGCGTAATAATAAGACTTATATTATATGCGAGGCCTCGGGCCAGTGACCGCCGCCGAATCTCAAGGTCTGCGAACATCGCGCGGTAAACAAGTGCCGACGTATATGCCTCGCCACGTATATACACGTACCAGTGCTACATTATCTACCTACCGAAAACGTGCGCGCTACATGTGATCTAGACACCGCAACATAACACAATTAGCTGTATAACACTATCTGATATTTAACCATAATATATGCACCACGAAACTGACACGCATTTTAAAATATAAATATTAATAAAATAGTTACCGGTACATTTTTTGGAATATAACATGTAGTTGTTTGAAAAATAAAGTTTGCTGAAAACACATAGTAGAGACGCAATAAATTGAAACATAACATAGCCTTGAATTGAAAAATAGACACATAGACCGCGAAAAGTTCAATATCGCTTGTAAATTGGGTGCTATGCTTTATACATAAGGGTCACGTGTTGATGAATGTTCATTATACATATCAAATTACTTTGGATTCGGGCTTTTAACAATACGAAAATGTGAAACAGAGTTACGTTAAATGTAATTTTATATAATGCTCCAGAATCGCGTTGTTTTAGTGTAAAAATGCTAGATTCTGGTACTACGAAAATGGCTACAGCTACGTAGGTGCTACGATAATTGCTACGCTTTCGTAAAGCTTTGGATTTAAGTGGAACGGGCGGGAGAGAGTGGTCACTGAGCCAGTAGTATGAGCGATGCAGCGATGGACTAGTAACTTTCGAGTCTAAGTCGGTTGGAAACAGTGATCGCACCAATTTGGGGAAATGGCTCAACGGTTACGTGGCCAAGCAACGTGGCGAAGTTAGAAAAAGCTTAAACATTTTTTGAAGACGTTTAAAATAATTATAGTTTCAGAGTAGGTATATGTAAAACTATTCGAACACGTTACATATTTGTTCGTGATTCAGTTTGAAATGGTGCCTTTTGATTTTATACCTGTTTATCGTTCATTGTTCCAAAATACTACATATATGTATAAGTTATACAATGTACTGCTTACGTCTCACAACGTATACCTACATAAAATTAATTTTATCAAGTTCAACGACATTTTATCATTTACCTTGAATTTATCACCATTGTCTGCCAAATAATTGACGTGCCAAGTGTTTTTTGACAACCGTAGAGAATAAATCTCTTTCTATTTAATATATTACAGAATGTTGGGCATTACTTTTTGTTTTTATTTTTATGATTATGAAGCGCATTGGATTTTAAGTTTGGTGATTGTTTGACGTAACACGTTGTATGAACATTAGAAGAGAGCGGCGCGGGCGCAGGCGAGCGCACATGACGCAGTCATTGGCCGTGAAACTGGATCTTGTGCGATGTGTTCCTGGTACGTCACTTGCGCTGTGATATCACGCGATCGGGTGTCGTACAAATTAGCGCGATTTTCAACCGATTGCGTGACAAAGCGCCGACACTGTCGTCTGATGTCGATGCCCTCTTTGAACTTTCCACTCGTTAAACTTGATTATCGACACACGATCGGCGTAAGCCCGACTTAAACACACTTATGTAACACGTGAATCGAGTTTCTAAATACTTACATTATCAAATAATATTTGAGTGTTCATAACTCTTTATTAATACTTCCACTTTTTACAATATATTTACAGACTTTCTGTTATGTGTATTTTTACTTTTCTTTTTATGTTACCAGAAATCATAACAATTATATACGTTTTATTAATTAATCGTATTCTACTGCAATCGTGCAGGTGGTGCGATTCTTATTTGTGACCTTTTTGATGTGTAGTTAATACATCAGCTAGCAATCTTGTGTTATCGATATTTGTTTAGTCCAAATATATAAAGTTCTACGAAGAAACCCAGTGATTCAAGCCAAGTATTTTCCTGTAACGAAGTTGAGATTTTCCTGTACAACGTCCGACTCATCCAATCAGTGATTACGATCACGAGTATGTACTAAAATTTGCAATAGAATAATTTTCCTATATATCAATCAGTATATAGATGCGAATAGTAGGTAGATAACGTGCATATACCGGTTTACGTGTTCCATAGTCACTCGTAGATAATGTGATACGCATGCGTGTCGCGTAATCAGACAGGATTCGCACGGTGGCGAGTGCAAGCGATGCATCGCGGGGTGCAGCGCGAGAGCGGGACAGAGCGAGTTCAATGGTATTTGATATAGTGCAATGGAGTTCTTTAACCCCTTAGCCTACCTGCAATTCTTGCGAATGAGGCAGTCCGGCCGTTGTCCCTGACTGCACCACTATCAAGCACGTATCTTTATAGGTCGCTGCTAGGCGCTCGCTCGCCGGCCGACCAGTACCGACAGCATGTTACTATTATTGTAACTTTTATTACCCAAACAAACGTTTATATTAATTACAAATTTCGTATTCAATAACATACGGTTATGTATAATATACATTAAATTAAGTATAAGTCGTAGTTTAAAGAAATGATGAGGACTATTAGTTAGTCACAAAGTAGCCGAAAACCAATCACAATAATTGTTTAGAAATCTCACCGACTATCTCCAAATAACTATTTATATTATGTAAACATTTGATTTCTAATATTTGGGAAGTAGCTGTTGTATAAAGTTAATTATCAAGAAACACTTAAGCGCGATGTGGTACAAATGAAATAATAATTTAGTAAAATAAATTGGCGCTGTATTTGCAGACTGCAGCGTATAGTGATGGGCATGCCAATCACGTTGGTCGGGGGTTAGTCGAGTCGCATGTCAACTATAATCTAGGATTTTAAAAATTCGCAGCAGGTGTGTAGGAGGGGATCGCGACGTGAGAGGGGCGCGCTGGACTGGTTTCCGTTGTTTCGCAATAACGTGAGTTCAATGACGCCTCCGTACTTATAATTGCTGGCGTGTCATGAACGTGCTCTCGACCCCTTCACTTCTGTGCCGTGTGTACCGGCCCTGAAATATCTCAAACCGCTAATGATCACGTAAACTGTTACGCCCTACATACGGTTCGGGATAAAAAAGGAACAAAATGGATCAGTTTTGTCGGTCAAACCGAATCAACTGTGAAACCGATACCAATAGAGCTGAATGTATGTTAATTTATTGACTACATTTCACAACCAACCGGGTTAAACAAGGGCCCACCGCCACCGTACTTACTTCTTCATTAT
This sequence comes from Catocala sponsa, assembly GCA_963564715.1. NCBI lineage: Eukaryota > Metazoa > Arthropoda > Insecta > Lepidoptera > Erebidae > Catocala > Catocala sponsa. Next base: position 15,895,085 of record OY751335.1, on the reverse strand, counting down.
TTTAGAGAGAGAATTTGTGTTCTTCATTTTAATTTCTAGTGTTGTCTTATTATGCTAACTTATGGTTATAAGATATTTATAATTTGAATGTTCTACACAGTTGTAAGCATACATATTTTCTTGATATATCCTTAAAGACGTAATTATATAAAATAGAACATTTAATTTTAATTGTTGCTTAGAGATAAAGGGACGATGAGTTGGCCTCACGACCAAACAACGACACATCTATACTGACCTACAATACTGATAACGAAGAAAGTAAACAGAATCAATAAATAAATGCATACACAAAATAAATACCTACTAATATTGTTTTGATATTGACCTCTATACAAGTATTTCTTGTATGCATATACGATAGGATCGGTAAAGTGGATCATGAGGTTAGTTACAAACTTTCCAACGATTATGTTAGTGTTAGGCACTTTAGAGGAAGTTTAAACTATTGAATAAGTAAAATGCGTTTAAGTCGTGAAAGCTATAAGTTGAACGGCGCTGCGGCGACGGCGGTGGTGGCGCCGCGGCGATGACCTCGTGGCGCGAACGACGACCCAGCGCAGCACTCCTCGCCGCTAACTAACACGATATATCCAATTCACACTCCAAATAGACCTAGCCAACATTTATCACACCGACTACATCACCAACAGACTAACAAATAACCACCTCATAATTTTTATTTATATCCTTATCAACCGTCAACCGTCAAAACACTTTGTTTTTAATTTAATTTACATTCTCACGCACCCGATCTTTACCATAATAAAACACTACGATATCCCATTTAGGATACTTAACGCAAACTGACAGTGTGTTTAAGTGTAATACTTAAACTTGTTGCATTATCAATTGAAAGTACGTACGTAGGCATAAAAGTTCAATATATTGGTAGCAGTGAGGTTTGTTGTGTGCAGCGCAGTGTGGTGTGTTTCGTAACTGGCGGCCGTGGTCGATGACTCCGAACGTTCTAGTGCTCACATCTCTCCGTGGCGTTACGTAACCGCGAGAAAGTTGACATCCGCAGGCGCCCGGCGCTCGTGCAACGTTCCGCCCAACATTTTCAGCCGGCAAGTCAACGCACCGCGATGCACACTAATTAGCACCGATGCTACTTCTTCTAATATCACATGCTAATGTGAAGCACATATAGCATCATCGAGGCATGTTGTCAAACTACAAAACAAACCGACTACATTCTCTAGGACGAGTCTACGCATTCGCGAAACGTTACTTATACAATGAGGCGGATAAGAACACATTAATTAGTGACTCCGATGGCCAGAATGTATGAATAGTTTTTATCGGTCAATTCACGAAGTCTACGTTATCAATCGTTATATAAATGACAGTAACATTGAGAGCACATGGTGCGGAACGTGACTCGTAGTGTTCGCGCGGTTCCTTTGCGCGCTCACGTGAATTCTATTTTGAACAATAATGAGAATATGACGTGTCGTCATCCGATGGTTAGTACATATATGCCTCTCCAGCCTGCTATATATACCAAATAATAAAAACGCGGGCCGTCATAAAATGTCATTGTCACAGCGTTATCAAAATCGAGGACATTTTTATATAATTCTGGGTCATTGTACCGAGGCGATGTTTTGTTCAGCTTATCGCAGCTATGCTATCGAGCAAGTAATGTATGTCACTGATAGTACCTTGTAGACTATTCCTTTGTTTGTTTGAACATAACTACTTCAAATCTAACTATACTCTGTGGCTTTTCCAATGTAAGGTGAAGGTTACATTTCAAGTCGAAATATGCCGTTTTTTGCTATATTAAAATTGACATTCACTGGCAATAAACGAATGTTCGAGTATAAAGAGTACTCCTAATTTGTTTCAATTCGCAGTGGAACATTAAGCCATCGCAAAAAATAGCCGCTAAAAAGTGTGACGTTCAATTATTTCGCTACAACGATTTAGTTTGAGTGTAAGAGATACATACGGGATTTATTTCGTCAACGTGTCTAAGACATATGTTTCTAAAGTTCCGTGTCAATGGACTTATTAGTGAAGTGAACTGACATGACTCAGTGCTTGACGTACCAACGCCGTGTAGCGGAATCTGCTGTGACAATCGAACTTAGCTGACGCCGCAAACAACCGAACTGAAAATAAATTATTATGCTCTATACGGGTATTGTAATGAGCGTATGTTAAGAATGCGTAAATATTTTAACGAGAGCGTAAGAGTGATGAGTGATGACACACCGATGAACTATAGCCGTGTTGCGTGGCCGACGCGCGCGCTGAGCTCACAAGGAGATACATACTACGTATTAACATATGTGTTGTGCTGCGGCACATACCTTGATTACTGCATGAATCACAAATGAAAAAATTGTTCCAAGATGTAAATACCTTTTGTACATGTTTTTATAATTACATTCTCTCCTAGGAAAATGTTCTATTATTGCTAAATTACCGGCACCGTTAATAGTAGATTGTGTGCCGCTTTGATTTTTTATGAGTTATTTATATCATTAATTTTGTTGTCACCTACGCGTGACTGTGCCACGCTCTAGGCTTAACAAATGGCAATCACTGTAGTTCAACATCGTTAGCTATGTTACGTATTATATCTGGTTATAGCGCGGCATGGCAGTGAAGCCGGCGCGGCCAGCGAGGGTGACTGACCCACTCATGCCAGATATTTGTACAATTGTGTTTGTAGATTCGCTCCAAGGACGCCGTTTACGTCAGCCGGGGTAATCGACTGTCGTGTTATGATCGAAATCGTATCGTACGAATACTATCTTTATTTCTAGCTAGCAGAGTTAAATATGCAAATCATCGTTAAACGCGAACGTTGCAGAGAGAAAGAATTATGGATTTGTTAATTTGTAGTGGCGATAATTTAGAGGTCAATAATACCGGATGAATTTAGTAACCACAATTCGTTCTATAAATACGTATGATCATAGGTAGGTTTAAAAAGTTATCGATCTATTTGTATGGCGATAAACTCGTTATAGATACTGTTGATTAGAACGTGTACAGTGTACATAGCTCGAGTGTGAGCGCGCGGTGCGGGTGCCGCGCGACGTTGCGCGACACCCGCGCGACTGTGCGACTAGCCGGTCATTAACCCTTTGCACCCGCCCGCGCCGCCGCGCACCCCAACACAACCCTCTAACTCAACATTTTCCAAACCTTACTCATATAAATATTAAGATGTTTTGTTTCCAATTTAAATGCGTCGACCATTTTCGTTCAATATGATCAATATGTTGCGTTATGATCACAATTCACCAACGTAACAAGTGATACGTTATGTCTGTATACAATAGGTACCCAATGAGTGACAAAAAATGTTGCGCAACGCGTTTATGTGCTATGTAGGTACGTATTTATTGTGTTACGTAAAATGTGATGCGACATCCAAGTATATACAATGGGATGCGCTACAATTTCGCATGGCGTGACTATTGACTATAATTGCACATCGTCTGGTAAAATAAGTCTACGACTATATGCAGCCTATTACCGTAATGTATAGAGAATATTATGTCAATCGATTAAAGAATGCAATGACAAGTTGTTTGTGGGTTAGGTAATGTTATTATAATTATGATCTAAGTGTCTATTGATTGTTATTTATATTGAGTTTGTACGACAGAGTGCCTTAAATAGACGTTGTTATCCTTAATTTATGACAATCTTATCCAACGAGGAATCTAACCGATAAAATACTACAAAATAATGCCTCATAAACTTCACTATAACATAAGCCGTATAGGTACATAAATACAGTCAATGTTTCCGACCGAAAATATGAGTGCATTAATGGCTGTTAATAATTCAGGACATGTCACCCGATCCTATCGGCGAGCCTGCACAGGATTGTTCTAGACTAGCCTCATACAGTTAACCAGCTAACGGCGACCAACCGTTTCCGCGTTCACGCAATCGCATCTGCATTGTATATTAGTTATTAATTTTTCAGAAATAGTTGCATCTAGTACCTGTCTGAGTCCTTAAAGTTGCATAAATGTGAATAGTTTTGGAAATATCTAATTACATAGGGCTAGGAACTAGCAGGTAACTCTTTATAATTTATCTTTAAAAGATAAGTATAAGTACCTATACTTTTCTGAATATAGAGGTACAAAAAATAAAATTTACTAATCATGGGTTATCTAACAGAAATGTAAAAATATTTAGTATCACAGCTCAATTAATTATAGCTTGCTACGCATTTGCATTAAAATATTTCGTGAGTTAAGTATATCAATGTGTGAACTAAACTTTAAAAAGTATGTAGCTATTTTAAATAAGTTGATTTCCTTTGGTTCAGGCTGAACTAATTTTTAAATCTTTAGGACTAAGTGGCAGAAACAGGACGAAATAATAATTATTCATTAAAATGTTGTATACAGTTATTTTACCAATGCACAATGCTTCATTGGATAGTATGTACAATGTCGTTTCCTACTTAAAATAGGACACAAACGTTTGAAATAGCAAAAGCAAACGTGCAACATTGCACCGATGATATACATAGATGCATGTGTGTCGCAGAACACGCTTTTAGTTTTCGCGCCACAGTTAGCCGATATAGGGGAGTCGTGCACGCATCGGGCGGGCAACGACCGCGGGAACTTGTAACTACATCCGGAAGCCCAGAACCGAACAGACGTAACTCCGGCGTTGAACGAACCTCGATACGACGTTGTTTACCCGCGGGCTCGGTAACCGAGCGCTTTGAACTCACACTCGACAGGGCACACGTTGGCTTTGCAATACCGATAGACCTTCCGCATTATATCATGCCAAATACATCATTAACACATTCAATATGGTATTTAGTTGTAATATTATGTCATGAAAACACCTGTAGAAACTGAACATTACTATATTGACATAATTGTCTTGTACATATAATATAATTATGTTAATATTCAGTAATCTTGATATTTTTAGCCATTTGCTATTCGTATTACGGAATGCAAACTAATTTATTACCTTTTTAATTATTAATCCATCTACATTGAATAAGTAAACACTTATAGGCTTTGGAGTATTGGAAAGTTAAATGAGTACAAAGTTTACTGGTACGTTCCACTTAGTATTCCTAACATCCATCCTCAAATTAATATAACATAAAATACACGTACTTTAATAAGCACGTGGCCCAAATAGTAAAGTGTTACATAACGCCGGCGATGATAGGCGCTGCCCAAGTTTATTCATGTCGAAATTGTGAGCTGTGAATGCCCTTTGCCGGAAGACGTCATTGCAGCAGAGTCATGCTCGGAGAAAGGCCTGAGAAATTTCCCCGCGTTACGACATCGGCTAGTCAACCGCTGGAATTAGCGAACGGGCTACACGGTGGAAATGGAAAATCGCGAAGTGCAGCGGGGGCGGCAGGGCGGCGGCGCTCAGGGACGGTGGGGAGGGGGGTCCGGGCATTCGCGTGCACTGGCCTATATGCAGTGCGACGACACCGGCGCCCGGGAGCGATGCACTCTCTAAGTACATACTCGTAGTGCCGCGTACTCGACGCACACTAAGGTACACAACTATTTTTTTCTATGTACAGTTGTACAGGGCGCCGACGAGTCTCTCTTTACATAAAAAGTTTACGTGAAAGGCAGATTTTCAAAGAGCTGAAGGAGATTGAAATCCTGTCGTATATGCACTAAGAACACGTACTTTGTAAACAAAACTGTACCATCCTTTTTGTCAGACACTGATGCTATGCACAAGAGATGAATATTTTTATGAAATTTGTATGTTCTGCCATCGCTTCATACATATGTAAAAATTCTGACAATGTCAAAGTATTAAACAGTAATACTACGGTTTATTTGTAGTATTACTTTCAGTCATAAATTCAGAAAATGAAAATCCAATTATTTGTAAACCTCAGGTCAAAAGTACCTTCTTACAATTCTGAACATTTGGACGAGCAAAAATATAGCAAAACATGTTTATTGAGAAGAATATAGCGAGAACCGTGGCTAAGGCTTACTGACGACCAAAATAAATTTTCCATAACATACATTATATTTATAGATTATTTGTTATAAATAAGTATATCAGTAATGATAAATGATTAACAGTAAAACAATGTCTGATTGAGCGAGCACCGATAAAAGCTCGCGGCTCACCGGATACCGCGCCTAGTACGAAAACTTAAAGCCAAAATAAGTGACAGTGCACTTTACGCATGCAAGTGGCGGCAGATAACCGTAAAAGTGGAACGGATATCGATGCATTACAATGGAGTATGCATAAGTGCAGTGCGATGTGCAATGGAGCGGCGTGTCCGTGCGGCGCAGGGTGCGATGACGCTGACGCGACCTGTTCCGGTCTGGATATGCCTGACTCACACGCTGACCAGCGACCAGTGATCACTGTCCAACAACCTATCCTGTCTATTTATACACGCTACCCTCTCACACCAGTTTAATATCAATTGACGACGTTTATTGCCGTGACGTATTAGCATTCTAGGCCAGCTATGTTTAACTAAATCTTACGCTTCCTCAAACCTTGGAGTTTATTGCTCCAATGTTTTAAAATCTGTTAGCTTCCTAAGCAGACGTTTTGTAGCGTTCGTTCACTGTCCGAAATAGAATTACGTTTGTAAAGTTTTTAAGTAAACTATGAATGTGAGTACTTGTATTATTTTATTTTAAATGTTTCAGTTGCTCGTGGATTTAACTCTATACTTATCTAGAACTAAAAACGTAATTCAAAATGTTGTTCAATAATGATCAAATGTATTAAATTGTCATTAAAAAATAATTACTAAATTTTACTAATAATTATTTAAAGCGAGTTAAACTGTTTATCTATCAGTAGTTCAACTTGTTTAAGACTTGAGGTACATGGCTCAACTTTTTTAGCATATAAGAGACCGGAGTTCAATAACCGCTTATGCCATTTCAAGTTCAAAAGGTCACTAAAATATTTAATTATGTACTTAATAAACGTGCTCACCTGCTATTTGTTGTTGTAGCGATGTGTTATCACTATTTACTTCCATGATGTTTAGACATCGAAAACTGTATTTAAGTTTTTAAAATATGAACTAAGTTCGTGTTAAGTTAGGTTATAACCGGCGCGAGCCTGACAACGCTTTGGCGCGAAAGCGAGGCTGGCGAACGCGGAAAGAACGCGTGGGTGAGCACCGCGCATGCGCCCCCATGACGTCAATGGACAACCCCCTGCCACACTCATCCGCCGTAACGTACATTTAAAACGCAACGTATTAATTACTGTTAAATTTAAATGTTATATTATTGTATGTTATCATGTTTTATTTTTTACTATTGCTTCTCCAAATTTTATATTTGCGTTTGTATTTCAAATAATCTATGTAACTCATGTAATTCTTTATGATTACTCTTTATCGGCATGTCAACGTAACTAGATCTAACTAAGTTCGATTATTTGTAAGGCACCCACCCATATTCAACATATTAGAACAGTTACAAAAAAATGATGATTTAGTGTCATCAATGATTAACTTTTAATAGAATATGGTAATGAAAATTAGTAACGAATATATTCGACATTATATTGTCTTAAGAATGTGAAGAAATTCGTATAAATTTAAGGTAGGCGATTTCGAAGTAATCTTAATGTTAAAAGGTATTTATTAGTTAGAGGAAGCCTACTGGTTGGAGGGGTCGCCGGAGTTCACGGCCACGCCACCCACCACCCCGCACCCTGCCACCCCAACCGCTCAGTAGCTTTGCCCACACAGTTATCGTCGGCGACTCTATTTTTAGTTCTCAGCTTAATAGCCAGTAGCCCTGATCAAATAAATCTGCGCTTTAATTAAAACAGCTGAAATTGACCACGATTTCTTACATTGCAGCTAAGTTAAAAATAAAGCGATAAGATATGCATTAAACTTATTTTATTGCTTTTTTTTTACACGTAGTATTGACTGCACTTTTAGGGGGGATATTAAATGACGTCATTTACTTCTGCTGAATTGTTGATAACAAACTAACAAAAGATGTACCTACAAATATAAACCATAATATAAAGCATATTTGTCGTAAAATGACAGTAATTTTTTAGTCTGATCCATAAATAGAAATAAATAAATATTATCATCTGATCAACATTGTGATACTGTTAACGGCTTAATGTTATTTTCAACGTGCCGTCAGCTAGCGACATCTATCTAAACTGCTTCAAACAATCTACTCGACGCTAGATGGCGGTAAAGTTAGAGTTTATTCTGCCTCATCGTATTTTCGTTTGGAAGTGAATTTATTTGTCGGCTTTGTAAAACATAAACATATATTTGTGTGATATAAAGATATAAATTTTAAACAAATTAAAATATTTGACGTTCAAAGTTTCTAGAATAATCTGACATTCGGTAAGATGCAGAACTAAACTATATAAACGATATTTTTCATCTGGATTTTGCTCAAAATATTTCAACATAATCCAAAAAATAAATAGGTGTCAATACTGTAAATGAAGTCTACTTGGTATAACAAAAGCGAGCTGTGGTCATTGGCATTGGACTGGCATTGTGTGGCTGTCTAACGGTTCTTTTTACATTTAATAGATTATTTTCTTACACAATTGAAATAGTTGAATATATATACGTATGTATTGTACTATAAGTATACATAACAATAGTTAGGCGTGTACATAAAAATAAATCAGTTTTAGTACTGAAGCTTGAGCTGCAATGTGCATCAGCATAATTCTATTTGTATTAAACTATCAACCCACTTACTTCAACAAAGTCATAAAATATATAAAATCATTACATTAAACAACGTATTTTTGCAGAATCACCACTTTAGATATGCTAAAAGTAAATTTTAATTGGTTTGTGTAAACAATAGGTTACGGCGAACCGATTCCGCTACAGTAGGGCACACAAATCGGATGGCCCGGAAAGTTCGGCGGGGTAGGTAGGGCTGAGGTCGTCGACCTCTCTCCCTAACCTACTCTGAGAGTATTTAGAGCACGTAGGCCGCGGCTCCCGCTTACCGTCGATACAGCCTGCCACATCTAGGTCACCACTGACTCATGGTATGACCCACTATACTTAATCATCAGAGTGAGCGCAACCACTGCTAACGCACTCTCCGATGAGCGAACATGCAAATTTATTTTAATACCAACATTGTTTCTTAGTTGTTTTGGCCATATTAAACATAGTTAAAATCTTTGCATTTCTGATGCAGCTGCGTGAGATGAGTTGCCAAAAATGGCTGAGCAAACACATGATAATGACTGTTTTAAATCGTTTGGACTGGTTCCCAGATTTTTCATACATTTACACGTATCTCGAGCGTGGTAAGATATAGTTTACTTGATATTTTACAATCCGTGAAATTCAGTTAGCTGAATGAAACCCATAACAATAAAACTGAAGTATCAGGAGCTATAAACGAAGTTGTTGGCCACACTGTTGAACGATGAATTGAATAAAAAAACACAGAAATTACGATGACGTATTAACATTGATGTAAACTCAATTGAGTGGGAGATTCAAGGTGCCTTCGTATTCTTCTCAAGGTAAAATATATCAATTGATAGATAGCAGTAATTCAAATAGAGGTCTCTTATTTTATTTATATAATAAAGGTCTTTATATCGTAGAAGTATATAACGTGATTTTGTATCAGCAGACAACTTCGTGTGGGTGTAAACACAATGGCATGCATAACCTATAATGATTCCCAGTTTAACTGAAAACGCGCGCAATTTTATTAGGATTTACTCTAAGGAAATTCTTGGTAATTGTATGGAGCTTAGTATAGTGTGGTTGTAGACTTGTCGCCTATTATAATATGGTGCCCAAGCGGAGTTGGCTGTATTACACATCTATCTAATTGTATTGGGAACTATGTAACGAGTCGTTGGAAACGAAACCAAGTAGTGTTGTATTTTACTGGATGAATGTTATTGGCGTGAATTCTTACGTAAGAGCGAGTAATAGTTTACGTATCTTCCTCGTTCACTACACTTAGTTAAATAGTAAAATAAATAGATTCTCAAATATGTGAATATGTGAGACAGCGTTTCTGCCTGTCTACGCTTAAATTATGCAAACATAAACTTTTCAAATATGGCGATGGCATAATACTTTAGTCACCATTTTTATGTCATATTCTTTTTCAAACAGAATAAATAACAATTTAGCGGTGGTTATCTAAGTCATGACCTAGTATTTATATATAAATCTGTTAGGTTGAAATTATGGACAATGTATAAGAGCGGGTCGCGAATAAAAAAATGAGGTAATGAACACATTGTTCGGCACCGAACACTGCTTAGGCTCGGACTGCGAGCCACTTCGCGATGGGTTAGCGGGTCACCAGCGAAATATAACGCTATTTATAAATAGGTAGTTGCTAACCATCGTTCAGATATTGTAGTCTTTTCCCTTAGTCTAAGCTATCTCCATACCGATTATGATCTAATACGCTTCAGTGGTTTATCCGTTAAAAAGGGAACAATAATAGTTTGCTTTTGCATTATAATAGTATGCATTGTATGTTCCTAATCAGTATCTACTTTGATTTTGAACAGCGATATTTAAAACATTATCTTGGTTTAAAAGAAGTATAATCTAATTTGTGACAAACAACAGGTGTGACGTCACCTAATGTTTACTAAAAACAACAAGGTAAGACAGCATATCGACGTCCGGCGAAGGTGTCATCTCTATATGTCTACAATATATATATAATATAGGTGTATTATATAAAAATGCAATGTTAATCTGTTGGCAAAACGTCGTTTAAATTGAAAGCCCCGTTTTAGTTAGTCATTTCATAAAGCTGTTATGTTGAAACGATGGGTATTTTCCGCTGAGTGTGCCTGGACGAGAGGTCCGCGCGATATGACGCGAGCGCAGATCAAATTGGGGTCAGGGCGGCGCGGGCGTCGACCCGCAGCCTCTCGCAGCTGCCTTGCCTCCCCCCTCGCTCCCCGCGCCCCGCTGACGTGCCACCACACCACTGCAACCTTCACGCACCCCGATACCCTCTATATACGATTTTTTTCTTCTAAAACTTTCGTTGAGCTTCATAAATAACCATTTTAAGAAGATAATTATGCATTCTCATGTAATTTTAATGAGCTATAAGGACTCCATCCCTTTCAAAATTGTGTCAGGCAAAAGTATGCAACGATGTGTTGTGCACTAAAGCATTAATACGTTACATATGACAGGATAATTGTTTAATTAACAGTCAGTAAAAACAAATAGTAATCTGTTGACTCGTAGATGGTAGAATTGAATGACCATGACGTATCTATTAATTATTATAGACGTAGGTATTAAAAGTTATGTATTCGATATGCAAAAGTTATGTATAGTTGCATAACGACTTTCTTTATGCCGTCACTCGTGAGTTAAACGAACTCACTCTCTTTTCTATAATAAACTTTCCAAAAACAACTCATTCATATTCAATAAGAGCGATGCGATTAGGTACTTTTTACATAATAAACAATTTAATTATTTACATTCTAATCGCGCGTATCGACTGATTGATGATTTATTCCTAACACAACGAGAGCATGGTGTCCTCTATGGTAAACGATCGACCGATTGAAATAAAATTACTTAATGTTTTACATTTTAAATTAAACAATTAAGGTTACCTACATACTTAGTGTGACGTTACAGGTACGGATTTAGTGTGATTTAAACAGTTATTTGTGTGTGGGGAGCGCGGCGCGCGGCGCGGGGCGTCGAGCGTGACCCAATTGCAGTGGGTGAACGAACTCGAGGCCTTGATCGCAATACCGAGTCCGCGGCGCCCGCGCGCCCCGTGCCCCGCGCCCGCCGCCGCGTGCAGCGTACGTCACACCGCGCGCCACACGCAACACATTGTTTCAATAAATATTATTTGTTTAAAATTCATGCATCATAAAAATATCAAATTTTTACGGTCTCACTATGTGTGTAACTACGCGTTACAAACAATGTAGACATTTAATTGTTATTACGCTAACGTAATTACATTTCGTTAAAAGGAATTTATAAAATGTGTAAACTTGATATATTATGTACATACTTAGTACTTTAATTATAGGTATGCGAATTTTGGAGATAGGATATATTTTCCCAGAGTCGAATTATACTAAATTAGGTCTATAAACACCTTTGGCATAGTTTCAAAAATCTTCTTTAGTACAAATGGCAAACTAATAACCAGAACAGACGTCAGGTGTTATGTAAACCTAAATGCCTGTACAGATGAGACAAAGTCTAGAAACTTATATGCTGCTTGCTTATTCTGTTTAGACTTGCAGTCATGAGTGAAAGAGACAGTTAAATCTAGTCAGCAGCCGCGCACACGGAATAGAGCATGTCTTACGAAATACGGATTGTCGCTATTCGCGGCTACAGTGATGTCGTGAGTGAGAGTGGGACAACAGTATTTCAAGGCTTCATGTAGATTATTATTAGAGTATCGGCGCTAGGTTATTCTGAGGCGACCTAGATAACGCGCGGGGCCGTTGACCGCGGGCCCTCCGACTGAGCGCGCGGCCTCCAAAATAAAATGGCATTCAGCGATGGGCTCCACTTGCGAAACTCGACTCGACCATGATGCCGAGCGCAGATACTCACTCGCTCGTCGCACGCAAATAATACAACCATTATTGATTGACTAATATGTATTATATTATGAGAAATATTATCAACATTAAAACAACTTTGTTTGTCAGTAATACCCTAATTAAAAACACCGATGAAAATAATGCTATTGAATCCTTGGTAACCTTTAGACATGAGGAAATGTGCAGATATCAAACCAAATAAAATCAAAGTAAAGAATTTAAGTCTATAAAATAAATGAATTGCATACAATGTAATTATAACATGTAATTAATAATATTGTTACAAGAATAGCTTCAAGTCCGTCTCTGTGATTATAACGCCAGTAGGATCGAGGATAGAGCGCGCGGGTGACGCGGGGCGGGAGGCGGCGGTGATTAGCGACGTCGAATATAGCCGGGAAGGCCGAGGGCAACGAACTCCGCTTGACCTAGATCCGCGAGTCGCGCCGCACGCCCCGCGCTCCCCCGCGCGCACCCCCGCGCTCGCCCGCGCTCACCCGCGCTCCGTGCGACCATCGCTCCTCGCAGGAAAGTGAAAAGGACATTTTTTTATCCTTTAGCATACTATTATTTAATAATCAGAAACAAATTTAAATAATGATATTACGTCACGGAGCGCTACAGGTGGTTACTTGATAATAGAAATGCATAACTCAATTATGCGATGATAATGTAAACTTGACATAACATGTGAGATTAGAGCACAACAACTTTAAGGATGATTGTAAACATTCACATCACTGTAAACAACAGGTGGAGTGGGCCTCGCGCGTGGCGAATGTTGACAGGTGTCACGATCAGCTGATCGGTCAGCGAGGTGCTCACCTGCGAGAACTCTGCCGAGGAGCACGTCGGAGTCAGTGGCCACGTCCCGGGGCGGCTCGGCGGGGTCGGCCGGGTTGGCGGGGTCACTGGGGTCCAGGTGTTGGTGGCGATGGCACTCTGTCACAGTCATGTCGAGCGAGCGCGGGTGTACAGGCGGGAGACGCATGAGCCGCGCGAATAGAGCGCGTGCGGCCGTCGGCGGCGTCAGCGCGAATGGCGCGCGCCGCGGCCGAGCTACGCCGCCCGCGACCGCTCGTAGCCGCGCTACGATCCGCCCGCCCCTAACATACACCCTTACACCTTCATCACCACCCAACTTCCGACTCATCATGCACCCATCAAACCTCAACCGTCTCACATACCTTTTGTTTATCACAAAACCTCTGCGAGCAATGCATCTATCACCATATTATTGTATCAAATACATATTGCATACATTGATTTATTTAGATTTACGACTTATCATAAAACTAAACAACCCATGTACTATAGGTAAATGTGTAAATATATTGTAGTTTTAATTTCCAAAGTATATCGTAACGTATTACACAATTAATTAACGTACGGTACTTCTCATTCATTGTTTCTAGTAATTATTTGTTTACGTGTTATAATAAAATTTAAATTTTAATATAAGCTATGACTGTTATTTCAGGATATAGAAACTTAATAACTTTATAATTTGCGTTAAGAATATATGAAAGCAACTGGAAAGGGCGCAACTGCCTACTTAATCGAGAGGCGTGCAAGTCTCGAGTTGTATTCCCGGGAAGAACAATTTACCCGACCCGAGACAGGCAAATAGTTATAAAGAATTTATGTTGAGTAATTCTCCACAAAGATCTGGAACTGAACCCAGTATGGAACAGTAAGTCTACCTTTCTTAGGTTAAAACCTCGAAACACATATGCAATGTTAACATCTCTGCCTATTTCTATGACGACAAATAACCGTGACGCGACATTATACACAACAATACAAACGTATACATAACGCATACATACTTAACCTATAAATTAGATACCGCCGCGATACACAAACAACATACAAGACAATCATTAGAAAATCGTCGAATTATTTTCAGTACATCGGAAGAGCCAGTACAACCCAGTGAACTGAAAACCTAAATCTAGAATTGGCGAATCGGTCGTAAGCAGAGTGCCGAGTTTATAGGCCAAGGCGACCAATTATACTGTAGGAGTCTCACCGAGCATTATTACCGGCCGCTGGAGATATTACTGTTTTACTACTTCCAATAATGAACGGTCGCGTTGTTTAACGATCGAAGCCACCTTCACGCATGTATCTAAGTTATTTCTGGGATTATAATTGCAAGGTCGTGGGTTCGATTTACATCCTTTGTGCTACCGATGTGAACCCATTCCTAATAATAGCATGGGCATGGGCACCGGCAGCAGGGTGCAAGTGCACTTGCATCCCTTGTCATAAAATAAAATACACCGAAACCTATTTTTTTGCCGATGTGCGAAATATGTTTAATAAAATACCCGCGCAATTTGAATTTCACATTACGTTTATCTACATATACCTATATGTATAATTATAAATTTGATATCAGTTAATAGTATAATGTGTAGATGCAGATGCACCTCCCTGAAAGCTGAAAGTAATCCTGGCGGCGCCCATGAGCTTGTACTACCGACGTGAACCCACTCTTACCTTACCACAAGTCTGTAACATAATTGGATGGGTAAACAAGAATGTTAGTAACTTGTAATAATTTGCTAGTAATAAAGTAAACAAAAACTTAAGGCATTGTTTATCAAAAGTGATAGGCGCAGGCACTTAAAAAATGTCGTTCGTGAGGTCCCTGGTTTGATGCTCAGATTGAGTTATGGATTATAGTGCTATTTTGTCAGGAAATCTTAATATGCAGTAGAATTTATCTTTTTTAATAGAAATATAATAGAAATTGATTATGGAAGTTTAACTTATATACCGTCATAGTCAGTGGCGTAGCGTAGTGGGGGCGGCCCGCCCTGGGTGGCACTTTTAGGGGACGTCAAAATTCACAATAAATAATAATTGTAAATATTTAAACCATTTCATGACAAACAAGAGGAATGGCCAAAGTACAATACACAATAATGATGACTGTTCTTGCCGAAAAGGTCTTTAGAATGTCTGTATATTCATATATAATTAAGAGGGCGGCAAAATTTTCTTCCGCCCCAGGCGGCTGTCACCTACGCTACGCTACTGGTCATAGTATTGAACCTATGACGAAAAATCCGCATTACTCACGAAATTTGCAACTGCTCTGTTTGAGGTCTCGGGTACAATCTCTAGATCACGTAAACCTGTTATTAGGTTATTCTGACAAGAAATTCTTAGTAACAGAACGGACTCTGGAATTGTGCCAGCTTTTACTTGGGACCTAAAACCAAAGAATACGTAAAGTAGGTGTAATACACGTCTGTTTACCCCTTCGGACATGTAAGCGTGAGGCTATGCATTTATATTCTTGTATAAAAAGCAAAGGCTACTCATACAGACGCACACAGTACATTATAGAACTTTGAATCAATTGTAGGCTAGTCTATGTACAAGAAATATTTTGTACTAACGTTCCTCTTGGAACCTATAGTATTGGCATATTGTTTTATTAATCCATTTTATGATTACAGTCAGTAGTTATGGAAATATTTAATTATTACGAACTGCGTATTATTTTGAAGCTTATGCTAATTGTAATAAGGTTGATAGTTGGTCGGCAAGGTGCACAACCAACAGCAGTCATTCCGATGAGCATACACGTTTAAGTAAAATATGCAAAACATCAATGCACGAGGTCAGAGTTCGGGTTAAGCTGAAGCCGGGCAGCATCAGGTCATGCTGACGTCAGCAGCGGTCGTCGGCTCCGTACCCCACCTCCCCCCCTGTCCGCACATGGCATATACCCCTCGGACACCGTACAACCCTCGCTCTACATTCATACTGCAGTTATGCACCGGTATCCCAACCGAACGAAGTACCCAAAAGGCATCTACCTTTGTTACGAGAACATTTCTCTCTGTTTTATAACACGTTTCTTTTTGTTCATTGTATTACGTTCTACTTTTAGTAACATATTTTCTCTTTTTATATTTAGATCGTTATATAAGACTTGTTATTATTTTTAATGGCCATGGTAAGATGACGTAGATTAATACGATAGTTACTGAACGGACATTACTAACGATTTGGCAATATAATGGACCCTGACAGATAAACTTTTGTCCAGAAATGGGACAAGCAACAAATAAATAAAGTATATTATTATTTACGCTCATTGAGTTTAAAAAAACTGATACTTTATTGTAAGGCTGAAACACATTGTCAACAATTGTGACAAATAAAGTGTTGTCGATTTGATATTTATTTAATAATAAAATAGAATAAAAGATCTTTATTGAGGCTTTCGACCATTAAATGTGTTGATATTACAAAACTAAACAAAGGTTACATGCCTATTGTTAGCTAATTAAGTGCCCACATAAGATTGCAGAACCTGAATAAGTGTTACAAAACTAAAAGTGTGTCTATGTCAGCGAAACGATAAAGACCTAACCTTATTCAATTTAATTAAAAGTACTTCGGCACTATTTCTCAAGATCACAATGTTGCTAATGCCAAAGGACAGTAAATTCAGCTGAGGACATTCAAGCAAGGGAAATATTACGTTATCAATTAGCTAAATATGCGCAATATATGTGTCGAAAAAGCTTATATTATTAACGGCACCTCATATCCATACATGCGCACTTAGGTAATACAAATATGTAATGTTTGCAACATTATTACAAGAGTGCACAAGGAAACGCGCAGTAAAAGGGAACGCGTAAATATGTTGTAGACGGTTGTGCAGTCCTACAATTAACTCGAAACGTGCTTAGAACTGGACCTGCGAGGTTCTTGACCTCGCCGTGGAAAGTAGACCATAATGACAACACCACTTTCATTTTCGCACAACTCTCACCGACGCGAGTTGAGATCGAAAGTGTACTACTTTAGCGGCTGCGTGCGCGCATCTAACCCCCCGCGTCCCCCTCCAGGCTCGCTCGATTCAACTTTCCTATGTTGGACGCGCTTTCTTCTGATAGCGTCGCTCAGGCACTTGTGCAATTCGCTTTCTAATTGCATAGTGATTGCAGTGTGACTGATGACTGCTAAACCTCTTCTCACTGGCCCACTTTCCGCGCGACAATATTGTCTATTATACTCGCCAGTTATTACTCCATTCCTTTTGGTTTAACTAATTGTTTAGAAACGAGAAGACCTTCGCACATGCAATTAGCTCAAGGACTTGTTGAAACCTTAAATTTTTGACCTAAAATGTCTATTGTGAAGGTGCTCTTGTAATAGAGTATATGAAATTACGTGGACACATACGTGTTACTTGTACAAGTTTCTGAAAGACTGATGAGTACCGACGACCTACTAAAATAACAAAGCGGAATGAAATGAAAGTTTCTTCGGTACATATTTACAGACTAATGTGCACATATTTCCTGATTTATTTCTGCTTTATTTGATAATTATGTGAATAAATGGTGGTTTGGTCAGAGGTCATTGACACGTAACCGCAGTTATAAAACAATTAAGGCAAGTGGGACAGGAACTCGGATTTTCAATATTTCAATAAAAATACATGACGCAGATCGGATACGAAATCATGTTTACTTACAATAGAACTCGTACAATATATTGTGCTTACTTAATACTATTTAAACATGCTTATAATATCATTTTTACGGTCAGTGTTATTTGCGTTTTTACTTGTATAGTATATATTCTGGAATAGCGTAAGTAAGCATAAACTAAAGAAAACCAAGAAAATTTCATTGATTATATTAATACTATGCGTAATTATAATAACTAGCGGTCGCCTAGTGCTCGAAATTCGACCAAAGCTTGCCTGTAAGATATTGCTGATATATCTATACTAATATTATAAAGCTGAAGAGTTTGTTTGTTTGTTTTTTTGTTTGTTTGTTTGTTTGTTTGCTTGAACGCGCTAATCTCAGGAACTACTGGTCCAATTTGAAAAATTCTTTCAGTGTTAGATAGCCCATTTATCGAGGAAGGCTATAGGCTATATATCATCACGCTAAGATCAATAGGAGCGGAGCACTAATGAAGAATGTTTCAAAATCGGAGGGTATTTTTTCCTTTTGAGAGCTTCCGCTGCGTGCGCTGCGTAAAAATTTTCGTAATTAAAGTTTCGCAATTATCATATATGATAGAATTGTTCCCCTTTAAAAGTTCTAAAAAAAAGTCCGCGACAGCATATCTTTTAAGGTTGGCTCATCATTTTTATGCTAACCAAATTTGTTCTAAAATAATGCATTATTTGCGAAGGTATTTTTATAAACATGATATTAATCCTTATCCAAATAAATACGTTATTCATCACAAGTATTTAATTTAAAACAAAATTGCCCTTTACATCATTCGATTTCAATGAATATCTCAGGAGATATCGCAGTTTTAAAATAACATCGCAGCAAAATAATTACCCATTACAGACATAGTACAAACGATGTTTCTCCTGGTTTATTCTGCGTGATTACTATTGGTTCGATTTGAAAAATTCTTTTAGTGTTGGATATCCTATTTATCGAGGAAGGCTATAGGCTATATAACATTACGCTACGACCCACGGCGGCGGCGCAGTAACTATAAACGCGGGTGAAACCGCGGGAACATCTAGTGTCATTATATATTGATATATGTAATCATAGTTACGCGCTTCGACTGCGTGTGTCAAATGCATGGTTGTGTGCGTGTTGTGTTTTTTCATTAATTTAATGTATTTCTAATGCATATTTTATATGAATATTAGGATTCGCCCCTCCTTCTCCATATAAACTTTAACTGTGCCAAATTTCATACTCCTCCGCCCGCGCAATTTTCGTAAAAAGGGGTACAAAGTTTTTGCTTCACGTATTAATATATAGATAAGTATTGCGTATAACAAAGTTTAATATACAACACCGCCAGGTGTTGTTTGTGTTCATTGTTTTAATGTTTATAAAGTATCCTGTGACATGGGAGTTATATCTTTAGCCCCATAAATAAACAACGCATGTTTTATTTTTGTTATGTATGGGCTCAAGTTAAGAAAATCATGTAGAAAGTATGCAAAGTATTCGAACGCTTAGGTAAGACAGCAGCGCGGAATGTGGTCCGATCAGACACGCTTACCGACTAATGAATAGAGAAACATTAAAATTTCGTCCACAAATAGGACACGTTCCGGAGCCCTTTAACTAGGACATTCTACAATCGCCACCATTTACTCACTACGATACATTAATTGGATTGATTTATTGAACAATCACAATAAGATCACCATGCATTGATTCCACACGAATGAATGAGTGATTACTGAACGCATATTATTAAATCACTTAATTAATTGGTCACCCACATATTCTAAGAAATAAATGAATAATTAAAATTATCTAGACTTAATAAAGAGTACTCGTCTGATATAAAGAAACGGAGTTGACCTTTATAATCGAGTTATGAGGATACACTGTTACATACATATGGATTTGTGGCAAAGTGAAGCCTAAATATACATTTAGTAACTACTTACTCAACGTGAACTTAAGCGTTCTCTTTTAAATACAAATAAAAACTTTTCAATGAATAGGATTACATTTACATACTACAGAATGAAAATTCTTGTGAAATAACGGAGAATTAGGGCACACATTAGTGAGTGGCTTGAACGTAGTTTCACATGTTTTATATAATTGAGATATTCGGGCGTCTCCTGTCGTAGGTCATCGTGCCTTTTAATACTGGCCGTATTCAATGTAAATGAACTATTTTTGTTGTGGGCTTCACCCTCTTCCATAATGCATTGTCTGTTCACGTGTCACAGGAAATGACTTTACAACTGAACTACATACGAGTCGCTTTTGTCTCGGCTAACGGGACTCGGTATTTATCATTCAGGGTCGCACCACTTATTTACTTGGTCATAAAATATCGCAGCTGAAGGCAAATGTTGCCCACAAGTACGCATTCATTTAACCTCTTTAACATCCTATTTGTGTACTCAAGAGCTCAGTCAGAAAAATAAACTACTTTACCTAATATTAATAAAATATATTATCGTGTGCTATTATGATATGTATTATTTCTAATTAAGTACAAATATTATAATAAAGATGAATAAAAAGTGCTGCAGATACCACGATTAAATTTTTTTAATTTTTACCTTAGAACCAATCAGTATATTGATAACTATCCTTGTTTCGTAAACTTATCCCAATCCCTATCTGAGTGTAATACGTTTCGGGAAATTTTATATATCAGTCGAATAAATAATAAAAATGGTCAGCTATTTGGATTCCTCACGTCTTGTTTCGTTGTTATTCTATATAAGCATGATTACATACAACTAGATATGCTAACATCATGTGTCATCAATCATCATGTATCAAGAGCTTTAGGGCGAGCTTTGACTTGTCAATCAGACAACCAAATTTGTAAATTGTTATTACTTTAAAACGTAATAATAATAAATACATTTTTAAAGGTTTTCCGTGTCCATGATAATAATGACAATTAATAATTGTTGTTTGTAGACAACCCTATGTAAACAGGTCACATGTCAGTGGACGTCTCTCGGACGTTTTCTACAAAAAGCTCGCATATATCCATATTAACTTTTAGTTTCTTTTTCATCCATATTTTATGGCGGTCCGTATATAGTCTATATGTACATGTTACGTAGCAACAATACGCCCCTCCCTAGGCAATGAATTCGATTGTGTCAGATAAAGCTAACCGTGTCGCAGTGAGGATCTAGGTTTTGAGCACGTAACTTTGTTGATCTGTACGAATGTTGGCAGAAATGTATGTATGTCAAAACGTAAAAGGGGCGACAGTGCGAGTTGCGACACACTCTCGCTGTTTTTTCTGTCATTAGATCCTCAATAAGCTTCGTTACATCTGGTTATTGAATGTTCTATGACGTGCGGATATTATATACTTTATATATTTATGTGTTTGCATGTCCTTAAAGTAATAGAGTTAGAGTAAGACAAATGTACCTTAAGATAAATTATTGGTATTTCTTGAAACAGAACCATAAAGGAACGTGTGGGCTTCGAATAGTACCATATGATTATCAGAAAGAAAATTTATGAGGCAGTAAACATAAGACGTTTATTATATGCACATTCGTAACAAGTAACGGCAATTTCAGATATTCCTCGCAACGCTATAGTTTATGCTATTAATAGCTGGGTGATCGCGAAGGTCGTTCACGTAGATACCTCTCCGCTTTAAGTGAGCCGATAAGCTTTACTACCGACGGTACACAATCACGGCCATTCGATCCCATATCGTAACCATACATGAAAACACACTGAATAACACTCACAAGTACAAATAATTAACTTTATGCACTGAAAGTAACGCCAGATGTATTGGACAAGTATCAGGGCACCGGCTGGCCTCGAAACCAATAGACTTAAATTGTGATTGTATGAGCCCGTTTTTTATATCATTTTATAGGGAACTCGATATAATTGAGACATGCCTAACGTTTTATTGAAAGACATAAAATTTAAGTTGTGAACTATAAAACGGTATATTTGAATAATAGATTTTGGTTACAGCAGTTTGGTTGTTGGCGTGGGTGACAGTGTTTCATAAAATATGACACTTGAAGGAAATTACTCTGATTTATTTACAAGTCATTAAATTCAATGCTAAAACTGCATTTTTGAATAAGTTCTATGTCGGTTGTTATTTCAGTAACCTGTTAGCGCATGGACAGACAGATGAACTAGCGAACGTTCTAGACTTCTATTTTGGTTTCACTATGAACGTCCGCCGCATGACAAGAGAGTCTAATACGGCGAGCAGAAAGCGAGAGCTAAAGTGCGACAACTTCAGTGTATGTAATAGTTTACTAACAATGCAAATAGAAATTAACACAGTTTTTATGTATATTGATGAAATATTTTTGTTATTATCTTCGAGTATTATTAGTTAAATATATAATATTTGTAATTGTCACGTATAGATGTACCTTATGTGCAAAATGTGGACGTTTTTCTTCGCAACGAAAAGTAAGAGGTTTAGCCTGGCCAGGCGGCAGTGCGCAGCCTTGATCGCACTGAATTGGCAATATCCTGGAGCTACGAGAAGCCCGATTGGCGAAACCTTGCGACCTGCAAAAGTCGGTCGATGAACTCCGCAAGGCCGGTTCGCTGCCGCTTTCTTTGTTCGTACTGTCGCAACTCGGGGCTCCGGCCACAGCCTCGGATTACTTTATTAAGCCTTCACTCATCTAAATTATACACAATCGTAAATATTGTCTACCAGAGTATTCCCGATGACCTCATTCATAAGCACGACGCACCGATGTTGTTACAAGCGCTACATAAAATTCCAAATTGTTTTTATAATTAAACCAAGGAAAAACAGTTTCGTCGTCTACTAACAAAAGTAAACACAACTAACAAAAAGTGTTATTTTAAAATAAACCCACATGTTTATTTTGTTTCTGGGTGTATTTTGAATGTATTCATTTGAAATGAAGATTTTCGTAGGCATACTTACATTTCGGCGCCGAATCAGTAACACTCGCCTTGAGCGGAGCAGTCACTTAAGGCACTGTACCACTCATACTTTTAATAAATGTTCATTTCAACGATTACTTTAAGTATATTGAGAGTTATTTAAATATATGAATAACAAACATAGGCAAGAAGGCAAATTATAATGTGACTTTAAATGGTTGTTTATTTTCTAACTACCAAAGAATATCTTGATTAATAAAATAACTACATGTTTAATTATTTCGTCTTGTCTGTCCGCTTTTACTACAATATGTTAATTATATAATTGACTTTTTACAGTAAATCATACATGTTTATGCTATTTTCAGTTGACTGTGATAATTTGTATATTTAACTTCTCTTGATACTGATATCGAATCGTTACAAATGTTCCGCCCTAACTGGCACTATCTACAAATGCCCGATATTCGAAATTCGAATTGTTCCGTTTGTATCTACTATATCATGGATCATGGACTTTAACGATGAATATTAATTACCTTTATTAGATTTTAGTATAAATCCACTTATGACAATGTTTTAGTTCGATAACAATAAGTCCAGAGAGGATGTATTTATACATCTTGAAAAAGCTTCATAAGTTTATTTCTGTAAATATTGGATAATTAAGGTTACAGCATAAGATAATCAATGAATCAGAGATGGGTATAAGATAGTGAGGCAGATCTTTATCCTACAATCAGTATGAATGTTTATAATTTAAATGCACTTGCAAATAAAATTTATTTATCTAAACATGCCGTAAATTTCCTCGCGTTTGATTTTATAACTGCTTTTCTATCGCTATTGTTTTTACCTTGTTCCATAAGATTCTTTGTAAGAATAGCAATAAATATGAACAGAAATACTAATATCAATTCGGTTTATTTGCTATCCATTGGCTTTTTATTAGTCTAAAAGATAATGGCGACCCAGAGCTTTCCAAATAGTTTCGTAAGTACGTTTTCCTTACGCAGTTTTCCTTAATCGTGACTTAACTTTTTTAGGCGCGTAGCTATAGTCTTTAAAAAGAGATTTGCGAGTCGAGAAAACATACCAGTGCCGATTGACTTCACACCCAAACGATTTCCCCAACAGGACTTAATATAGCATCGCAAAATATCAGTGGCAGATTACGCAATGAGCACTTGATATGTAGGCAAGTACGTTACATTTACGTAAGATGGGGCCTATTCAATCACTACGTACTACCGTCTGCCGGTTACATAAACCACTACGTGTATTGCTCAGCTTTTCGCGAACACCGATCAACGCGTTCATTGTTTCAACTGAACTACATTGTGGAGATGATGTCACTTTAAGGAAAACTATTGCCGGTTTCCAGATGTTCACTTTAACCAGAGAATAACCTTAATAAACCACATATGCCTCATCAATGTGCATCATCTGATAATGTGGGAATTGCAGCCCTACAGAATTTTCCTTAAATCATTGTAAACAAGAACTTGATATTTATTATAAGTAAATGTGTTAAATTTTTTGATTGTTTAAGGTAATCGAATGATATGGTTTGAGACAGTAAGACTGTGTGCAGTAAGTCCACAAGTGTGTGTCGTGTCAGCATCGAGGTATGTCGTGTGATCGAGCACAAATAAAGGCCATGCATTTACATTTGCTGTTTGAACGTTATTTCGCAGTTATCGTAATAGGTTCCATGGCCAAGTTGCAAAAAGCAGGCGCGTGCGCAGGTAAGTCGTCGACGCGCTTACAACCATTGGAGGAGCGGGAGGGCGCGGGGACGAGGAGGGCCACTTTCACCCGGCGAGGCTGCGCGGGCGTCGACCCCCGTTGCCCTACTCCGCTGACCCACTATGAACTAACCGAAACACTATTCACTTTCATTTCTGCCGAGACTATCATTAGGCCCGAGGATGCGTCTTGCGCTGTCTCGTCATACTGTTGCACCATTATTGCGAGAATTTATGTTCATTTTTTGCGCTCGCTAATCATTCGATGGCGTGGTGGGAGCTCTGTGGTGGGTCGGAGATAGTGCCGGGAGCGGGTAGAGAGCCGCGCGGTGACGACGGCTTGCGTAACACTTGCTATTGGCGAGAGTGAAAGTGGCGAGCCGCTGTCTCCATACTAATGAGCGCGAAACGGGTGCGTCGGAGTGGCTCACCGCGGCGGCGGTGCCGACTGCAGCATTGGGTTAAAGTGTCACACCGCGGCTTTCCGAACACTTACATAATTTCCCACTTTTGCTTTTGAATAGGGAAATTACAAACAATACGCACGACGACGCGCATTGTTTGTTTGGAAATTCTCAGTACTATCATTGAACGAGTCTGATACTGTTACAAACAACTGTTACTCAATAGAGGTCATTTAGGGTTACTTTGTCGAAAATAACATTTGCAAACATCTGTCCCTAAGTTCCACCCACATCAAACCGTCAAAAAGCGAATATGATAGCAAAATACAGAATCCATTTCACTCCATATAGATTTTT
This sequence comes from Catocala sponsa, assembly GCA_963564715.1. Classification (NCBI taxonomy): domain Eukaryota; kingdom Metazoa; phylum Arthropoda; class Insecta; order Lepidoptera; family Erebidae; genus Catocala; species Catocala sponsa. The sequence continues at coordinate 15,869,621 of OY751335.1, read as the reverse complement.
TGAAATCATACCCGTGCATATATGTAATAAATAAACAAGCGTTATCTTTCGTTATAGATTTAAATTCCGCGCCAATTTGTAACTCGGCAATTTCCGTAGGTGTTCGGGCGCACTCGGCTGGCGTCTCTCACAGCGCTGTGCAGCAGCGACCTCGAGCGACGCAGGGCAACGAACGCTGACTAGGCCGAATGTATTACAAAGTCCGAGTCGGCCGCGGCCGCTCCTTGCCACTCTGCCTTTGAGATCCAGCCTAGGCTCGCCTCTTACTGCACGCCGATACCTACAACCTATGTCTGTAACTCATTACATCAAGGTGAAACAAACAGCCTGTACCTTGTGCTTTATTAACTAGTTGCCTAGTACCATTGTTATAGGCGCCAATCTATTCGTCCAATTAGAACTTACTTAGAAGCCTGACTAAGTATTCAGCTCCACGGCCTTTTACGGATACCACAAAAACCTTCTGACTTGAATGAAAAAGCCGTAGCTGAATTCGAAATCTAAAACACTTTTACAAATGATGACACAAGTGCACGATATAGTCTAGAAACTTCTTGTCACTGAAATAACACGAGAACTCGTATTGTTGTTTTGATTTCTAGCAAGATAAGGCACGAATTATAAGTCATTGAGTATTTATCTTTATTTGGTCAGACTATGAGAAATATGCAACATTTCCCAAATAATATGACAAGAAGTTTAAAACAAACAAGATTTGTGGCAAATCAAGATGCGCCATTACTTCACACACAATTCGTCGTCGTAAATGGAAATGTTGATGTTTTGTAAGGGTGGGTGTAACGTAGTTGTAAAACAGGTCATAACATAAATTATAATAAGCTGGGTGCAGTTCAACGACTTGAATGGTTTTACTTTCAACGTCGACGAGACATTGTTATGGGCGAACAGGAACGTACTCGGCATAATAACTCGCTTCTGTTTGAGCCCCTTTATTTATCAACTATGATTGATGAATGCAAACAGATTCCTCATTAAATAGGTACTTATATTTCAACTTAAATATCAAATCAAAGATCGTTGACTGGCATTGGATTGTGATTGTATATGCTAAAATTGACTTAAGAACTTATGAGTATAGGGTCATGTGTATCATTATGATGTCGTCAATAAATATAAACAGATTGTGTAAGCTAAAACACGGTTTTTAAATAACGATTTGAAGGAATGAGTGTATACCGTGAGTGTGACAGGCAAAGAAATAATGTGCAACAATAATCCACGGGTTGTTAAATTTGCCAGCGTTAGAATTTGCGCGCGGCGCACGTTCGCAAGATAAGTCAGTCAGGGTCGGCGCGGTGCCGACGGCCGGCCATGCACCCGCGGCTTGCGACACCCGCGGCCCGCGCGCCGCGCGCCTCACCCCCGCGCAGCCCCGCGCTGCCCGCCACCACCTCGGCTTGAGCTCAGCCAACATAAACCATGGGGAAAACAACAACACCCACGCTTGCTGACGTGTCCTTACAAATTTATTATGAATGCATATTGCTGTGCGCCAGTTCCAAAATGCTGTTGCAATTTATTGCGAGGGTTACGTCTCTACGTGTACAAACTATTAGCAAATTAGTCGCTTAGACATGCATCTATAACGTTACGTGATCCATTTGTACCTAATCTCTAACAAAAGCATCCTCCACGAACAGATATATTGGGAACTATAACCATTGTATCGGTTACCTACAGCTTCAGCACAGTGTATTAAACCTATTTTTCGGACATCGCGTTTTTATTAAAAAATCTGCTAGATATAATCATTTAAATACAAGATTTCGTATCCCCATTTAGACAGCATAAATAGTTTTTGAGAAATAAATGTTTGAAAATCATAATATTTTCAGCCGGATATTTAGAAAAAGAAAATATCTTTGAAACTTAGCAATATACGCAAAAGTAATGTTAAAGACATTGATGGCGTCTTTCAAGCTGTCTTTTAGAGCTTAAAGGAATCTCGTAGCTTTATTAGATTCATTTATATACGCGTTTTTTGTTTTTATATATTTTATTTTTCTCGAGCATTCTGCCGTATTGGGAAAAGTTATTTACACTGAAATTATTGTCTTTGCTTCCCCAAACAACTACATAAATACATCCCAATTCTATGGAATCTAGAAATTATTCCAAATTAACTGTTTTCGCCAGGGCTGTCACTATTTTATCCGGATTAACTTAATTTTATTTGAAATTGATTTTGAATAATAATAGTCTCTGCCTACCCCTCTGGGAAACAGGCGTGAATCTATGTATGTATGTATGTATATTTTAAAATTTAACGCTCATAACTACTATTTTTTAGGGGTAGTCACAATGACAATAAATAACGAACAGTGTTTGCAATTTTTGCACCAAGGAAAAGATACTTGTTAGAGCACTTCGACGACTAATACACTAGTTCATTTTAAGATTGACTATTACATTATTTATCAACTAGAATGAATTTGTTACTTATAATTAGTGTACACAGCATTTGCAGCTTCATGGTACAGCATAGATACACGATTATTTATTGATTACAAATTAATACTTACAAAAGAAAGACGCCATCAGTGTCCTTAACATTGCTTTTGCGTATATTGCTAAGTTTCAGAGATATCTTTTATTTTATGAATACCCGACTGAAAATATTATGATATTCAAATATTTTATCTCAAAAACTATTCATGCTATCTAAATGGGGATACAAAATCTTGCAGTTAAATTATTATATCTAGCAGTTTCTTTAATAAAAATGTGATGTCCGAAAAATAGGTTTCTTAAAACACTGTGCGCCGTTTTAAAACGTGTATCCTTTACAGTGACCGGATTTTCCTTTGATAAGTACTCACCTCAATACATCTCACAAAAGTGAGCAATACAAAAAGCCTAAAGATGGAATTCAAAGTATCTATACATTTTACAGTTATAAATTGAAAACAAACCACAAGTGTCGTTAACCGCTGAAAAATAATAGAACGGTTTCAGTATTCAGTAACTCCAGCTGCTTATACGGAATTCATGTTGTTTACGAGTTCCCTCGCATTAGTTGGACGTTTACCGAGCACTGACGTAGCTATGTTGTATTTGTTACCTTCTTGGGTTTGTCTTATACATTACTGAAACTTCGAGAACAACTAAACGCTTTTACCAATAACATATTTTGTACCAAAAGAAGCAATTATATGGAACTGCTCTTAGAATTCAAATGATGATTGTATTTACATGCAAATTGCTTTTAAGGCTACAAAGCACAGTTTTAATATGTAGCTAGCTTATAAAGCTATTTTCATAGAAGCATGGATAAACCATTAAGCACGAGTTTCTAACTAAAACTTTTTAATCATTATATTATGACTGATTCAACGAATGCATAGTCGAGAAAGTGGTCGTAGTAAATGCTGTTGTTATATAATTAATTATAAATGAAAAGTCGGAGAAATGTTACGTTTACGTAATTAAAGAAAATGATATAATGATCAGCAGTAGCATTGAGCGGGTTGTGATTAGAGGGTGTCGAGTGTGGATCGCGGTGCGGCGGCGTGGAGGTGGCGGTACAGGGAGTGACCCATTTGCAGGTCGTCGCCCGAGCTATATTTAGCGGCGGCTCCCGGCCCGGCGGTGCATCCTGCATTATTTACCATTGCAATAGTTATCGGCTCAACTACGTGTCACGTTTTCAGAATAATCCCCTTCACCTTCTTATGTTTACTTTCAAACGTGGTCGTGTCAATTTATCGTGTAAACATTAGTTTACGCCGACTATTAACTGTAATAGATAATACTTTTACAAGGCTAGTAAATATAAACAAAGCTACTTTGTCTATATCAGGTGTGTGGAAACTGTCGCTCTTCGAGATTAGGTTAAACATTTTCAACGTAAATCTACTTTATCAAAAATGTCCCGAAGAGGTCACACGACTCGTTAACGGGCAGTCCAAATCTCATTCGAATATTAATTTAGAGTTCATAGTAAAATGACTAACAAATGTATAATTGACAAGTCGATTAACACACACACAAACATGATACCTATCTGTACATCCATAGATAAAAGAACCTCCTACCTTTTTGGTGCTATTGCATGGAGTGATCATACGTTTGACGTCATCACACAGGTGAACGAACACTTACCTAAAACAAAAGGAAAATTATCTGTTAGTGATTGACCAAATGTATTCAGATAGGCAAAATTCCAAATGAGTGGCACCTATCAATTTGGGTCACGCTCCAAATGGACCACAATAAACACGTTCACATTATCCGTACTCCAATATTTCCTGAAAATATTTTTGATTGTGTCACATATTGCTACATACAGAAGAATATACAATTTAATGTTAATGACATTTATATTAAGACAAAATGTTTTCTTTTGACCAGTTCTCGATGCTGTGTATCCTACAGGTGACTAAACACTGTTTACCTATATTTGAATTCCTAGAATAAACCTGAACCTATTATTAGCGTACAGTGAAACACTTCGAGCTAGCTCGATGCTGTTGAAGTCAGCGTATTTGCCTAATTGATCAAATACATGTAGTTCAATATGACGTTGTAAACAAAAATGTTTCTTACTCTAATCAGTTTTAGGTTGATATTCACATGTAGTGAGCAGGCGCTCAAGTCATTACGTTGTCATCGTCCTAATTTTGCAGTGTCCTCGTTTTTGAGGTCAGTCTCTATCGGGGCAACGAACTCGTGCCCTTATCGCGGAGGGAGCCGCGGGGCGTGCGGGGCAAACTGCTTCACGACTCTCGTTATATACTATGAGTGTTTCTATCCTAGGATAGATGGCGCTGTAGTTTTAATTAAATATTTCATATTTTAATTATTTATTTCATCGCGACATATACAGTTATATATTAATTAACATTTTGTTTTAAAGTAAATTGTGTACAATCATGGTATGTATTTTGTTGTGAAGTTAATACTATTACTGGGTAAGGTATCAATAGGTATGATAGTAATGAAAACGTAAACGAGTCTACTACGTAACATAGATTAGGTGGTGCATCCCTATCGGGAGGATTACGTCGCTTGTCGGCGCGGCACGGTGGCGGTGGTACGTCAGGCGGCGGGCGGCGCACACGGCTCGTAGTATGGTCGTAGCTCGCGGCTACACGGTCTACGCACACACAGACGCGCTACGTTCTCGTAGGTACGGGCGCGGGTCGTCGGCCGCCAACCGGGGCAGCCTTGCTCTGTCCTCCGCGTCCTATTTCTGTCGCCACGGTGCTTTGCTCCCCTCCTGCCCCGCACCGTGGCTCCCTCCATACCCTCCACGTTCAAAATTACTTCAATTTACCCACAATTAATGTAATTTTAAGGGACTACTTACCACTAAACTGATAATATAGCCATAGGCAAGTTTACTGATTATTATGGCGCATCATCAAACTCTGTTACATTGATTACATCGTAACAATTAGTAATTATGAACGTGAAGTTAGTTTAGATGTAACTTAGTTCGTAACACAAATAGCTAATTATAACATAACCTTAGACGTTGTATTAACAGTGACGTAATTAACAAGCTGATGTACGAATTTTCACTAAAGAAAGAGAGAGAAAATTAAAATTGTATTCGCCGTACAATTATGTATTTCGCTTCTATATATAGATTAACATGTTTCACAAATGCATTAACCGAATGCAGCTAGCTGAATCAATGAGAACACGTGAGCCTTACTTATAAATTATTATTATTACACACATGTTATTTACGCGGCTTGTGTCTGTACAATGCGGTTGTATTAATTGTCCCGCTGTTTCTAAATAATTACTAGGAACGAGTCCACGTCGTGCAATACTTAATGCTGTCATTTATCTCGATAATAATGTGACAATAATGTTATGAAAACGTACCCTTAATGTTCTGACGTGTGGCAACGTCTTCGTAACAAACTTTATTATTAAAGGCATTGTATAACATATTCGATTGTAATCAAGTGTCGTCAGTGCATGACACTTATGTACGTATACATAACACTACGCACACATGCGCAACCTCGTAAACGAACTATGTATATGTGTGACGTGGCGATGCGGCGAGTGGCGTGTGACGTGGGTTGCATCAACTTTTACTCGCACTTTCTCGCGGTGCGCTTGCGCAACTCTACATAGCACAGCGCAATACTGGTTCACTCGCCTCCGCGCCGCGGTGACAGCATTTCTTCTCGACTATTCTTTATCAATGCACATCGATGTCAGCCCCAACACATAGCCTATCGTTTTAAACATCTCATCTACAGACTGAACCATGACTTAATCATTAAAGAATGTACGCAGCGACAAGTAATGACCGATTTATTACTCGACAATATGACCTTAAACTTATTATTAACATAAGCTCTAGAACAACAAACGTAGAACGTAGCCCCGAGTTGAACACTGCGTGCCGTTATGTATGTACATGAACAAATGTTAGTTAAGTATTTTTGCATTTATCATAGTATATTTCTGAAGCGAGCAGTAGAAACAATTCAATGAAAAGTTAGTGGTAGGTAACGGGACGACGGGGGGCGGCGGGCGAGAGTGGAGGGGGGAGCACGCGGTACGTGCCCCAGTTTCGCGCGGGTGTATGAACTCTAACGAGGTAAGGCCACCGACCGAGCCGAGCGTCAATGTAAATTGTACTTTTACGTGTTGTATTTACGTTTGTATTTAGTATGTATTGTAGGTTTCTCGATATATCGTAACGAAGCATCTATCTAGTGATACCACATGGAGTAGTTGGGCGTGTGATGCTAGATCCAGCTGCGACGCGACCTTCGCAATTATCGTCCTCGCGAGATACTCCAGCTTCATTGTCCCTTCTACTCAGTGCTACACATGCAATACTTAAACACAAAAAACTACAAATGATACAAAAACGTGCTACATTTATGATTGAAAGTATTAATATTCATAATATAATAATATAATATTCTATCACATACACACAACACCATCTAGCCCAAACTAAGCAGAGCTTGTGCTATGGGTACTAGACAATGGATAAACATACATATATACTTTTTTTTTTTGTAAATACATACATATTATACATAGAAACACCCAGACCAAGACAAACATCCATGTTCATGCACACAAATGTTTGACTTGTGCGGGAATCGAACCCGCGACCTCAGGCGTGGCAGTCGGTAACACTAGCCGCTACGCCATCGAGGCCGATGTATATTATTTAATTAATTTACTATAGACATTAGGACAACAATTTTATTGTATAATGAGTTTATGATAATAATTATTCTTCTAAAGTATATACCTAATGAAGTAAAATATAATAATAGATGTTGTATAGTTATATGAATTTGAATAGCATTGACCGAATTTGCACTGCGCTGCTTACGTACCGGTATTAGCCTTTAAATGCCTTCGTTTTATCCAGTCACTATTGTTATTGAAATGTAATTGCAATAAACTCTAATTAAATGCTTATCATACTGAGCAAGATATCTACAGAGTTGGTTGCGAATATTTTAATTGTAAGGTTTTTGTTAGAATGTATTTTACTTATCATAGTGAAGCAGATACTCTCCAAGGGTTTGGGCAAAGATGTCCAACATACAGGTACGTTAAAGACCTACGCTATAGGAACGAACATATTGTCAATTACCAGCCACAGGTCCTGATTTTAGTAGACTGGGCATTTCGTTACAGATAAACCCAATAGCACTATGTACGATTCAAGAATAAAATCCGGGACATTACGATTGGCTGTAACAAAAGTGTGGACACCTACTAACGAGGTAATCAATTATTTTATGGGATTTTTTTATTGCTATACAATATGGGTATGACGTAAGAGATATGAATAAATGCGTCAATGTAATTTTATCTTGTATACTTATTATACGGACGTGCGTTCAAAATTTGAGAATACCTGGCGTATTGGAATATGTGTGATAACGGTAAATATAATTATTATTGAATGGCAGATGTATTGGCCATGGCGGACAATGCGTGGCATATGTAGGTCGCCGGGAGATGCTGCATAACACGTACTGGCGCATCACAAACACTCCACAACTAGAAATAGATACGAACAAAATATTTGCACCCACGTAATATTTAATATAACGTGTGACAGGAATCACAAAAAAAAACATCTTTCTTTTATACAATTTTACTATGAAGTTAATTTTCTTTTGTCTTTATGGTATCGACGGTTGCCGAGATACAGTTATAGAAAACGTGGATACATAAACGATATTTAATTTGGTTTTGTAGCTAAACTAGAGGAAAGACTATTCGTCGCATCAGTAGGCTACACACAGAGATGTCAACATTTTCCTACATCCCTCTTTACTTATAACATAATCATAGTTCTACACGCGAACACTTAAACAATGTTGTCTCCTTCTATAACAGTTAACTTCGAATCCAACAGAGTGAAACAAAACTGTGTAGTCAGCCAACTGTTGAGCAGAGATTATAAAAAGGGGGTTCGTAAAGTGCTCGCATTTATAGGTCACAATATTTTTATGGTGCTGTAAAACAAGAACATTTTATACAGGACTATGTGCGACAAAGGCAATCGAGTGACAGCCTCATGAATAATACAATTGTATTGCTATATATGTAGGTCACGTCGCCGTCGGATACGTAAACAGCTGTAGCCGCAGCTTGAGGGGACACCACAGTAATCTTAGCTTAAGTTCTCTGCTTTAAAAACTAGGACAGGCCACCAATGGAGACGCAACCGTGACGGCCGTGGGTGGACAAACAACTATGTAGAAAGACCTCTGTTACGCGGTGGAGCTCGCGCGACTCTCAGTGCACACACTATTACTAAGCCATTGGCTATTTAAATTGATATAATTGTATAAAACTAACACTTGTAGTTTTATATTGAAAAGCTGAGTAATAAATTTTTTTTATGGTAATCAATGTTTGAAGAGCTTATCGCTATCTCAGTCTGTGTAGCTGATTGAAAGTTCTAAAATCGTGGAGGACAATGTTGATGTTATTTGTTCATTCTTTATGTGCAAGGTGGGATACTTGGAATGTAGCTAATGTGAATTAAACACACAGGAATATACAGGCAGACCTACTAGCATTAAGGTGCAAAATAAGCTTAGTATAAATGTAAAAACAAGAGCAGATAAGCTGAGTTAGTAACAGATTGCAGCACGCAGGCCAGCGTACGGGCACATTCCTTGCTAATAAACAATGTGCATATATTGTAAAGGATAATTCATCAATACAATGCATGTAAACAACCTTTATTTGGAACAATAAACTTCATCAAGAACAACCGATAATATTGCTCGATAGTTAAGTAATTATCTCATTATGTTTTCGAACAGATAGGCATTTATCTTGAAAATAGCATAATGGTGCTCGCATTTATAATGAAACAACAATATGACTGTTACGCTGACGTTTTGATCCACGATACTGCGACATGCGATACATGACATATCTATTAAATGATACCAATACCTACCTCAATACATAAATTCGACAAATATTAAATTAAGATAAATATCGAAATTTGTGTATCGTGTACACAAATCAATAAAATTAAAAAACATACATCATAGCAGAAAGTGTAATGGCTAGTCTGTATTTCAATCAATATTTCTGCGATAACTTTTAAGACACAGAGGTTATGCTGTGTTTACGTTCGTTTGTATGTCAGAATTACTAACTCGAAAACTATTGTCACATCTTAACTGTATCAGTAGAACAAAAAAATATTTACAAATACATGAAGCTAGTTTCAAAAACGGTCATGTGTATGTGTAAACGTTGTTCTCATTTTGATTATATTTGGCGTTATGTTAAAATATAATGAAGTGTCACAAGTGTTGACATACTGCAGATGCTGATCTGTGGTATAGTTAGCCGTGTCACTGGAGGTTAGATGGTCACATCAACCGCCCCCCGCCCCCGCCGCCTCGCGCCGCCTCCGTCGCCTTGCAGGAGCAACAAACTCTGCAAGGTTGCGCTGCGACCGACTCCGCTATCGCTGGCTACAGTTACGATATCGCCCGCCCTTCTCCGACAAACTACTTTATTTTATTACATTGCTGTCATATCGATATTATGCCTGAAGGTCTTAAGGATTGTTACACCTTTGTGTAGACCGTTAAGGAACTATCTCGGCAACTAAATGTTAACCGCAGATCCTTTCTGTTTTATTACCGTCATAAATTCTTTGTGGGTTGCGGATCCTGTTAACTTTTATGTATCAATATAACACTAACAGAATTGAAATATGTATTTCTGTTTACAATATAGTTAGATATTTACTTTAGTAAAGCATTTTATTTCTTACCTAATGTTTATTTCGGTGTTTTGTTTAATAACAAATATTTTTTTACCTCGTCTAATGCAAATACTAATAGTAACATTAACCTAATAATAATATTTTAGGATAATTCAATGTAAGAAATTAGTTTTTAATAATGTATGTTAACAATTTAAACGAATGTACAGTAGTAAACATTCTAGAAAACTTGTAGCGCCATCTATGGACGAGTAGCAGTACTGACATGTTTCAAAATATTTTATATATAAAATTATATTTATTTCTAATAAGAAAAATGAATTTCTAAATGAAGAAATGATGCTTGTATGGTTTGTGAATATTAGAACATCAGTTCGGTACATAAAACTATTTATTATATAGGTATAGCTACTTTACGAGCAGTTTTTTTAGTTTAATCAAAGTATGTAGGTAGATAATGTAATTTGGAATTGATTTGATTGAAAAATTTTATTAATCGCGTTCTATTGATCTCATTGCACACAAATTTTGTATGCAACAACAGCGAATTGTTTACAGTGTTTGTAATTTAAATAAGTATTTAATACTCGAAAGGACTTTATAATATTACCAATTAAAGTAAATTCAGTATCGTTCGGTATTTTATGTTTATTATCTTTACCAATAATTTAATGAAGGTTTCCATTCAAGTTTAACTTTTAAGAATGGGACAGTATTCTAAGAACGATAGTGGATAACAACAACATGTTGATTGTGTTTTTTTGACCGATAACATCATACACTATCGGGCATTACAATGTCATGAATGTTTTACAACAACGATACTATTCAATTTATATGTTTTTGTTTTAATGTACGATTATACATTGTGCGGCAGAAAGATTTAGTGTAATATAATAGTTCTTACAAGGATGTTATATAGCTATTTATGGTAGCAGTAAAATATTTAAAATTTATAAAGATGAAAGCTCTTTTTTTCGTAAAATTGGTCGTTACACAAGGAGGATACACAATGACATCGCAATCCTAACATCGCAAGTTGTTGTTGTTTATAAGATTTTCTATAAGAATAATCTTCCAAAATTACTTTCATAGAAAATTTAAATGGTACTAGTGATAACAGTAGCTTGATCAGCATGTAAGTTCCGAAAACACATTGATATAAATATCAATACATTTGCAATACCAGCAAATCTATACTAATATTATAAAGCTGAAGAGTTTGTTTGTTTGTTGGAACGCGCTAATCTCAGAAACTACTGGTTCGAATTGATAAATTCTTTTAGTGTTCGATAGCCTATTTATCGAGGAAGGCTATAGGCTATATAATATCACGCTACGACCCACGGGGGCCGCGCAGTAGCCATAAACGCGAGTGAAACCGCGGGCACATCTAGTGTATTAATATTTATATTAAAAGCTTTATTTACAAGACCAGTGGGAGGGATGTCACGTTATAGAACACTAGCTGGTACCACTTTTACCAGTGACCATGCTTACGTTTTAGTGTTCTAAAGCTACCTTCATATCAAATGTAATCAAAATCAGTGGTTCCACTGTCAAATCTTAACAAGTTGACTGTGTATCCCATTTATAACATTAGTCCAGTTTGCACAATTAAAGAACCTATTTCGTACAATTACAGAACATTTTCTGTGATTAAATGTTACGTGTATCGGGGAAACATTGGCCATCTACAACATCCGGCGCACAATGTTAGCCTCCAACGATCGAGGCTGCAGGGGATGAGGGTATAACCATAACACTGTTGGCAAACGCTTTGATGTCCGCAGTGCCTATCATGTTAATTGCATTGGCGTACGTTCCATAGTGTCATTCTCGTCTCGGAGCAATCTCTTCATTGCCTCTCTAAACGATACTGATGTTTCATTAAAAAGGTTTCCAAGCCATAGCCCTATAGAAACGTGTACTTAATAATGGACTAGTCCAGCTTTGTTTATTAATTTACGTTTAATGTACCAAAAACTATAAAAAAATATATGATCATGCTAGTCAAATTCCTATGTTTTACCAATATTCTCGAAGCTATCTATGGTTAATTAATTTAAGTTCTTTAGAGAGAAATTTGCAGTATCAATTGAAGTTGCAACAATGAGTGTTTGTCTTAGTAAAAAGTATTTTATCTATAATACAGTGAGGTATATTTTTTATTTTAAAAGGATTGAGTTTAAATATTATGTATTATACTACACACACAGCAATAATTTTAATACCATAGTGGTTATTTTATCGGTCATTCATACACATCATCACACATTGTACATATATGTATTATAATAAAATAGTAATGATTAAATACATAATATGTTTTTGTTAAATAATTTGGTTACGTAATAAAAATAAAATATTTTGTTGACGCCCATATGTACATAGATATATGCGTCATCAAAATATATGAAGTTCTGTTTTATAACAAATGTTACAAGTAGGTAGGTACCTAAAGACCTATAGGCATCTAGAATTGTCGACGCTTGTGACAGCCCGGCCTCGCAAGCGATAGCAAGGCTATAAGTTCGTATGAATGTTTTGTGCGACAGTTATGTCCTGTATTTTATCAACCCAAAGAAGAGAGAAGATGTCTTTATGCAGTTATTACAATTGCCTATGTGCGTTTATGTTTACATATGTGTAAGTACTGTATACACATACTTAAGTAAACGTAAACGTCTGTCACTACGATAAACATCAGGATTTCGCTGAGTTGATATTTATCATGTTAAAGTGTAAAATTATTATAATTCTTCTGATCTTGGTGCAGCCTTAAGAACTCATAGGTAATAGATTATTTTGTATTTGAATTATGACTAAAAATAAATAGGCCGTATATAATTATTCAAAAATACCCGTAGAATATGAGTCAGACAGTCATTTGTTTCGCGTAAGGGGAGCGACGACCGCGCGAGTGTGACGCACGCGAGCCGCGGCCGCGCGCCTAGCCACTCGACTCACGCAACACGCCCGCACGCCGCGCGGCGCATGCTGACGTCGACCGACTGCTTTATTTGTTTATGGGTACTGATCCGGATTTATAACCTACATAATTTAATAACAATTGCGTTTTGATGTCGTCGCCCGATACACTGCGATCGTGTAATTACTTGTTGAGCGTCATAAGTCATAACTCATACAGCGACTGCAAAGTGCGTTGAGCTTATCATATCAGGATGCAAAAATATTATAGCTGTATCAATTTAATATTATTTAATGATATATAAAATAATATAGTCACTTAGACTATATTATTTAACAAATATTTAAATTTTCTATCACCGGGTTGCTAGTAAAATAGTAAATTTGGATCAAGAAAATGTTTGACTAATTAGTGTATGCGTAATATTATAGACAACTTAGATTATAAAATTTTAATAGATTGTTAGTACCTTCTACAATACCTAAATGACATTCTTTGCAACGTATGCATTATACAGACTAGCGCCATCTCTCAAGAGTCGCTTGAAACTTTAAGTTAACTGGAAGCCTTCAAGTAACGCCATCTAGTGGAATTTTCCAAAACAACGTAGGCTGTATAGAGTTATCGCTTGAAAGAAAGTTATGGAAACGCTACCAGATATCGCTTTTCACAGTACACAATTTTGCACTTTGGGACACGGTCTATAAATATAATAATTTTTATGTTAAATCAATGATAAGTATAATTTACTAATATATAAAATAAATTCATAAATAACTGAAACATGATAAATTACTAAGATAGAAAAATGTGAGTGCATATATTTTAATAATATTTAACTAGTTACTTTTGAAACACTATTCGCCTACACTACATTTGAAGGCCACAGTAAATATAAAAAATAGAGCAAATATTAAATACGTCGTAATTACGTCGTAAATTTTGGAGATTTTAAACTCATATTTTATTATTTATAAAAATTATTACACTTTATAAATTTAACTATACGGGGTATTATAGGCATGATACAAAGTACAGAGCGGACACAGAGGGTTTTAGTGATCAGACAAAGTAAATATGTAGGTTCCGTGACGAGACTACTTGCTAAATGGCTTGATACTGAAGACTCAGCTGTGTTGATAATTTGCACGGTGCAAAAATGATGTGTTGAGTTCTAACTTAAATAACTACGTAATGTAACCTCCAGCCGACTTTCGGACTATCGTCCGGAACAAATACACGACTGACCTACAAACAATCGCGAGCGCAGAAGATAATGTCAGCCATCCTTTTTTAACCTCGGCAATTCAGTATGGTGCGGAAGAGATGGCGCATCTTGTTACAATGACGAGCCTCCGTTCTCAATGTCAAGTTCACCGATTATTATTAGTGTTCAATGCCACAAAACACACGCAAGCATTATGGCGGATCGCCGGTCGAGTGTATATATACTGAGAGGTGGTTTTTCTCAAAACTGTGCTATAATTACAGATTATGACGTAGCTGGAAGCGAAAGAAATGCGCAGCTCTCTTTATATCTGTATAACCAAATCAGGAGATATTGCAATTTTTTAATATATTAGCTATCCCCAATATGTATCACGCGGAGGAACACGTGCTCGTGTCATATTTGAGATCATGTTCTGGAATTAGATTATTAGATAATATTTTTCGTTTGTTTGCACGCCAAATACAAGATGAGCATATTTTTATTTGATTTTTGTTATGAAAGTTCTCTTTGAGCTGACCCTAGTCGTCCTCTAAAGTAGTTTGTAGATATTAGAACATTAAACATGATTTTCTTTTAACTAGGCGCGCTACAACGCAATACCTACGTAGCTTAAGTGGTCTCTTTCCGTGCTGATTGTCAATTAACTAGTTCTTTGTGTATATATATATTAAGTATATCACAGGAATACATTAGTATATTATATAATAACGAACGTCTCACAATTTCGATGGCAGATTATTATTTATATTTTACTTACAATATTTGAGACAGAACCGCTTCTGTCACAAATATTTACGTCGGTAAGGCAGTGCCAAACCTATAGAATACCTCTGTCTCAAATGTCTCAATCCACAGCACAAACCATTCGATTTCCACCATTTCAAACGTATTTTATGTGATTACGAAATCTTACCCCTGAGCACTGTTAAATTTAGAAACGAAATTATCAATGTTGACGCCTAAGTTATGATACTTTAGCGTATATTTAGTTTTGACCGATTAATTGATATAAAATGTATAAATAATTGTCTATCAATATCCCATTTTAATACTGTTGTATTGAGACTTGTGGGGTATAGACAAATCAATGTTAAACGAATTAGTTACATTGTCTTTTTTATAATTTTAATAAGATTCCATGTTAAGTTCGAATCTATGAGTACCTACCTACAAATATGCCACATAGTACATATCTTAAATTAGGCGTACAAGTATGTATATGTTTCTTTTGTATATGCAACCCACCCACACACAGACCCAAATGGGTGTAAAACTTATTTTATATTCTTTACTATTTAATTACTATAAGGGCGTAATGACTTTACCATCTTTCTTTACATCGCGTTATTCTGGGTTCGATTCCTTAACAAATATTTGTGCTATACACAGATAATTATATCGAGTCTGGTATTCTTTGTTTTAATGTCCTTTAAGTCTACAGCAACATAATAGTTATTACAGGTACGGATTTTAAAAAACAAATGTTAATTGCCGTATAATAGCAACCAGACATACAAACATATTATTTAATCCATTTATCATATAGTTACCTATATTTACAACAGTGTTTAGAGCCAAATGGCAAGATTCCAGATGACTTCCGCCAATTTCTATAGTAGGTACTTATTTCCCAAAATGAACTAAAACTTTATGCTTCAGTCAACTTTAGTCCGACAAGAACGTAGTATAATACACACATGATTCGTTATAATAAACTATTGTTACAAAATAGATTAAGAACATACATATATTCTCTATAAGCCGCAGTAAATTATAATGCCATCAAAAACATAGCTTGTAAAAAAACCAAGTCTCGCAACTCAGTTCTTCTACCGTAAAAAGTTGTGAGATCCATGTAATACAAAGTCGGTTAATTTATTCAGTCCCTACTTAAGGGACCTTCTGTCTTAAGTTATTACGTAATTAGCTAACCTAACAACATCTTATAGTGACCATATCAATACTAAAAATCTTTTACATACATACATACATAGATTCACGCCTGTTTCCCAGAGGGGTAGGCAGAGACTACGGATTTCCATTTGCTACGATCCTGACACACTTCTCTGGCTTCATTCACTTTCATCACATTCCTCATACACGCCCGTCGGTTCAAGGAGCTCTTAACCTGGCCTTTGTCCAGAACGCCTCCGATCTGGTCGAGAAACGTTCGCCTAGGTTTTCCTCTTGTGACTGTTTCATTCCCACTAGCCTTATAAACTAAAAATCTTTTATATTTTAAATAAATAGATTGACTTTGCCATCGCATGAAAACACAATGTATCTCACAAGTAATACATATTATATTAAATTAGATTGTTTAATAAAAGAAAGTTCTCTAGTCAGGACTTTATTTTAAGCCACCAGACTTAAAATAAAGTCCTTACTAGAGAACTTCTGTAAAGCAAAAAGCCGAAGAACATTACTTTTGTAAAAAATTTAATCACTTGGGTTACAAAATAAAACCTTTTTTCAAATCTATATGCTTTTCAATATTCTCCCATCGCGCATTTATATTTTTCACTATCATAAGTAGGTATGTCGTGTCAAAGCATGATTAGTAAGATAGATTTATTGGGTAGATCTTGGGAACGAAAGAAAAGGGGCCTCGCTGATGCGACTTTGCCCACGTCTGTATTAGTCCACGCTACGCCACTGCCTCTTAAAGCCCACTCTCTGTCTTATGAGCTTTTCTTATTTTTGTATGTAGTTTTCCTCTTTTTCTTTTCCGGTATTACTTCTTGAACTTCAGCCACAGTTTTCTCCTCAAAGCCAACTCCCCATGTCTATGGGTTTTTCTCGGAGGCTTTGATGTTATAATTTTTGTTAAGTCTGGACCGTAAATGCTTCTTAGTCTATTGTATTCACAAATTGAGGATTCCTGCGCTTTAATACTTCCAAAGTCGACATTAATTAGATTGTTATCTCTCATTCACTATAAATACTGTCAATGTATACCTAACAGAAAATTACAACATCAAGTTTAACAGAGGATTAACTTGAACTAATGTACGGCACTCACTGCCGCACTCAAAGCTTTTTTAAATTAATAAATTGCTTAACCCATTATTTTTCTATAGAATTAGATTTATATAAAGATTATTTAAATTTTTATACCCATACTGACTGATACAATTTGCGTAAGTTAAATAAAACGTGGTTTGTGTGTATACCTGCGATATCGCAGTAAGACCCAAAGGTTGCCTGTAAGAAAGTGGCCGCCTTTCTGTGACGGACGGGAAGCGTGGAAGCCGCGGCGCGGGCAAGCCACCTCCGCCGGCCGCGGTTATAATTATTAGTGTTCTTTCTTTCATGGCAATATCGGGCAATTTAGTCTACTTAATACTTTGCGGGATTTTGGTACAACTTCATAAGACATGTCCCATTCTTGCTTTTTCATTCCGTTGACTGACCATTTTACAAGTTACCTTTGAACATAATTATATATCTACACCTATTATTCCATTATATTATATTATACATATACAGGTACACTGATTCATACACTGCAAATGTAACTTTGTAGTCCTATATATTTATATGGGATTACAAAGTTATTTATGCAGTTGGTGTATCTAGAAAACTGGACCGAAATTGCCAATTTTTCCTTGATTAATACACTAAACACTAATTATATTCTAAATTTGAAGCTTCTATGTCTGCTAGAAGTACCTTAGAGTTTTGATGATCGGTCAGTCAGTGAATGAGTGACAAAATTAGGAAACTTTGACTAGTTATCATTCTTAAACTACTGGTTCAAATTGAATGAAATTTGAAATATACCGTGTTTATACAATGCCTGCTTGGTTACTAAAAATTCAGACTTCTAGTTTTATCCACAACAAAGTTATAGGGGGGTCGAAAATGGCCTGCACTGTTTCGAGAAAAGGATGGTATGGCCGTGCCGCATTTTTGCTCGACTTGGCGGGGCACTGCCGTGCCACCAGATAATTATATTATACATTCATTGCTCGTCATACACTAAACTGTATATAATACTCTTCTTCTCCATAGCCTTCATTATTCCCAAGTCACTTGGGGTCGGCTTTCTGGTCTAACCGGAGTTGACTGGATATCAGTTTTTACACGGATCGACTGCCACCTGACCTCCGCAACCCGAAGGCTGACGATACCCTAAGGCTAGACCAGAGTCAGGATATTAGAGGGCACTGACTTCCCAATAACGACTGCCATAGATGTTCATGGCAGCCGGGACTGACAGCTTAACGTGCTTTCCGAGGCACGGAGCAGGCGATAATTGTCAATCAATGCGCACATCATTTCGAAAAGTCATATAACTTCCGAAAGTCAGAGGTGCGTGACGTGGGTTTGAACCCGAGACCCGCTGCAATGCAGTCTGTTGGTCTCCCCACTGAGCTATCGTTCGTCATAAATTATAATACCATATTAATATAGTACAAACGTTCAATTTCATACGCAATGGAATGTAAGAAGTAGTGAGATATCGCTAGAATTATGTGTCTCAAGTTAGATCGAAATGAAGCGCACTCTCTTGTCATATAAGGGTTGTTTTACCTCTTAATTGTCCGAGTCATTTAAGACCCAAATACGTTATTTGATCTTGAGCGGAGAGTCAGCTGCGAAATAGAGTATTTGGCACCACTATAATAGTAATTTACTATGTAGGCACGTTTATAGTTAATTTACAAAATATAAATCATTAAAATAATGTATAGAAATGTTATAATAACACAAAAGTATTTTCGCTTTAGGAATGTATGGAATTTGCTTGAGATTGCTTTCATTGGCTAGTCAGTAGTCACGTGACATGACAGTGACGTTGTTTCTGTCGGGGTTAATTTTATGATAAAACTTACCGTTTTGCTGAAAATCGCGAGAAACCCGTTTTTGTGACCTTTGACCCCGAGTAAATTTTTTTCCAGATATCGGATCGATGAGGATTTTTTAGATTTCATTTATGATGGTGTTTTGAACAATCCTACCAATTTTCAACTGGGTGCGAATTTTTGTACCCTCGGATGTCTAAATTGACCGGACTGTAAATAAATTGTAGTAGATATGCTTCTAAATCCCGAATATAATAATTTCAAAATTCCATTCGTTGAATTCCCTGGATAAGTAACTCCGACATATTAAGTCAGGGTTAATTCGAATTAAAATGTTATTGAACGTAAGCACAGTATTTGTAATATTTCAGATTTCATGAAGCTACGTAAGGTTACGTCCACCGAAGGCCGTTCGTGCCTTGAACTTATAATGTATTCTTAAAGTCAAAGTCACATCGGTCAAATCGTTTCAGCCAGTTAGGTTCATTTATTATTTTATGCCTCCATTTCCATTTATATCGACTAGGTATCGTTAGATTAAACGACGCAAATTGACGCAATATAGGGTGGTTATTGCAACAACCCTCTTTTTATTTACTTGTTTATGAAATGTAATAAATTAACTTAATTTTTATTCATTTAATGTTTTCGAACATGCACTGCACATGCATTTGTGTAAAGGCTTCGTTAAGGCAGGAATATATACTTTTAAAATATATTATCACAAGCCCTGAAAAATACTTTTTATTATATCCAATTTTTGTTCCACTACGCGTGCTATTATTTTTACGTGAAAGCATGAATGATAAAGGCTATATAAATAGATTATTTTTTTACGAATGACATTGACTTTGCACATAAATACGCAGATTATAACATAATGCATAACAAATATACTTGTAATCAAATTAAAAGTTTACGTAACATGTGCTGTCACCTCATTTAGAGCTAGAGTGTACGGTAGTTGTATTTGTACATTACATGGCACATATGCAGTATGTGATAGTGAACTAGCCCGAATTGGGTAAGTCACGGCATGGCATTAATTCCGGGGAGCAGTTTCGTCTTGGCAGGGGTGCGTCGCGACGCCGGCACGCCACGCATTCCCTTGCAGTATTGATCGGCCGTGACGTGACTCATGCCGCCCTTGCCCGACATTCAACTACCCCACCCTATCCCCCACTGCACACACGTTATCGGCACCCGATACCTTAAAACGTAAATATTTGAATGTATTGTATTTTTAGACTAGTTGTTGCTCAGCGGGCTTTTCCTTTGGGTTTTCCGGTAGACATTTTGTCTGAACAATTATCAGTGTAATGCAAAGATGTTACTACATTTCTACTAGTCCACACAGTTATTAATTCACTATTGAAATTATAGAGTATAGCTTTTATTATTTGAAAGACTAACAGTCTTTTATAAAAGTGCCTATGTTCTTTTTAGAGATATTATTCTCGAAATATTGGGATCGGATTGTAGTCTAATCAAACACGACACGCCTGAATTTTAATTTTCCTAGTAAAGCCTGCCGCAACCAGAGGACGGACTAGTCGTCAAAATATTTAAGGCTATTGACGCTCCTTAAAGACTATTTAAATGTAAATTAAATAAAAAGGCTTAATGAAATCGCTATAGATCGTGATCTAGACTACTAAGATTTAAAATCTAAAGATAAAGTTAAAAATCATGCAAGGCGAGCCTTGCATGATTATTTAACGTGTGTGAACTATCACTGCGAACATTTCAACCGTCCATCTCCACAGTCCGTATAAAATTACAATTTACCCTCCTTTACGGCGCGCAGTCGGGTATAAATAGTTTATATTTTTGCAGCTAGCATATAACCGTCGAAGCTATGAAAGGCATTTATCACGGTATTACACAAATATAGCTCGGTTTTATTTATAGGTATAGGTTATTGGTTAATCCCACATAATCCTTTCAGAGGCAGTCAGTTCACTTCCTCGAAAACATCAACAATAACAACTATTAGTATACCAGTGTAATTCAAAATGCAATTAACTTGTACAGTATTAATTCATGAATATTTATTGAGATAATCTTTGTAGCCTCTATATAACAACTTAAGGCACGCACAACAAACGCATAGATTGTTGTATAGAAGGCCCCTTTTATTACATATCTTCGTGTATCACGGCTATAAGCAAGCTACCCTCGTGACCAAGCCACGGGGCACCCTACTAACTTTTATTTCGTTATTAGATCGAAGGGATAGACGCAAGGAGGACTTAAGTTTATTCCACGTCTACACGCGGATATTGCGTTGTAATAGTCAGTAAAAACAAACTTTACTTTGCAACACCGACATCTACGAGCTTTGATAGTAATCACAGAAAAATTTAAACTGGTTTATATTAATCACAATTTTGGAAACAATGCTTACATACCTTTGAAAGTTACTACCATTAAATAAAAATTAATTTTGATAAAAGAAAGATGACATAAAGATACAATCAATGCATCCGTTAAATTCTACGTATAAGAATTCACAGGAAATAGCTACAAAACATTTTATTTTTTAATACCTACACCATTCAAAGAGTAAAGTCATTGCATATAAACTTGTTTACCTAACAACCGAATCATGTTCTTTATAAACTAAACTTTTGTTAAGGTAATCATCATTCTAAATCAACATCAATTCACTGCTGGGTATAAACCTTTCCTTTATAGCGGAATCCACTGTCCTGTACTAAACTCGTCGTTATTCCTTAATTACATAATTGCTACATAAAATCGTAAACAATTTAAATATTATAACACATTTAAGTGAGTAGATAATGATTGTCGTTACGTCATCGCCCACGCGTGCTTCCGTAATAGGCCGAGCTTATTCACCCGCGCCGCCGCCGCCGCCGCCGCCGCCGACGTACTTTTGAGGAAACAGAACACACTACACGTGCTTCTTACATTTAGAATGCACCACTTTAGAACGCTAATTTAAGAACTGCATAAATATATTTTGATGAGAGTACTTGTGTCCACTGCGTTGGTGTCGCGTCATTTGGGTACGCAACGTGCGTTGCGTTGCGATTGCAATTGAAATTAAATGGTTCATATTTACCTTTATATTTGAATTTAAGCAAGCAATAGTAATTAATATCAATAATTTCTATGTATTTACAAAAATAATAGTGCTATTAGAGTGAAGAGGCTATTAGCGGTTGCAACAGTCGCGTCGGGATCGTGCGGTCTTGGCATACACTTTCCCGTTGCGCGAGGGTATGGCCGCCCGGATCGATGCCGCCCCACGTTCACGGTCAACGCCCTCCGCCCGCCCTACGCTTCCGCGTCACCGGCACCGCCGCCCCCGCCTCCCTTACCCCCTTGCTAAATATAGGTACCTCGATCCTACACGACCCTTCAGTCGGCAGTTACGAAACACAATTAGCTTCACTATTTCAAGAGAGACAGGCATTTCGTCTCCACTTGCGGCAACCAACTGTTCGAGGATTCGAATCTATAATTAGGTTACTGTGCATACTCGATTATTCTTTGTCATTTGATTATTTATTTTGTTTATACTAATGATATTATGAAAGACTTAGTATTGTTTATATGTTTGTGATCGACTTATCTCATTACTTATTATATCTGTTGTCGATTATTCTGTTAGTGGGTCTCTATGGCGGTATCAATATATTAAAATAATCTTATTAATCTGTTATAGGCTTATAGATTTCTTTTTAATATAAGTGATATGAATGATCACTTATATTAAAAAGAAATCTTAACAATAATGTTATAAAGCTTCATCATTTTTATAGAAATCGCATTTAATTCGATATCGAAACGAAATTGCGTATTTTCATAAATAATATATAACACGTTGCAAAACGTTATCGGCATAGCGAGAGTATTACGCATATGAGTTTACACTTTTATTACAAGCTCGATCTAAGTTACGCTTATTTATACTCATTTACACGCATGTAGTTCAATATCACAAAGGCCTGTTACAAGAAACGGCCTATTGTTGTTAATTCATAGACGCGTCTATGAACCTTCAATGTGTTGTTTTGTTGAACAGGAGACTGCAGATCCCGGGAAACCGAGCGGACGCTATGTTACTCGACCACCACTTTCTATAACAATCTTATATAGTATAGATACCTATACATTGTCTTGCGTGAGGTACATATTGCTTAGATAGACTTCATCGTTATGTGTTTTGACCATATTTGATCTCAAAACCTCACATAAAATAATATCAAATCCACACGCACTATTATATTTCTTAACAAGGTTCTTCTAAATGTTGTTGTCATAATTTAAATATATTATGATGACATTTTCATTGTGCCTGAAATATCATATTTATTTAGAAAAAGAAATCCAGGGAGATAGGATATAGTTCTGCTCTAATTTCAACATAAAAAATCTTGCAGTGTTCTGTGAAATGAAAAATATAATTATTTTTAGTAACTGACCTAGTGTTTTGAGCTATGGCCTACGTTTTCTCATAGTTATACGTATCGTTTCATTCGAATATTGGTGTATATAGCATTGTTGTACTACGGATATGGCACCCAACAAGCGATTGCTCATTCTTCCCTCATACGTCAAGTTTGTGTAGAGCCTTTAATTGTGTGTATGTGTGTCGAAGCTTCGGGAACAATAGGGTAGAATGCGTTAAGTCCGTTTGCTAGTTTGGTATAAAACTGGATAGACACTCTTTACAGACTAATAGGCCAGACCAAGCTCTCGTTTATTACAAATACTTTGAATTCTACACAACAACAGCTAAAATGGTCGGCCTTAACCAATACTCATTCTAATTAGCCCCTTTATATTTAAATTCCATACAATTAATATGTTTCTACTTCACAGTAATTGGAGGCGCGATAATCAAATAACAATTACTTAAATTGAAAGCATCCCTCGCAGACACCAGCTTGAATTACTTCACCCTGGCAGTAATATAACAACGTTATAGACAAATAATACAAAAACTGCGTCTGACGCGACGAGGGTCCTCAGACATGATCTATACACGCTTGTAGCTATGTAGCTACATTGCAGTGAGTGGGTGAGCAGACTGCAGGCAAAGCCAACTGAATCCCGGAAAACTACCGACCCAGTCTAGACATGGGGGCACTTCCCCTCGACATCGCGCCCCCTACCTCTCCGCTTACCCCTCGACTCGTTACCCCGCCCCGCTGCCCTGACGCTTTCACCACCGACTTGCAGACATTATAAAAAGAGAACACACTGAAGCTTTTGAGTGACGCGGTGTGTGACATGCGAACAAAAAAATCCGAGAGAAATGGAAAAATTATGAAAGGTGTTTTCACGTAGCATTTGAAATGAACCCTCCCACACGTATAGCCGGTCTGCTGTCGCAAATTGCAACAACAATTTAACTGCAGAAAAACATTTTATGTATGAAATCTTTACGAAATTAAGCTAAGGTATAATTCAATTATAGTTAATATTACCTTAAATCTATATCTAACCATGCATTAAGCAATTAATAAAAATATCTATATATCCTAACTTACTGCATAATAAATATAACAAACCACGTTTTAATTGAATTAGGCGTTATATATAAACCTTATATTTTGATTGACCATATTCTAGCATTAGTAGTAGTCATTAATTAAGTTTCAAGCAAAACTGTTGGCACGAGTAGAGTTAGAACATAAATGACAGAAACATGTTCATTATTAAAAGAATAACAAAATGTAATAAAGAAGATATAATTATAAATTAAGAATAGATAAAGAGAGTAGGATTAGTGTTTGAGTAAAGCACAGCTATCACCTTGAATTAGGTAGACATTACAATATGCATGATTGACTGTGCTGCAGTGGGTTAGTGAGAGTGAATTACATCCGAGAGGGGGGTGAAGGCTCGATGCAGGCAGGGGGGCTTGCAGACAGGGCGGCTCGGTGGTGTGGGGCCAGACGGGAGAAACCCGACGCACCTCGTTTCCGCACCAAAGTGTAGTGTAACCGAACATACACAAATATAAGCTCGCACAGAGGGTAATCGTAGCCCACAATACAGTCTGCTACATTGCAAGCTAACGGCACATCCTTTATATACTTTGAAAAGCTCTTCAGAATACATTCTCCCAAGGAGGAATCACTAAAGTAGCTCACGGGTTATCCTTCGTTCAAACGACTACTTCAATGCTTCATTTCTTCGTCAGTGATGTAAAGTTTTTAGGCGTTTAATCAGCCCTTTACAAAAAAACAACCAATTTTAATGAACAATGTTTCTAAATTTCTACTAGATAGGTATATATTTTGTGTAAATATAAAATGGAATTATTTATTTTTAATACGTAACGGTGGCTTCTTAATTTAAAATATAGAACTTAATTTAATATTGGTATTTAAATTATCATTTATTAAAGTGTTAATAAATGGTTATACTAACCATCATATTGATGTAGTTAAGAGAAACAATATTCATAGGCACTTATCTAATGAAGGAAGATACTAGTCTTTTCCACAAATAAGCTATATGAAAATCAGTTCCGGATCGATTAATAGAATAATTTTGTTACAGATAAAACTTAATAGAGCTTGTTTATTTATTTTCAAACAGTAATTTTCAGTACTTACAGTTATTTTCTCAACACGTGCAGAGAGATAGAATTGACGTAACGTAATTGTATTGTATTGGCTAGTCACATAAAGTACTGTCAAACTAACAAATATAAAAAGAAATAAGACATTATCTAATTACAAAACCATCATGAAAACATGTTGATTATTTTATTATTTGCTTATTCATGCCTTGTTAATAAAATCTTTATTATTTAGCATCTTCTGTATTCTAGGCAGGATAAACAAAGCATAAAAGAAAACTGTACGGATAATCAGATACCCCTGGACAATATAAGATAATGAATACGCCTCTGTCTTGATATATGTGGTCAATACCATGTAAATGTGTTCCTTATGTCGAACATGGAAAAGTTTCCACGTGAACATACAGAATATAATATATCCAAATGGAAAAGTTGGAACATTAACTAATTTAGTACGCTCAGTTCTATAACTCAATAGGTTATAATACGTGGACGGTCTTACGATTTGTTGTATGGGTATAATCGAGTTAGATAGCGTGTAGCGTGTCCCTGACCGAGCGGGCCTTGGCCGCGGGCGTCGACTCGCGCACCCGTGCCACAGCCCTACTATTTCTTACATCTCATTTTAATTTCGCTTTATTCTTAATACTCGAATACACTGAATTCAATCTCTTAAAGTAGTATTAGAGGATATGTTTTATGCGTGATTTAGATTCGATATCGACACGTGGTAGTGCCGGGATACAGTGTTTGTTGATCATTGATCGCTTTGCCGCCAAGGATGTTTAGAAGATAGAAGGTCTTGTGACTCATAAATTGATTCGTTCTGTCTCGAGTTTGTTTTTAGTCACTATAGTTTGTATGTACGTATTCTTAACTATAAATATAGCTAGCCCAACGAAAACGAAATTTTAATATAAAAGAATTTCTCAGATTTATTCAGCCAGAGTTTTAATATCAAAATGAAAATGCTGTCAACAACTTTACACATAGATACTTTTTTTTCAGTTTTATAGCTCAGTAATTTTATTTTATTTATTTATTTGGCTCACAAAACAATTAAATGGTCTTTTTCGAGCAAATTTGCAACATTTCACCAAATTTTCAGGTAATAAATATATTACATTGTATATTTTATGAATTACTAGCTGTGCCCGCTGCGCTGCTCCAGTGCGTCATAGCGTGATGTTATATAGCTTATAACCGTCCTTGATATATAGGCTATCCAACACTAAAAGATTTTTTCAATTCGAAGCAATAGTTCCTAAAGTTAGCGCGTTCAACCAAACAAACAAACTCTTCAGCTTTATAATATTAGTATAGATTACTTTCTGAAATTAACGGATAATCATTACAGTTACACAAAGTATCCTATGTGTTAACCTAGGCTATGGTATACCTGTGTGCTAAGTTTCATTCAAATCCATGCAGCAGTTTGGGTATGTGACATTTAAAGTATTAGTATTGATGATTTTTCTCATTACTGTACCGAATCGTTCAAGGCGCCTACTAATCAGTTTTCTCATTTACGACTAGTATACAGCTGCTCTGTATTTGTGCAAGATCGACATAATCAGTTTTCTAATTATTGAAAGAAAAGTGATTGTTCGTAATTTGTAGCAGTATAGTTTTCCCAGGGTGGCGGGAGATGCGCGGTGCGGAGAGGTCAAGCGCCGGGCGCGCAGGGGCGGGTCGTCGGCCGCGCGGCGCGGCGGCGAGCCCGCGCGACGGGCGCTCGCAGGTCGCGCATCAGTATGCGCGCGCGCAACACACTGCAAAAACTGACCGCGCCCGCGCCCACGATAGCGCTCTACTGCATCGATATCACCACATAGCTCCATTATCATCTTTACTGCCGCCATATATACGTGCGTCAAATATTTTAACTGAATCACATACCTATATAACATTCACAATGCGTCCATTCAAAAAAATATTTATTGCGTCGCAATATTAGACTCAGCAAATATATTACAGATAAAAGACCTTAACTAAATATATTATGTATCATTATTAGTCAGTGTTAATTATCAACTATAACATGAAAATCAACCACCCATTTCAGCATTCACGCAATGGGAGGTGAGCCCGATACCAAATTTCGGATGGATATTGAAACTTTTACAGAAATACACATTGATTCTGTTCGTCTTATGTTAAACCTGGGCTTACGTAAATAGGCCTACGAGGTAGTAGTCTGGATAGAATTAATTAGTGTAATAAAAACGTTCACAACTAGTTCGTATAATTCAATTTACATGAATGAATGATGCTGATTCTTACTAAGAAGAAGCCAGTTAAATAAAAGTAAAAATGTGTGTAACAACATAGAATGAGGCGCGTTAGTGTTGTAGGGTAGGAATTACGAGCATCACTTGGGACAGGTTTTCCGGGTAACTAATTAGACACCTGTTGGTGGTAATAGTACGCTGTCGCAGGGACAACTACTCAGGGCAGTGTCGGTTAGCTGCACATTTTCACTCGCACTTTCCACTCCGAGTCGATGCACCCCTAACATAGTCAACTACTGCGTAAACTTTACTGCGCAGTCCGATATCTATTTCTCATTTCTAATATACTACTTGATGAAAATTATTAAATTCCTGTGGCACAGGGCACACATGAAAACGATGAACACCTACTATATCTAGAATCAGAATTATTATATTATTGGATTAGGTAAACCAATTCTGCAATATTAAGTGATGAGGATTAAGTGATCTACTGCACCAATCCTTCAGAAACATAGGTATATCTCATATTCAAGCTGAGGAGGAGATTTTAATAAATACAGGTATATATATATCATATACCCATACCTAAAAATTTATACAGTGGTGAACTTAGCTCTAGTGTACTCGATAGAAAGTTTTACCAGACAATTCTCTGGTGAAGTAGAAATAAAAAATAAACTGCAGATCAATTTATTATTAAAATTGTCTCTTAGAAAATTGAAAGTGCATGCTGCCCACTTTAGAGCTGATATCAATACGGCATTAGGTTCGCTTTCAATTTCGATGGCTATGTTTTAGACGTCGAAAAGTAAGTGAAACACACATCTGCCTCACCTCCCGGAAAATACAGGCGTATTATGGACTCTGAACTAGTGTAACTGACTGTGATTAGTATAATGGATTCCATTGAAATAGCATCTAAATTAATTCCTCACTATCTAGTAATTATGTTTATAACGAGTATCTTAGCCGGTGCAAATAAATATGCATGAAGAACGAAGCAAGACACGAATATTAGACTCTTGACAAATATAAACTCGGCTCTTCTACCTATCCCGTCGGAGTACAGGCGTGAGTAAATAATATATAAATGTGAAGTTTTTAAATGTGCGGTGTAACGGTCATAACCGTGCGATGACCCCCGCAGGTCCCAATACCTTTAGCTCCCTGTATTGTAAATCGGTCTGAATTCGCCTTAAATTTTATTTACTGAATCGATAAATATTATTATTATTTAAGTCGGTGTTGCTCTACTATATGGCTTTGATATACAGAAAATCAGAAGGAGACCTTTCTCTTTACGAATACTCTACATTTTTCTATCATAATCGTTTGGTTGTGTATTCTATAATAATCCATTTGAAATGAAATAGGAAAAAATCTATTAAATGTACCAAATGTATGTATTTGAAAATGTACCACAATAATGTTGTTTCTTTGAGTTAAAGTTACATTTAAATCGGTATAAGTTTAAAATATATGATATTATCACGAATTACCAATCTTTGACTAAGAGTGATCACTTCGCTCACACGTCCACTATGTTAAGGTTTTTGTTTCTACCCACATACAAAACAAAAACATATAATATATAGAGATCGTTTTTTGAAGCAAAGTTTTCCCTTTGTGTCTCAGATAACAATTATCTAACTGCTGTATACATTTGGCCGTATCCATTAAAATCGATTTTGCATAATACATATATGAAATATTAGTCTATTAAAGTTTTAGTTAAATTATTGTGTCTAGGAAAGTTTTTAATTTCTGTTATCAGGAAACCTTATTTCTCCCTGTTGTTTTAAGATTTAAGAAATGACTACGTGCTAAATAGTTTTATAACATTAAGGATTTTACATTAATAAATTATGTCACAGTGAATACTAAAATATTAAGAAAGTGCCTACACACTTATAACAACCGAAAACCATGTCACGTATTTAGTTCAACTGCAATGAGTCATAGTTTCAGATTCAGTGGGATTTCCGTTATTGATCAGGACACGTCACCTTCAACCCCTAGAGGAAAAACAGGGTGAGACATCCTACTTCCACGAAATAATATTTCTTCTGTGAGTTTCCATATGTTACGCGGCCACATTTTCTAAGACATAAACTAGTACAAACCTTTGTAACTGAGCAAAAATAAATACAAAGCACTTTTACTTAGAAAATTAAGTACAGTGGAGTAGTAGTATGATACCTACGCGCGTAGCAATCTCGTAGCGGTTTGCTACGAGTTTTCTAGCACATTCGTCGACAGCGTCGCGTTCACTTGCAGGTCACCGGCACTGCTCGGCCACTGCACCCGACTTGCTTAGATACTTCTAACATTGCAGGTTTTTTTTTCTATTGCTAACATTCCCAACCCGCTGCGTTCAAACCACTTTATAATGTATATGTACAGCCAGCTACAGGTGCTTGGCGAGGTACCTGCCTGAAGGTGCTTGACTTCAAATGTAATTTGAATTCAAACTTTATCTTACTTATAAAAGTTTCATAAAGCCCATGATTTCCAATTGCTTTTCGAATAAATGAGTTATAAGAAATGTTATAAGATCTATCCTGATGTCGTCTGCGCAGGTTTAATAAACTGCAAATTACAAATCAAACCATTTCCAAACGTCTTTTGTGTATCTAGCTATATACTATTTATTAATAACATGATTATGTAGTTTGATCTTTGCAATATATGTGGTTGTTTAAGATTGTATTTGAATCGAGATTCCATTTCATCTTATTGGCATTGACATGGTATACTACCTACATATATGCTACTTAACATATACTATTTATTTGGGAAAATTTATTTTTTAATATAGGTTGCATGAATAAAATGAAAACAAATCCCAAGTTTTCGCGGTAACAATATTTTATTTTTATAAATGGAAATTTAAAATAGAATATTGTGCAAATGTATAATTAGTTGTTTATTTCGAGATTATTGCATTTTAATATTTAATTAAGATAACGTGGTTTATGGGGTGGAATGCCCTCAGCACTGACGATTTAGGGTAACTTTATCACATTCCGATCTTTACTAAGTTGTTTTTACTTTTTATTTAATTTACTTTCTGGGTGATTCATCGTTAAACTAAATACATATATTTTATTTGAGTTACATATAAATATTCATTTTAATATGTGGGTGTGTATCTCTTGTGCTTTATAAATAAAGATGCCATAAGCATTTTATTTCTAATACTTTATTTTCAAAGCACAAGACTTAAATTATTGACAAGCTCATTAAATGAAAATGATAAATGTGAATAGCTATGTTTATGAGGTCGTTAAGAAAAGAAATACGTTGAATTAAAGAATCTATGTGTATGAATGGCAAATGGAAACAATAGAAGTCTTAGTGCACGCTGCACCGCTCAGATCACATAATGAATCACTTTCGCGGGCGGGAGTGCGATCTGCGCCCGCGCCGCGCCGCCGCGCCAGCGCTGCAGTTGAATCGCACAGAAAGTGCAACGCCCCGATGAACTTCGCGCTACTAAGTGGGCCATGCATACGCCAATGTATGTTTCGGTATACGTCACAATTGATTTTGGTAATAAAATTAATTATAGTAAAATATTTATATCAATGAAAATGTAGGGAAAATATGTTTAGATTGTTTAGTCTCTAAATTACATTTTGTGGTATAAAACAATTTTATGAGTATAATTCAGTAAGATAAAAAGAATTGCATTTCCGTAAGTGCAAGTTATTAAATTATATTTCTGTATGGCAGCGGCTTTGTTCGCCATAAATCCTCACACGAATTAATTCCTATTATAGTTATTCATTAAAGCCTAGTCGTGTCTGTTCACGGCGATAGGCGAGTTCCCACATTACAGGTAGATCGTTAGCTAAGGCGACGCACGGGAGCGGTCGCGCTATCTAACTAAGCGAGCATGCTCTGAAATAGTCGGGACGGGATCTATTTCCCGGGCAGCTGCGTGCGTTCGTTGCCCCTGCGCAGGGCGTTAGAAGTGCAACGATCTCTGCAATTATCCGCGCAACTCTAAACTTGAACTGCGAGCAATGCGCCGAGCGTGCACCTCACCTTCACTGCTTAGAAAGCAATGCCTATTACGTCTAACGCTCACTACTACGCCGTCTCGCGTAATAACCGACTTGGCAACGAGTAAAAGCGAGAGCACTGCTCATTCTAAATATTTAATGTTATTTAATAAACACTTTTGCTTAGTCTTTATAAATACATTTATATATAAACGTTGTTGCAAGCCGATGTCCGCGCTTTGTTTATAATAAATCAACAAAGTATGTACCATCGATTCCCACGCTATCCCATATCCAAACTCGTCTCAATAACAATACTTATGCGTCTCGATGACAATAAAGAAAAATATTTGCACAAGAGAGTGTTATGATTTTTCAATCAAATTGGGTTGTATACATTTGGACACAATTCGGTGAGTGTTATTCAAAACATCTCGTCCGTATAAAAACTAAGTTTTGTCCGAGATGTAGATAATTATGTGTGCATAATATTATATTCTTTATTCTTTGGGTTCACTAATAGCATTATTTTAGAACAATTTAATTTGATAATTAACTTTATGTCCGTGGTAATCAACAATATTGAAAGTTTTTGGGATAAACCCGATTATTAATTTAAAAAGAAAGCGTTTACAAGCATAATAATTTCAGATATAATAATATTAAAGACTAGACAGATTAGGAAAATATATCTTTGGCATCTCAAATATTTGTCATGAGCGTGGATTGAACCCGTTTCGTGAGCCATACTGGCAATGGTAAAGTGACCACTTAAACCAGCAAGCCATTGCTTGCTAGCAACATTTTAAGATGAGTGTATAAACATAAATACGTATGTAATCTACGAGAACCACTGAACTCTGTAGTTCTCTTAGTTAAAAATAAAAACAAACTTAAAGAATGCTAAAATGTCAGCAATTCAACATTAATACTACGTAGATATATTATACATATATAGTCATCATCGTACGTCATATCGCCTATACATATATAGATAATACAAAATATGTATGCATGTATTATTCATATGAGGAGAAAAGTGCATTTACAACTCTTGTAGCGTTGTGCGGCCCTGGTACTTGGTTGCACTGAACTGCATTCTCGATTGAGCGCCGCGCGGCCATTGCAACTTCATTTTTTATACGAACTCGCCACTACTTTTTGATTTCGTAACTCAGATGATTTAATCTAGCCGTTCAGTGTATGTCTAGGATCTTTGTTTATCTTTGAGAACTGTCCTAAATAAGTAGAAAAGTGTAATCAGAGAATTTAATTATGTCTAAAGTATACTATATTTCTATTAATCTAATATTTTTGCAAATGTAAAAACTTTAGATATCAAAAATACGTCCTGAGATATTAAAAAGTGCATTCATTCCATCTAAGTTTACTAACATTATCATGAACTGTTAAGTTTCACTGCTATCTACTAGGGTAACTGAGGAGGCGAAGAGTTTGCACGTGCCAAGAAAATGGCGCAACACATTCGCATGCAATTTGTAAGAGGTATAGTCGCCGCCGAGTGCAATAAGGACAGCCAGACTGTGTGTATGTGTGCAGCAAATCTCAATGCGATAATGAAGTGTAAATTGCATGTATATGTTTGTATGCGTTTCGATACGTTCACAGTTTCGATTGGCTGTAAACTTGGTAGTAGTAGTGCATGTGATTTCTAGATTTTTGTACGTTGGGCAGGAAACAGACTGAGTTTATATGGAAAATTTTTACTTAATAAATTCTGAACAATTGAGTTGATCGTTATTTTATTAAAATAGTATTCAAGATTTACTTGAAACATTATGAGCTACTCTTATCGGGTTTTGTTAACCGTTATCGAATGTTTATGGTAATTTAACCATTATAATAATAATAACACTTGGACATAATAAACACTTTCTACAATCTTTTATATAATTTAATATTTATCGAGCTTTCATAATACCGATAGCCGAGAGAGACACTGGGTCCTTTACTAAATGTTACACGATATTATTAATTAGCCGAAGAACTGTAGTTATCCTTTTTATTTAAATAGAGGGCAGTTAGGTCATCGCCTTAATGCGATCCGGCTTATTTAATTAGTTTTTATATACAATTAATATTATATAAACAGCAAGTGTACAATATCTTTACGTATGAAATATATTCGAATACTTATAAGTAGGTATATCAAGTTGTGCGGCACGCTGCATGTAATTGACGTCGATTTGTGACGTTAGGGCGACGTCGTCGGCGCGACGTGTACAAGCGATCGCCTTGCGTATTCTGTTCTCCTAGTGACAAAGGTTCGCTTACTATACAACCCTTTTCTGGTCCTAAAAGCATCAGAAAAGGATTAGTTCTACCCGTATTGTTTGTAAATCATTTTGTGAATAACTTGAGACGGATAACGTAGTGTTTGTCTTTGTGTCGAGTATAAACAATGCTTTTAGATCATTTAATTCCAACAAGAGCAATCGCGTTATTTTGCTCAGTTAACTAACATGGAAAAATTGCTGTAAAATACCATTCATTAAAATATTTAATGTTTTTAAATATTTTACTTAATTGTATTCTATGTTCGTATCTATAGCATGTAACATAATGTTGCGAACATGATTTCGGTTCGTAAAGAAGTGTGGGGATAAATAGGATCGTGAGATTTTTGTTTGCTTTTCTTTTCTTGTCTTTGTTTTCCATGAAGATACAGAATTTAAACATCTTTTTGCTTATTATGTTTGCATATTATTATGGGTAAAACTAAGAAGTCATATTAAGAAGTCTGACATTTTTGGACAAATTTGTATGTGACAACTGCATCTAAAAGGCTCCGTACAGTTGATTCCGGTCAGATGAGAAATTCACCGAATCTAATTTTTTTTAAACCAAAAGTAGATATATTATAGTGTTTACGAATCATATATTCAAATTGATTAATATTTATGATTTGTATTATACAATTTTATGAGTTTTACTTTAGCCACAGGTCCACTAGACGATCATAAAATATAACTACACTTTATTGTTCAATCAATCAGTCAATCAAATGTTTATTTGTGATACATGAGTTATATAAAGGTGTTCATTACATAATTATATAAGTAGTTAATAACGTCCATTCCATGATCAGCCACTAGGGCATACAAATTATATAAAAATAATTACAAAAAAATATGATCATATAAATTCTGATTGATGATGAATGAAACGTATTGATATTATAAATTGCATTGAAGATTTAACATTAATTATATTATTACCATTAGTCAGGACAAACACAAGATAATGAACAACAATAAATTATAGTCAAGCGCAAATAAAACATTTAAAAATTATATTCGATAAAAATTCATCTGCATTATAATATATAAGTAATTAGAATAAGACATGAATATTGCTACATTCTTTTATGTCATAGGAATCTTATTGTAGATCTTTGCGGCCATAACAAACACACTTTTCCCAAAAGGGGTAGTTCTATATTGACTGATAAGGTTATTGTACAAGTGACTTCTATTTCGCGATTTAAGCTCTAATGATGGGTTATCTAGTTATGGATGATGTCTAATAAACAAAGCCATTTCAAAATTATATAAAGATGGCACGGTAAGTATTTTTTATTGTATAAAATATTTCTTGCAGCTGTCAGTTCTTTTTAGATCACACATATGTAGCTCGCACGCACCTTTTTTGACATTTGAAAACTTTATCCCAGTTGGTTGTATTTCCCCAGAATATTATTGCATAATATATCTGAGTCTAGAAGCAACATTACTATGATAGGCCACAAGCAATGTGTTAAGATTGACCTTTTTCGCTAGCATGTATAAACTATAAGATGACTGTGATACTTTTTTGCAAACAAGCTCTATTTATGACATTGCCATTTTAAAAACACACTCACACACGCGCGCACTTACTTACATACACACACACACACGCACACATGCACACGTTAACACACGAACACGCACACACCCCTTAAATGTATATCTAATATCCCATATACACTCCAATAGAATTAAAGGCATTTTTAGTATTATTCCTCATCGTACATTAGGTTTATACTTACTGTTATTATTATTTATGTTTCAGTACTATATTCAGTTTTACTTTTATTATGGATAACATTTACAATATATTTACATTTTGTTTATACTTGATCTAATAATATGTCTACCATCAAGTGTTGGGGGCCTGGTGACCCGTAACACAGGTATTCTTATACCTATTTCGGGCACCACTCTCTTATAGATGTTTTGTTCTATTTATATTAGATTAAGCCATAATATACTTACAAACATGTGTGATGGGAAATAAATAAAATTATTATTATTATTATTAAAAAGTGTTAAAGTGTTAAACTCTCTATGAACAATTATTATTAATTATAATACATACTTGCTCATTGTTTAGAAATAAATATACTGCGAATATCAACACTAAGAAAGAAATAATAAGTTATTTGGAATACACACGCCATATTAATGTTAACTTTACAGCTAGATTAACGAGATAATAATTTTATTCTAGTTACATATTATGTGTTCTTCTTATAGCCTAGGTATGTAAAAAAGAAACGTACGGGAAATAAAGCTACATCTATAGTACAAAATATTGCGAGCTAAAGCTACTTGAGATATAATGCTATAATTTATCCCAATTTGATTAACATTCCGGTACACTTTCGCCCTGCGCCGTTAATACTCCAATAGGCCGAAGTTTTATTGTAAATACATAAATGTTATGAATGAAACAAGTCTAGTCAACAGTTTGACTATATACTGTGTCATACACGAGCCCCGACCTGAATCACTGCGTGGGCTTCACTGAAAGTAACTAAATTATTACAAATGAACAATATTTCACGTTAAAATTATTTAACATCCTGTTTCATTCAAAGGAAACATTGACCTTTAAAGGACAGCCATCATTATTTCTATTAAAACAACAGCGCCCGAAGGATATTTGTTGTAAAGATATTATTATAACAAAATTCCTTCTTGAATGAAG
Source organism: Catocala sponsa (assembly GCA_963564715.1). Lineage (NCBI taxonomy): Eukaryota > Metazoa > Arthropoda > Insecta > Lepidoptera > Erebidae > Catocala > Catocala sponsa. The sequence goes on along the minus strand of OY751335.1, from coordinate 15,832,621 downwards.
TCGGTTTTCTGTACTTTTATCCTCCGTTTTTATATTATGATCTCTATTCGAGTTTGAACCGAGTACGCGGCACGTTTAGGGAGCTCTTTATTTTTACCCGAGCGAGCGTTGACCCTGTATACAAACAAACGTGTAATATCGTTACAGAAACATCTTGTCTCCTCATACCCGTAGCTGACGAAGAATTAAATTGCCAACAAAAATGTTTAGATAAAAATAAAGCTTGTGAAATACTTTAAAAATAGAATGCTTCATCTCAAATCTTTAAGTATAGAGGATATGTATTAAATGATTAATTTTTAGTGTTCGATTGTCAAAGTAATATATTGTTTATCATTATGAATGGTGACAACAATAACACTATAACAATGATTTTGAAGGTTTATTTACAATGATAAGATATTTTCATTTAATTGATTATTAAATGTAAACTTTACTTTATATACTAACTAAATGCGAGATGCTTATCAGGATTAGAAATAGAGACGTAAATAAACACCAACAAATATAGTGGCGTGAAGTGACGCAGTTATCAACGTTGCACTTGTTAGTAGATACAGGAAACCTTGAACGTGGATATTAAATGTAATTCCGGGTGCATCCCCACTGGCATCGATCGGCCGTGACCATGGCAACGCCGAGCTGAGTGCGTGGGTCAGGGGCGCGAGCCCACCCGCCCGCTACCGTCTACTCCCTCTACACCATCTAGTTTATAGCGACGGTCTCTTCCGTTTTGAATTGATATACAGTTTTACAAGGTCTTATTGGTTATCTCTTCATTTATATCATTGTGTGATACGACGCAGACCAATGTTTTATCTTCTGTAATTCTATGAATCTATTTAAGTAGTTGAAAATAAACGCGTGGGAACCTTATTTGAGACTGCTCTTAGCCTTTTTGGATTATAGTCACTGGCAAAATATTTTATGATCTGTGTTTTAATTGTACTTTAAATTCTTTAAAAAAATATTTGTCTTTAAAACGGATTAGCACCGCATAGATTTACTGTAATCACCTTAAATTAACATATATATTTTTTTAATACCGAACAATGTAAATTTTTCTTCGGCTTATGAATAGTACAATATTTCAACGGACAAGGCCATGTACACCTTTGGTCGGTAGCCAAAATTGGGACCTACTCCCAAGTCTACAATCACCTTGACATGTCAGTTGCTACGTGTTAAATTTATTTTTCAGGGATACACAGCTATGTCATTGAAAATATAAGGCAAATAACGCTAAGCTTTGAATGAAAAATTTATGTAGTTTATTTACGTAACGATTAAAACGCGTAGATATGTAATATCGATTCGACTTTGCAGAAACGTGAGCGTGTTCAAAATGTAATAATTTGTCAATAACGACCATGAAGGATAAAATCATGTGTAAAAAAGTACACAAATCTCCTTCGTGCAGTAATATCCAATGTGAATCTACATCTTACAAGACGCGATAATATTGAGCCTATTACGTATTATGACAAGGATCCTCCTTGAGAACATCAGTACAGCTTAAGCACGCTTGTATCCAAGGGAACAAATCCAATTACGATATTCTATTAAAATATTAATTCACCTTGAAACCATAAAAACGTTAGTTATTTCAACAAAACTTATTAATTAATCAAAGCAACGATGTGTACCTATTACGATTACGTTATGTTTTATTACGTTAAGGCATAAGGCACCTCAAACAGCGGTTGTAACATTGCTGATTTCTTATCAATGACCTTCATACACTCTCGGACTTGCACAATCGAACAAATACAAAAGTACTAGTAATATTTATTTTCCCGATGTTATTTAGTATGGGTGAAACATTTATAGGTTTCAACTGCCTCGAAGCGACAAACTATCATACCAAACGTCATAACGAATTTGAACTAAAGCTTTACATTGAGGACAGGATGATATTCCCCAACTCGAGTATATCGCATTACAGATACAAGGGATCTTCTGAAGAAAACATCTATCATGTTTTATAGCCTACTTACAGACTTACCTCTACAGCTTGTTAACATCAGTAGCTATGTAAGGACAATGCTAATTTAATTCGTTTTGCAGAAAGTGTCGTTACGGATAATCATCGTTTATCGCATGACTATATGCCTGAGTTATGCCTAGGTATATGAAGTAGCCTGGTTATTTACTTTACCATTTTCCTTTTGTTGTCTAATTCTTCGTAACTTTAGTTGACTGCCCTCTAACCATTTTTGTATCCGTAATAGAGCCACAGTAAATACCTACCCTACAACAACATGATTAAGGTAGGTTATCATTTAGTCATAGATATGTCGCAGGCAATTTGTATGATTCCGCGTTTTACAAACGGCGTCGTCCGTTAAAAAACGCTCGCTGTTTTAAAATATCCCGAAGGCAATATGTAAATTGCCTTGTCACTTTATTATATGCCACAACATTTGATAGACAATTCAACAGCAAAACGAGCACCTATACGCCTCAAATCACTGCATCCCGTCTCGTAAGGGTTAGGTTATGTTAGGTTCCTTCTTAAACCCACCCAAAAATAGCTCCGTCGACGGTCACCCTACAATAACAATCAACGAGCGTTTTTAAACGTAAAACGCAGAATCATACAAACGCCGTTTGTAAAACGCAGAATCATACAAACGCCGTTTGTAAAACGCAGAATCATACAAATTGCCTGCGACGGATATAGACCACAGTTGTCATACCTTGTCAGTAAACAGATGTAATCAATATGCAGAAGCGATACAGTTTAACTTTAACTGCGTTCTAATTGGAAATTGATAGAACACGTGCTTTAAAAATATGTGTGGCCGTGACCTCTACTCGGTCAGAGTAGAGAGGGTGGTGCGGCACGCGGGACGAGTTCAAAGCGAAGGACAGTTTGCCGGGGCGGGACGCGGGCGGGAGTGCCAACCATTCGTCGAAGAATTCATCTTTCACAAATTCAGCCGTTTCCATACCGATCACTGAGAGAGACTTTGAGGAAACCGCGTCACTAAGCAATTAGTTAGATTTACGAATGAGTTATTATGAAACAATTTATAAGTGTTGCGAGTGACGCTTCGCGACCTCGGCCAAGGTTGCGAGCCAACACTTCCCTGTGTACTCAGTTGTTTATAGCGTAGATACTTATGTAAATCTATACATGGTACATGGTACGTATAATGGCGTAGAGCAATCAAATCACATGCCCGTTTATTGTTTTCCGGGATATCTTAGAATATGCGTAATATACCCGGATTGTTTAACTCTGTATTAATTGATATGACGCCGATCTTGAATACGAATTTTCTCTATGTAAATGAATAAATCTGATTAAAACGTATGTAGTTTAAGTGTTTAAATTTTTTAAGTAAGTTCCTATCACTATATTAAAAAAATAAGATTTGTTCATGGGCGTCATTATAATTTTATTCAGATTATTGTTATCGACGCCATAATAGCATTACTTACTTAAAATAAAGCTGTAAATATACAAATATTACAACAAGGTGTGATAAATAATTAGATATATATCTGCCACAAGTATCAGCAGGAAGTAATTTGCTCACACAGAAGGTTATGGTGATAACACATCATGCGCTATAGTTGACTCTCCGCGAATACATATTCACGTGTACATACATATGTATGCAGATTACGCGCAAGTCATGTATGGAGGCAATCCTGATGGCACATGATCGATATTGGTGAAACTACAATTAATATTTATTGTAGATTGTCATATATTTGGTGCGCACACAATGATAATTAACGTATTCTATACGTTGTTCTGTTAGAAAACATAATAACGACTAAGTAAAAAAGATTTATTTGTAATATAATATTTGTATACTTGCGATAACTGGTCGTGATTAACGATAAAAGCGTATGAGGTGTATCAGATGAGTCACCTGACGGATCGCCGTCAAAACGTTTAATGCGTCCGAGAGGGTTCACAAACGAGTAGGGTATAGGGGTCGCGAGCACCTGCTGCGCTCGCGACGCTGACATTGCCAGATAAGATACGGCTATTATTTTGTCACTGCTATCGGTCCAATGTCACAGTGACCTTAATGACACCAAATGACGCGGCGGTACACGTTCGTCGCAGTGACCTTGCGATATTTATCTAATCTTATTCGCGAAAATATTGTTAGCAGGATTATTTTCCATATATGTGTTAGTGTGTACGTTATACAAAGATTGTATGTTATATAAAGTAGACAAAGGACTTGATTGCATGTATATACATATATACTTAGAAGTAGGTTAGGTAGTAGCCAGGGTCATAAGAAAAATAAAGACGACCAGGTGACTTAAAATGATTACCGCAATATTTACTGATGACTAAAAAGATAGCGGCTTAGAGTGCAAAATGTTTTTTAAATTTAGAGCCAAGGACTGGAAGGTCGTTATTCACAATGGCTCATATAAATTATACACAGCAAGTATTAAAAAATTTACTACTTAGATTATTTTTATAAAGTTTGTCAGCAGTGAAGTTAACCGGGGCAAAGAAAATATTAATTAACTTACTAAACTTTACTGCTTGAGAGGTAATTAACGATATACATATGTATTGTGATATGGGTGGGTGGCCGTCGAATATTATTAATCTCTCAAAACCATGGCATAGAACGATGGAGTATAAAATATTTTAGATGACGGATCGGTACGGAAGGAGCACGTGCGGATCCACACATAAAACGTGAGCACATTTTTCACTTCCAGCTGATCTACAAGTTCTAAATATACACGAGACAAAGAAAACTTTTATAGTAGCTAGTATGTACGTTGTAAAGGTCTTACCTACTTTATAGATATAGGGCTAATGATTCAACAGTTATTGATACATTAATTTAAACTTATTTATGCATTTGTAATCAAGTAACATTCTTCGTTTACGTAATGATACTAGTTAAATAAAATAAAATAAATAAAAAATATATTTATTTCGGACATTAATGTCGGTATGTACCTACATAAAAAAGTCCATAGATTGGTTAGTAATGGGTTAGTAACATAATGTTCTTATAGTCTATATTAGTAGTGTTAGTAAGCCCGCCCTCTAGGCACATAAGACATAGGAAGAGCGTGTCAGTAAACAGAGCGAGTAAAACGCACGTCCCCGCCATTGTTTGTTTAGATTATTCTGCGTTATAATAAAATAATCAATGCAATATAATATGCCATTTATTAAATAAGTGCGACCTTCATCACTCGTCGTCATCACCCGGAAATTACTGTGTAGCAGTAATACGCTGTTACAATTTTCCGAAGCAGGAAGTATGAATTCACAGCGGCCAAGGCGATGTAAAATTATTATACGCAATCATTTTGTTATAAGTATTACCTGATGTTATGAAGGTTACTGCAAATGTTACCTAAATACCACTGGATCTTCTTTATTTACAAACAAAAAGAGTAAAGTAAATGTCGTTCGTCCAATAGTAAATAACTGATTAACTTGTGACATCGTCGTTTCTGTTCTCAACACATGTAATTTTTTAAACAAACCTTCATAGTATTTTTATTTATGGTTTTGGTGACATTATCTTACTTATAGCTATACTAGCTGTTACCTGCGACTTCGTCCGCGTAGATTTTAACTAAAAAATGTTTGTCGCCGCGGAACCCAACTATATTTCTTTGCCCAAGTTACTTAAATGGCGTAGTTTTTATAGTGTAAAGCTAGATAATAGCATGGCTTACTCAAAAACAACATTTAAATATGCGTCGTTAGATTACACGCTGTCACAGAATGCGTAAGAAAAATAAACATTCACAGCTCCTCCCCCGTAGGTGATAGCGTGATAATATGTAGCCTATATGTTGACCCGACCTGTTAGTAATATTCATGCAAAATTTGAAGTAAATCCATGCAATACTTTTTGAGTTTAGCCCGGACATACATACAGACAAACAGACAAACAGACAAAAATTCTAAAAACTATATTTTTGCTTCGATATCGAATGTAGATCACACCCCAAGTATTCTTTTAAAAAAATATTCAATGTACAGTTTTGACTTTCCTACGATTTTATTATCTTATAGTTATATTATGTAGTACTAATATGTATTCTGTGATAATATGTAAGATTGTTTAGGGAAATGTGTATGACGATATTATGCGTACATATTCTCACAACACTGTTGTAAGTGTTATTGAATATGTACAAATAATTTAAAAATAGTTTTGTCGCTATTAGAAGTTATAGAAAGTGGCACGTGTTTATAAATTGTAAGTAAATATTATAAGCACAAAATAGTACCTAAACTATTCGCCAACGATCATTTGGATATCTTTAGATATAAACATTCGTGTTTTAATGGTCTTTGCTTTGTAAATTGTTACATAATATGACTTACAGTTGAAATTATACTGAATTGAATTACAGCACGGAGTCTAAAACTGTGTTCGGTAGAGGGCAATATGCGCGCCCCCTATCACGTGGGACATGAAACCGTACTTAGTGAAATATCGGATTGAAAGCCTCTGCTTACCCTTTTCGGGGTATAAGCGTGAAACTATAAAATGTTAATCAAATTAATATGTATGTTTAATATCGAGGCTGCAGCTAGTGCTTGTTGTCTTGCGAATATTGATTTAACTTGATGTTAGAAATTCGAATGCCGTCTCTACATTGGTTTTGACAATGAAGTTTCGACATATAGTGCTTACTGCAATTTTATAAGAAATTGCCACGATTTGCTGCTTCTTATTTATACATAGAATTGAAAATAATCAGTGCGTATAGTGTTGCAATAGAATTAGCCCGACAACTAAACTCTATCAAAAATTCTCGTAGAATGTGGTGTTCACAATAAACGTCTTCTTTGAGGCCGATAGAGTTTTCATTACATTTGTTTAATTATTTCTTTGCTCCAATTTATATATATATATATATATATATATATATATATATATATATATATATATATATATATATGTATATATATATATCTCTCTGTGCGTCTATATCTTCTTCATGGTTTATACATTTTCTATGGTGAGTATATCGGCATAATTTTGTTATTGTACACCAGTCGAAATTAATTTCTGACCAGGTGCCACCAGCCAGTTTTTGCAATTTTCAGCTACTAAAACGATGTTAAAAGTAAACTAGTAGTTTGCCTATTAAGATTATTCATTGCCTTAGAATTCGTCCCGTCCTTGATACGCTAGTAAATGTATGATGCATTCGGCTGTTCGATAATATAAACACCTAAGATGTCAACTTGGTACTTAAGTTAATAGTATTATACGACAGTTAAATATTGTATACATTTACGCCATATACGCTAGAGTTAAGTAGCGTATAGATTGCAGCATCGAATTATTATATTGTCAATAATTAATTTCTGCGTGCGACTGTACAACAATGCATCAATTGTATGTAGAACGCTACAGAGTCTTTTATATTGTTTTTCTATAAATTTACACGAAGTATTTGCGCTGGTAGTCAATACAATTTATTGGTTTATAATTTGTAAAAAGACGCTTTCTGTGAGTTCTATAATGTAGTTTGACAGTAGCTTGTAAATTATTAAAAGTTTCGTTCAGTTATCTATGACCTTATATTATCAATAATTAGGAATTTTCATATAGCAAGGGCAACTGCACATGCTATATGAAATTTCATAATTGGTACAGTTAAGTTTTTGGGTATAAATTCGTTGTCCTATTTATAAAATGTTTAAGTTTCGTCTTCGAATGGCTTGACTGTCAAGTTAACATCCACACCAAATAATTATAATCTTTATTTAATAAATTAAAAGAACACTGTTTGGCGCTAGCACTTTTTTAAGATTATATCTAACTCTAAGCTCAATGATCGACCATATACTTTTCATGTGAACATCCTACATAATTTTAAATAATTTTCTCGATTTTCCAATGTTTCGCTTTCTGTAAAATAGGGTCTATGTTCGATGTATTAAAAGTAATTCATAAATATTATGTTTAACACAGGACAGTGAAAGGCTTAAATTACATTCGAAAGAAAGTCTTTAAGTAAGTACTTATTCAATGTATAAATATCAATATAGTGCAAATAATAAATCTGTGCCACGAAAACTTGACCTTGACGGCGATTAACGCGCGAAACAAAACTGAAAACAATGTGTTACAATATTGCCAGTTGATGCATTCACATGTGTTCGTTATAGAAACGTGCTGTAATCTTACGTCAAAATAAAATGATAATGTCACGTGAAGCTACACGTTAGTCGCTCTATTACTAAATGTGATACTATAAATACCTAACTCGTCGAAACAAATTATTTTTAAGTTAACTGTAGTACTACTCGACCGCTGTGAAAACCGATGGGATAGGACGTTCAGCTGTGGATGTCATATGGCGGAGATGATGACGTCGATGATGTCGTCGTCGTACTATGTACTGCTGCCTGATTATTGTTGTTGTATGTAGACTCGTAGCTCCTCTACGCGACTAACGCCACGGTTGACAAGGAAAATGCTTCAATAAACAATTTTCGTATACAACTTACCTAGATCTGGAATGGAGCTGGATGGTTCCTCGAAGGAAGGCGGCTTGTGGAGGCGCGGTGGCGGCGGTGGCGGGGGCGGGGGCGGCGGCCGCATGCACTGGATCACGGAGTGCGTGGGCGTCATGCTGGGCGCCGCCAGCAGCACAGGCGCGCGGAACTCCTTACCCGGAGGCGCCGGCAGCTCCAGCCTCCTCACTCCGGGGAGCATCTCCGGCTCGTAGCCGGTGTCCATCGGCTCGCGCTTCGGGGACAACTTAGGATAACACTGCATTGTTCCTTAAATATTGCTCAGTCACTAAGTCAAATATAAATTGTTTATTAAAGAATAGTTTCGGAAAACTTTACGTACAGGATACTATAAAACTATACAAATTTTCCACATATTGTTAATAAAATCACAAGCAATGCGGAAATCTTCTCATACGATGGACATTAGCGCATTGTTTACGTCGGTGTAGTGCAAGTTGAAGGGCAAGTGTACAGAGACCGGGCGCCGGTGTTCGAGCGCGTATCGTGCGTGCGCGGCGCGCCGCGGGACTCGCGAGACTCGTTCGCTCGCCGCGGCCAACTTTCTCTCACTGGCGTGGCGGGCGATCGCGGCCGGACGAAAGTGAATCTGCAGCGTGCGCCCCTCGCCCTCGCCGCGCCGCCCTCCGGCACCTCAGGTGTCCCTGCACCGCCCGCCCAGCGCCGCCGCGCCGAGCCGCTGCAACGCCCATCCGACATCAACTTTAACCTTAACTCTGACCTCTAAGGGAGTGCACTGCACTCACGATACATATACTTCGTACTCAATTTACAAATAATGCACAAAACCGCTTCGTCTAATCTAACCCAAAATTAACTTTAATATATTCTCGTGACATTTACCTACTGTATAAATTAATTGTTTAATATTTAATTGACATACAAACGATTGATTTAAGTGCAACTTTGTTTCTAGTTTTATTCCATAGGTATACAAATAAATAAGTCCGCATGGCGCCCTTGAACTTGAGAACAGTGACGTAAAGTAGAATGAGCAAACATTAATTTATTCAAAACACTACAGTTAGGTTTACGAAGCTAATTTTAATTTACATTGAATTAACTGTGATGGTACTTACATTTGCATTTTGTAATTAGCCATGCTTAAAACACCTTAAAACATAACTTTTTTATTATGTACGCCGGTGTTTTGAGCCTCTCGAGTTACGTTCGAGAGATCGGATACAAGCTTTTGCTATTGCATTATCGACGTAACTCACAAAGTCACAACACAAGAATTCTACCTTAGCAGTAGCAGAAGGAGTTAACGAGAATACTAGTTATTTGTTACCCAAATTACTAGGAATTATACAAGAAATTCGGAATTCGGAGATAAAAATAGCAATTCCAATTAGGTAGTGTATATAGAACAGATTAAAAAAAATAGTTATACACAATCCTTAATTTCATAGATAAATTATACCTTTTTGAAGTTTTAATTTAACCGACAAGAAGGGTATTTTTCTAAGAAGGCAACGCTCACATTAGTCATCGAAATCTGCATCGCGGGAGACTTTACAAATATACAATTAATTAATGCACAAAATTTAGGTACACATATTTTATGGATCATGCAAATAATTAACGCGTGTGAGACCTTTGAAAAAGATTCATTTGTTCGTTTCTTAACCATTCATTTTCATTATATTTGAGGATAACAAATAGCTACATTTTGAAATATGTATAAGATTAATTTTCTGGTAAATTCATGTATTCGTTCATACATAATATGTATGTATCTGTATGAACGCTTTTGCATATACACGGGGGCAGGAGGCACAGTACAGGAGGCACAGTACAGTTGCCCTTGACGCTGATTCTATTGCAATTTCGAGGGACAGAGCAACAGCAATGAATTTCAGCAATTCTCACTATCCGCTTCCTCCTAAATTATATAATAACCTTGTTTCATTAATTTCAGTAGTTGCAAACATAAAATAGATGCCATTGATATCTATACTAATATTATAAACCTGAAGTGTTTGTTTGTTTGTTTGGTTGAATGCGCTAATCTCAGGCACTACTGGTTCGAACTGAGTAATTCTTTTAGTGTTGGATAGATTATTATTTATCGAGGAAGGCTAGAGGCTATATAACATCACGCTACACAACAGTAACTATAAACGCGGGTGAAACCGCGGGCACAGCTAGTCATATATAAAATGTTCACGGACAAAGGATTACCAAATCTACATTGACCATGTCTTAATTTTAACCCGGTCAATGTGAATGTCGATAGATAACGAAATAGCCATTATCGCTTCCGCGAAGGCATAGAAGTGATACAGTGTGCTTGATCGATTCTTAAGGGACGCACGAGCACGCTCGCTGATAACAACTGATAACGATCTAGTAGATAGCACACCAACTGGACCGAACCGTTATGTGCTTTATACACCTACTTTTTATCGACGATATAAGATAATACACGATCTCGTTATCATTCTTATGACGTGCCCGATAGCACAGAGGTAGATACAGCATGCTGAGTACTTATTAAATTTTATGTACAGTGCTGCACATAAGAATTGTGTGTAGTCAGTTGCATAATTTGAATAAGTCATGATATAGCGTCACTCGTAAATACCACGAAAAGTTAGGCAAGGGATCTCATATCTTTATTGTGACACGAATTTTTATTTCCGTATAATAGGAGGCGACTCGTTTTCGTATTTTTATAAAGCTGCTAGTGGCAGATTAACTGGCCACCCACCTGATGATAAGCGTTAACCTGCGCTCCCTTGAGCGTATACCCTTGACAGCGCTGAAGTCCTTACCTTGGCGATGTCAAGGGCATACATACCTAAGCCACTGTCTACCTTGAATAATTGCAGCCGGTAGCTCATTTCAAAGTTCTTATTATGTATACCTATTTGCCGCTCTTGTCATGACACCTATGTTGGGGAGGACTTTACAAACATTCAAACAACGGACACGAGGGACACTGAGATTTGGAACAAATATTTATGGACCACACAATTTTTTTCCGTTGTGGGGATTGAACCCACAGCACTCGGCGCAGTGCCAGCAGTTCAGAGGAACGTTCTGGGGTAGGACGGTCAAGCCTAACTGCAGTTACCAACCACATTTTTAGAAACAGATTAAGAATTGCCCCTAAGAGAACTCTCTTATCTCTCTGTCCAACCTGAGCACCAGATTCAGAACATCACGATCCAATTGTGCCAGGGCTTAGGTTTGCGCTACTATCGTTATGATATTTGAAAATAATTTTACAGCTAGTTCATTATTTCTGTATAAATAATAGACAGGCTTTGTAATAAAATGAGAATTGTAATGTAAAATTACCATTACGAATTGGTCTTACGCAGCTTGTAATCTATTTATTTATTAAAAAGGATGCTTATTGTTTTCTAGTTACACGACACAGAGATGATCTTTATAATAAACTCTATTTAATAAAAAAATCCCCTATTGTTGGGCCAAGGCTTACCCTGTATTGTACAACTTGAGTCCGTCTTACGTTTTCTGTTGTCGAACCTCCAGAGAAGTGTCCAAATCACCATAACGGTGTGTTCTCGGCTAATCACCATGACAGCGTCCATTTAGCATCCACCACCTCTTTTGATGCATTCAGCAATGTTATGTCCAATAATTTAACTTTATTTACTTAGCATTGCTATTTCTCTTTACGTAAATATCATGGTATAGCAAATTCGTAGGTCTATATTTTGAACACAACTCTCGACAGCTATATCATATGTAACCTTGATCTTGGATTTTTGAGATTTGGTTAGTGACCACGTTGAGCACCGTAAGTTAGGACAAACAAAGGTAAGCAACATTTATCGATAAGTTGTTGTGCCATGACAAAGTTACCCTTTGGTAACAGGTTACACAGTTACGTTTGTAACTCATTATATTGTCTGTTTTAAAAAGAAGACAAACCCCTGAACTTATTTAGTTTTAACACTTTTCATACATTAGTAGGGATTCGCTAGGCGGTTGCGAGTGATAGTTAGCGGGTGGCCTAATGTGTTACAATGGATGTATTCATTGATATTCTATATTTTTGCCATTCTAACTTTGACATAACCTTTTAAAGTATCTGTCATTAACCTCAGTTTTAAAAAACTAACTTACCCAAGCACCGTTCGTGTAGTTTCATTCGAAATCGAGGCTGGGCAAAGTGGCAATGCATGTGCAAAAAATAAATTTTATTGAAAATTTCGGACTTTTCTTTTAGCAGTGTTACACAAACAGCCTGCATCTCTTCAAACAATATGAATCCCTAGACATTCCTCGCGTCTGAACTCTAAGAGGGCCTTTCAAAGCAGCTCACAATGATTAGAATTATAAAACACAAACCTTTTTCAAGTATGATTAAACTGAGAGCATGTGAACTAGGACACTGGCATATGTTATTCCTCGTATGCATGTGTTGAAACGTTAAAATTTTCTTCAATTTAACACAGCATTCTGAAACATAAACATAAGAGAGCGGGGTGGTTCGGGGAGTTCTGGCATTAGGCGCGCGAGGTGAGTCCGTAGGGTGAGAGGGGTGCGGTGCAGTCGCACGGGGTGCGCCGAGGTCACTGCCACCGGCGGCTCACGGCCGGATTCAGCGTTCACGATTATTTTGGCGACAGTCTCACTGAACTTTGGCTAGTCTAATGCATCATAAACATATTGACTCAAAATTATAACGCTTTGTATACTCGTTGTGTGTAATATCGCTAGCTGTACCGTTTCGTATATTTTCTACATAGGGTTATAACCACATACTGTATGTATGTATAACGTCTGCCAGGCAGACAGGAGTGTTCATATTCAAGACATCCTTTATCTATTGATAAAGGACGTCTACGGTATATTTACCGTAAACTCCAAAATCTATATATAAATAGACAAAGATAAAACAGCTTAAAACCTTTTTGTTTGTCAACCGGTTTTTAGTATTAATATAAGTTTATATTCTCAGAGGTATAATAAACGAATGTAAGAGAAGACAAAAAGAATGCTGTGATGATGTAAATTGATACATATTTTTTCAAACTTTAATAATACTATGCAACAAAGTATTTTTTTTTATTTTCACTTGGTTTACAGTATGTAACTACATATAATTCGCCACCTTAAAACTATTTGAAATATTGAAATAAAATTGTTATATCACGTCTAGTTTAGTAGTGAAACGCATTTATTGATTTAACTTAAAATTCTATGAAGTAGTGACATAAATTGTTATTCTACATTAAAAAACAATTTTCCTTTGGAACGATTAGCTTTCCTCTTATAGTCAGTAGTAGCAGTATCAAGCTGGAGGCTCCAACAGTAGTCTACAAGCATGGCTGGCTCCCATCTACCCTGGTAACGCTTCTCATACTCTGCAATTTCTTGAAGAAATCTTTCACCGTGTTCATCACTTACTGAACCCATATTATCCGAAAAGAAACTTAAATGAGAGTGTAAGAAATGGATTTTCAATGACATATTGCACCCTAGTTTATGATATGCATCCAGCATCCGATTAATTTTCTCATGGAAATTGAAACAGAGGCGAAATTGGCTTTTTTTGACTTTTAGGAGTGAAGTAACCACAAACAACAAAATAAGCTAGGAGAATTAACACAAACACGCGGCATTTTTATGATTTATGAATAATCTAAATGTTTTGATGACTTTTGTACACATCGATGATATAATTTTAAAGCTACCCTCAACCAAGTGTTGCAGAAAGTAAATAAAGTAAAATTTTCGGTATTTATGTTTTGGGACGTGATATCTAAATATAAATTTGTTTTCTGTTGTTTACTAAGCATACTTAATACGAATCACCACTCGGAATATCGATGATTTTTTTGGTGTTGCATAGTGGGTCGAATTTCGACTTATATTCTTTTTAGTAGTTTTCTTTGCAAGCTTATATTTCGAAGGAGAAGAGCTATTTAAAAATAATATTGTCTCGAACTAACTGTCTCAGAAGGGTTTGCCGTAAGGTTTAGTAAACTCACTAACCAATTAACATTGACGTTCCTTGTGGCCTAAATGAATAAAATATTTTTGGCTTTGTCTTTGTCTCGGATTCGCTAAAACGTCAATAAAAATTATAAAGGAGAACAAATCACACCTATTTTTCAGGCTTCATTATATGGTTATATATCGCAAGCCTGGAAAATATCTATGTTATACTCACTGTCACATACCCTTCGGTTACATGATGATTAAGGCACAATGGTCAATAAATAAATAAATAAACAATTACCATTTTTAATAACTTTATTGTATATTTATTTTAAAATCACAATAACGACGATGCCTTATCACTCAGAAACATGTAATTTAAGGATTGATATGACTGTATCATTTTGTAATTGAGATTGTCACCTATTCATAGCATTAAGTATAATTATGTGAACGCTACATGCTTGTCTATGCCATAATATATTATAAATTATAAGGCAGGCATTAAATATGTTTAACTAAATTTTAAATATTTTATTACAATCTACAAATTGTACTACATATACACATTATTTAATATATGTACTACATTACATCTCCTATAATCATATACTTTAAATACTCATAGTTATGGCCGATTTGTAAGTCAAGGTAATGCTTCTAAATTACAGCAGGTCAATGCTTCTAAATTATCGATAGTTTTTATGGTTTAGTGTTGGGAGTGAAAGTTGGATAGCATGGAAGGGCACCAGGACACGACGCGATGGGGTGCCAGCTAGGGTGGCGGTGACAGTCGAGCGGCGCGTCGGCGTCGCACGCATGCGCATGCATGTACGCTCACGCAGCGACCCGCAAGCCACCCGCGACTAAACGCAGTCACACCGACCACTGAAAACTTTTATTTTAATTTTATACTCATGTCATTAAATATCGTAAATTTTTATATTTCATTAAAGGGCTAATTTCAATTAAACTAATCTATACGGATTTTATCGCGCTTAAATAATAAACAACGCGGTAAAATTCGTATAAAGTAATTTAATTTCAATGTATAACATTCGCGTAAACGGAACGTAATATTACAAAGACTACGCTTTGCCCGCGGTTACGCTCGTATAAAAGTTGGTTAGGTTAGGTTATGACACTTCGGGCACGCCACAATCGTGGCGGTAAGTCCCGTGTTTGAGGAGTGGCCGGAGAGGCGGCATGGCGCCCTCACCTTCCGGCTGACACAGGTAATGACTGGCCACGGTTGTTTTGGCCGGTTCCTGTGTCGTATACGCCGGCAAGAGACGCCCGGTTGTCACCACTGCGGCGACTGCCACGACGTTGTTGAGGACACGGCGCTGCACACTTTGGCGGTTTGCCCCGCCTGGGCATCGCAGCGCCGTGAATTGATCGCGGCAGTCGGATTGGTTGCCCTCTCGCTCCCGGCCGTAGTTCAGTCTATGGTCCGGAGTGAGAGGTCGTGGAACGCCGTCGCCTCCTTCTGTGAGGAAGTGATTTCCATCAAGGAGGCGGCGGAGCGGGAGAGGGAGCGTTTAAACCCTCTCCCCAACCGCAGAACCGGGCGCCGGAGGGCGCGAGACGACCTCCAGCCACCCTGAGGTTTGACCTGGGGTGGCGGGCTTTGTGGGCCTGCCCGCCATCCGTTCAGCACCAAGTCCAAGAGGCGGCGTGCGTGTACCCACGCGCGCCTCTGAGTCGTGTCCGTCTCCCCTCTAAAGGGGAGACAGTAGGGATTTTGTTTAGTGGAGACCTTAGGGTAGGTCTCTTCGTGTAGTGGCCTGCCGCTTCAAACGGCGGGCCGAAACCTCGGCGGGGTCGCAACCGCATGTGCAAGTGATTCGCGCGGCCCCGCCGATAGTGGTTTTGTCGAGGAACACCGTGGTAGGTTTAGTCGGTATTCCGGGAGATACATCATTCTTATTCCATCTTTCTCTTTTACCCCGGCGAGTCCGACATAACCCCGCGGAGGGGTATGCGACACAGCACACCCCCCCGTAAAAAAAAAAAAAAGTTATGACACTTATGACAGTAAGTTTAAAAAAATATAGCCTGTATTACTCGGTGATAATAGGGCTTTATAAAAAAGAAAGATTTTTTAAAATCGGTTGTGTAGTTTTTTATTTAAATCCTTACAAGCAAACAAAAAATCATATCTTTCCTTTTTATAATATTAGTATAGATTTTAATAATAATCGGTAGCTGCAATTATTGTTTAATAAACTATCTCGATTTTGTTTGTATTGACCCAAATAAATGGCTTGTTATCAATAATAAAGAATTCGATATTTATCTCACTATGGTATGATATTTATTAGGAAATGAATATCGTTTTAAAATATTCCTAAGACAAGATCGATAATTAATTATGGAAATATCCGATTTGAACATCGATTCCTATTATATATTTATTATTTACGTTATCTCATATCTGATATTCTGTTAGTAAATTTAACAAATGTGAAATTCGCAGCTACCGTTGAATATTTTGTATTGCAAAATTATGCGCACATTGGTCTTATTATACCTATACCTATGTATTTTCAATAGACGTATTTCTGGCTTTTTTAATTCCTGTGTCGCGAACATATTTTTAAACATTCACCCTGGCTCGAAAGAACTATTTGTGAATCACACATATTATTATCCCGTATGGTTATCCAACCTATAACAGTTGACGCAATGGCAGCAGTAAGGTGATTCCTTATATCACTACGCCATTCGTGCAGTCAAGTGAGCAAGTCTTATGATTGTTACATAAAAAGTTACATAACAGCATAATATCTCCAACGATCTGAATATATTTAATTATTTTACAAATGTCATAAAAAAAGGTAAAACTTATTTGTATTTGAGGAAAAATCTTTAAGACTGAATTGATCCCTAATATAAATCAGGTGTCCCATTTTGTAACACCGGCTATATTTTAGTGACATAGTAATACGGCGAGTCAACTGCCTCCGTGGCGCAGCGGTAGTGAATGCGACTGCTGTGCATGAGGTCTCGGGTTCGAATCCCGGGTCGGGCCAACAAAAAGTTATTGGGTTTTTCTGTTAAGAAATCTCAATAGCAGCCCGGAGTTAGGAAGTTGGTGGTGTTAGACACCCCCGTGCCTCGGAAAGCACGAAAAGCCGTTGGTCCTGCGCCCGATCTCTCTCCGGTCGTGTCGGATTACCGTCCCATCGGATCATGAGAGTTAGGGAACAGAGAGTGCACTTGTGTTTGCGCACATACTTGTGCACTATAATATCTCCTGCGCAGATGGCCAGTCTCCGTTAAGACTGGCCGCCGTGACCGAAATTCGGTCTGGAGGACATTATTATTAATACGGCGAGCATACGACTATGCGCAGCGGCAGGTAACTTATAAAAAGATTGGGTCCAGAACGGACAGAGATTTCTCATGAGATACTTCAAATATACATACAGTTTTAACTTGAATATGCACATTATATATTGTACTCATGGGTTACCTTTATAATTTTAATAGAATTTTACACACCGATTCACAATTTTTATGCTTAAAATTTCGCTTCCATATATTACTCGGCTCGCTCTCGTGCGAATTATGGTTGCAGAGTTTGTGACATGCGCGTTGTGCACTGGCGTGTCATGGAGCTCACTCCTGTAGGCTCACTAGTTATTTTTAATTTTAATACGGTCTCATATGTCATTTATTTATTAATTATAGTACACACGGGACAAATATTTGAGTGATACACAAATACATAGTTGTTCGCAGTCTGATTACTCTTTGTGTCCACTGTTTGAATATTTGTAAAGGTCCCGCGGCACAGAAATTATTAGGAATAATTCTTAGTGCAGGAGTAGTACAGAAGACTATCACTTGCGGTAACAGCGCAACGTCTCTTTTTCTACAAGATTGGCTATTGTAACAGCTTGTTAGAGCATACAGCTCTTTGTTACTCTGTTTGCTTACCTACGTAATGCAAAAAATATATTTTTGATAACCGCATGCGATTTCTCGATATTCTTCTGTGATATCATAACTTAAAGAAGAATTAAGCAATGAGAAAAAATAATGTAAAGACATCAGTGTCCGACCGAACTCGGTTCCGGTTTCGGCCTAGTTTCGACAAAAAAACGAGTTTCGGCTTAGTTTCGATTTCGGCTGCTATCCACCCTAAACTATAGCCGAAACCGAATCTGAGTTCGGCGAATTTCGCACTGCGATCGGAAATGTTCGATGCACTGAGCTGCGAGCGACGAAGTGTCATTTTGCCGTGTCATAGTCGTATCATAACTTATTTGTGTTTGCGCCACGAACATTGCGGTAGTTGTTTTTATTTCTAGTGAAATTACGAGTGATTATACGATTATTTCGAAACTACTTCCCGTATTAGTTCGCGAGTTTATGATAGTAAATGAATAATAAAATTCGATTTCTTTAACGCGTAGGTTTTCGTACGCTACGTACTAACAATAAAGGTTAGGCATCTATTTAAATGTTTTCGATAAGTATAACTATGTTGTTAATACTAACCGATACGTACATATATACTATACCTATTACTTATCAGAGTCAAGTTAACAAGGAATCGCGGATATTTATTCTTACTGGGATTTTAGTCCATTTCGTTTTTTGAGATAGGTTGTACTAAATTTCTTGTCGGCTCTACCGACGAGTATTTCCAGTGAACAATTATTTAGTGCAGCTGGTCAAATTTATTAAGACAGAAGAAGCAATTTGCGAGGCAAAAATGTTGATAAATTATTGTTTCCTACTTATAATATTTGATTGTTTAACTATGAATACCGATAATTTTCGGGCCATTAAAATTAGTATTGATTGTAGCTCAATTAAACATTTAATATTTACAGTTTTCTTTTTGTCGAGAGAAAAGTCTTTTTATTTTCATACTTTGAATATTATTTGCATTAAACATATTTAGTGGTTGTACGTTTTAATTTTAATTTTATTGTAGTTCATAAACAAGAGTGAGTTCATATATAAAATGACCAAAGTTTAAAAGATATTATTTTGTTCTTAAGATGTGAGAGTATTGTTTATTTTTGTGTCTAAACATATTAATTAGGTAGAAAGTATATTTTCTTCTTTTAGATTTATAGCTTTTATTTTATGTTATTCGTAAATAATATTAAAAAGCAGTAGATTATGTATTATTATTATTATAGAAGATTTAAAAACATCTTTATTTCAATAAGCACAAATAATTCAGTTGAAATAAGGAGTGATGCCCAGCGGACTCCCCATCCGCCTACCGGCCCATCGTGTTGCTGAATGAGGTCGCTAAATTGTTTGAATTTATCATTGCGGAGTGCCTCGTCCAGCGTCTTTCTTCACTGGGCCCGGACTTGGCGGACAACCAGTATGGTTGCCGCTGCGGGCGCTCCACTATCGACGCTGTTCTGCGTGTGAGGAGCCTGGCGAAGGATGCGGTGTCCCGAGGCGAGATCGGCTTGGCGGTGTCTTTGGACATCGCGAATGTCTTTAATACCTTGCCCTGGAGTTGTATTAGGGAGGCACTCACTTTCTATCGAGAGCCGACCTACCTCCGCCGCATTGTCGGGACGTATTTATCCGAGAGGGTTACTACCCTACTCGGTTCGATCGGTTTTGAGCCCGCTACTGTGGAACATCGGTTACGACTGGGTGCTGCGAGGTGCGCTCCTCCGTGGTGTCGGCATCATTTGTTACGCCGACGACACACTTGTCACGGTGAGGGGTAAGTCGTACCGTGCCATACTGGCGACCGCTGGGGTCGCACAAGTCGTTGGTCGTATCCGATGGTTGGGCCTCGAAGTGGCCTTGTCTAAGTCCGACGCCGTTTGATTTCACGGCTCTCGGAACCGGCCACCTCCTGGGGCCCATGTCATGGTAGGAGGGGTTGGCATCGGCGTCGAGTCAACCCTAAAGTATTTAGGTCTCTTGCTCGACAGCCGATGGGACTTAGCAGGTCACTTCCGTCGCTTTGCACCCCGTCTTCGGGGCGCTGCAGGTGCGCTCGCGCGCCTGCTGCTCCTGCCGGAGGCTCTACGAGGGGGTCGTGCGGCCATGGCCCTTTACGGGGCCCCAGTTTGGGCGGACTACCTGACGGCGCGTAACATTTCAGCGCCTCGTGCACAACAGCGCGCCATGGCCGTCAGGATGATTAGAGGATACCGCACGATCTCGTTCGAGGCTGCGAGCCTCCTCGCCGGATCAATGCCATGGGACCTGGAAGCGGCGCTTCTGGCGTCGCTCTACTGTTGGTGCCAGGAAGTGGTAGCTCGAGGCATAGGACCTGCTCTTCCCACTCTAGAGGCGGCACGGTCGGAGCTCCGCCAGGACTTGGTAGACGAATGGAAGGAACGCCTTGTGCACCCCAGTGCCAGGCACGCCACGATCGTGGTGGTAAGTCCCGTTTTGGAAGAGTGGCTGGAGAGGTAGCATGGTGCCCTCACCTTTCGGCTGACACAGATAATGACTGGCCACGGTTGTTTTGGCCAGTTCCTGTGTCACACAGGCTGACAGGAGATGCCCGGATGTCATCACTGCGCTGACTGCCGCGATGTTGTTGTGGATACAGCGCTGCACACTTTGGCGGATTGCTCCGCCTGGGCATCGCAGTGCCGTGAGTTGATCGCGGCAGTCGGTATGGTTGCCCTCTCGCTCCCGGCTGTGGTTCAATCTATGGTCCGGAGTGATAGGTCGTGGTACGCCGTCGCCTTCTTCTGCGAGGAAGTCATGTCCATCAAGGAGGCGGTGGAGCGGGAGAGGGAGCGCTTAAACCGTCTCGCCAACCGCAGAACCGGGCGCCGGAAGGGGCGAGATGACCTCCAGCCACCCTGAGGTTTGACCTGGGGGTGGTGGGCTGAGTGGGCCTGCTCGCCACCCGATCGGCACCAGGTCCGACAGGCGATGTGCGTGTTCCCACGCGCGCCTGTGAGTCGTGTTTTTGTCCTCCCACAAGAGGACAGTAGAGGAAGTGTTTTATGTAGTGGCATTTCACACGGCGGGCTAAAACCTCGGCGGGGCCGCGATTGCATGTGAAAGCGATTCTTGTGGCCCCGCCGTCTATGGTTATGTCGAGGAACACCGTGGTAGGTTTAGTTGGTATTACCGAGATATCTTTTCCCCGGTGACCCCGACATAACTTCTCCGTCGACCCGCGGAAAGGTATGCGTCAAAGCATTCCCCAAAGTGAAAAAAAAGGTGTCATATCAGAAACTGAATAATCAATATGTAATTTAAAAATAAAACTGATTATGACTGACAACTAGTTTCCCACGAAAACGTGACCTTATATGGAAGTTTCGGTTTCGGCCGAAACTGAGACCAAAGCTTAAATTCGGTTTCGGTTTCGGCTGTAAAAACTAGTTTCGGTCGGACACTAAAAGACATGTTTTAAGTTAGTAATAGTTTACTCTGACAAGTATACAGAAAATTAATGCTGTTGTTGTACGTAAAAGAATATTTTGTTACAATTATTTTAACAGTAGATAAGAAGCTCATTATAACAAGAGATATGTGCATAGTGTCGGTGTAAATGCAGCCCGCAGCGACAGCCGCCGCCGTCGCGGTCTATGGCGATCGATATGCAACGTCGGGACATGTATTTCTTCTCCTAGACACTAGCTCCATTGCACTAATTTATTTTACTGCACTGCATTTTTATTTGTCACTGCGACATACATATAACGAAGCGTTAACATAGAAATAGACATTAATAAATGTTTTGAAACACAATTTTTGTGTACCTATATCAAATGCCAGTTAACATGATCACAAACAAGTATATGATATTAGTGTTTCATATACAACACGACAGCTTATTCATTTTATAGCATCAATGTTGTCCAACATTTATTTTTGGCTGATCAGTTTATAGTTTATATTGCTTTGAAACCTTGAGGAGTGCATCGGCTTCGGTGGAATGCCCTCGTGAGGATAGCTCAATGTCGGGCTTTAGGTGGCAGTCGTCGCCCTCGCATTCACTACCCCCGGCCGCGGCCGTCGCACTCCTCCCTGCACCAGCAATGCTACCTTAACCATATTACAACTTTGTAAATAAACAATCATTTTCTTCGTTGTTCTATGTAAGTAATTTTATAATCCATCTTCCATAATCTAATTGCCAGCAATGGCCTTCATAGCAGGTGGCAGAATGCAAGGGATGGTCCCAAGACATAAAAGGTTAGATAATTTTATAGATACATGTTATAATTTTAAATTTCATATTTTAAGGTGTGGTCTATAATATAATAATAATATTAGCGCTGTTCATAAGCTATCTTAATGATGAACACGGGCGTGTCTTCAGTAGGAGAAATGTGATGCGATACACCACCATGCTGTGTGGATTAGCAGACATACAACCTCGAAAAAATTATGAAAAGTTTTAGTCTTTTAGTTTTTCTTACGATGGTGTCCTTCACCGTTAGAGCGAGTGATAAGTAACTATTTAATACGCACACACGAAAAAACAGAGATGCGTGCTTTAGGCTTGGCTTGGCTTTATTCACAAGGCTATCACTGCTTTAGAGATGTGATTTGGTTAGGTACAAATTTGATATATTAATAATGTGCCTACGATATCTATAGATTCTCTTTTATTTTATATTATCAACAAAAAATAATACTTGAATCTGTTAACGTTAAAATTTATAAAAAATCATATCTATCAATTAGATACTTTTTTGGAAATCGTTTGAGAGTAAGCATAGCAACATAGGATGATGGCGAGAAGGGGATTGGGGGTGGTAGGTGGGGGAGTTCACGGGGCAGGGGGGTGTATTCAGCACACGCCGAGGCCGAAGTGTTCGCTGTCGTTGACACGGACCGAGGACGCGCGCCCCAAGGTCGCTCGCTCTAAAACTGAGGCCCTCAGTAATCCCTTTACAAAAGTTTTGACCATGCATCGTCAGAAATAAATGCAACCGCGCTTAAAATTGTGTAAGTCAAGCTTGAGCCTTTGTATGAAAGTGTATTTTAATATGAACAACGGACATAGTGTGACAGCAATAACTTTTCCAACTAGGTCGTTATATAGCACCAACAATCTAGTACATGCTTGATTGTTGACATTTAGTTAGGTCTACCGTATTAAAACTAAACGAAATAAAGAATAAGTTACGAAGAAAGAATTTTCAACGTGATAATACCATATCTATATTAATGGTAAGGCACTATATCACAGTCCCAATGACTCCTTCTTTTTTTTAAATATATTAATTACGGTAAATGTATAGAAAGAAACGGACTCACATGTAACGAAGGCGCGCAACTAAATTTATGCAGTTCCACGGACTTCTTTGTTCATAATTTCTAAAACAATATTTAATCTTTTTTAAATATCTACTCGTAGTACAGCTACTTACTAAGAATATGCAAAGAAATGTCTCCAAAATTGCGATCGGATAAACTTAAAGTGCTGCACTCAAAGAAGACTAAATCAATGTATAAAGACTAGATATGACTACTATGGGGATCTTGCAATTTTAAAGTCATCATCTGTCTCAAAAAATGTTTTATATCCTCAGTTCTCCAGTTTCAGAAATTTTCTCTTAGTATGGTAAATATCACACCGTTGTATGAAATGCGATTATAGTGGCCTTTCAACTTTGATATTTTGATGTATTTTTTGTTGATCTTTGAATGACATGAAATTATTTATCGCAGGGATACAGATAATTAAAATTTATCATATTTGTTATTAATTAGATGAATAGACACTATGACTTGAATATGTTAAGCAATTCTAGTCAAATATGATACCACTATGCCATGAATAATGATTGAACCCAAAATTGATCGAAGTTCTTAAATTCTAATATTTTGAGGTAACTATAAAAATAGTAGGGTAGCAATTTTACGCCATCTTTTTTGCAATGTTTTCACTGTATGTTCTTTGCAAATATTGAATAAAAAGGTACAGCAAAGCCTCACCCGAGGCACGGTTCGTACCCGCAGTAGGGTGATACTTAGTGCATTGAAAGGCGCAAGTTAACCAGTGAAACTGCTTTGTCACGCGTGTACCCAAATTCTATTTTTACGAATCACGTCATCCTTCTACTCTACTACCATATCGCTGTCTTTTGTAGTACATTTTTATTCCGATTAATCTGTCAAATCTTAGAATACCAGACTTAATCAAAAACCAATTGTGTCTGGCCACCGGTGTGCCGCTGCGACTCAATAGGTTAAAACCCTGAAAAATGTTACTCTGTCTGGGCAGAAGCACAAATCAAAATCTGAACTGACACTTTAGTAAAGCTGAAGTAGTTTTCATTTTACTTGCCTGACCAGTGCTTCATCATCATCATCATCAGGCTATAATAGCCACTGCTGGACATAGCTTACAGCTGATAAATGTGAATTTCATTTGAAGCTTAGATGATACGTGTTATGAGAATGATTTAACCGTAAGTACTATTACATAATATTCTGTGTGTGATTTATGTTGTCACTAGAGGCACGTTTCCCTTATCCTTACTTATCATATGCGTGTAATCTTTTCAGGAATCGTGAACTTCATATTATTAAATGTATTTACCAATACTGCAATATTCCGGCCTCTAGGCCGTATATTGTATAGTGCGTAGAGAGATTCGCACAACCGGCTGTGATAGATTACGTGTATTTTTTATATGTAAAGGTGATGATAAAATATAAGGCCCTCTCAATTATGTTTTACCCATAGATACAGTCTACATCAGAGAGTTATAAAAGGAACACTGAAATAATAACTTGTATAAAGAAATAATACAATTTTATTTGCAATATTTATTCATTCAATTAAATCAGATCGGATGAAGCCTTATTATAGTGAGAACAACGATCAACGCTATGTCGTAAATAATACATCTACTGACTAAGAACAATCAATACAGCTGTATTTAAACTCGACATATAACAATGCTCAATAAACAATGAACGAGACATTGTGAAGGTCCTTACACTACAGGTTCAAGGCTCGGCGGCCATAACTTATGTGCTATCGTTATCAAATGTCCTCGCAAGTACGTCAACACTGCCTACATTAACTTATTTACGCTATTAGTTATAGTGTCGTCCATCGCTAACTTGACACGTTATAGGTACCTACTGCGTAATTACATCAATCTAATTAATTAATTATATTATCATTATACATGAACTTCACAATATCATTTAAATCGAAATAATGGAAAATATCTTCAACAAAGACACGTTTAATGGATATGAAAAACGTTTTTGGATGTGTGATTATATGATACCTAGTGTTGCAGTATCACTAGGTATTACATATAATCAGTAATAATCACACATAGTATGTAATCAAGTTCATCGACCTCACTAAAAACATGTTTACTTTCTTATTTCAGGTCAATAGCAAATTCTAGAATGGAGGGGGTTGCAGTAGTCTGGTAGCCCCCACAAGTAAGGGTGGAAGGAGGGTTACGGTGCATCGTACGAAAGGGCAACTGCAGATAACGCAGGCAGAGCCCAGACAGTCAACGTCCCGATGCATTCCCGGGCCCGCGCCCCGCTCCCGCGCCTCGCTCCCACTCCAACGGGAACCCGTATCCGGCGCGCCACCGCTACGCACCACGGTTTTTGCAACGCTCCCATCGCGCATCGGCCGCTCTCCACTCTCCTCACTTCGTTGAGCTAATGAAAACGATTACGCTCTCGCATACTTGAGACAATCAAACTCACTGACCCTATACATTTTAGTTGTCTCCACCGATTATAGATACTTCGAAGATAAAACAATGTACCTAGCGATGCCTAGTATCTACGTAGGCATGGCTGTTAATAACATGAGATTTTACTCTACGTGTGTGAAATGACGATCTACAAATAATGAATAATGTCCTCCAGACCGATTTTCGGTCACGGCGGCAAATCTTAACGGAGACCGGTCATCTGCGCAGGAGATATTATAGTGCACAAGTATGTGCGCAACACTCTCTGTTCCCTTACCCTCATGATCCGATGGGACGATTAATCCGACACAACCAGAGAGAGATCAGGCGCAGGACCAACGCCTTTACGTGCTTTCCGAGGCACGGGGGTGTCTAACACCACCAACTTCCTAACTCCGGGCTCGTATTGAGATTTCTTAACAGAAAAACCCAATACCTTTTTGTTGGCCCGACCCTGGGTTCGAACCCGATACCTCATTCACAGCAGTCGCATTGACTATTGCTGCGCCACGGAGGCAGTTACAATAATCTACAAACAATCAGATATCATTGTCTAATCAGATTCTACGGTTATTTAAACATTTGTTCATGATATAAGTATAATCATATATTATACTAGCTGATCCTCGCAACTTCGTCTGCTACATATAATAGAATTTTCCCCATTTTTGCAACATTTTTCATTGATGCTCCGCTCCTATTGGTCGTAGCGTGATGTTATATAGCCTATAGCCTTCCTCGATAAATGGGCTAACCAACACTAAAATATTTTTTTAATTTAAACCATTAGTTCCTGCAGTAGTAAATATTTTTAGATCTCACGGAAAAGCTTAAGCACCGTCTACCAGGCACATTTCCAAGGTCTATGATGCAACGGATTTTTTTAAATAGGAATCTATACTAATATTATAAAGCTGAAGAGTTTGTTTGTTTGTTTGTTTGCTTGAACGGGCTAATCTCAGGCACTACTGTTCCGATTTGAAAAATTATTTCAGTATTAGATAGCCCATTTATCGAGGAAGGCTATAGGCTATATATCATCACGCTAAAATCAATAGGAGCGGAGCACCAATGAAGAATGTTTCAAAATCGGAGGGTCTTTGTTCCTTTTGAGAGCTTCCGCTGCGTGCGCTGCGTAAACAGTTAAAGTTTCGCAAAAATCATGTATGACACAATTGTTTCCCTTTAAAAGTTCTAAAAAAAAGTCCGCGACAGCATATGTCTATATTTTAAGGTTGGCTCACCTTTTTTATGCTAACCAAATTTGTTCTAAAATAATGCATTATTTGCGAAGGTGTTTTTATAAACATGATATTAATCCTTATCCAAATAAATACGTTATTCATCACAAGTATTTAATTTAAAACAAAATTGCCCTTTACATAATTCGATTTCAATGAATATCTTAGGAGATATCGCAGTTTTAAAATAACATACGCAGCTTAATAATGATCAAGTACTGCGCGCGCATTTATGATGTGCAAGACCGGCCGAAAACTCTGCGAAATACCATGCCACGCAGTTCAGACGCGTGGTCATGGTCGGCTCCTTACGGAACGGTACACGGAACATCACGCTACGACCCACGGGGGCGGCGCAGTAACGATAAACGCGGGTGAAACCGCGAGAACATCTAGTTGCTATATAAATCTGGGGGCACGGTAGTGCCCCCGCCAAGCGAAGCGCAAGGGCACTACCTACCTTTTCTCGAAGCGCTTCGTCGTTTTTTTGAACTCTTATATCTTGGGTTTGGATTATACCAGATAAACAAAATTCTTGGGATAGGTTGTTAATAGCAGACTTATTAAACATCTAAAGTTTTAATTGCATAGCTCTTATACTTTAGATTTTATTGATATCTAAAAAATCCTGATTTCGTCACTGACTCACTGATGATCATCAAAATTCTTAGGGTATTTCCCAATGTCCTAGAAAGCTAAAATTTGGTATGTACGCTAGTATTAGTAAACAAACAACAAAAAAATTATAAAACGTGTAACTTTTATCCCCCAACCCCTTAGACTAGGGGATGAAAATTTGTATGAGACTTCCGCCATTTTGACGCTAGAGGTCTGAAAATTGATATAGGGACTCCTTGTCTTATTATAAATAATAAAAAGAAAGTCTGATGTGCAAGAAATACACAATAAACAAGAAAAAAAAATGTTTGTTCCAAGCGACTTACAAAAAGAAATGAAATCCAACCAAAAACATTTTCATGTAAAATGTTGCCAAGACGAGACCATATGACTCGCACTGTCAAAAAGTTATCAGATCTCATGTAGAGCCACATCTAACTCTACACGCCCTAACTCTACAAGGCCTAACTTCACAAACTCTACGCCTTAGTCAAAATATGTGGCTTGGCCATGTCGCTACCTACATTTTTCACCTTACGCCCATGTGAATGTAGCGAAATGGCCAGTAACATACATTGTAAATAATATTTAATAATAATAAAAAAAATTATTGACTAAAAACAGTTACATTATATTAAGTTAAGTTTTCACTCACAAGCACTTTTACTAATTCCTAGATATATTTAACAGCAAATTGTAATAAATAAAACAGTATAAGAATTTATTATATTGTTACGTCTAGTGCCATCTCTCGGCATTGTGCGGAAGACTCGGCAGTTCCCTCTTATAATTTATTACAGCGCCATCTATTGACATCTTACGGAACTTCGTACGAGAAGAGTAGAGAGAACGCTGGTACATTCTCGAATGTTCATACTGTTTACATACAGGGTATGACATTTCTAGAAAACTCTGGAAACACTTTAACCGCGTATATATAGAGCGCATGCGCACCGCCGAGTCAGTTTACAATCGTAAGCGGTCAAGTGCTCATCGAAGCAAACGGAAGCGAAAATACTACGGAGTTTGAAGCAGTTATAGTGGAAAAGTGTAATAAGTAGTGTTTGTTGTATTTTAAAATTTAATTGTGTGCTAGAATAAAAAGTGTTTTAGTCGGTAATATTGTTTACATTCTTAACCGTCGATCCCAGCACGTAACAATATTAATCCAGTTTTTAAAAAGTCCATCGTATCCAAATCTGCAACCTAGGCGGCATACGTAAATACAATGCACTATTAATAACTATTAGGGATACATCCGAATTAATATAATATTCACATTACTTTAACCATACACACAATATTATTTGAAATTTCATTTAAATCTGGAATAAAACGGAGGACGAATGCCACGTGCTAAGACGACGTTAACAAGGGTCTAACAAACTTCACTTACAAGAAACTGTTCTAACTAACAAACTCCATGGTTGACACCACATACGGGACAACATACCACTACATTTACATGTTCTATGTTAATTTCCAAATAGGCCATTTAACATGCAGATGATGGCTATTTTCAAATCATTTTTGCATTTTAACTAAACCGAACCGGTAATCTGAATCGATAGTGTGAATTGTTGTAATTCATTGCTTGGCTTAACAATATCGCTCATAATAAATTACCATTTGAAATAAAATCTCCTGTTACATTTTATACCAAGTAAATTGCACAATGTGTTTAATACATTTTACATCATTGTATATAATACAGGTAACACCTAAGCAAGTGTATAAAAAAGCAAGTCTGTTGTCACTCCTTATACTACTATACTTATAGTATTTATTGAGCCCAAGTTACTTACACCTAATATTGTCTTCTGTTTACGCGAATGTTATTCATTGAAATTTGCTGCTGAAAAGCAACCGAAACGTCGGGGGAAGTGTAAACTTAAAACACCCTCCCCTTTCCTAACCAGAACAACGCGTGCTGGGCTCAGATGCCATCCTTACACGGTAGAGTCGATTAGAGCGCGTACCAACAAGTTTGGGGTCCTCATACCTCTGCCGAACGACCAAGGCATGGAATTCTCTGCCAAGGCACGTGTTTCCTCCTTCCTTCAATCCTGGGTCCCTTAGCGAGGCATGAAAAACCACCTTCTCAGGCCGTCAAAGTAGAGACCTCAACATCGCCTCGGCTACTGTGGGGGTGATGTGGAGGCCACTGCTCTTAGACCACACGACTACTTACCATCAGGTGGAGTGTGGTCATTTTGACGAGCAAAATAAAAAATTTAAAAATACTTAAATATAAATAGTATAATAGTATAGTAATAGTATAATAGTATAGTAATAGTATAAATAGTTGTTAGAGTTAAATAATTTAATTAGCTTAAAAATTAGTAAAGTTTAATAGTAATAGTAGTGTAACAGTTTTCAAAATTTTGTAATAAAGTGTCAAATAAACAACGCGATAAAATTCGTATATAGTAGTTTAATTACTTATACCTATTTAACTATCGCTGAATTAAACTAACTATCAACCTCGGACTAAGAAAGAACTTTGAAAATCAACTCCTAAAATGTTGAAAATGGTGAAGTCTATTATGAGTAATCTTCTTCTCTAAGTTAATTAATTTGACATTGATTTATACTTTACAAGATCGCCACTGAAATACTGAATAATTGTAGTCAACTTACTACATTACATTTGGATAAATATAAGGTAGTACCTTATACTTTACTAAATGTATGGCTTAACCGAGTATTAAAATTATGGCGAGAATCTTATGTTACAACCTCCTTAAAATAGTTACAATATTTTCTTAAATGATAGATATTATATTTTGTTTTAATAAAGCCCATGAATAACTTTAAAATACAAATGACGCGTAGAAATAAGAAAACGTGATCTTAATCAAATAAATATGAAAGTATCATGTTAAGATTTGCTTACAATAATGATAACACATCTTTATGTGAAAGGACCAGTTTTATATATATTTATTTATTTATAAAGTTTACAGACTAATATAAATATATAACACAAAATGTGCAGTAACAATAAAATTGCTATTTATAAGCTTCCACAAATATGACATCTGCTGTAAGTACCATAATAAAGACAATATTTTAGTTTGGGACAAAAATATACATGTTCTATAAACATTGTTAATCGTTATTATTATTAAAACATGCTATGCATGTATGTATGCTTTATATCTTTATGTATGTAGATCTATATATACGGGGGAAACCCTGAAGTGGGAGAACAGATGTATTACAGTAACATTGCGTTTTTATAAATGGCTGATGAATAAAGGAATCCTGCATGTCTGAGAGTACTCTATAATGTTCTCGGAGATAAATAAGTCTGCGGACCTGTACTAGCCCAATGTATTTATATGGTGTAGCAACTTTCATACAATGATTTAATGGAATCTATATATTAATACGTGAAGCGAAAACTTTGGATCCCTTTTTACGAAAATTGGCCGGACGGAGGAGTATGAAATTTCGCACACTTATAGTTTATACAGAGAAGAAGTGACGAATGCTAATATTTTTTAAAAATATGCATTGGAAATACATTAAATTAATGAAAAACACTACACGCACACAACCATGCATTTGACACACGCAGTCGAAGCGCGTAACTATGGTTACATATATCAATATATAATGACATAATATGTCAGTAATATCTTACAGGCAAACTTTGGTCGAATTTCGAGCACTAGGCGACAGCTAGTAGTTTATAAATACGTCTAATATTATATGATTACTAGTTGATACCCGCGAATTCGCCCAAGCGAATTCCACAAATGCATACCGTGATAAATTTGAGGATAAATATGATCCTAATTGTCAATCCAGTCTATCTGTGTGCGAAGTTGCATCGATTTACGCGTGCTAGAGCTTCAAACATCCAAATAAATTTTCATACATCCAAACATATACACAAACTTTTACGTCTATAATATTAGTAGGATGACTATGTATGATGTGAATATTACGACTTTTAAATAAGCTGACACCTTTTTGTTATATGTCGTAGTTTAAATAAATAAAAATACCAACAAAAACCAATAAAACAGCATTTTCTTAGTTTATAATACAAAATTAAAATGGTTTGAGTAGTAACAGTTCTAACTTGTAGCTTAAATAAAGTATTTAATTATTTTAGTTTCAGTAATTTAAACATCTCTGCAATGTTTTTAGCCTTATTGGGTTCTTTGAAATGTTTAAGTTAAATTTGAATTAGTATAACAAATCCATTTTACCGTATAATTATTTTTCTATATTCATTAATTAATTTAATTTAATTACGCTATTTACCAAAACCATTCAAAGAACTGTTTGGAAAATCAGACATATTCAAAATGGGTGATCAGAAATAAATGTTTATTACTTTTCTCTTGTTTCGTATTTTAAAGAGACACAAGATAATTGCTATAAAAGTTTCTCCTGTCGTGCTTACTTATAATGCTTTGTTAATAGCAATTTGAAAGAATTTGAAGACTCACCTCGCACATGATCCAGTGTTTAGTTAATTTATATACTTATTTAATTATAATTTATCAGGATCATCATCAACGTATAATGATAACCTTAAATTCTGTCACACCGTCAGCATCGTTCCCTCAGCAAACATGACAATAACGCCAATTATCTTTGAATATCTTTGGACGATATTTCAAAGGCCCGACTAAAACGTTATGACATTGAAGATATTGAGACAACCAACATCTTATTCTCCCCGTGGACATGGCTGCTGAAGAGCAACCGAAATGCATGACAAAGTGTAAAAATAAAACTTAAATAGTTTTTATAATCTAATTAGATTATTTAATATAATTGATTAGTAACTAGTAACAGTGTTTACAATAGTAGTTTAAAGTTTCAAAATAATGTAATAATAGCGTTTAAAAATAAATAAACAACGCGATAAAATCCTTATTTAAAGTAATTTCATTTAAATAATTTTGCTGATCATCTGTTCAATGGCTGCTTTAAATAGTCTATCTCTAGTATATTAAGGTTTATTTTATAGGCAATTCCAATGCTAAAATAGAATCTAAATTATAACAAAGGGAGAAGACAACCCGTGAAGCAAAGCTTGAACCTCCGACCTTGACACACCGTGTCGTCGCACTGCTAACTGAGCTATTCATGGTACTACGTCAGAGATTGAAATTGGCCTCTATGTCTGTCTCTGTTTATCATTATAGTAAAATAAGCGACAGCATCTAGTTTAGATAGTGGCCATAATTTTAGTCGCCGTTTTGTAGTGTCAAATTTAATGTAAAATAATACGTTATACGCTTATAGCAAGTATATGGTAGTGCAACTAGGTAGTAGGTAATTTTTTTGTTCTGCATAGTTCGCACAAACATATTGAGCAGGCATCTTGACGTCAGAATGACTGGTCACCTTCAACCATCGTATAACTTTTATTAAACGTAGCATTTGTCTAAGAATAGGTGGCAAATAGGTATTTAGTCGTCGCTTCAACGCAAAATGCAGTAGGCAACTAGTTATCTCGATAAGCGCAGTAATACGGTAACTTAGACTAACAACGTTATGTTTAAGGGTCAGTTGCTAGGGTATATAATATTAGCAAATAATTACATTTGTGGAATCTTTGACCATTACACTGGAACGCCCATGCTGCGCCGCGCATCACACCGGATATTCGCCGTTTTTGTGATACCTATGGTTTCTGCGGTTGGCACCTTATCAACGCCATCACCGTGCAACTGAATTAAATTGGTTCACAGAGGATATGATAACAACCCAACAGAATCTGCCACGGACCAACTTTTCTTTTAAGAAGCTTATTTTACCAATTATCTCGTGTGACAAATTGTGCTCCGAATGTTGTTTTCTACTGTTTCGTGCCATAGATATGAAGAAATTCGTTATCATAGGCTTTAAATTCCAGTACGTTGGGGTCGGCTTACAGCCTAACTAAATATCAGTTAGACCATGAAGTAACTGCACATCGATCTCCATAACCCATGTTAGACGACGGCCGAGACGAAGGTCGAAATGACAACCGAAACTTCAACAGTGACGACAGCTATGCAAGTGGTGTGACATTTTGTAAATGGTCACCCATCTATAAGCATGACGTCGGTAAAGTTGATTAACGTCGCTGATCGAGCGACGCAGTCACCACTGCGTACCAATTTACAGTACAAAAAAGTAAAAAAGAAAATATATATATACTGGTTGCCATGTATCGTGTTTTTTACCTTATAACTAACATTAACTTTCCTCACCGCCACGCCATATTGTATGAACAAGATTGGCAGTAACTGTAACATATTCGGCTAAAAGGATGCATTAAAGTCATAAAATGTCAGACAGGTTGATATTCAACGGACCGTGCGGCTTTGTAATACCTAAATTTTTATGCGAGCTAAAAGATGTTCTGATTGTGGAAGCGGCGATAAGAGTGATGATAATTTTAGATATGGTACACATTTAAAGGTGACCTATATGGAAACAAAAGAACAACATGTAACAAATGGAAAACGTCATAGCGTTGCTAAGGAAATTTAAAAACATACGTACCTAATTCGCAGCATGACGAGAGTATCATTTCTATAATAATATAAATAATATATATATAATATAATGCGGGTAAAATTGTACGCTATATTTTGTAATAATTATTATGAGGTATGTACGTGCGGTACGAATTTTATCACAGGAAACACCTGTTTACTACAGGAAGGAAGGAACCACCTTCTTACAGGAAAGGCGTAACAGTCTAAGCACAAGTACTGAGTTTCTCCCGTAAGTAACAGTTCCGGAGGCATATCTACCTCTCCCATACCATATATAATTCCTACTCCTTTCCAATTCCATGCTTTATTTCTACATATCCTTGTAGCATTTTTGGAATTGTAGCCTTTTACGAATTAACAAAAGCGCTAATGAATCAATCGAGCTATAGATAACCGAAATATATTGTTACGTGCTGGGTTCGAGGGATAAGAATATAAACAATATTACCGACTAAAACACGTTTTATTCAAATACACAATTAAATTTAAAAACACAACACACACTATACTACACTTTTCTACTGTAACTGCTTCAAACTATAGTATTTTCGCTTCCGTTCGCTCCGATGTATACTTAACCGCTTACGATTGTAAACTGACTCGGCGAGCGCTAGCCTTGCCCTTCTATACGCGGTTAAAGCGTTTCTGGAGATTTCTAGGAACGCCATACCCAATATGTAAACAGTACGAAGATTCGAGAAAGTTCCAGCGCTCTCTCTACTCTTCGCGTACCGACAAGTTCCGTAAGACGTCAATAGATGGCGCTGTATTAAATTATTAGAATGGACTGCCGAGTCTTCCCCACAGTGCCTATAGATGGCACTGGCTGTAACAATATTTTAGTCACCAAACATATTTAGAATAGGTGAGCATTCATACAAACTCGCTACAAAAACAATAGATACGATCAAACCGCTGTGTAAGTACTTGGTGCGATCTATAACAATTACGTGACTTGTTGTTATCGACCTTGACCTTTCTAATGTTTTTGTCAAGGTCACGACCAGATTAAAAACAATATTGAAGTAAAAAGGGTTTGTTTTGCTACATTTCAAAAATAAGAATATTATTCCGTCTGGATATAAATTTTACGTAATCGAATGAGAGTTAGCGATACTGATTCATGATGGATACAGTACAATATGACGATTTATATAATTAGGACTTTGAGAAGACAAAAGAAAGAATATTTCCCTCTTCTTAGTATACAGACTGACACAGTTGGATATTCGTGATAAATATGCCCTTTAATTATGCTTAGTTGTACTTATATCGTACCCAAACGTTACACCTATTTGCTTAAAATAAACTTATTTTATTAATAAATAGACAAAGAAAGTAGAAATGATGATTTGAGCATACATAATTACATACACTTATCAAAAATATTTCACTATCTACAATTCATAATTTTTTATCCAAGAAACTGCCACAAACGGCTTTGTTTGATTCTGATAATATCTATCTAAATAATAAAAAATAGCCAAACATATATATACCAGCAGTACAAATATTGTATCTAAAACTTTTATATCCAATAGTAACGCTACTGCAATAAAAAATACATACCTACCTATGATTAATTTTAACTCTATGATTATCATTAACATATTCAGATACTTTACCTCGTGTGACAAATTGTACTTAACAAACAAAATACGAGTATATTGTAACATTATAAGCGCATCATAAAGTTTCACCAGAATTAACTAAATATTACATAATAGAGAAATTAACTAAATATGGATACATATTTTTTTAAGTCTATAATTTCAAAAAATGTTACTCTATGACTCACATTAACCATAAGCGTTGATCCAGAATCATAATTATAATAAACACTTCATTACGAACATAAATTTTACTTAAGTTTCTTTGTTCCACTCTTGGTTGAAAATGTAAGTAAAAACAAAGGTTTTATTTGTCGTTATGATGAAGGAAACTGAGAAGCTTGTAATATTGGTAAGTAACTGTAATTGAGTTTAGCATTATTTAGTGAATACCCCAGAAATTGTATAGAAAGCGCGGAAAGCCAAGGGCGGGTGGTGTGTGGGGCGCGGGGCGCGCGGCCGCGGAGGCTGCGCGGCGCGTGTCAAGGCCGCGTCCTCGACCGTGACCATCACTTCCCTCCGCACCAACCTCACCCGCGCCTACCAATAAACTAGCTACCGCTCCAATACTTCAACACAAATACTTCAATACGTATTTATGTTAAATATCGCAACTCTTTTTAGAATAAAACGACTGTCATTTTAATATATTATTTAGTAAGTAACGCCTACAAATAGTGGGTGCGGGTCTCACAAGCGGTATACGGCATGTCACAAAAATAATATTTATAGAGACGTCATGTAATATAGAGCCTGGTACGGTTCTACGAGAACAATAAGAATAGACACTTACCTCCACAATGATTTCATGTGGACTGAATAAGGCCCTAATTAATACTAATGCAAGTCTTGAAGGATTTTCTAGCCTACTTGTCATCTCCCCAAAAGCAGCAGTTTCGGTTTTGTTTAGTAATATTTGTATACATACTCCATGAATAAATACCTGGTGTAGTGTTTATACTTACATAATTACACGGACGTATACATGTATATTTCTTAAGTATTATTTTTATAAGAGATCTAATTTGAAGGTGATGTGTAGAAGGCGAACCTCGCCTTGCCTCCTACCAAGCTCATTTCCAAATTGCCAGCTGTACTGAAAACTACCTAACGAACGAAAATTTCAACAAAGCTGAACCTGGGTTCGAACTCCACGTCTTACCATCATGATATCATTGATTGGCCTTAGGCGTAAGCACTTTTACTACGAGACGAAAGAGGATGTTTACCCGGCCCAACCTCAATCCAATCTTAGCTAAGTCTAAGAAAATAATTAGTTAATTATGTATAGTGGCCGTTTAACGTGACTGCGAAAATGATTATCATCCATTTACACAATTACATATGGTAATAAAACATTTTTTTTTACATATAGCTCAAATTATTAGCATACCTATACATGTTTGACCCTTTACTCGACTAGCACATGATACACAACGTGAGTGATAACGTTTGGCAATGTTTACTCAATCATAAAATATCCGCCTCAAATGTTCTGATAATAAGTATATTTTTAAATATATGTATGTATAGGACTAACCTTGGTCACTAATCACGTTTATTTGTTGATAAACGAACGTGTGGTTGCAACTGCTAATGTTAGAAACGGCGTATGAGCAAGGTCGGCTAATTGGGAAAGATAATACAATAGCTAAGTTAGATAACACTTAAGAATATATCATACACATAATTATGCATCCTACACATATTATTATGTATTCGAATGTTTGTAGATACATGCATATTATGATCGGATCATATTCAAATCGGTTTTATTCATTTGTTTATTTATTATTTTAGATGACCATATCGATACGAATCTACATATGTGTCACGAGATTAATTGCGAAGCGTTACTTCATGGCAGATTATTGATTTCATTTAAGATTTCTAGCCTTTTGAGCTACAATATTCTAGTATTTAACACGCTTTTATTAGCTTGGTATGTATCTATGAATCTATGTATGTAACGGAATCTTTGAACGTGATTTTCACTCCTTTCAAACCGACGGATTGATTTGAAACTTTGCATACTTATCGAAGACCGATGACAATACAATAATTAAGAAGAAAATATTAAAAAAAATAAAATAAATCATAAATAATTTGTTAAAAAAAGCGTGGGAAGCTTTCTAAGATATTTTGATAACCCACACTCCACCCTTTTTTACATTAAAATTATTAAAACATTTTCTACTTTTTAAAGCGTGTTTTTTAGTTTTTAAACTAATTCTTTATTTTGTTAATCGCTCCAGCTAAACTAAAATGCACTTGTAAGGAGTGGACTCACGGCCGTTGTGTTATGATATGACTATGAGTAGGTACCGAACCTAGTATCTTTCAATAGTTGGATCTAGTACCTAGATCTATTAATAAAGGCTATATTTTGTTGCGGCTTACTCCTTTGTCCTTTTTCATGGAAAGTCTACAAACAACTGGAAAAAGAACTATAAGGTGATAAGGCATAAATTAAATAAGTATATTATTATGAACGGTTTGCTTTGAGGCAATTTGCTTTAATATAAAGGATCAGGTCTTAATCTCAGAAAAGAAACAAGGATTGACAAGTTTTACACGGATTTATTTAAATTATAACCTCACTGTTCAACAGTTCAATGTGGAATGAATGTCATTCTCTATATTTTGAAACTAAAAATGTCGGTTCACAGTGTTGCCATTTATATTTTAACAATCGGTAGAAATTACAGGTTAAGTATAATCAATTAGTAACCATTATTACAAATACTGACAATATCGATACAATAATATAGGTCAATGATAAATAGGATTAATTAATAAATAAATGATTGTACAGAGAGTGAACCTTACAGCTCGGCCATCCTGTTTTTAGTGAGTCCTCTCACTTGCATAGGGCAAGAAGTATCATAGCTTATTCTTATATAAGGAAGTAGTCACTGTCATCAATCATGTCAAACACTATTTTCAAGAATTTATACAACAATAATTATGCATTATCATATTACTTACAATATTAGATGTTATCAAAATCACTTTCTTATCAAATCAGTCAAGATTAGTCAAAATATTCATTTAACAAATTTGGATCTGATACAACTTCTCATCGCAATCATATTCAATCTTAACAACTAAATAACTGTTCATAGTTTGTCACAATCTACATTTGTCTGCACTGCATCCGTTCACAAGATGCTGCACCTACCTCTCATGGCGAACCACGCTCGCATCATACAGACTATAAAGCAGCATCATCGATCTCGTTCTTTATATCTATCTTGCATAGTTTGTCACAATCTGTGATCATCTGTGCGGCACCGTCCACACGGTACACGTCGCTATCTGCACTGATCGCTCATGACAAACTACGCTCGCA
The DNA here is from genome assembly GCA_963564715.1 of Catocala sponsa. Taxonomy (NCBI): domain Eukaryota; kingdom Metazoa; phylum Arthropoda; class Insecta; order Lepidoptera; family Erebidae; genus Catocala; species Catocala sponsa. The sequence goes on along the minus strand of OY751335.1, from coordinate 15,793,191 downwards.
TCATACGTACCATAACGCAGCATTACCATTCTCATTCACTATATTATCTTGCACAGTTTGTCACAATCTACGGTCATCTGTGCGGCATCATTTGCATGATACACTTCGCTATCTGCACTGATCGCTCATGACAAACTGCGCTCGCATCAATAATCACATTAGCTATTTTTGCAACCATCTGTGCGACATCAATTTATCGATGCCATTCTCTGTCTGCACTGGTTGCTCATAACAGTCGTAATGCTGTCAATATTCTTAGCAATAACACACACACACATATAAATACATTCATAATTACTCTGTGTAAGGAAATGTAGGCCATGATGCCCTCACAATCTATTTACACTACACTAAACTATTTATCACCTACTTCTGTGTCTTCGCTTTGATCGCTATCAGCACTCTCGCTGTGATAACCTTTGAAGTTCATCCAGGGGTGAATTTTATCTAAGGCAATTACATTTTCATACCTCTTGTTCCCTTTTCTCGTCAGAAGAGTGTCTACCACAAGAAATCTATCATTAATATATAAATAATTTTGTAAATGCGTCTATAATAACTAGTAGGTACATATTACCTCTCTTTGAGCGAATGAACGGGCCCAAATGATCAGCGTGAAGCGTATGAAAAGGTTTCTCTAACTTAGGTATTGGGTGTAGCATTCCTTTCTTGGGGCCACCAGGCGCTTTATGATGAGCGCATTCTAAACAAGCCTCGACATATTTCTTAGTGAATCTACGCATCTTGGGAAACCAAAATGAGCCTCTTAAACGATTTAAAGTCTTTTCGTAACCAAAATGGCCAACGTCATCATGGTTCATACGCAGCACCTGCCACCTGCAGCCCCTCGGAACCACCCATCGCAACCCATCGTCTAATATTTTATACACGTGACTGCCTTTCAACTGGTAATTTTTACGAACTTCAGCAACGGACTTCGTCTCATCGTCCTCTAAGATCGCTCTTATGCGTCTTATCTCGCTATCATCACTTTGCACAGTAGTAATCCAGTCACGCATGTCTACCAGTAGTACGTCGATAACGTGTGCAGTGTCCTCATCGGTAGGCTCAGTTACTGGGCAACGACTAAGGGCGTCTACATGAGCCATACGCGAACCCGGTCTATACTCGATTTCACAATCGTATTCCTGGAACTGCACCCACCAACGGGATATTCGAGGTATGAGATCCCTTTTGGTTAAGGTAGTACGTAGCGCGTTACAATCCGTAACTATCTTAAATTTTAGTCCTAACAGGTATACCCGAAAACGATTAAGCGAAGCAACGACAGCTAGGGTCTCTAACTCGAAAGAGTGAAATTTTTGTTCGTCGACAGTAGTTTTACGACTGTAGTAAGCTACCGGCCTAAGCAATCCATCTAAGCCTCGTTGCATTAGAATGCCGGCAATACCTAGCTTCGAGGCATCTGTATGCAACTCGGTTTCGAATTTAGCATCATATAGAGCCAAGATAGGACGCTCAATTAGCCTCTGTTTTAAAGCATTGAATGATTCAATCTCATTTTCTGTCCATCTCCACTCGAATTTAGTTTTTAGTAAGTCTGTTAAGGGGCGAGCTATTACAGCGAAATTTTGTACAAATCTACGGAAAAAGCTGGCTAAGCCGATAAATCTTCTAACATCGTGTACATTCTGTGGAGTCGGAAAATTACTTATGGCAGATGTTTTACGTGTTCCAGGTCGTATACCATCTCCGCTTACGTGAAACCCCAGAAAGTCAAGCTCAGTGCAAAAGAAGTTACACTTTTTAATTTTTAGCGTAAAACCTGCGTCATTCAAAAGCCCTAAGACCTCTTCTAAACGAGTGATTCCCTCATCAAATGATCGCGCCGGTATCAGTACATCATCCATATATACAATTGCATAGCTAACCTTTGATAGTATTTTATTAATTGCCCGCTGAAAAATGGACGGCGCATTTGCCAAGCCAAATGGCATGCGTTTAAATTGATATTGCCCGTCAGGCGTTACAAACGCGGTCTTGTCCTGAGATTTGGCCTCAACAGATATTTGGTAATAGCCTGATGCCAGGTCTAGGCTAATAAACAGAGAATTACCCGCTAATCTATCCAGCTGGTCATCAATTAAAGGCAATGGATAATGCTCTTTTTTGGTTTTATTGTTTAGAGCACGGTAGTCTATGCAAAGCCTGCTGTCACCTGTCTTTTTTTTTACTAATAAGACCGGACTAGCATATGGTGAATTAGACTCGCATATGATATCGGCGTCGATCATTTCTTTAATCATAGTTCGAACCTTTTCGCGCTCTGGAAATGACAATCTATACGGACGATAAACTACCGGTCGTGAATCGGTTAAATCGATTTCCATCTGAACTACATTAGTCAACCCTAAATCCATCAAATTATCAGAAAAACATGTCTTATATTTACTAAGAAGTTATTTTAACGTTTCAATCTCATTATTGTTTAGCTGCTTTCCATAATTAAGGGACGCCAATGTGTCTGGGTTATCGAGATCTAGTATATTTATGTCCAAGCAATTTTTAACACAAACAGCACGGGTAATAAGAGAACCTTGTTTTAATACAAGTGAGTTGTTGCTAAAATTTTGTATCAATAAACTACCTTGTCCATTTTCTATATCGTATTCACCTGGCATTAGATAAAATTCATTAAGTGGTACACCGCGTAACGAACCGTGTACGCGGGCTGCACCAGAATAGTTATTAGTGGAAGTGACTGGTAGTGGGAACATCTCCTTGGACGAGATGGTAACGTCATTTCGTAGTCTTAACTCTAGCTTGGTCAAATAATCACGGGAGAACGTCAGAGAGTCGGTAGTTTTTGTTATTACAATCCCTGGCTTTTCAGTAAAACTATGTCCTATCAGCACTGCATACTTTATGACGTCATCATGGACAACATATGCGGAAACGTCCTCCTTAATATCTTGAATTTCAATTGTCACGTTCGAAACACCTAATGGTATCACCACATTATTACCTATACCCCTCATTGTTGGCAAGTTACCATCAGTCCAATTGATACCCCTATTAATAGCTTTACTATGTCTAATCAATGTGCACTGACTCCCTAGATCCACATAGCCACGGGTAACTTCTCCATTAAGTTTAATATACAGTAAATATTTATCATCACTAGAATTATTGGCTTCAATACGCATTACGTCCTTGTCCTGACGATTGTCACCCTTGCTTGTCGATTCAGTCGGCAATCTAGGGCAATTAATAGTTAGGTGGCCTAATCTATTACAAACATTACACTTCAGTATCCGCTTTGTACACTTGAAACTAAAGTGTCCCGGTTCGTTGCAATTATAGCATACGATGGACGTATTGTTTGGTGGCCTCACCTTTTGCTGACTACCATTCGCAACTGGTCTAAAGTTTGAAGACGATGAAGACGCATTAGTGCTACTACGCTTATCGTAATTTAATTTTGACCTGTCTGGGTCACGATGCCGTTGCTTAATCGACTGAAAATATTTTAAGACCTGCTCAGGCTCTTGACACTTTGCTGCTTTAGCACCTAAACACAAGGACCTATCCTCTATTCCATATAATATACAGTCAACTGCACGTTTACCGAATATTTCACATCGATTAAGTAAGTTAATTTTTTCATAGTAATAATGCTCTAGTGAATCATTAAACCTCACTCGTTTCGATAGCATCTCGGTTAAGAGTTCGGCATAATCATCACTACAAGGAAATGATTCCTCTAACTTTATTTTCCATTCATGCCACGAGTAAGACATCGTAGGTAGGGCCTGGTACCATGTTTTTGCAACACCCGACAATTTAGGTAAAGCGTAATGAATAATCTGGTCATCACCCCACCCATACAGTTTCGCACATTCATTAACCTTATTGATCCACATATGGATCGTCTGGCCTTTAAGCATGGGATCAAATTCAGGTATAACATTACCTAACATGGGAAATTTATTTCCTTGCTGTCGATTGCTTGTCAAAGTCTCCACTAACGTAGACAAAAAGGTTTGTGTGTCACTGCCAAGAACATTGAAATTACTCACATGACCGGATGGCGTGTAGCGCTCGCTGCTTACTCTCGACCTCGTACTGCAACCTCGCCCGTTGCGTTTTCTACCGCTACGCCGCCGCTTCCTGCTACGACTGGGTCGATGTTCATGATGAGATTCGTGACTGCTGCTCCTCTCGCGACGACGTCTCGCGCGTTCCTCGTCAGCGCGACTGCTTCCGCCATCCCGCGAATCCAGAGAGCTTTGGTTCGATCGCTGTCTTCGACGTTTCTGCTTTTCCAATCTAGTCGGCTTTGTCCTGTTCTGGTCGTGGCGCCCGTTCTTCTTGCGCGCTAGACGCGAAGATTGTCGTCCATTACGACTATTTCGTTCACTTTCGTCATTGCTGCTTGCACCCATATTCCAAAGTCTCGTACAAAATGTAAGTGACGGTATTTCAATAGAGAAAACGCGTATAAATATTTTTGCGTCAATCAACGTTTCTCCAAAATAGTGAGCGTATTTGATCAATCCCACTTCTGAGATAAAGGATCAGGTCTTAATCTCAGAAAAGAAACAAGGATTGACAAGTTTTACACGGATTTATTTAAATTATAACCTCACTGTTCAACAGTTCAATGTGGAATGAATGTCATTCTCTATATTTTGAAACTAAAAATGTCGGTTCACAGTGTTGCCATTTATATTTTAACAATCGGTAGAAATTACAGGTTAAGTATAATCAATTAGTAACCATTATTACAAATACTGACAATATCGATAGAATAATATAGGTCAATGATAAATAGGATTAATTAATAAATAAATGATTGTACAGAGAGTGAACCTTACAAATACGAGTCTAAGGGTTTACGCGTATTTCTATCGGTATTTTGGCACGTCTTACTATCCTGGGCGGGTTGAAGAGTCAATCCGAGTCAAAGCTTGGGCGGCTAAAATACATAGGCTGGTCTCTACCAGCCTATGTATTTTAGCCGCCCAAGCTTTACTTGCTGACAAAGGGGTAGAATAAACTTTCTTGCCCTGCTTTATTTTACGGTAGATCACGTATTATGAGCTGGTTTTTGTTCTATACCAAGGCAACACATCCATATCCATGAGCTCACCGCTTTACAATAGGTCGCTGGTTCATCAGCGACCAAGCACTATAAAAAGTTTCGTTGTTTCCTATAGAACTAAAAACAATAAAAATAAACTCTACAATTGTAACAATATTTATTTTGACCAGGCCAGAAATTTCACAGTGTGAATATGTAGATAAATATTTATTAAAAGATTATCTATATTATTATCTTTTTACCGAATGAATGACTATTACGGCCATGAAAAGGCAATTTGTTACTTAGGTACCATTTATTAGGTTGAATCCTTGGGTTTTAATTATAATTATACAATTAGGTACGTTTCTCTTTACGATTTTTTTTCCATGCAGATTGCTAGCTTTGATCTTCTAGCTTTTATAAATAAAAAGATTTTGGAAACTGCTAGGCTTCTTTTTTATTTTATTTTTATCTAATTATAATGATACTAAATGTTTTTGTTGTAATTATGTATAAAAGTGTATATTCTCACACATACAGTGAATCAATGTGAAAAGATTGAAAATTTTGGTAAATGGAAATTCATAACTTATAAACATGTCAGTTAATAAAATAAAATTTTTCTCTCAAAATTTAAATAATGATTATGCTCGAATTTTGACCACTGGGCGTATACTAGAAAATATTATATTATATACATATTTGATTTTAGTACCTGTAGCTTAAATTGAAATAATTATGTCTAATCAAGATACGAGTAAAATATTATTTTTAAACAATTTATAACAGTTTGTACATTTCATATTACCTTATATACGTGTCAGTTATTTAATTATTTGCTCTAATTAATCCTGGCTGTCCGCGACCCCAAGCTAAGTCGTGCCGTATTACATAAGGTTATTTATAAGGTACCTAATGTACTTTACACTCAGTTTACGGTACCAAACAATTACTAGGCACTAATTTCTTGGTTGACAGATCTGAGAGTTAAATGTGTTCGATATAGCGCAGGCGCACGCGCGACTTGACGCCACAGCTGCACATGACATACATACCATTCAATCACGGTAATGATATCTATACAGTATTGTAACCCGGCCCTGTTCTTGAAATAATTACCTACAACAGCGCGGTTCGTAGACACGCGTTAGGGCTGCCCGCCTACAGTATTTTAATTTTATCTACCTACTTGAGTTTCTTTCTATCTAGTTTAGTGATTGTAAATATTAAATTATATTATAAAAATGAAATTCGTAATGGATGAAATAGAAAGTGTTCAATAAAAAGCATGTTGTGTTTTTTGATTTGTAGATTTAATCAAAAACATCCTTATAAATTTGAGACTGAAAAATATTTGCGCCGCGACCGAGACTTACTAAAAGCTTTATTGTTAAATTTAATAGTATAAAAAATCCGCATTCGGATAAAAAGTTTAATTAAAAATACTTTTGGAGTCTCCAGGTAATTTAAAAAATGATGTCTCTAGATGCGTTATTAAAGAATTCCAGCAACCATGAACAGCACAATATATTCTATAATTGTACTTTGACATAATTATTATGTAAGTTCTTTTAGTTATTTCAATAAAATATTCACAAATCGCACGCTTACTGCTTACAAAACATTCACACTGTCGTTCATCACTGCGGCGCATTCGCGACTGGTTGCGAACCAAGCGCATACCAACGCCGAGGCGCGTAGGTTGTATGACTCCAGTTCCGACCGTTTGTATGAAGATAGAATACTGTATAGATATCATTACCGTGATTCAATGGCTACTGTTTGAGCACACCCACTTTATTATTTCACTTCTTTAAAAACTGTTGCGCACGCTATTTTTCTCCTATGCCTGGTGTGGAGAACACATAGAACCCATACAACCGGCCCGTACAATATTATTTCGTTGCCACTAGAGACATCTGCGGTGAACTTTCTAGACTAGACTTATGAAATGATGTGTGAGTTGATCATGAGTTATCACTAGATGGCGTCACAAGGAAAATCAATAAAACGAAATAGGGGAAATTGAAAATGCTACTGATAATTCTACTGAAAGATTTAAATCATAATTATGTGATCGTGTGATCGTCAAAATATTGACAATTATTTATTATTTCTATAAGAACCGTGGTGAATGCCTTATTTATGACTAGATGTACTCGCGGTTTTACCCGCGTTTATGATTACTGCGCCGACCCCGTGGGTCGTAGCGTGATAGCCTATAGCCTTCCTCGATAAATGAGCTATCCAACACTAAAATAATTTTTACATTCGGACCTGTAGTTCCTGAGATTAGCGCGTTCAACCAAACAAACAAACTCTTCAGCTTTATAATATTAGTATAGAAGTATAGATTACCTACATGTACTTTTTTGTCGCGAAATCATTAAGTAAAATGTAGCTACGTCTTTATTAATTTTAAATCAGATTTAACAATAATTGTTTGTGTATTTTAGATTTCGTGTAATGTAATTATTTTAGGGTTTGTTTAGCATAAAAGGTTGATTCAAGTTTAATGCCCCAAACTTTATTTTAGTTCAGAAGAAAACCAAACACGTAAATGATCACCTTCTTTTTTCGTGTTGCTGTCAAAGCAGAGGACCCCGACCCGTCCACCCACTGGACTTTTTTAATTCACGATTACCCCTCCACCCACCATGCCAATATGAACCGATGATATCGATTAATTAACTAATTTATAAATTCAAAAAAAATATTTTGCTTTCATATTAAGTACTTAAATCTTAAACGACTACTGATATCAAGCTAAAAATATTCGTCAAATACTGATAGCTCTTACACATGGCTCTTATTTCTAAATAAGTCAGTCTCTTATTTGAAAGCAATAAAATGTTATTGCATTTTAAGCACGTAACTACGGTCATACAAAATGGCGTAACTAGGTCTTTACTACGCTCAAGTTTACTTCCCGTCGACCTAGATTCCTGGAATTTGTTGTAAATATTCATAGCATATGTAAAATAATCTAAAATTACCATAACATTTTTATAGTTATAGACGGGACTGGGCCGTCATGTTACAAGAATTCTACATAAGCATTTATTGCATATACATAGTACAAGTGCGTACTTGTGCAGCATACTAGTATCCAAACGGAATTCAAGGTGAGAAGATTAATATTACATTGACATAATATTATTAATTTCATTTACAAGAGCTTTTGCGATTGTTTCTAGTTCGCGTTTAAGTAATATGTACTTGCGTATGTAGCTGAAGAGCGTCAATTTAACAAAAATAAGTCGTTTGTTTTCGAAATAAAAAGGGCCCTTAGATACGTTACTTCGGTAATTCTTAAAATTTGAAATTAATAGTAGGCAGGTTCATGTTTAGGTATCTTAAGCATGCATACTTTTAGACTGCGAGTTATCACTAGCACGAACACAACATGAATTGCCTAAGAGATAATTCAATAACACTTTGCCCGACTTCAGCATTGAACCCGATACCTCAATTACTCCTTGGGATCAATAAGACAGTTCCCATGAGACCAAAGAAGTATTTAAGATCATTGACACAAATGATCCCACTGGGTCGAAGTGTCGCCGGTCTGTACTGACTGGCCCCCACACACAAGATAAGATTTAAGATCATAATTACTGACAATATAGAAACGTGAACATATTTGTGAGCTCTGTCTGTACATAATATGCTAATTGCTAATAACAAGAGGCAATAGCCGTAGCCATGTGAGTAACATAACCCTTGTTTATATTTATCGTAACTCATACGCTAAACTGGATTACACCAAGCGATATTTAGTACGTCAAACAAGTATGTAGGTATCGGTAATGGCAACATAGGCCAATAAAATAAACGCCTACGCACGGTAATACACGTGCCACACAGGGTCATAACGCGGTGAAGGTCGCGGGTCCCGGACCAACCCTCTGAAAATAAGCACCTCGGCCGACGACCCCGAGAAAATCTTCCAGGGCAACCGACCTTGACCTTTACACGCGCACGCGCTGTCACCGTCACATAGTGCCCTGACCCTGTTACGAAAGGATCATTTTATGTACTTCGCAGCACCTATAATATATACATCTACCCTATTGTGGAACAAACACGAATATGGATTCAGCTCATAATTATTTCCTGTCTTTGAACTTTGGATGATTATATTATTACTACTTACTATATTATAATGTAGAAGAACTGGATGGAACTAATAATACTTACATCCAAATGACGTATTATACTTTTATATCGCCAAAGGGGTCCAGAGGTATATTACTAGTAGTAACTAACAGTATGAAGACATAGCTGGTGAACTGTGGACCTCCATATTTCACTATCTGTGTTTTATAATAATATCAGCCGCGTATTAAACTGTCCCACTGCTGGACATGGGCTTCTTCTCAATGTTAGAAGGTTTAGGCCATAGTCCACCACGCTGGCCTAGTGCGGGTTGGCAGAACATTATGTAGATATCTCAGACATGCAGGTTTCCTCACGATGTTTTCCTTCACCGTTAAGCAAGCTACATATAATTAACTATTTAATACGCACATAACTTCGAAAAGCTAGAGATGCGCGCCTTGGGATACTCATTGATTGATTGGGATTGAACTGGAGACCTCAGCGTGGCAGTCTAACGGTTTCTCACTAGGCTATCGCTGCTATCTGTGTTTTAGATCCTACGTAATAGTGGCAAGCCTATGGCTGTCCTATGGAAAACATTTCTAGTGCCCATGCTACTATTGCAGATATCCTCACAGAAAACTTAATAGCACAGCTCGAGTAAATTAATATGACTAACTGATGGTTAGTAGTTAGTAGTTTCATTTGTTGGTAGTTTTTTATGAGCTTTAACAAATACCGAAATAGCTTAGGTACTAAGAGCAACGACTTCTTACATGATTTACTTAAAAGCATACTTAATGGATGTTTCCTACTTATTAGATGATATTAAGATGTTAAGTGGTTTTTTAATACTTCGCCGATAATAGAGAAAATAGAGATGACTATGTCGCGTAGACTCTACGGACATTAAAAATTACGTTTACAAAGAACTTTCAGTCTTATTTATTTATTATTAGTGATAGCATCTAAGATAATTTGAAAATGGTAGCACCAAGATCCTGGTCTACATCGGACTAATGTATTTAACAATAATTAAGTATTGCTACACAAACACAAGACAACGATTGCTCTCGATACGTTATAATCTATTATAATATCGAATATTTGCATAAACATTCAAATCACTAAGTCATTCGAATGTTTATCCTTTAATCTCATGGCTCGATAACCTACGTGTAGAACACAATTGCTAGTTCTGTAGAACACACAAGCTCTAGTGTAGTGCGAGGATTATCCACAACATACCGCCCATTAGTAGTGCCAAGGCAATCAATTATCCTATCACTCTCCATCCCAAAATCCACTGATATCAATTGTTATATCTTTAATGGCATTGCCAATTATGTAGTGCCTGATTAATATAATTATGTTAAGCGTTACTAGGAGTACAATGTACATAGTCAATTCATTGTGCCTGACGAAATAGTCAAACGTAATTTATATTTTCTTTCATCGTGTCTTCGTAAAATATTTAATAGCATTATTCTGGGATGTAACTTTACATGACGCTAGGTAAGCATAAAAGCAGACTGCTTCATTGAAACACATACCATGGCATGCATTTGCGTTATGTTTGCGGCCTATCGAGATTCCTTCGTTCCATGCCAGGGTCCGACAACGTATCGGATAATTTTGTTAGAAAATTCTCAAATCTCAATAGTAGCACGAAAACGTGCCCTGTCTATAGGCTCACGCTCATTACGTGGGATCGGAAACGTAGTAGCGAAATATGAGTGTACCACACCTCTAATTTACATTTTCAGAATGAACAAACGTAAGTCTATTCTAAGACTAGTCTATAAGTATATCTATGTACTTATATATACTAATATTATAAAGCTGAAGAGTTTGTTTGTTTGTTTGAACGCGCTAATATCAGGAACTACTGGTTCGATTTGAAAAATTATTTTAGTGTTGGATAGCCTATTTATCGAAAAAGGCTATAGGCTATATAACATCACGCTACGACCCACGGGGGCAGCGCAGTAACGATAAACGCGGGTGAAAACGCGAGAAAATTAAAATTACTTGAAAGCATATTTAGTTGATTGTTCCTGTCTTGGATGTAACGTCAATATTAATAATGTTATTTGACTGCCTCGAACTTATGTATCTACCAACCTTTACTTATTGGTTGTGGTGATGTTCGCATTAGACAATAATGTTATTCGGTGTTACTTACAGAAAATTTGCAATAGATGACTATTTTACCGAGAACAAAAACATCAACTATAACTTGCAAAATGTGAGTTTAATATCACCTTATTCACTGAGAGCTTTTCCTCATAAGTTTGAAGTTGACGTAATGTTATTTAATAAATCACGGGGCAATATCCGATGTTGTTGATTTGATAGTGCCGTGATATATTTATACTTTTATATTTCCCATGGCAAAACCGGGTTATTGGTAATATTATAACGCTTGGTGACATTACCGTGAATCTCTTTGTAAGTTTATATATTCATCTTTTTCTTTCACAAAAATGAATATAAGCCAATTACATGAATTTGCTACAAATTACCGAACAAATTTAAGTAATAATTTATGCAAAAGATTCATGGTCTTATCTCACATATTACTTATCTTAGCCATAGTGATGGTAGGTGACTTTGATGGTCATATTTGACATATGAATCTCATTGCATCTGGATAAGGTTTTGTCTAGTAGGCTAGTCTCACTTTTTTATGTATTGCTAAGCGTATGATTACCTTAACAATATATTTATTTTTTATGTTATAGGCGGCAAACGAGCAGACGGATCGCCTGATGGTAAGCGATTACCGCCGCCCATAGACACCCGCAACACCAGAGGAGTCACAAGTGCGTTGCCGGCCTTTTAAGCAATTTTAAAAGGCTTGGGGAGGGGTTTGGGCCTCCGGTACCCTCACTCACTCGACGAAACACAACGCAAGCGCTATTTCACAGCAGTTTTCTGTGAGGCCTTGGTATCACTCCGGTCGAGCCAGCCCATTCGTGCCGAAGCGTGGCTCTCCCACGGCCAAAAAAAACGTATCAATGCATTACAATGCAAAGTAGCTACTAATTGTCTGTACTCTTTAGCTTCAGCGGGTTGTTAAAAAAAAGAGTGCGGTTTTCACGTTACATACTACTGTCGACTAGCAGCACTACAGTAGTTGCGTTTCACTAAAACATTTAGGTCTGTTTTATAAACAGATAGCAGTTCCTTAGACATAAAATTATCATCTATATATAGACTATGACCTGCTTTGCCCAAATGATTCGACTGATTGTATAAAATATTTTGTGGACTTTCATACCATATTTTTTACAAGAGCCAAACTAACATCATTTCAGCAAAGCGGATTTTTTACAGTAAATGTGTAAATGAGCTGCGTTACTCGCTAGTTTGAAAACGGGCCAAATTTTTTTTTTTGCTTATTGATTTTACTGTCTATATCGTTACTCTCCGCTTATTCATTAGCTTAAAATTAGTAAGGACACAACTTTGAAGCTGATAAGTATACATAATATATGTTGTTTACATTACAAAGAAAATGGTGTTCATATATATTTCGCTAATTATATTTTGGATCCTACGTATCCACCAGATCCTAAGTATTTACTAGTTTACTAGGCGATTCATAAACACATCGTCGTACGTAGGTAAGCACATTATTACCTAAAGATATAAAGAAAATGAAGAATGAGAGAATTCTCTTATTAAATCTTCCCATTTTAAATCTAGTTCGTAAAGGTTTACGCTTTAATCTTGCAGCCTTGATGTTTTTGAATACTGAGAATCTAAATGATTTAATCACATTTTCATCATTAAACGAAGACGTGACTTATTACGCGTTTAGATATGGCTACTTTCATCAACGATGTTGTCATGACAAAATTTCATATGCGATAGCGATAAATCACTGACGTCATGAGGTCATATGAAAGTCCGTATGACATTTCAGTGTACGGTACGGAAGGCGCTGTGGTTTTATGTCATCAACTCTACTGTCAGTATACCGAGTGGTAGTTGGTAGTGGTTTGATTCCTACACGGGGCAAAAGATATGAGCGTATAAAATTGGGTATGCTTTGAACGCGTTGTTTGAACATACATAAAGAACAGTTGTTACCTGCGACTTCGTCCACGTGGAATTTCTCTTCGAAGGACCCATTTTCAGGGTTCCGTACCTCAAAAGGAAAAAACGGAACCATCAGGATCACTTCGTTGTCCGTCTGTCTGTCTGTCAAGACCCTATTTTATCAAATACTCAGTTCTACTGTCCCTTGGAGCTGTAAAAAAATCAGCCAACACAATCAAAAGATACAGCCGTTTATGCTGCAAATTTTCGACACTCGCAAGGGAATCAAAACCTACAGGGTACTTCCCGTGAACTCAGAATCTTGAAATTTGGTACGGAGCAACGTCTTGTAGCACAGATAAAGGAAAAATTGCGGGAAGTATAAATTTTTAGTTACATCATATAATAAAAATATTTTAATAATTTTATACTTGGTACCCTTTTCCTCATGAACGCGTAGAGGTATTAAATTGAAATTCATATCAAATACTCATGTCTATAATACCTTTAAGCTGTAACAAAATCAAACTTCTATGTCAACGCAATCAAAATAAACAGCAATTTAAGCCGCATATTTTGAAACTCGCAACTACTCGCAAGGGAATCAAAACCTAAAGGATACTTCCAGTCGACCTAGAATCTTGAAATTTGGCATGAAGCAACGTTTTATAGCACACATAAAGGGACAATTTCGAAAACCTTAAATTTTTAATTACATCACATAATAATTTATTTTTTAATGATTATAAATTTATAAAATAAATGATAATTATGTGTTAATATAAAATAAAGGATTACTGAAACGATAAAGAGACCTTTGTATTAAATTGATGCTCCTCCAGCTTTCCACATTGTGATGTTATGGATTTCATTTAGCAATAAAAATACCATAACTTTTACTTATATACGTACAGGTTTGTACGGAACCCTCGGTGCGCAAATCCGATTCGCACTTGGCCGGTTTCTTTTTTTTAATTATAAGAAGCCTAAGTTACTCCGTATAACATCAGCTATCTGCCAGTGAAAGTCCCGTCCAAATCAGTCCAGACGCTTCTGAGATTAGCCGGAACAAACAGACAGACAGGCAAAAATATTTTAAATAGTTTTTTTCATATTAGTACCGTATATACCTTCATATGCATTTAGTTAAAATAATATTTTGACATATCAAACAGACACTTCAATTTTATTTATTTGTATAGAATCCTTATTAAAAAATGTGCTATTTTTCATCATATAGCATAAAATTAAAATAAAATTGACGTTAATATCACTGATAAAAAGGACATCTCAATATATAATATGAATTAGGTATTATTCAAATAACTAATACTTATACATTTAAGAACCCAATAACAAATTCAAACGCTAACAGAAAAAAGGTCTTTATTGTTGTAACTTTGAACTTCATAACAAAAATTTTGGCTAAGATCTGTACAAATAAAATCGAATACGTAAATTAGTAGTACCTGAAAGTAGCGCTGCCAGTCGTCCAGATAAAGCCGGACACAGTCAGGCTTTTTAGTTGCGTGTGCGGCGTTATTAGACGGTGAGGCCTGTCCGGCTTTTGTTAGGCTTTTTAAATTTGATTTTGTTTTACATTTTTGTTCCGCGCGCCTCACCTTGTATCGCTAGCGCAAGCAAGCAGACTAGCACAGTCCTCCCCTAAAAAAACTGCCACGCCTGAGATCGCGGGTTCGATTCCTGCACAAGTCAAACATTTGTGTGCATGAACATGGATGTTTGTCTTGGTCTGGGTGTTTCTGTGTATAATATGTATGTATTTACAAAAAAAAAGTATATATGTATGTTTATCCATTGTCTAGTACCCATAATACCTACAAGCTCTGCTTAGTTTGCGATAGATTGTGTAATGTGTATGTGATAGAATATAGAATATTATTATTCGAAAGCTGCTTAAATTTAGATGACTATTAATTGCCCGTAGCAAAAGTTTGCACGTACTTTCGATTACCGATCGTACGGTCCCGGTCCACAGTGGATCGAAAATTGAGTTTCATAGACATCTTGCAAATTTTATTTAGTTTTTTGCTGGAATCCAATACAGGCCAGTTATAGAAGTTCCATCATTATCATAATTTTGCACCTCAGGTGATTTTTACTCCAAATGTAGATATTTTGATAAAAATGTGTAGAAGAAAACAGAAAAAACATGTTTGTTCTAGACTCGAGGGTTTTCTCCTAATATCCTCAAGTACGGTTTATATCCTACATTCGCGTACTATTTGGACTTTGGATCAAAAATATCATATATTTTTATTTTTATTTCATGTTGTGTACATTACTGTGCGTAGGTAAGTGTTTTTGCAGTAGTTTACCTACTTGATAATAGTTTACCTGCTAAGACGTTTTATGATGACCTTCACACTTTTATAATCTTTTTCCGAATGATGATATAAGTGTACATCAAACTATCACTGTAAAGATAAAAAATAAATGGCTATGCAAAAATGCTTTTACAGTTTTCAATCCACTTTTACCATCAAAGTTAAAAATATATTTTTATATTTATTTCGCCTATTGTTGATTGATTGATGATAAATACTTATATCTTTCCATTTCAAGTAGCTATATGACAATCATCAACTTGAAACTCACAAAAATTCATTATAAAATTAGCAGGTACATATATCGTAAATTTTAGAAATTATTGTAATCTTTAATGCTCTTTCGTTGCATTTTAAGTCATCTATTAATTATGACCAGACATTTAGATAAAATAAAATGTCGTTAAAATATCTATAGGTATATTCATATTTATTTTCGATACTTTTAATGTCTCGTAATCATTCTGTACCATGTCCATTAAAAATTCATTTATTAATTCGAAATTTAGAGAATAACACAAATACTAATAAAAAAAATACTTAAGAACCATCATAGATAAAAGTAGATATATACAAAACTTAACAATTTGAATAACTGCGAAACTCAAAGATATGACTATGAATAAGGTTGAAAATGTTTTGAACTTTGTCTATAAAACATTAGCATCCAAATCAATGTTTCTAATCATATTATAATAATCGATATTTTTGAGATTTTTTATTCATTAACAGTCTCTAGTGATTTTCTTTCAGCTGCGTTACAAAATAAACTAAGGTACTTTATTGTTAACAATTCAGCGCATAAAGGAGCAATTTGATTTAATGGCAGGCAGTGCATTGACACGTATTTATCCATTACTAATTATAATGGCACAAAACTGATTATTTTATTTATTTTATTTTATTTGTTTAGTTTTAAGAGAGCTTACAGACTAATACAAAGATAGTTAGAGGAAAAATATATATACATGTTGCTAATTACAAGCTTCCACTTATAACTAAAAGATGTATGCTAGCAATACAGATTGGTGTTGTCGTCTAATAATACGATCACAATGTAGTAAAGAATACAAACAAAAAACATGTAAAAAGTAGTGTGCAGAGTCGTGCAATGTAATCGCAGTGGTTAACTGTTTTATTTAATTAATTAGCTGTTTAAGCAAAATGTTCATTAGTCAACATTTTTCGAATATGTCGAGTGCTAGTATTGAATAGATCGATCTTCAAGTGTGAAGGTAAATTATTAAAAGCTATTACACTGCGTATGCAGAAAGCGTTCCGCCTGTAGTTTGTTGTGACTAAGGGTGCATGTAAAAGTGGACGTTTCCTGAATCTATGTTGATCCGTTCGAATAAGTAATTTACTAAGCAGTTCAGGACAGTTAATCGAACCATTAGCAATATAAGCCAAAAGACATACGCCATTGATATTGCGCCTTACTTCCAAAGGCAAAAAATGGTAACGCTTGCATCGGTGATCGTAGTCCACCGAATATTGTTTCGCTTTGAAGTCCAGATATCGCATAAATTTCTTTCGAATAGATTCAATACGAGATTTATAGATCTCGTAGTAGGGGTTCTCGTACTCGAGGTGGCTGCGTACATAAGAACAGTAAAGTACCTTAATGGGTTTCAAAGAATGAAAAGTGGAACAGGTTCTAATGATAAAACCCAAGGTTTTGGATGCTTTGCTGACTATCATGTCTATATGCTCGTCAAACAGAAGTCTGCCGTCGTGAAGTACGCCAAGATCTCTAATGGTCTTTATTGTGTTTATAATTTGACCATCTAATTTGTATCTTGTGCTGATCAAAGAGATCACGTTATATTTTGTGTATGTACTTAAATATTCTAAAATAAAAGATCATAGATGGAGTAATATTCTCTGTCAACGATAAAGGTTGATATCATTATGAAGTAAGCGCCTGAAACAGTATAATAAGCAACTTGGACATGGCGTAACTTTGCGGCGTGCTTTTAATTAATTTACTGACGCAGATTATTACAGGAAGAAAAAGCCTGTGAAGATGGATCTCTTTAGAAATAATCAATGTGGTTTATTTCAAATGGATCTAAACTATTTTAAAATATACGTGTTCTAATTATCACAAGACAATCGCACAAAAATATAGCACGTTTTATATTGATTTACAAATGATAATAATTAATACGATACAATTTTATTGTGAAATAAGTAATTATAAATCGTTGGTAGGTACTTACAACACAATTATTTTCGATTTCAATAGTAAAATTATCTACATTTACGGTCTTTTGAGGTTTTCTATGAAGAAATTATCAGTAGTGGCATTAAGTCTGGTACTATGCTCGGTAGACAACAACAGAATCGGCCACTATAACCTAAAACAATAACTGTTATAATGTGGATGTAATATTCCCCTCCTAGCCTTTCAGCAGCAGTTTATCCAGTACTTCTGTGACGTGAAATATTATAATTCTTATTTTTCTAGTAAAGCTAGGTATCGTGTGCATAGGTAGGTATTAGTAGCACAGACCGTGGGCGGGCGAGCGCAGGCGGCGCTGCAGGGGAAGCGAACGTTAACCCTTTCTGCAGTTCATTCGCCGTCTGGCCTCACCCCTGCAGGCCACCCACCCTCCCTTGCCGCCGACCCGACTGCACGCTTGCCATACTGCAAGTCAACACTTTTTATCTACTACCTAAAGCCAAATATATGTACGAAAATGTAACCTTCATCTATATTTGTAACCGTCGATAAACGTTTGTATTACCTTTGACTAACTAGCCAGTGTTGAATAGGACCAATAATCATTCACACTACTTTTATATAATATAATTAATGCCAGATAAACTATTGAACACTGATGAATTTGCTTTAAAGGTCAAAGCTCAAAGACGAAAATGTTTGGCAAGTTAAATAAGTGAACTAAAACATAAGATTACATTACTCATTTATGGAATCGGTTTAGAAAATGTCCATTATACATAATAAGCTGTTTTCCTTGTTTATTATTGGATAAAATAAACAAACCAGATTTTTATACGAATTACTGCTACCGTCAATTAGGTATATTTATTGCTGGTTATTGTTTTAAAAATCATCCCAAGTTATTATTCTTAGAAAAAGGAAACTAAGATAACGTGTGTAACTTCTCTGTTCTTAAGCTATCTTCGAAAAATGTTTTATAATTGCAGTATTTTGTTAGATAGTGACATGATGCACAATAGTGACGTAATTCAAAAGAAAAGTCATTGAAACTTAATTAACTGCTACGAACAAAACTGGTATAGTTCTGCAGTCTGATGGCGGTCACACAGAAGCATACATTTCAATAAAAACAATTTCAACAAGTGCTGTAATTTTTTTGATTTGTAACTGTAACTTTATTATTATCATAAATAAGTTACTTTAAAATAACAATTCTAATGACTAGCTTTTATCCGCGACTTCGTCCGTGAGAAGTTGAACTTCGCCTGCAACGTCATCTGTTTGATCACTGTATTCTACTAAACAGAATTAGATGCAATTGCCTTAGTTACTAGTATAGTATTATATTATCTGTGCCTTAGTGATCAAATTTGAATTCCGTGAAGTACTTTTTGCGTGATATAGGCACAACCAGATAGAAAATCAATCTGCTTCTGAACCTTCTATAGTCAAACCCAATAAACTCAAAAATATCTTTAGTGTTCAGGCAAAGCTACGTTAGTATTTTATTAAAGTACATATAGATTAGAACGACTTTTTTTAAGTCTCGTGCGTAAACTACAAGTTTACGGTTATGCTTGCGGTTAATTGTGGGGTAATCGATTCAAATACCAATTTGGGATATACTGTGATTTTAAATTCTGAATTTCGGAGTAACGGCACGGTATCTGTAAATGGTACGCAGTCAAAAGCTATTATACGTGACATTATCATGAATTCATGACGTAAGGGTAACTTCCACTAGGGGCCTTATTACAAACTCTTATTTCCAGGCAGTATACGGCGTAAAGTAAACTGCCTTGCAATTTCGTATTATAAATGCGTATTATAAATTACGTCATATACCTAGACCAACGAACGTACGCCGTGGACGAGGTGGTGGAGTTGGATTCTACATCAGGAATGGTATCAAGGCACGAGTACGAGCTCACCCTGTTCATACACAAGTCGAACAAATGTGGATAAGTTTGAATATCAATACAAAAAAGATTATCATAGGTACGGCCTACCGTCCGCCATGGCTTAGCAGTGACTTGTACTTTGATGCCATTTCTGATAGTCTTAGTTCTTTTTCATACTGCGACTACTCAGTAGTATTAGGTGACATGAATATTAATTTATTAGACAATAACAACCCGAAAGCAAGAAAGTTGAACGAATTTTTAAAGCACTTTAACCTAGCTCAGATTATCGATAAACCTACTCATTTTACTGATTGCAGTCAAACATTAATTGATGTAATTTGTACTAATGCTCGAACTCGGAATGTGACGGTCGACAGAGTGAGCGAACTTGGTCATCACGCCTTTCTTACTTGTGAAGTCCTCCTTAAAAAAGATAAGATTCCTGTGAAACACGTGACATTCCGACCATTAAAGGATATCATTTCTGAATATTTTGAAGCAGACCTAGACTCTGTGACCTGGAGAGTAATAGACAGCATGAATGATATTAATGATATGGTACAAACATTTAATTCTCAAATAACAACTTTATTTGACCTTCATGCTCCAATTCAAACAAAAATTTTCAAAGATCGATTCACCCCCTGGATCACAGAAAATATTAAGCTAATGATAAAGTTACGGAATAGGGCTCGGGACAGATACCAATCTACTAAACTAGAAGCTCATAAGTTATATTATAAAGACCTAAAACGAAATACTGCCACTGCTTTATTCAACGAGAAAAAGGCATATTTTACGCACAACATTAACAAAAACTTAAAAGACGCTAAAGTACTCTGGAGGAACCTTAAATCAGATGTTTTACCCAGTAAAAGTAATAACCTTCCAGATTATTTTAACAACGCGGATGAAATTAACAATACCTTTTTAAACGTACCGGGACAATGTCAGATAAACATTTCTGACCTTACCTATTTTGAGTTTAGTCGATTCCAACAAACCGTTTTCTCGTTGAAAACAGTCAGTGAGGCATGTGTACTTAAGATACTAAATAACTTAAAATCAAATGCTCAGGGTGCGGATGGTATTTCGCTTGATATGCTTAAACTCACTTTGCCTCAATCACTAAAAACTATAACTAATATGATTAATAAATCTATTGCTTCGCACTCCTTCCCACAAGTTTGGCGCGAGGCAATGGTGCGCCCTATCCCTAAGCACTCTAACCCACAATGTATTAAGGACTTGCGACCAATCAGTTTATTACCATGCTTGTCAAAGGTTCTGGAAAAAGTAGTACACATGCAAGTTATGGACTATCTAGAGGTAAATAACATCTTGCCGGACCTTCAATCTGGATTTCGTAAGGGACGTAGTACTTCTACTGCCTTATTGGACGTTGTAGGTAATATTCTAGAGGCACGTGATAAGGGTAAAGGAACTCTATTGGTCTTATTAGACTTTTCTCGCGCATTTGACTGCATAAATACGACATTACTCCTTTCTAAGCTTTCTTATTACGGGTTTGACGTGGAAGCGGTTAAATGGTTCGAAAGCTACTTGACAAACCGATCGCAGGTCGTACACATTTTAAAAGAGGACGGTACATCATTATTTTCGTCATCTAGATCGATATCTCGGGGCGTGCCTCAGGGATCTATATTGGGTCCTTTATTATTTATTCTGTACAGTGCCGATATCACAAACTGCATAAAACACTGCAATTATCATATTTATGCGGATGACATACAAGTTTACTTCTCTTTCGAACCAACAGTGCTATCTATATCAACTGCAGTTCAGTTTATAAATGCTGATTTGGACAGGATATTTCAATGGGCCCAAAGAAACGCACTGGTTTTAAATCCTGCTAAGTCCAAATATATGATACTGGGTAGCAAAAATCAGATAAATGTTATAGCGGAATCTCATCCTTCCCTGAAAATTATGGGAGATGACATTGACAGAGTGTTTGAGGCACGTAACTTAGGAATAAAAATTGATCCTGTATTACGATTTGAAACTCACATAAATAATGCACTAAGTGATTGTTTTTACAGACTGAAAATATTATACAGAGTACGTGAATTCCTCTGTGTAGAACTAAGGCAAAGTCTTGTAGATACACTAGTATTATCAAGGCTTAACTATGGCGACGTCGTATACGGGCCATGCCTTCTGGCAAGAACAGAAAAACTGCTGCAGCGTATACAAAACGCATGTGCAAGATACTGTTACAAAATACCTAAACGAAGTCATGTAACGCCATTTCTCAACGAAAATAACATACTCAAGATGAGATACAGAAGGAAGTTGCATTTTGCCACATTGATCTATCGTCTCATGTTCAATCAGAAACCGACACACCTGTATGAGAAACTAACTTGGACGCATGACTATTTCACATACTCTTTGAGACCCAGTCATGCTTTAAGCATCCCGAGTCACAATACGTCAGCCTTTAGAGGAAGTTTTAAATACGCGGCTACACGATGTTGGAATGATCTCCCTCCACCCCTTCGTAAGTTGAAAACTATTGCCAACTTTAAAGTATATATGAAAAGGTATCTTTTAAATATACAAAAATCGTCTTGAATAGCCTGCCTTTTAAAATAATAATTAATTAATATACCTACTTAAATTATGATATTGAAGTATTTTATTTTTATTTATTTATGCCAAACACGCATATCATTTTAATTTGATTATCAATAATTTTAATTATATTATGCAATATTATGTTTCATAATAATATGTTCTCATAACATTTTTGAATTCTTATGGAAACACTGTACAAGAATTGATTATATGTTCCACACTCAAACGCACCACATTACATCAGTCACCAAGGTGTTGCTGAAAATCAGCGCTGTTTCCCTTATGCGGACACAGCTTCGGGCTGAGCAACATCTTTTTTGACAGACACTGCGACGCACACTGCATACGCTAGGTTATATATTTATTAAATGGACCGAGCCAAGAGTTTAATTGTTTTCTTTTTTTTTGTTTATTTGCATATTTGTTTTTTATTTACTATTTGTGTTTATCTTTTTTTTTTTTTTTTTGCTTTCAATTATAAAATGTAATAATTATTTTAATTAATATTGCCATAAATTTATAATATTATTGTGTTTTAAATTGTCATTTACTTTTGTCATAGTATCCTATTATCTTTTCCTTTATAACTGTATACTTATTATGTTCATGCTGTCTGCAGTATGTGTTGTGTGTTTTCTGTTGAAATAAATGAATTTTCTTTCTTTTCTTTCTTTCTTTCTAAATGTTCTAACCATAGATTAGTATACCTGGTTCTAACTCCAGCCAGTCAGCGGTCACGTGACAGGTGATCGAATGTTGCCTGGCAAATACCCAAAGAGTAAAGTAATACATAGGGAACAAAACCGTATTACGAGCTTTCATTTGACATTTCGTTTCATATTAAAGTCGCCATATTGTACACAAAACAAACCATTCAGCAAAGAGTATAACTATACTACGGAATCCATTCAGTTTACGCTAAGTGGGGTGGCTTTTTTTGAATAGTTACATTAATTATTGCTTTCATTTTTGTTTATATTTAACTGTGACAAATTTCATACTCCTCCGTCCACCCGTCCGCGCAATTTTCGTAAAAAGGGGTACAAAGTTTTTGCTTCACGTATTAAATTATAAATATTAATTACAATATGCTCATCTACTAAGCTGTAAAGAATACATTAACAGTAATAGTATTTATCATGATAATAATGTAATTAATTAAAAAAGCATTAATACATATACGCCATAATTATTTTAAATGTCTTTAATACTTATAGAAGTAACAAAGATTTTCGAAAACCTCATTAGAGTTAGATACACATAAGTTTTCAGTAAGTAAGTAACTAGGTAGGTACTTCTGTAGTTACAAATTGCCCGCGCGTTTACAAAAACAGGTGACTTTCTGAAACCGAATATTAGTTACTTATATATTTTGTTTAATACTGCAAATATAATAATAAAATTCATGATATGATAGCTTAGATATATTTGTTTTATATTTACCTAAAAATAAATATCATAGAAAATACGATAAAATTAAAACCGTTACTTACCGACAAATATGTATGTCATATTTTTGAACGATGCACTGTCAAGTCACAAATCGGCCAGCCGCCAGCGACAAACTTGCCAGCATGAAGACGATCAACTATTCACATGTCTTAATACGAAACAAAACCAGACAGTTATTTGAATTGCCTGAAACTTGACAGGTTTTATAAAAGTTTGTAATAGGGCCCCTGGTTTTATTTCATAACAATTTTCCGCTAGACTCTGATTGATACATGTATTGCTAAATCTAACATATAGTTTCTACTCGATGTTAGGATTTTTAACTAATCGCATTGATATGTAAGATCTTTAAAATGTTATTAAAAAAGAAAAATGCGAAAGGGCTGGTATTCGGCCATCCACCCTACGTATAAATCTAAATCGTTTACCCTAGCGTCACGACAAGTACCTACGTAATTTTTTTATTTTGTGTTTTCCCATCAAAACTAAACCTGAATGTATACACAGAAAGATATGCAAAAATAAATGAATCATTATCATTTAGGTCTCGCATTTAATTACCTACTCTTCAATAATTATATTTACTTCCATACATATATATCCATTAAACAACAGTTCAACTAATTTATGGCAGAGAATCTTTATTCCTGCGGTAGGTAACTTACTTTGCCTGATCAAGAAGAATGCAGTGTCACCAAATAAAAATTATAAAAGCACTTCAATGGCTCGTTGCGACGCACAGTGTTTTAAGAAACCCATTTTTCGGACACGACATTTTTATTACAAAAACTGCTAGATATAATCTTATTAATGCAAGATTTCGTATCCCCATTTAGATAGCATGAATAGTTTTTGAGAAAAAGCATTTGAAAATCATAATAATATTTTCAGCCGGATATTTAGAAAAAATATATATCTCTGCAACTTAGCAACATACGCAAAAGCAATGTTAAGAACACTGATGACATCTTTTAAGCTGTCTTTTAGAGTTCAAACGAATCCTGTAGCTTTATTAGATTAATTTCTACATGCGTTTTTTTTGTTTTTAGATTTTTTTATTTTCTCGAGTATTCTGCCGTATTGGGAAAAGTTACTCACACTGAAATTATTGTCTTTGCTTCCCCAAACAACTACACAAATTACACATCCCAATTCCATGGAATCAATAAATTATTTCAAATTAACTGTTTTCGCTAGGGCTGTCACAATTATATCTGGATTAAATTGATTTTGATTTTGATTATCGCAACATAAAATTTTACTTTAAAATTTAACGCTTATATCTACAAATTTTTCGGGGTGGTCACAATGAAAATAAATAACGAAAAGGGTGTTCGCTGTTTTTGCTACAAGAAAAAGATATTAGTTAAAGCACTTCGACGACTAATAAAATACACTTGTTCATTTTAAGATTGACTATTATATTATTTATCAACTAGAGTGAATTTGTTACTTATAAGTTTGCACAGCATAGATAGGAACACAATCATTTATTAATTACAAACTAATACTTGACAGAATTATCGAGTTACATGTCCAATTCGACTTTATCATTGTATTTGTTTGTTTTTTGAAGAAAATATGAAATAAGTGGCAAACCAAGTGTAAATATAAGTTTGCGTTGAATACGATTGATATGAAATCCTTCGAACGGATAATGAATAAATGGCAATAAATTAAAAAAAAAAAAAAAATGAATAAATAGAATTTACAGTTGTTTTTATATTTCAGATATTCATAATTATGTAAATTGTATTTTCGATAAATCTCACTCTTTACAAAATAATATATTCTTCGTTACAAAGCAGCACACATTCTTCTGGATCATAACTTTCGGCTTCATTAGTACTGGTAAGCACTTCCAGCAAATCCGGGTTAGACACAGCTTTTAACAATGTAACTGCAGCTGCAGGGAAAGGAATCTCACATTGTTTCTTTTGTCGTTGAAGAAGCTGTGCATGTGAGATTAGAGGATCAGATGACTCTAAAGTTCTATGGAATAAATCGGGCATATTTTTACTATATATTTTTTTAATTACTTATCATAATATCTTAGAAAGCTTCACGCTTTTTTACATTAAAATTATTTTCTATTTCTTAGTTTAGTTTTTTTAATAAAGCGTGTTTTTAGTTTTTTAGACTATTATTTTTTTATATCTTTTCCAAATTATTGTATTGTCATCGGTCCTCGATAAGTGTGCAAAGTTTTAAATCAATCTGTCGGTTTGAAAGGGGTGAAAATTACGTTCAAAGATTCCGTTACGTAGACACATAGATACACACATACCAAGGTAATAAAAGCGTGTTGAAAACACCTTTAACATCAGTCCAATTTCTATCCAATGACGCCTATTGATTCACACTAAACTGCCTAAATATCACTACAGATAAGAACGAAGTAACGGCTCTCTGAGTTATATTGTTTAACTTGATGTATGGCATAGCTTAGGGCGCGTTCCCACTATTTCGTGACGATTAATATATCGTTGGACGACTGTCGTCTCTAGCTGTTCTCAATATATCGACTGTTTATCGTCACTGTGTCGTCGCAATATTTTATCGTCGGACGTATAAACGACGAGACGATATTTTTATCGTGGCTACGATGGATAGTTGCAACAATGACACACGATTTGCCGTCATGATTAGTCGTGACGTTATTTTATCGTTTTACGACTATCGTGCTAGCAGTTCCCATTGACTTGACAATCTGTCGTCACTGCGAAAAAATGTCGTGGACGATAGTTAATCGTGTCGTCCTGTATGTGAACACCTCTATTTAAATACACAAGCCACGACGCTTTAAACGACACGATAATCTATCGTCACGACATAGTGGGAACGCGCCCTTACTGTGCCTATACGTACCTGTATGTAACCGTAAAAGTTGAAGAAAATTATTATGCGGTTGGTGCTTATTAATAGTAACTGTTACAAACATAACAGTGTGGGTAGCACCCACATAATATTGTTATTTGACTTTTGTGGTTAACTTACCATTTAAAGTTGAAGCTGAATATAATATAGCCTTATCGGTCTATTATTGTTAACTTTTGTCAGCCAACTGCAAATCAATTATTCCAAACTTTTCTGTTCAGTTTTGTCACTCTTTTTCAAACGAACACATCGTTCTTTAAAACTTCATATTTCTTTCAGCTCGTTTAATTAAAAACAGTGTACTTTCCCGTTGTATGTAAGAACTTAAATAGTTAAATCCGTATTTTTATTTTCAAGTTCAGTACAATTTTCATCTAATATTGTTTCTTTAATGGAGCAGCAATTAACTAGGCGACGTTCAATATGTCGGTAAGACTAACAAGAATACAATCCGTAATGATTTTAACTAACTATTTTTGCAAATTCAATATAATAATATTAGGCATAACGAAAAAAAGAATATAAATTTAAATAAAGGTTTAATTTATTAATTTATACAAAAAAACAAAATGCAACCAGAGATTATTTTATCTGTATTCTGTACATTGCTGCAACGCACGCAGCATGGCCATGAAACGATTATTTGTAGGTAAAAAAAGTAACTGTCAAACTAATCAGTCGAGCAAATTTATGAGATTTTTGTAGTCTAACTGTACATGTTTGTACTCAAAATTATATAAATTATGCCGAAGAATAAAGGAAAAGGAGGTAAAAATAGGAGGAGAGGAAAGAACGAAAATGAAACAGAAAAACGTGAGCTGGTCTTCAAAGAAGACGGACAAGAGTACGCCCAAGTCACAAAGATGCTCGGTAATGGCCGCTTGGAGGCCATGTGCTTTGATGGCATAAAACGTCTGTGTCATATTCGAGGTAAACTTAGAAAAAAAGTGTGGATAAACCAAGGCGATATAATATTAATAGGCTTGCGAGATTACCAAGACGCTAAGGCTGATGTCATCTTGAAATACACCCCAGATGAGGCAAGGAATCTGAAGACTTATGGAGAATTCCCAGAGACAGTACGAATCAACGAGACTGTAGTTTATTCTGTAGATGGTCTGGATGAAGATATTGAGTTTGGAGATGAGGTTAGTTCAGAAGATGAAGCTGATGCAGTTGATGCTATTTAAATTTAGCACTATTTATATTATCTACAGTAAGTCTATGTAAATTTGTTTTGCTGTTGTGAATAAACATGACTTTGTGATTTTCTACATTTAGTTCTCAAAATTATTTCATATGAATACTTACCTAAATTGTAAAATGTCTATATCCAGTAGACATACAGTATTTCTCAACAATATGTAAGTGTTTGTAACACATTAGTGTATGATATAACTTCATTAACATTATTGAGTTTATTAAATCTACCATAACATGGAATTATAGTCAAATTATTGTGCAACATTCCTTGAATTAAACCCATTTGTCTTATCTGAGAAATGATAAAAAAAATAAGGAATGTACATATACCTACCTATTAAATAAATATATCAACAATTTTCTTATTTTATATTGTTCCTTTATTGTTAAATATTCTTCCAACCAAAACCCTGAACCATACACAGGCAATGTGCCTATGCCCTTGCAAAGCAATTATTTAGTGTCACTAGGATTCTTGGCACAAATATATATGCATATACAAACAAATGCATCAGTTATTTATGGTCAGCTGATCTTAGAGGAAATACATAAATTATTTAGTATGTAATCAAACAATGTTTTACCATATTAAAAACTAACAGATTGAACAACAATGTATATCTATCCTTTTTTAGGCTTATTCACACATCTATTTTGTCTCCAATCGTTAAGTAATAACTAAATTTGAGTTATATGAATTGTTTTTAAATTATATCAGTGAATTAAGCATATGGATTTATGAATTTTGTGTAATTAAGACTTATAAGGGTAAGGCATTATCATAGTTCATGTTAGCTGACAACAAAAGAAGTGAGAATCACATGTTGCCATGCATTCGCACAGAGTGGTACTGCCAGCACACTAGCTGCTCTGCTGACAGCATACCATGTCCTCAATATAAAGTTGCTTGGCTGTGATCTTCTGCATGGTACAGGGACTTTTCCGGTCAGGCTGCCCAAGATAGAATTGAATCCTCATGTTACTCTATATTTTGCAAACTTTCTATTTGCTAATGATATTTATATTGTTATTATAATATGCATTGTTATAATTGATTCAAGTTAAGTTATTGCAAATGCCCTGACACAATGGTTTTTATGACTGCTTCATAAAAGCAATTTAATATGACTTGCTAATGAAATAGCCACACAATACATACCTGTTCACATAATCACAGTACAGCTTATTAGAAAATCATTTTGATTATTTTTCTGCTCAGGGTACAATTTGAGAAAATAATTGTCTAGGATTAGATTTAGGCTTTATATAGCTGTTTCAGTCTAAGAAATGTACCTAGTCTGCTAGCTGTGTAATACATATCTCGTTTTGTCAAGTATATTTATTATATTTCTAGGATTATATACCTAAATGATATTAATGAAACCGATTTTCTATGAATTTGTCTGTCTGTCACAGCTTTGCACAGTTGCTAACTCAGCAACTAAATGCTATTAACTTGAAATAGTTATAAATAATGTTTGTCCAAATTTATTACAGACAAAATAATCTCCTATATAATATTATGTACACTGTTATTCTGTGTTCCTGATGGTAATCTGTTTAGCTTATGTGATGGGTTCAAATTAAATCTTGTTGAAGGGACTGGAATGTGATTGACTGGCTTCTGGCACCCTCAATCAACATAACATACAGGGTAGGACTCTAGCCACAACATTCTAACACAAACTGCTGAAACTTAAGAATCTTTTGAAGCTCATGCCTGAATTCGCGAAGAGGTAGACAGACATGTATTAACCCTAATTTTTCAGCTTTTGTTGTAAGTAGCATGCAGTAGGAAGTGAGTTCTCAACTTCATGCTGTTACCTACTTATTAAAATTAAATAATAAAGGGTTTTTAAATTCATCAATTCCTAGCGGAAAACTGACTGCAAAATCCGCCTGTAATCGTTACACTAATTTCTATCATTTATATTTATTTTAGTTCTTTTTCCTTAGACTACAATTAATATAAGGATGGAGGGCGGGCAATATTTTATTTGTTTGGATTCCCTTGTCAAAGAAATTCTCAATAGCTCCACCGTGCGCGGCGTTTGAAACTGTCCGGTAGTATACTCGCGTCCCACAACATGGGAGTTAATACAATAGCTGACGAAATGAAAATGACTACTTCTCTGCCTACCTCTTGAAGGATACAAGCGTGATATAGATGTAACTAGAAAGTTTTGTTGAAAATGTACAGAAATACATTATCTACAAAAGTACAGAACCTTCGGTAAGCAAATTACCGGTGTTTTCTTTCTTACTATCTTGACTAACAAGCATTGCACAAGCAATTTTGTGGCCTATGATTGCTAATAATATCATGCACTATTGCCTGCACATTAACATAACTATGAAAACGGTGTTGTGTATGCACAAGAAAAGAAGGTCCTACTTACTGCAGGAATACGACACAGACTTACTACGCTACAATTATGTGACTATACTACGAAGCTATTTCTTCAAGCAGAGCACGCGCAGAGTTTGGGTGAAATCGCTCCAATTTGGTTTTAAGAAAGGATCCTGCCCTGGCGTGCTGCTACTTTAAATTTAAAAAGTGAAAGATGTACCTACGGAGTACAAGATTAGAAAAGTGTTTCATAGCTTATTGCGATAAGTGTGCCTAATAATAACAATTAAAATTATTTTAGTATTCAAATTAGGAACGAAATTAATAGGCATGTATCGGTTCGGATTGGAGTTGTAACGGCGGTCATTTTGGCGGAGGTAGAAGTGCGGATCTTGACCAGCTTGGCTACGCGAACGCGAAGATTTAAAGAGGCAGAGGTGGATAAATAAACAAAGATTAATTAATTAACATTTATCAAAGAGAGTTTATTATACAAATCAATAAGAGGTAATTTCATAGTATAAACAAGCAGGCGATTTCTTAAATTTCGTTTTGTTTAGGCTTCGTCATTGTTTAATGACGAAACTTAAACAAACCTGTAGACCTACCATGAAACGTAAATGCCGAAGTTTCGCCTGTCCGTACTGTAAATCTCATTTATTCCCATATTCGTCTTGAATTTCGGTACGTTACTCTTGATTGTCCTCAAACCTTTCATTAGTCTAGTCAACAAGTGCTTTTTTGATCAACTTTTTTCAGCAGTCTCGGAAAAATATGAACGAGGTGTCATTCGATTCGGAATAGCATGTAGATGATTTTTGAAAAAACCTGTACGCATCACGGATGGCGAGCCCTTCGGGACATAGCGGCGATGACCACAAAGCCCCACTCACGCGCCACTTCACCGAGGACATCCCGGATATCGACCAGAGCGAGGTTAGAGCGGCTCTCGAGAGCAGCTTAAGAATAATAAATCTCCCGGTGATGACGGAATTACAACAGAGCTCTTAAAAGTGGGCGGGATCGCAATCCTGAAGGAACTAACTAGCCTGTTTAATTCCGTCATCCAACAGGGCTTAACACATCAAGCGTGGCGTGGGAGTGCGGTGGTTCTGTCCTTTAAGAAAGGTATAAAACCTTACTTAAGAACTATAGACCCATCCTTCGATCAAATATACCATAGATGCACATTCTCATACAAAAACCGCGTCAATATGTGGCACTGACCAGTACTGCTTACTTATAAGTGTCTGCATTTATTATGCAATCCAGGAAATAAACCGAAACTAAGTGTGTTAATTGCGATACGCAAGCGTACTAAGCATATGGTACGGTGTCCACTCGCTAACCGACACCACTACGGTGTCAATTCGCTCTCGCTTACGGGCAGCGCACGCAAGAGTGAGTGGGACAGGTGCGTAATACATGCATTTAATTTAAATAAAAATATCTCCAAATATATTATTGAAAGCGCCATTTTCAATAAAATATAATAAATATTTCATAACAAAACTATACTTACCGAAAGTACGACATTCCATCCTTTTTTTGCACTTTAGAGTATAGTTTTTGCATTTTTTCACTACACACTTTGGCATCGTGAAACGTGTGGCTGCTAGCGCGGTCGTAAAGTGGCTGCAAGCGAAATTGCGCATACGACTGATTTATGCACAGTTTTGTTGGGGCCGTTTTTCGAGCGACGATCGTGCATCTATGGTATATTTGATCGATGGACCCATCTCACTCCTAAGCTACGTCTACAAGTTGTTCTCGAGAGTCCTCACAAACCGTCTCCCTAGAAAACTCGACGAGTTCCAGCCTCCTGAACAAGCCGGGTTTCGAAAAAGGATTCAGCAGTCATGTCCTACGGTATATTATTGTGGGGCAAAGCAGCTGATATTGAGACAATTTTTATTCTTCAAAAGCGTGCAGTACGTAGCATTTATAATTTAGGACCACGAGTTTCCTTGAAAGATCGATTTAAAGAAATAGGCATACTTACTGTTGCGTCGCAATATATATTTGCTAACATTATGTTTATTAAACATAACATTTACTTATATAATAAGAATAGTGATATCCATAACGTAAACACTAGAAATAAGCATAAGTTAGTAGGCCCATATCATCGTTTACATAAAGTTCACAATACATTTGCGGGACTCGGTATACGTTTTTTTAATAAATTACCTATTAATATAATTAATTTACCATTGTTTAAATTTAAAAACGCCGTTAAAAAACAACTTATTCGGAAGGGTTATTATTCAGTCAACGACTACTTAAATGACAAAAACTCATGGAGCTAGTTGCTTGTTGCATACAGGATTCAAAGATCTGTATTACCTACTTATAAGTCAATTTAAGCCTTTGCATAGTCACAAAGTGTAAGTGTATGCGCCATCATGCCATCCTACTGTCTATTTTAGATTTATATTAAATAATATATCTTAGCTCAAATTATTTCCTCCCTATAATATTATTAAGTTATTATTGTTATTATCTTTAGTTTTTATAGTCAGTAGTATATGGCATAATGGCTGTAACACCTTGTTAATCTGAGGTGTAAAATACTGAAATTATATTTAACTGACGATTTAAAAGAGTGGCCGTGAGTTTCTTGCAGGTTTCTTCTCATAGGCTCTACCCTTTGCCTGAACCTAGCAACTAACCTAAATGTAGCTTCAGTAACTTAGTAAACTCACTAACCTATATACTTTGACGTTCATAAGTGTTACTTTGTGACCTAAATGAATAAATGATTTTTGACTTTGACTTTGAGCATCGTGGACCACATTCATACTGTTCGGCAGATTGTACAGAAGACCGAAGAGTACAAGCAGCCGCTGTGTATGGCTTTTGTGGACTACGAGAAAGCTTTTGACTCCATCGAAACTTGGGCAGTTCTAGATGCTTTGCAACGATGTTGCATTGACTGGCGCTATACAGAAGTATTGAGGTGCCTGTATGACACCGCCACAATGACCGTCCAGCTTTAGGACCAGAAAACAAACCCGATAGAGCTGTGTCGGGGAGTGAGACAGGGAGATGTAATATCTCCCAAATTGTTCACCAACGCGCTTGAGGATGTTTTTAAAAGACTGGACTGAACTGGACGGGGAATCAATTTGAATGGTGAGTACATCTCACACCTACGGTTCGCCGATGACATCGTCATTATAGCAGAGTCACTGGAACAGCTTAGCGGAATGCTGCACAGCCTAAATGGAGCCTCGCGACGGGTTGGTCTCGGCATGAACTTGAATAAAACCAAGATCATGTTTAATAGACATGTTATGCCAAGGCCGATTTACGTCGATGGGTCGATGCTCGAAGTTGTTCAAGAGTATGTCTACCTTGGACAAGTGATTCGACTTGGTAGAAACAACTTCGAGAAAGAAATCGACAGGAGAATCCAGTTGGGGTGGGCAGCGTTTCGTAAGCTTCGTCAAGTTTTCTCATCGCCTTTACCACAATGCTTAAGACCAAAGTCTTTGTGCGTCCTACCCGTTATGACTTACAGTGCCGAAACGTGGACACTCACGGTAGGGCTAGTCCAAAAATTTAAAGTCACCCAGCGTGCTATGGAGCGAGCTATGCTAGGAGTTTCTTTGAGGGATAAACTTGGAAATGAGGTTATCCGTCAAAGAACCAAGGTTACCGACATAGCTCGCAGAATAAGCAAGCTGAAGTGGCAATGGGCTGGCCATATCTGTAGAAAGACCGATGGCCGTTGAAGCAAGCGAGTTCTAGAGTGGAGACCGTGACTTGGTAAACGTAAGGTAGGACGTCCCCTGGCCAGGTGGACCGATGACCTGAAAAAGGTAGCTGGGTCAGACTGGATGCGGAAGGCGGAAAATCATGATGATGATTAGGATGTTGTGGCGTAAAATGGGAGAGGCCTATGTCCAGCAGTGGACTGCGATGGGCTGATTGTTGGATCGATTAATTTACATGTGATCCTTATCTATCACACACAACGTGAACTAACTCGTTTCGCTAAGTTCGAAGTGTTAACAAATAAAATATTAATTTCCAACCCAAATTGCTAGCAAAAGAAGAGCAGAAAAGTATAACTTTAATTATAGTTATTTATCCGGAGTTAGTTTACATGTCTTTTAGACATGAGTTACAAGTACCTACTTCAGACTGCAGAAGCTTTAGATTAGAATTTATTGGATAATAGAATTTTGCCGCGCTTGGGTTAATTTAGATGTTGTCAATAAATTTCTATCGATCTATCTATACGGAAACAGCACTATTTTTTTAATGAAAGGTAGTCTGTCCTTTCCTATACCCCTCAAAACGTGCATGTGAATTTTTTTTCAACAGCGTGACAAACTCACATTCACTTTTATAATATTAAGTAAGGAATTAAGGATGAATTAGTAACTTTATTACTCACTATTTACACTATTGATATTCAAAACTGCCTATAGCGCTAGTAGTACTAATAAATATCGAAATATAATATAGGTAATAATTTTTCTTTCTCTTAGAATATTATACTATAGGTACTATATTTAGGCTAAGAATTGTCTCCTCTTTTATTTAAATTCACTCTCAAGGCAATAACAAAAAACAGTTTTAGAATTTTAGAGGCCTCTACTTTTTATATTGATTATAAAAACTAGACTCCCTTAGGCCTCATTTACGGAGACACGGGGCGTCGCGCGTCGCGGTGTCCGCCGCTGCGCCCCGCGGCGAGTCGCCAAGGACGCCAAGCGTTCGGCCACGGTAATGATATCTATACAGTATTGTAACTCGGCGCTGTCCTTGAAATAATTACCTACAACGGCTACAACAGCGCGGTTCGTAGACACGCGTTAGGGCTGCCCGCCTACAGTATTTTAATTTTATCTACGTACTTGAGTTCCTTTCTAGTTAAGTGATTATAAATATTATATGTATATTATATGCAGCCCGAAATAAATGGTTTGATATTATAAAAAAAGAAATTCGTAGTGAATGAAATAGAAAGTGTTCAATAAAATCAAATCATCACAAATCGCACGCTTACTACTTATAAAACAATCACACCGTCCGTTCGTCACTGCGGCGCATTCGCGCTCAGAACACTTACCTATACTCAAAGCGAAGAATGACAACTTTATACAAAAGGGAATTGCTCAGTTTGTTAGGGTGCTTCGGCTTGGCGTGGACATTAATTATAGTAATAAATGGATTGCTTTTTTAATATCTTATACCCAAAACAAACTAAATATGATAATAAAGCTGCAGCAAGTTGTTATAATATGCCTTTTCTTGATATACATAATATTGCAATATTGTCACTTATAATTGACTGAAAATGAGCAGTTCATTGATTGAATAATATCTATATTTATTATACAAAGGATACCTTATTTATGTAGTAAAGAAGAACATGTTAAGAAAAACAAGTATCTTATTAAAAATGCACGTTTATTTATATGGTATCCCAGAATGGAGCGCAAAAGAAGAAAAATGGCGGTGCCTATGACTGTTATCAGTTTAAATATTTATTTATGCGTCCTTTTTTACCGAAATATTTCCTGCAACGAGGTATTGTCTAATATTTTTTAATTAATTAATTATAATTATTTGTAAATAGATTTTTTACTGAGCAATTTGTCCACGCAAAGCGGAAAGTAGCTATTTCCTTTGTGAGGCAATTTTTCCTTAGCGTCTTGCGCCATTTATTTTCAGCCCACACAAAACTATCGTAATCGTGGTGTGTAGGTATATATATATATATACCTATATGGGTATATATATCTATTTGCTTGTCATTATTAAGGGTTCAAAATACACTGTATTTTTCGAAAAGTTCTTTTAAGTTAATGTGTATGCCGATTTAAACTTGTTATGTTATTCTATAGAAATCTGGTTATTAATAAAATCAGCGCTCACATAGGTATTCAAAGAAAAACTTAATCGAAAAACACAGTTAAGATAGTTCAATAAAATATGTACATAACTTTATTATATAAGGTTTATTTGTGATTTTGTGTATAAAGCAATACATACAAATCTT
The DNA here is from genome assembly GCA_963564715.1 of Catocala sponsa. Classification (NCBI taxonomy): domain Eukaryota; kingdom Metazoa; phylum Arthropoda; class Insecta; order Lepidoptera; family Erebidae; genus Catocala; species Catocala sponsa. The sequence goes on along the minus strand of OY751335.1, from coordinate 15,757,057 downwards.
ACTATGAATTATTCTCTTTGACCGTATATGTGCATAAATACTATATCCGACTGATTTATTGGAACTCATATTTTAAAACAACAAAAACAATGTAAGAGTCACTTTCTCACAACTTGAGTCTATATCTCACAAAATAACACTTGATTTCACCAAACAACAGAGTAACAGGGTGCCCGACTCAGCATTTTTAATGCAGGAGAAATCAAAACTAGTTTATTAAATTTATCAAAAATAAACCGAAATTTCAAGATAAACGGTGCGCAAGCGGTGGCAGACATTTGTCTTGTAGTGTTGCTAGTAAATAACACGAAATTAATTGTAAATATTTATATAATGAATTATCTTTTTTATACTTCGATTAAGATACTTTGCTCTATTGTTTAATCATTAAAAATATAATTCATAATTATTTCCAAGTTTTTTACATTGTATTTGTAATAAATTAAAATAAAAATATTTTTAAGCCGTCGATACTTTGGTGTTGCAATATTTAAAAATAATAAAATTCAGCCCCCGTACGTATAAACTTAGCCCCATACAGAATTGACAGGGCCTGGCATTCGCGACTGGTAGCGAACCAAGCGCATACCAACGCTGGAAGCCTATGACTCGAGTTCTGACCGTTTGGATGAAGATAGAATACTGTTAATAACGTTACCGTGGTGCAGCTATCGCTGCGTCGCACGCGGCGGACACCGCTGTGTTGCACGCGGCGGGCACCGCTCCGACGTACGCTCAATTTCAAGCAAACGCGCGTAAAATCGCTTCTCCGTAAACGCACTCATACAACGCGAATTAACGCCATATGTTTCAATTCAGTGCAGGCCGCAACGCCGCAAAAGACACGCGACGACGCCCCACGTCTCCGTAAATGAGGCCTATATGTTTGAATTCAGTGCGGGCCGCGCCGCCCATCGTAATAAATAATCAATCATCCAAATATCAGTCTCAATATAAATTACAATAGTTCGTACGACAATCAAGTAGGTAGGTACCCGATTTAAAGTAGAGTAAAAATTAAATTAACTAATTAATGTTATTAGATTACTAATATACACGAGTATATCATTGAAAATGTTGTATTGTTCGCTAATAAAAGCAGTTTATTTATACCTTGGGCTTAGTAGTGTTGTAGCTATCAACGAAGAATTAAGCTGGTGACGGCGCGGCCGAACGTTCGATTCATTTTTGGCCGGAACTGGCCGGAACCGGAACCGAATCTTCTGTCTGTTATTAATTTAAATAATTAACTCCATGGGTCTGAAACAATGTCACCTACAACGGAGTGCCATCCTAACAAACTTACACGTAGCACACGACTTTTACCCTAGTTCAAGTTTGATTTGGTTTGAATTAATGAAATAAATACGGTCGTCAATACTTATGTAGCCTATTATGGCACGTTTACACGCTTGGCAAGCCTCGACAAGTGTTCACGAATACAAGCGTGTGAACGGTGTGTTTGGCTTGGCTTGCGTGAGCTTGACGCCGATCCGTGCTGGTGTCCGTTTTTGAACACAGATCAAAGGAAGCTTGCGGCAAGCGTTTACGACATACAGATCGCGCACTGTATGATGACCGGTCTGAACATTGCGCGAGTGGCGTCGCAGTTACAAGTTTTAGGTCTCTTTGGTGACAGGGGGCGGGGGCGTTACGCGTCTTAGCGACTGTACATGCGCAACAATTCGGAGACGCTATGTTCAGTCCGGCCATCATAGATTGCGCGATCTGTATTTACACATTGGCACGTGCTTACTTGCTTAGTGTCGCTTAGGAGCTCGCGCCGAACGGGTGTTTCTACGCTGCGCTATATATACGATCGTGTATGACTGCCTCGTTGGTCTAGTGGTCGCAAAGCTCAACTGCTGAATACGAGGCTCCCAGGCTCGAATCCTGGGTCGGACCAAGTAATTAGTTTCAAGGTTTTCCCTTTTAGAATTACTCAGTTGCAGCTCGGGGTCAAGAAGTTGGTGGCACGTAAAGCCGTGGGTCCTGCGCCTGATCTCTCTCCGGTCGTGTCGGATTGTCGTCCCATCGGACTATGAGAGTGAGGGAACAGAGAGTGCACCTGTGTTTGTATACTTGTGCACTATAATATACTATAATAACTTAGGTTTAGATTGGCCGCCGTGACCGAAATTGGTTAGGACGACATTATAAGTAAAATAAAGAAATAAACTTATTGTAATCTAAAGAAAATATATTCTACAACGCATTTCTATAATATTAGGAATGATAATACTTTTTAATAAAAATATGTCAAACCAAACGCCATAGCTGACACAAATTCAGCCTCCACGTCTGCTATGCTTGCTTGTTCAAAACACACCATGTTACCGATAATAATCATCCAAGCGTTGGTAAAGGCTTGGAGCTTGTGAACGTTTGCCAAGCCCCGGCAAGCGTGTAAACGTAGCATTACCAATTGGCTTTTGGGCGTACACTAATAATTTTTACTTCTAAAGGCTATATTTACCTGTGCGTGTTAACCCATTCAATGCGGCAACAAATTTTGCTTTCACTAGCCAGAATCGGCTCATATTTAACGTAAACGCCGATCGTCGTCCGCCGCACTTGATGAAATAAAAAAAGACGCCTGTCGGCGTTTTCAGCATCTTGTTATGAATTTGAATTTATTAATTTCAAATCCATGAGAAATGTCTAGTAATGCACCATAATTGTTGCAATAACGACGGTTTTTAGAGAGCAGAATAATTTATTTAATTAATTTAGCCAGTTTTATATATAAGATTCGCAAAGATTTGTTGAAAGAAATTTTAGAAAAGGAATATCTGCGGTTTTGCTTTTTCGATTATGGATATAAATGGTGAGTAATTTGTCTTTATTTGATAAATGTTTCTTTTGTGCTCTCTCATCTTATAAACATCCTTTTTAAAGCATAAAAATTGATATAGTTGATAACTCCGCATATTATCAGAGTTTGCAAACCATTTTATGTTTTCTTTTCATAAACATGTATATTATATAATATATATAAATCACATACACACAACACCATCTAGCCCAAACTTAGCAGAGCTTGTATTATGGGTACTAGACAATGGATAAACATACATATATACTTTTTTTTGTAAATACCTACATATTATACATAGAAACACCCAGACTAAGACAAACAATGATTATTTATTATACCTATTTAGCGGCAAACATTGACTATAGTTGAACCATGATGTGTAATTTAAACAGTTCGTCGTTTCGTGTTGTAATAAAGGAAGTTAGAAAAATATACACATATAGTCGTAAATTAATAAAAACAAGTATATACACATGCTTTAAAAAGCTTTTTACAGTTTGAAAAGTGCAATTAATTGTGAATAAAGATGAACAATGAATATAACAGTACATTGATAATTATAAACAAAACATAACTTATGTTTATTACAGACTACTTATGGTAATACGACATTTTATAAATCCATAGTTGTCAATCCCTGGAAGACGCCGATTGGCATTTTCCGCACCAGAGTAAGAAAACTCAACATTTCTTGAACCAAAATATCTAAAAACTACTCATATCAGGCATTTTATTAGTAAATTCCAAACACATTTGTTGTTTTATTAATATAATATCTTTAAATTTGGGTAAAATATAAAACAAACAACTTTACATGACGCTGATCGGCGTCCTCCGAATCTGAGTATGAAAAAATAAGACGCCGATCGGCGTCCGCCGCATTGAATGGGTTAAAGTTATTTGGGAGCATAAGTTGTATCGTGTACAGGTTTTAAGGGCCTCCTACCACAAAACGTAAAAAATCACGATTTTCAACTCGTGTCTAGTACCTTAAACAATGTCCCAAAATTCTCAAACAACATTTAGAAACTTTAATTCTATACATTTATATTATTTATATATTTTTTTCATGAGATGTCCAAATAATATTAAAATATGACTGATTTCACAAAGTTTATGTATAAACTTCCTCATCTGTAGAAGTATGAATATAAAACTTACATTTATACGTAGAGAATACTTTTTTTTCCTTACGATGATTTTTCATTTAAAAATTTGCTTTTTTCGATTTTTCGGTCGAATCATTCTAGCGCAGGGGGGGACACTGCCCAATACCTTTCCTATACTATATCCAAAGATAGGACTGACATCTGTGTTTTTGGCCCCGTACTTGTGCTGTAAATCAATCGCAGAAGACGGCGCTTAAACAAATTTTTAATTTATTATTTAGTGTCAGTTCTTACCTATCTATACTTTTATATTTTTAATTTATCTAGAATCATATTTTATTCTCATTTTAATTGTTTTATCATAAAAATGTCATAAAATACAAATTAGTAAATATGTCGGTTAAAGACTATGATTCAAACATTGGATTTGAATTGTAAGTCAGTCACAATATGGCGACGGAGTCTCGTTTCGGTATTCGAGCGAGGTAGACGTGCGAACCTTTCGTCTCGCGTTGGTATTACGTCGACTTTGTTTACGTATTGCGCGCGCGCAATCGTCGCGCTCGGCCGTACCCCAGGTACCGGCTACCTGCGAGCGGCGGCCGGCAGATTCACTTATTTATATAAATGGATCCTATAACCATTCATTTAGAAGACGGATATACAGTAGTTATGGATGAAGATCAGAGGCCGGAATTAGGGAGCGAACAGGACTGTATATCAGACGAAGAAACGGAAGTCCTTCAAGAGGAGAATGTAGTTAGTATAGATGGAGGAAAAGGATTAAAAGTAAGCAAAGCGGGGAAAAGAGAACTAGAGGAAGATGGTGAATGGAAAGTAGTATCAAGAAAAGAGAAAATAATGAAAACAGATGAAATTGAGATATATTTATCGAGTAACGAAAAGCTACCGAAACAATTCGCATTGGCTAAATTATTTTGTTCCAATAATATTATTAACATAGATAGTGTTAAATACATCAACCCATTCAGAGTACGGTTAGCTGTCATAAATGAGGAAAGCGCGGTTAAAGTCGAGAAGTGTCAGGCTTTGTTAGAGAAGGGTTGGAGGATCCAGAGAGCCTTGGAAAAGAGTATGTCCTACGGTGTCATCAAAGATATAGATATTGATATACCGGATAAGGATATATTGGACAGTATGACATGTGAACCCCCGGCGGAAATAGTATCAATTCATCGTCTTAAGCGGCGGGATCGAGAGGGAGAAGGCTGGGTGACAAGTGAGGCTGTGAGAATTGCCTTCCGAGGCTCTTTTGTGCCTCCTTACATAAGTATCGACGGCCTCAGAATTAAAGTCCATTCATACATCCATCCAGTGACGCAGTGTTCAAGATGTTGGAAGTATGGCCATATGACGAGACATTGCCCAGCAAAAAATATAGTTTGTCCAAAATGTGGTGCCAAACACGCAAACTGCGACACACAGACATACAAATGTGTTAATTGTAATGGCAGCCATATGGCAATATTAAAAACAGCTTGTCCTATATTTCTGAAGGAAAAACGCCTGCGTGAAATCATGGCGGAGTATAATTGTACCTATCGTAAAGCACTAGAAATATATGTCCCGCCGTCACCACCGCCTTCGAGTATGAAGGACGTAGATACTGCACCACAGCCACTGCCCTCAACCTCTTACGGTTGCGTTTCGGAACAACACCAAGTGCCAGATTTGGGTTATACTCCCCTATATTCAGAAATTCTTAGAACCGCGGTAAATATACACAGAGAGGCCCGTAACAGTGCTACCAAAATATCATCGACAAAACCCGTTCGACAAAGAAAAGAGGGCGATATGCCAGAATTCGCAGCTCCCACCGCATCGGTAACATCTCGGGACAGGGAAGAGACAGAGCAGACGCCTCGTGAGGAACAGCCAAAGAAATCAGTGCACTTTGAGGAACTGATAAGTAGACTTAGAGAAATTATATTCTTAAAGGGAACGGGGGTAGAATCAAAGTTGAATGCAGTAATTAAGTGTTGTTTAGAATGGCTTATTTTAGTAGTGGTAGATTATGTTTCAGAATGGCCCTTACTTAAGATTATCGTAGATTATTTCTGTAATTACGGATATGGATAACGGCCACAAAAATATTAAATTAAATCTATGCCAATGGAATGCCCAAAGTATTAAACCAAAAAAGTTGTTATTCGAACAGTTGTTAGCACAGGAGAAGGTCCACATCGCCTGCCTCAGTGAGACATGGATGGAAACCGACAGTGTATTCAAAATCAATAATTACAATATTTACCGGCGCGACAGATATGATTCATACGGAGGCGTGGCTATCTTGACGCACAATACGATTAAGACTCAGATTGTTGCGTTACAGCTCAGTAACCCAGGTATTGAGGTTGTATGTGTACGTGTGTTAGACTGCCCGCTAATTAACTATGTCATGTCCGTCTATTGTCCATCAAATATTCATACCTCACAAAATGATTGGGACGAAATATTCATAAAATTTACTGAGAAAACTATAATCTTGGGGGATTTTAACGCGCACCATTTGTCTTGGTCGTATAAAACAGAGCAAAGGGGCAATCAAGTCTTCGATTCTGTTTTAAACAGTAACTTCGTGGTATTGAATAACGGCGCGCCAACACGTATGAGACTAGTGAATGACTATTTACAAAAATCCTCCCCAGATATTTCACTATGCACATCAGATATTTGTTTTGGTTTCAGTTGGCATGTTTTAAACGAGTCATTAGGCAGTGACCATTTACTCATTAAACTATCCTCTTTATATCGTGGTAATAATGCACCAATATGTAAACTTAACTATAAACGCGCCGACTGGCGTTCCTATACAGAATGTTTGAATAAATTGTTCGGAAATTATACATTCACGGACGATATTCAAAAACTTTATGATGTTTTCATTGATTATATAAATATATCAGCTCATTTAAATATTCCTCTTATTAGAATTAACCAAAATCCTTCGTCTAAATTTATACCTAAACCGTGGTGGAACACAGACTTGTCAAAGGTTGTGGCGGAAAGAAGACGTGCATTATCAATATTTAGAAGTAATCCCACTCCTAGTAATCTAATAGTACTTAAAAACAAAATTGCTAAATCGCAGAGGGAAATACGTCGTGCTCGGAACGCTCATTGGCATAGTTTCTGTTCTTCTTTCGATGAATCTATCTCTTCTGCAGAACTATGGCGCAAAATGAGTTGGATCAAGGGCTACAGGTGTACGAGACAAGATATAGACCACGGAAAAGCCGATAAACTCCTTCATTCCTTGTCTCCTGATTATGTTGTGCCAAATCAACCCCATTTTTCATCGTTTTGCCCAAAGTTAGAAATAGAAATCTCCATTCAGGAGCTAGATAGATGTATTATACATAAGGATACATCTCCTGGATGTGATGACATAACCTACAAAATGATCCAATTCCTTCCTGAAAACGGCAAACACATTTTACTATTTCTATATAATAAATTTCTTTTAACCGGCTATGTCCCTGTGCAGTGGCGAGATATCCTTATTGCACCTATTCCTAAACCCGGACGAGATCTGAGTAACATAAACTCTTTTAGACCAATTTCTATGATGTCATGCCTATGTAAGGTTTTTCATTCTATTCTAAATATGAGGTTAGAATGGTACTTAGAGAAAAGATGTAGTTTCTCACCGAATGTCATTGGATTCCGTAAAGGCAAATCATGTCTGGATGGTCTGGCACAATTAGTAACTACAATTCAAATTGGATTTTCTCAAAATATGTCTACCATAGGGTGTTTTTTGGATATTGACAACGCCTATAATAATGTTGATATTGTTTCGTTAGTATTAACTTTAGACCATCTAAATATCGGATCAAAATTTTGTATTTACATTTGGAATTTTTTAAAAGAAAGATATCTTAAAATTAAAATAGGATCAAAATTCATTAGTAAGTCAACTTGTAAGGGCTTAGCACAAGGAGACCCTCTCTCACCTTTATTATTTAATATTGCTACTATTAATATTTGTAGATATATAGAACGTGATGTGTTCATCTCACAGTACGCCGATGACTTCGTTATATATCATACCTATAGCAATGTTACAGCAGGCTGCCACAAATTACAAAAATCTTTAAGCACTATACAGAAATTACTATCAAATTTAGGTCTGGAACTTTCAGCGAGCAAAAGTCAAGTGTGTTTATTTACGCGTAAACGTTTTAGGGATCGGATTAATCTCAAAATTAACGATATTGACTTACAGGTAAAAGATGCAGTCAAATATTTAGGCCTTTGGTTAGACAAAAGTTTAAGATGGACTAAACATATAGGAGAAATACATTACAAGATACTCAAATATATAAATATTTTTTAAGTTTTAGCGGGATCTGGTTGGGGTGTTCACCCAATTCATTTAAGAAAATTATATATCTCATTAATTCGGAGCCGAATGGATTACGCTAGTATAATCTATGATAACAGTTGTGCGACTTCTTTATCTAAATTGACTACCGTACAAAACCAGTGTATGCGACTTATAGGCGGGTATATTAAAAGCACGCCTATACACGTTATGGAGTCAGAATTGTTACTACCGCCACTTCATATTAGACGACGATATTTGTCATATAAGTACCTTTTGAGATTAAAATTCCTTCATCAAAACTCTTTAATAGATGAGTTAAGCAATCTTTCATTATTGGTTCGACAAAGTGGGTATTGGAGACATAGAAAAAAACCTTTGTTAATCGTCATTCATGATGAGTTTAATTCAGATCAAGGAACGACTGCCATGAATATGTTTTCTCTGGATGTTTGGGTAGGCTATGTGGACTTATCAAATGTTGTATTTACAAACATAGATGCTATAGATAGACCTAAAAGAAACTATCATCGTAATATGTTAAAAATTCTTTGTGAACAGTTTATGACTTATAAATATGGGCATTTTTATAAAATATTCTCTGATGGGTCGAGAACAGCGGATGGTGTTGGAGCAGCTCTGTTGGACGTACAATCAGGTCACTTTGTTAAGCTTTGTATGGACGCGAGGATATCTATTATGCATGCCGAGCTCCTGGCTATATTAGAAGCACTATCATATGTACAAAGTACGATTGCAAAAAATGTCGTCATATTCACAGACTCCCGTAGTGCACTTCAACACCTACAAAGATGTAATCATTCTAGCTTTTGGGGCATGCCAGTGGCTTATTTAATTATAAGTAATATTTTAAGTCTTAAAAGGCAAAATATAAATGTTGTCCTTCAGTGGATACCGTCTCACATGGGTATTACTGCAAATGAAAAGGTAGATCAATATGCAAAAGAAGCAACTTATTCGGGCATTCCAACGGACTACTTACCTTATTTTGCAGACATACTTTGTGAGGCTAGACAAAGTTGTTACAAAATATGGTCTGAATATTTTAATGAGAGATCATTAACCAAAGGCATCTGGTACAAGGTCATACAGCCTATCCTACCGCGCTCACTTTGGTTTGACTACTCTGATATGAGAAGACATACTATAGTAACAGCTTTGAGACTTCGCTCCGGACACTTCCCCCTAAATAAGTTTGCTTACATGATGCGCAAAGTGGAGTCTCCGAATTGCAGCACATGTAATCAGATTGAAGATATTCATCATATTCTTATGGAATGTGTCCGAAGCGAGGACCAAAGACGACAATTAAATTTTAACAACCTAAATGTGTGCGAGTACGTTACTATATTATCAGATCCTTTGTCACATAAAGCAGGACTCATTTATGATTTGTTCCTTTTAATACTTAAAAATAGAACATTCGTTGTATAGTGTATGAATTTCTTGTGTATATCCAATGAGGGCAACATTATCGACTATGATAAAGCCCTCTTTCTTTCTTAAATAAAGATTAAAAAAAAAAAAAAAAAAAAAGTGGCGACTGCATCTTGCCCGTGCGCACGTTTGTAGTTTTTCGTCCTATATTGTATATTTTTCGGCTGTGAAGGTCTTATGTAAGTGCGTTGAGTCGAGCTCTGTGTTCCTCCACCTTGTGTCAATTAATCTTCCCATCGAAAACTGTTGTTATCAGTGTGCGATAGTGACACTTTTAAGTGTTTAGTGTTGTGCGGTTTTTCCAACTACAAAAATGCCGAGACGCTGCGCATTTCACTGTGAACCTAGAGTCCGCTGCACAGTTATATTTTAATAAACATAAACATAATAAAATGTTATTTGTTGTTGTTTTATTCTTATACTACGATATGCACCCTATACTTATTGTATTTAAATTGTTTTGTTTGGATCTATTTTTGTAACATTCTACTTGTTCTATTTGCAATTTTTATTTGCATATTTTTTATGTTACCAAAATACGATTGATACAAAACAATCTAAATACGAATTCTGGATTAGTAATACATGATATAAATAGCTATAGGCACAGAATACGGAATAGCTATAGCTATGTATAGAAGGATTAGTTCGGGGCCAAAAGTTCAGATGTTGCTGTTTCAAATAGGGTTGGCTGAAATTGACCATAAGAGGGCTCTCTTTTCCCTATGTATTACTTTACTCTTTGTTCTAGCGGGTCTCTGCGCGGGCGACAGGCGGCATACCGTGCACATAGACGGCGTCGCCGCCGCCGCCCGGCCACAGAACACAGTTATTATACTCTTTGACTTATACTCAGAGAGGCGCCCGGCGCCAGCCTTTGTGACGGAGTGACGTATGCAATTTTATGTGAATTTTTCCCCCAAAAAGCTCTCGTATGTTTACGTAATTTTATCAATATTTGAGTGTAGGTGATTGACCACCTAAGATAATAATTAATAATAGTTTAGTATTAGTCTAATAGTCGTATAGGACAATTACATCATCACTACATCTCACTAGGTGGCAGTAAATTATCGTGAAAATGTTTAGAAGTGAGTCGCAAACGTTAAACGCTCAAGGTCATTGGCGCATAGTAAACTAACCATAAACGAAATACGACGAAACCATAGACTTTATTTTGATAGATTTATTTAATGTTGCCAGTCTGTAATCCACTAGCAGCCATATTGAATTTTGTTGTGCTTCGAAAACATTGTGAGCACGTGGATTATTGGATATAATTTAGTGAAATTTGGCAGTATTATCAGTTAACTTACCATTTTGGTTTGTATTCGTTTTTCAACAAAAAGTGAGGATATTCTTAATTTAATATCTAAGTAAGTAACTATATTTTTCCAACCGGCGGCATTATTCCACATTTGGATCACAGAGAATGTACCTACGCAAGTTCATAGGTGGAGATGTAACATAACATCTTTGTAGATAAATAAGACTAAAAACACATGTAAATATTTCCCTCTGTTTAATAATTATAAAGGTATTGACACAAATTTAAAATTGCGTAACCTTTCATTTATGGTTCCACATTTGCTTACGTGTTGCTTGTGAAGGTTTCTACATATTGCTCGTGACCCTCACCGGACAACATTTATAACTAGTGTTCCGAAAAGATCAGTGGCACATGGTTTTGAAGGTATTATGAGCATTGCCCTGAAAGTAGGTAGTTTGACTGTGTAATTCGTGTTCTTAACTGTATTTTGTAAAGCCGAGTGATGGTGAACTAAATTGAAAGACTTGTAAAAGTAAAGTCCATGCTTTGCTCTATATTCATATCCGGGCCCGGTGTTTTATTTTGCAATGTGTTATAAAACTTATAATAAATAGATGGCTTGGATCTAATGTGTATTTTATACGATCTAATTTTAGTTACTGTGTGCTATTTGAATAGTAAATAAACACGCGGAACAATAACCTATTTATTCATACTGTACTAAATATACAAAAAAACATTATCTTCAAATGCCAACTATCTAGTACTTAGATAACGAAGTATCAATGATAAAAATATATAATCATAAATAAAGCTTGATGGAAAGTGTATTTATATTAATTTAGAATATTTACATTACATACATATGTTTATTATTATTTACATTATGTATGTTCAAAAATTAATATTTAATATGTAGATTAAACAAGATTGTCTCTTGACCTTTATGCAACATGTGATCTGAATACAGCAGTAAGGTTGTATTTTAAATTAAGATGGTTTACACATAAAAACCTTGAATGAAATAGTATCACTAGAATGTTTTGAATTTTTTTTACATATTAGGCCTTCTGGCTCCTTCCTCATTTACACACAAGCATAAGTTTACAATAAGTGTGTGAATATTATAGAAGTGAAATATTTTTGGGCATTTTTAATATATTTTATGTTTGTAAACAGCTGTTAAATTTAAACTCCATGTAGTCTTGTTGTATGTCATATTTATGTCATACAACAAGACTACATGGAGTTTAAATATTTATGTAAAAATTGACTACTTACCTTTTATGGATTTAGCTATGGTAAATTCTTAGCATTATCATGTCTGTTTTCCTTACCTATAATTTAATAAATGTTACACCACAAATATTAAAAACATCAGCTTTTTAAACCACAATTTTCATTTAATTTGACAGTTATTTGTTTACAGAGTTTCTCCATTAAATTGCCCAACAATATTTATATTTTAGAGATATTTTTTCTAAAATAGGTCAATAATACTTTTATGATAAATTCCTTCTAACATTAGAACCCAAGTGTGAATACTTCCACAGTATATGTATGTATTATCTTACCTATCAGTTTAATATATACATAAACTATGGTTAATAAGCTGCTACTTGGTTATGACTTATGAGTGAAAGTTCCACTAATATTTAAAAATAATGCTACATTAAATGCATTGCTGATGTTTGGTATAATAGATGATTTTTTGTTTGTTTTAGATTGTTTATAAAAGTGGCTAATTACAATGGCCCCTTGTCGTCAACTTCTTATGTGGTCAGTCCCATCCATAGCTGTTTTATTGGGTATTTTCTGGTTCCGAAAAAAGAGGGAATATGCAAAATCTGATCCGGGTGGAAGAGAATGGATAAAAAGTTTAAAAGAGGAACTTGCTGAAGCATTGAATGCTGAAGCTGAAGCTAAAAGAATTTCTCCATTGGGCAAAGCAGAGCGCTCTGTTATTAAGTCTGCTCCTATTGATATTGTACCAAATGGAATTAATTCTCAAAGGTCTTCACCATTAGAATTGACAGATGAGGAAGTTGATATAGAAATAGAAAAAATTATTAGGAAAAAGTCCATTGAAAAAGAAAGGAAGATGTCTGCTGGTTTTGACAAGCTTACTTCTACAAGCTTAAGTGCTCAAAAGCTTCCATTTACACGTAAAGAATTATCACCTATGTGCTCTACACTTCCAACTATAGTAAGTTGCCGTAAAAACAATGGTGCCCTTTCTCCAAAAAAGACTAATGAAAACCGTACAAATGTTGTAAATGCACAAGACATGCCTGGCCACTCTCAAGAAGGGTTTTTGCAGCAACATAGTACAAAATTAGATACAGCTGTATCTCCAATGAGCACAGCTGAGGACATTAATGTAGCTGAAGTAGAAGATTCTAATATTAAAAATAATAATAACATTCATGTAACTGATGAAACTAGTGATAGTAATGAAAGTGATAACAGGTTTTCCACAGCACAAAGTAGACACATTTCTGAAAGAGATTCTGCAAATCATAGTCCAGTGGACCCTATGCTAGCTAGTCCATCAATGTGCCACTTTTCAGACAACCATAGTGAGGTAATATTTTCTATAATAATATTTTAAAAATTATTAATGTGTAATATAATTTTGTTTTAAGAGTATTTGTCTTGTGACCATTTTCGAATGACAACAAAATTAAATTATTACACTTTTTGTGATGTTGCTACTCGGAACAGGCAACAAAGCATAACCACACAAAACTGAATTATTTTAATAAGTATTAAAATATTGACATTTAAGACAATTGCAATACCATTATGAATATCATTCCAGGGTTCAAGTGATAGTGGTAAAGGGTGTTCTGAGGCTGCAAGTCCTCCTCCAGCTAACTTGAATATGGTTCCTTCAGAAACCGCACTTAGAATACATCAATTTGTTATATCACAGAGTCTTGTAGGACTTTTAATAGGAAAACATGGATCTTTTGTAACACAAATCAAAGCCAAGACAGGTGCTAGTGTCTATGTAAGAAGACACCCTGATTCTGTTAAACAGAAGATATGTGCAGTTGAAGGTAAAATAAAAAATTTAATTTAATATATACATTACTAAATTTTAACAAAAATAACAAAATCAAATAATTTATATATAATATACAGGCTGATTGGTAAAAGACTGGATATATTGAAGGAGGGTATTCAGTACTTGATTCTGAATCCAAATATCTAAAAAAATAGGTTCTTCAAATTTTACCTAGTTATCCAATAAAAATGTATGTGCAGACACTTGCGCATATAGCAAATCTAAACAAAATCTCCAACCCCGCCCCCATCTACCGCATTCCGCACTCCCTAATTTGCACCCCGTCCGTCCTTTTCTTATCAAAGGTCATTAGCCTCGATAGCTGTGTGTGCAGTGTCCACATTTAATGGATATTTCATACAAATTTTCATAAAGGTTTTCTTTGCAGGTTATACAGATTTTATTTATATTTCATTTTTATATGTTATGTCTGACCATATATTATCATGTCCTTGAATATGTACAATGTTTAACCAGTCACACAGTATATAATTTTAGAAGCTAATTTGAAAATTATAATATTTACAATATTTCATTCTATTTCTGTAGATTCCCTTATTAAAATAATATGACTCTTTATTTTTTATTATTATTATAGGAACACAAAGTGAGATAGAAGCAGCCTTAGAAATGATAAAAGAAAAGTTTCCTGAAAAGAAATTCCCCAACTTTTCTTTACAAGAAATTAGTGCAGAGTTATATCAAAGACTGGTGCCCCTTGTGCCGGAATTTCTACAAGTAAGTAAGATAATACATACCTATTAACTTCTTTATGCATAATATATTTGTTTTAATAATCGTATTGATAGGCAAGGATTAGAGTGCCAACTTTTTGGAATATAAATATTATTTACTTCTGTTTTTGATTTTCACTCTACTGTAGTACTTAATTCACTTTGCCTTTGGTTATGTGGGTCCAGATCACTAAGAAACAAATAGCTATTGAGGTTGTCTGTCAAGAAGTTCTCAATAGTAATTAACAGAGTTATGTAAATAACAGTGTCTATACCACTATGCCTTGAACCCAATGTGAATCTCGTCCTGCCCATGATCCCTATCTGGACATATTGAGTTGACCTCTCATCAGACTGAGTCAGGAAATAGTGAGTGCACTTGCTTTTGTGCATTATATTATCCCAAGAATGTCAAAATCCCAAGATGGCTTTTAGTCATCTGATAGATAACCAATTTATGAGATAAGAGTTGAAATTGGCCACAGTAAACTAAATTTGGTCTGACATATTATATGACTGAATATTTTACACGCGTGTTTTGGTTATCATCAATTACTTATCATTGTTTATTGAAATTTTTGATTTGTGTGTAAAAACATTATATAAATATATTTAGTAGAGTATGTATAACACTTTTCTATGAACACTGTATGCTCAATATGTTAGTTGCAGCTTGTTGAATCTGTGAACAATGACACAATAATGACGTGCCTGGTGAGTGCGGGCCACTTCTTCCTACAACAACCTCTTCACCCTACGTTCCCGTCGCTGCATGCACTACACCGTCTTATGGCAGCCACTTATCAGAACCCAGAAGTACCATCTCTGCCACGTCCAGTTAAAGGTAACTAATCAACTTTGTAATTTATATATACAATTAACATACTAAGCTACAAATGTTTTTATGGTATATGCCTAAGTACTGCAAGTTTTACTAAAACATGAACATTCGTATTTTATGTACCTATTCTAATAAGCTATTTAATTTTAATTACTTACCACTAAAACTAACCTAAATTAAACTATTTTAATTACAGCAACCACTAGTTGTATTTGCTAAATGAAATAAGGAGCAGTATATGTTATATTATTATATTTATTGTTAATCAATATTTAGTTCCCGCGATTATTTTATATAGTACATATTTGTTTTTTAGTAATGATTAAATACGACATCTACTGTAAAATACCAGCTTACTAATAATTAACAATTTAAACCTAAAGAGTTTGTGACCTGTCTTTACTTGATATGGATAAGTTTTTTAAATCATGTATATTGCACGAGTCGCTCTAGCAATACAAATGATCTCTACTAGATCAAGCATCATCTATAAACAAAAACTTTAATCGTTAGTTATAAACTCGAATAATCCAGTCAAAGATACGGTACGGATATCATCAAACTATAATGCCTTAATAAAATTGTATACTGTTCAAAAATAACCATAAATTCCAATAATCAATAGAATGTAATGAGTTAACTCATTTAATTCATAATAACTATTCGTAACAAACCTATGTTTATCTATTAATTGTACCAAAGCACTTGCACATAGTGTTGTGCAAGTTTGTTTTTGTTTACAAACGACGACTCAATGAGATATGCCTGTAAATGGTATATGGGAGCATTCTTAGGTTTGGTAAGTGCTCACCACCAGACGGGTTATTTGCCACCACAGAGTATAAAAAAAATAGGTCGATCTTTATCATCGTTTTTGGGCCACTTATAGGAAGAGGATAGTCTGAAATTTCGCACGCTTATGATCCGAATTTATGTGAATTTTGTATCTTCACAAATCAGTTATATCATGCGTGAGAACGTGACAAAGCTATAGCTCTGTTACGCGCAGTCTTGTTCTCACTAAATCTAACTACAACAACTAATCTCGCTTGCAATAACAATGCTTTGAGAGATGTTGATAAGGCCGCTGAAGACAAAACTTGTTATACTAAACTTTCATGGGCTCTTTTCTTTACGATGCACAGCAATGTTACTATGCATAGGTTCATTTAAATAGCGTTTGTATTGCCAACTCTAAAATATTGTTGGGAAATTTCGGCTCCCGTATTAGCCTTAAACAACAAGATGAATGAGTATAATATAATGATTATAGTTCTAATACTGAATAATAAAACTCAGTTCAATCACGTATTTTCAGCCCATGTGTCGTTTGTTCCTTAGGATATAAAATGTTGGCAACCCTAGTCAGCATACCAGAGTGGTCACCAAACAATAATCACATAAATATATCATATGAGATGCCGCAACTGATCAGTCCACCTCTCATCTATGAATAGTAATTGTGCTATCACTTGCGTAGTCAGTCAGCGGGAATGAATAGGTTAGAAAGAATAGAATCATGTTATTTTTTATATTGATGTTGTTATTCATTAGTGAGTGATAAGTGACTACTGCTCCAAGCCAATGGTACAATTAAACGATTCCAGCCCAGTAGATTTTAGTGATAACTTAATTGTAATAATATAATTATTAGTAATCACATAATAACTTCTTGTACTACGTGTAACAAATTATGAAATAATTGACGCGCGATCATCACGATTAACGATAATAAATAAAAATACGGATGATGATATTATTACCTTTCAATAACTATAAGAGTGTTCTAAAAATAGTGTCAAAAGGCAGGGAAAGTCGTAGTTATTCTGTAATACATTTTTTTTATATTTCGTCGCTTAAATTACAAGACATTATTGATTGTAGATATACTAAATAATAAGGTACATGCTTTATGAAGCATTTATTCAGCACCTTGCAGATGCTAAAACAATGATGGTTATATCTAATACACCCGCTCATGAGATTAATAGATTTCACTATTTTTGGGACACCTGTATCTACTGAATATTAAAAGCCCGTACTTATATATTTATTGTGAAATATTAATAACCTCTTACTTGGTAATGATATAAGCCTCGAAGTACAAAAAGTTATTTTGCAACTAGGGTTTGCTTATAGATTTATTTCACGTTTAGTTGAATGTAACACATTGAAATAAAAATACTTTAACGTATATTATAGCGGTTTATTTTAGTTATCGCGGTTTAGTTTCTCCATGAGTATGAATACAGAGAAATATTTATAACCTATAGAGGGGTAAATTAAATTTTTCATATCAGAATAAACCATGATAAATTTAACCGTTATAATAATTATTTATGTAACAATAAAATATAGTTGTATTAATTTATTTGAATTTATATTCAGTAAGTTTGACTACAGTGGTGCTTTTTGCATGCTGCAATTGTAACACATATTTGCTTGATGAAAACCATGCTTTAATTAGAGACCCTGCAACATTTTCGATGTATTTACTGATTGAAATAAAAATTTAAAGGCTTGATTATTATTTTTTACAGAGGGTTCGATTTGTGCTGCCCCGACTGAAAATAATTGGTATCGTGCTCAAGTGATATCGACATCAGAGGAAAATGACACGTCTGTTGTAAAACTGGTGGACTTCGGTGGATACTTAACGGTTGACAACGATCAGTTAAAACAGATTCGCTCAGATTTTATGACGTTACCCTTCCAAGCAACAGAAGCTATTCTAGCTTTTGTAAAACCAGCAAATAATGGTGAGTTTATTAATAGTTATAACATTTCTACATACATTATTATATTAAGAATTTTGGTATCTGTATTTTATTATTTGACTGCAGACTGTAAATATTAGCGGACCTTTATTGGTTTCTTACTTATGTCGTGGTAGAAATCAGCTAATATTTCTGCTGAACGCTCTTGTGTGTTTATGAAAAATATTAGGTATATCTTAGATATAATAATTATATGCTCCGTAAAAGTCACGATAGCAATTAATAATAACTATTACTGCGCCAAAAAGCGACACTCGCTCACGTAGCAGTACGACTGGCAATGATGCAGTGTCGGCGTCATTCGGTTGTCACCACTCGCGCACCGACGAGAAGTACTTACATGGTCTTTACGTACAGCGTTGTTATTGTCCCGCTCTAAGAGTTCAGCCCTACGATCCTTAGCCCTATGCTGCCGTAATAGTAGTAAGTGCTTTCGTAATGAAGTTTCGGGGTTGAGATAGTCGATAGTTATCACAGCACTAATTTTATAATAGGATAGTTGTGTGTTAAATAATGGAAAACGCGATTCTATCCTTTTATTATTATTGGCCTACTCTGATAGTTTTGAATTTCGAGATTTTGTTTATTATCACTTTCTAAACACTGGGTATTCATATATTTTTGTTATTTTTCTTGATCAATCTCCTTTATCTGTCGTTGTCGCCAGACATAACAACTTAGATAATACTTTTGCATATCAGACAAAGAAATATTATTATTATGCATGAAAACAAGCTAATGTAATCTGTCAAACAGTAAGACCTACATAATATATGAATGTGGGCAATTACTCGTTGATAAGTACTGACTGCACAAACCCGAACCCGACCTTCAGAGTCGACCTGCGTTATCCACACACTGTATAAATTTGGACAAATCAGTAGTTAAAATACCAAAACGTTTTTAACTTTGAAAGAAAATATCTTATGACTTGATTCCAAACATGACAGAAGTCCATTTAACTTTTCTACTTTTAAATAGAATATAACAATTTATCTAAAAAAAAGCAAAATTATATTCTTGTGTGTAAAACTTAGATTTTGATAAATAATTTATTTTTGTGTGTAGATAACAAACTCTAGATGTGTCTAAAATGACATATGTTATTAGGGTTGTTTCCATACAAATTCGTTTGAAATATTTTAACCTACGTAAGAAATCGAATCGGGAGCGCACAACACGTGAAACTAGTGCACAGATTTAAATAAAACTTGGTACTGTAAAAGCCTGTTTGTTGGCGCAACATAGAATATATGGTTCATTAAAATCGGTTTCTTTTTTTTTTATTTCTCTTTATTTGGGTAAACAAACAGTGACAGCAATACATATAGACAAGGAGTCATTTTTACAAGGTGCTGACAATTGTGTCACCAACACCGTTTATCATAGCTTACATATTTCAATATTTTAAGCGTTAAACAAATATGATAAAAACTATAAGAATTATATTAGGAGATTCATGATATCACATTTAAAGGTGCTAGGACTTTTAGGTTTAGTAGATTGATTGACAACACAACATGACTTTTGCTAGGTATTAAGTTCTGCCCTCTTAGACCTCTTTTATACAGCATAAAAGAGGTCTAAGAAAGCAGCATAAATAAATTTACTATAAAGAAGAGCATAAAGGTGATTTTTTTTAAATTTTTATTATATGCACTAGTTATAATTTCTGTATCGCGGGTGACTTTACTAACATTCAAACAACGGACACAAAGAACACCCAGACTCGGATCAAACATCTGCGAGCGCTTTGTGCGAGCAATAGTTTAATATAAATGAATATTTAAATACCTAACTGTTTTTGTATTATATCGTTAAAATGCGCAGATTGTGAACATATTTAGTCATGCTACGACTCGTTACAATAGCGTTGCAGTAATCTTAAATGTTTTAACGTGATAGAAATCGCAGGCCACACCTAGTATTCACTTTAAAAAACACATTGATATCCGCAAAGGATTTTGACATTTATATTTGACTGGCTTTTGCGCGCGGTTGCGCCCGCGTGGTACTTACATCAATAAAAAGTAGCCTGTGTCCTTTCCCAGGTTTTAAACTATATCTGTACCAAATTTTATCTAAATCGGTTGAGTGGTTTAGCGGTGAAAAGGTAACAGACAGACAGACAGAGTTACTTTCGAATTTATAATATTAGTAAGGATTACCATTACCATATTACCTGTATATTCTTCTTTGTATATACAAAAAAAAAACTGATTAAAATATACCTACAATCAATTTTTACTTGTAGTTATACTACCTAACAAAATCAGTAGGTAGTGGGTTTTTAATTATTTATGTATATTAATATTATAGATACAGAGTGGAGTGGTGAAGCTCTCCGTATTATGGCGGGTCTGACCGCAGGGCAGCTATTACATGCGCAAGTCGCCGGCTACAACGAGACTGGCCTCCCACTCGTTCACCTCTACCTCACTCTACATCCACAGGTGAGCGAATACGTGTCCATTTTACTTATTTGTTATATAATGAAACACGACAACATTATGACATATTCCTCTCACCCGAAACCTGTTGGCACGTGTTCAATATACGCATGTTGTACATTTCAGCAAGTAATATTCCTAAACCGCGAGCTCGTGGACCGCGGGCTGGCAGAGTGGGAGATCCCGGCGGACTCGTGAGCGCGGTGCGTGTGGACTGGCAATCTAGACCGAGCCAGCCGGCTCCACTACTTAATATGTTAAATACTATAATGACGCTGATTAGTTGTATGGTATTGCATTTTGTTTGACACAATGTACATATTTTTTACTTACGAGACTCAATATCTTTACTGGCTACTGTAGTGAAACAAGCTAGGTCTCTCATTGTGAGCCATTTGCTTGGCCTCACATTTTATTTATATGACTTGTGACACGTAGCTTATAAATTAATAAACGTTTCCCTTCTATCTATATTTCACTTCTTAGTTTTTATTATTTTATCTATTATACAGGTATTGACCCGTTTGTGTAATAGAACTTGTGAATAATCACGACACGCGTGTAATATGTAGAAGCGTTCATTATGACCATTATTAATTTAGACAACACACGGATACTCCTTTTGTCTATACAACCCACGACAGGAACATATAATACAATACGCTTATAAGATAACTATATAATTCGTAGAATATTTGCTACAAAAATGTTACGTAGTTAATTTATAAGACACTATTTACCTTTAATGAAGATAACTGCTCCTATCGTTTAAACATTTAATAGTGAGGTCAATGAAAAGTTCAGGATGCTCATTATAACACAAGACCTATTTCTTACAATGCCTTGTGCATTTTGCAATAGCAGCATTCAAAATGAAAGCTTAATGTAAGCTATTTTTAGGGATGTGTTAATTTAGTTATTTGTCAATTCACCATATTTTTAAATGATTATTGGGCTATATGCCATATTATAAATGTGCCTTTGAAAGTTTCTGCAGCTGAACTTCCTTTATTTTAATTATACGTAAAATATTGTTTGTCACAAGCAAGATAATGATGGCTGAGTTTCATTTATTTGTTAACATAGGCAATCGGTTGTGACATAATAGTATTTTATGGATACATCATGAAATGTTGCATAAAACCAATTACAAACCATTGCAAATTGTTTACTACTTGTGGAAGACTGAAAATGTATAGTTATGTACAGTTAATGCTATGTGTAAAATATGTGTAAAAAAAATACAATATATTAAATTGTGTGCGACT
This sequence comes from Catocala sponsa, assembly GCA_963564715.1. NCBI lineage: Eukaryota > Metazoa > Arthropoda > Insecta > Lepidoptera > Erebidae > Catocala > Catocala sponsa. Next base: position 15,734,914 of record OY751335.1, on the reverse strand, counting down.
AATGGTATGAAGGATTTGAGTTTAAATTTTATTATTCGTTGACTCTTTAACGGGGTGAGTAGAAAAGTGCTGCAATCAATTAACCGTACTTGTACTACAATGAGCCCAAATGAAGATCTTCCAACGGAACAACTGCCAATGCTGCATTTTCTAAACATCTTGTTAAATATACATGCGCTTTTTGCGGCCCGTACTTTTATTTAATTTCTTTCAGATGGCACTAAAGAATCGGCATTAGCGTTCATGTTAACCAGAGAAATATATGTAATAAAGCTTTATGGTAAATCGTTGACTTATAATGAGCACGTTGATCATCCTGACGACTAAATAGTTTTATTAGTGTACATACTAGATTTAGAGTGATGAAAAGCAATTTGATATTTCATTGTTGTAGTGAATCCAGTATTTTAATACATATTATGTTGAAAAATAATTGCTATTTTTTGTAGTGATTTAATGTCTTGTATGAGTATGCGTATTGTGTAGTAAAATTGCTGAGTCCGACGTAAAACAATTTTCAAAGCTTGATTAGAACCTCTCTATTATTAATTATTTTGCTGTTCCTATAAAATCATAAAGTATGCATTGGATTTTGCTTTTTCATTTATTTTTAAATAACAAAATTAGCATAGGTTTTCGTCCGACTCTTATTATAAGCTTATTTGGGAAGTTTAGAATGTAAATTTTGCCTTGATTTTACAGCTGCGAGTCTCTGCTGGTTTATAGATTATATTTAGTTAAAGTATCAGGCCATTCGTGGCATCTTTGAATCTTGTCTTATTCTTGTTATTTGATGATCGATGATAATCAGTCTGTACTTACTGATTATATTTGGTCTTTTTAAAATGCTTGCTTAAACTTTGTAAAATTGAAAATTCCTAATTTAGAACAAATTTAATAACAAGCTGCCGATCGTGTCGGTATTTAAATATTTAATTGCCACCTACGTCATTTCTCGCCATTCAACAATTTTGTTCATTTGATGAGTGCAATACGTGTGACTAGGGCGGTTGAACATTAAACACTATTTGTTATTTTTGTTTATTTTGGAAACGTTTTCTTTATACTCTCTTTAAGTTTAAGCAGGTATTTTGAGGAGACATTATATAAGCAGATGTTTTGCATTTTGTTTACGTCACTGTGTATATAACTAATATAATGCGGTTAATTTAATACATTGTTTTAAAAATACTCTTGATTTTTATTTATCGCCTGCGTTATTTTGACACACATCTTTTTGCCAAACAAAATATGGGTTTTAAATCATATAGCATACCTCCAATATAATGTCATATAAGTTTTATAATTAATAGCTTTTATTATTATAAGCCTAATTGGCATCCCACTGCTGGGCAAAGGCCTCCCCTTCCGACTTCCATCTATCTCGATCGCTTGTTCTGAGTTGCCAATCCCTTTTAAATACATCGAGCTCGTCTCGCCATCTCCTCCTGGGCCGGCCTCGTTGTCGCTTCCTGTTACTTGGCATCCACTGTGTGATTGTTCCCGACCATAACTCGCCTGGCATACGACAAACATGGCCTGCCCAATTCCACTTTAATTTGGCAGCTGAGTGGCCTACATCAGCAATTTTAGTTTATAGCTTTTATTGGTAAGTAAAAAAGACTGAAAAATATTATGTAGATACGCGTTGAATTTTAAGTGCATACAAACTTGTGTAACAGCTAAGATTACATAGTTTTAAAAATATTACATTATTATAATATATATTTAATTTTACAAAAAAAGGGCAATTCGCACGATTGTTTGTATTAAACAACAAGAATCATGCAGGCAATATTTTAAAGATCTCCGTATTCTAAGTCCCAAATCTCTACGTGCAAGTTTTATTGTGACCATCAGAATGGCCGGTCACTACCCATATTTTACATGGAAATAATTATAAAAAGTTACTACCTAGTTGCTACTAATCGGTATATAATTGCTACCCCCGTTTTTTTTAAAGTATACTACTTTTAAAGGTGTCGGGCCATTCTGACATCAGGATGGCTGGTCACCTATCCAATGAGAACCATCTGCGCAAATGAACCAAGTTTTTTTTTTAACCAATAATGCTACCTTTATATATAAGGTTTTGGGACTCATAGCTTTTAAGGATAAAAAGTTTTTATCAATTTACTATTTTGATGCCGTAAACGCCTGTAGAATAAAAAAAGCAAATTTGAAATTAAATACAAAATGGGTATTTTATGAGCAGGCGCTACAAAATACAATTAATTTTTAGTTATATATTATACATTTTGTAATTTATGTTTATAATATACTAGCTTCGTCTGCGTCTCAGTCTCATGAGAGAATTTTCTCCGTTAATGCTATATTTTTTATTGATGCTCGGCTTCTATTGGTCGTAGCGTGATGTTTTATAGCTTATAGTCTTTCTCGATAAATAGGGTATCCAACACTAAAATAATTTTTCAATTCGAACCAGTAGTTCCTGAGATTAGCGTGTTCAACCAAACAAACAAACTCTTTAGCTTTATAATATTAGTATAGATTTTTATACCGTGCAAAGCACCTTAAAACAATGACAAAATATCGTTATGTTGTTGAATGTAGAATGTAATACATTATAAACATAAATTACAAAATGTAAACCTAATAGATAACTTTAAAAAAAAATCTTTAAGGTAGCGCCTGCTTATAAAATACCTACCCGTTTTGTATTTGATTCCAAATTTGCTCTTTTAATTCTACAGGCGTTTAGGTATCAAAATAGTAAATCTATACATAATAAATCTGTAGAAGTGTAAATTCTGTACATTGAAAATATTAAAAAAATAAATAGCAGAGGGTGTTACTAGATCGAAACCAAACCCAAAAATGTGATTAAAAAATGTTTGTCTTTCTGTCTGATTGTTCAAGCATCACGCAAAAACTGCCAGTTCGATTACGATGAAACTTCGTATTATTATACTTCAATATCCTGGGCACCACACTGTGTACTTTTTATCCCGGAAAAGTATATACAATAAAAAACAAACTTAATTTTGCGGTTCAATCCCTAGACACGGTTACTGTACCAACCGCAAATAATAAGTTTGTCGCTCTTTATGTCACTCGCAGTTCAAGGTCGAATTTGGCTTGAACCGTTCGCGGCACTAGCGTGGCGCGCGATGCCACGGATCGCAAGCCTATTTATGTCACCCACAGTCCGCGTAAAGTTGTAAAGGCCATCTGAGGCCAACTAGTTGTTGGCCTCAGACACACAAAAAAAAATACATTTTTTGACTGTTGATGCGGATGCAAGAGTCGAGCGGCGAGCGTTCGTTCTTATATTTTGTATATATTATAAATTGTATGCCTGCAATTTTAAAACCAAATACCTTTGATCCTCTATTTCGCTCAATCGCTACCTCGATGAGGCGAGAGTTAGAGCGACGAAAGTCACGTCACATCAGCTTTCGGATGCGTAGGTTCAAGACTATATTAAGTATTTTATGGACTGTATTCATGTTTTACCACTGTCATCAATAAATAAATTATTATTATTAAAAAAAAATCCTGTCTAACGAAGACGACTTAGTGGATAGCATTTCTCGTCGTTCCCTCATAAGAGTCATAAGTTCGAGAATCTTGAGCGAGAGCTTAGACTCCCTGTTCTTACACTTTGCGGGCATCCACCTCCGAGACAGCTCTTGTAGCGTTCTGACCACTGTGTCGGTTTTCTTGTCAACATTGCCTGTGGTTTCCAGCGAATCGAAACGACTTTGAAGTTCCAATTGAAACTTTTCGGAGCCCAAAGCTATTTGGAGCGGTGTAGGTCGGAGAGTAGATTTCACCATTTGAATCCTCTCCTACTTTGAAGTCTATATTTAAAGTGCCTCGGACAAGTCAGTGATCGCTGTCGGTATTGAACCTATTGATCACTGAGACTTCTCTAAATATAAGCTTCCGGTCCGTAATGACGAAATCTATTTCGTTCGTTGTCACAGTATCGGGGCTTTGCCAAGTCCACTTTCGTTTAGGCTTCATCTCAAAGAACGAATTCATTAAGAAGAGCCCCTGCGACTCTAGAAAGTTGACTAGCATTTGCCCCCTGTGATTCGTACGCCCCGTAGCCGTGGTGTCCAAGTATCGTACTGTAATGAAATGAAGTGAATGCACTGAATATATATTATAATGAACGAAATAAATTAATATTTTTAATGAATTATCGATAATGTGGCCGCGCACATACGCTCCACTATACTTCGCTATTTAAATTTAACCTTTTTGACGACCATGCCTGTAATACGCAATGTCTCGTCCAGCGTCACGTTACAAAATATGTATAACTACATACACCTAAATCGTAGGTATGGGATGCTTTTCTATCGATAAAAAATAATCACATGTTTAAATTGAAGTTTAATCGTCAATTTACGAAGACATATAAAAACTGATATGGTATTTTCATAATTTGCTTTATTTTATAAAAAAATAGTAAGAGAACTTAAAATATGTTATCAGTATCTAATAAAGGAAAAGAGTCATAGATTTATTAGAGGTACGTTATATAGGGTACATCCCTATTTGTTTCTACATGTAATCCTTTTACTTCATAGCAAGTAGTTGGTAGTATTAGCAATAATTCGTCAGAACTATAATATTCGCCACTCATTTTGCACTGTGAGGACACGTGCGTCTACGTAATATTACTACGCTGCACTACACCAAGTCACTTTGACCTTGAAATCCGCTCGCTTGTGACGTCACAGATTGACTTGTATACAAGCTCGTGGCGTTGAGGGCACTAACAATTCGCCATTTTGTAGGGGTGGGTGTTTCAAACGGAGTTTCATTATCGACAATAGTTAAGTGAGATAAAACGTACTCATAAATTTTGATTTCGAGAGAAAATCTAGTTAAAATTTTGCTGTTTATTATATGAATGTTATTTATTGACCTAATTTTTTTTAATAATAGTATTTATAAACATTTCGAAGAGATGAATCATAACGTGGTAACTATTGTGTGAATTGTGTTCCATCACTAGCCTACTTTATATCAAGTGCTTGGCGCTAGAGGCATTAAAAAATTTTGAGGCGATTTTGTTTTCGTTAATATAAAAAAACTAGAGCTTGTTTTGTGTGAAAAATTAAAAAATAAGGCTGGAGACAGAGATATTTAAAAAAAAAACAAACAAAGAAACCTTTGAATATCGTAAATTTATTTTATTACAGTAGTTACTTCTAATAAAGTCGTGGGGCTGAGGGCACGAAAATCTCTTACTACTTACTATACAAGTCGTTGGCGTTGAAAAGGTTAACCATGTTTGCTATATTCAAGTGTTCTAAAAGCACCTAACATTTTAAGATTATGTGCATTTTAATTAATTGAACTTCGCTCGCTGTTGCTGTGATGTAAATCATCGTGAATAAACTGACTTACCTACTGGTCTAATTAAGGTTCAGCTTCTTGCGATGGAAATGCCATTAAATCAATTAAACCATTTAGAACAGGCAGTGCTATTATTTGGCCTTACTTCGATGTGATACTTATGCCATTCGTGTTTAAAGTGATCATCCATCAGTAACCATCACGAATAAAGAAGTACCGTCGGCGTCGGTTCTCGGTCGGTAGGTAACTTAGGTGGCATCACTTCTGCTGATGCCACTTGGCTCCTCTGTGGTAGATGGTATCTGCGAGAGCGGTCTCTTTCTTGATACGCCTCAAAATATCGCGTCAGATAGATGTACTTACCTACCCAATATATGGCATAATTTTCTCTCGCTGGTTATTATGTTTTGTGTAGGAATATGTCAAAACAACCTTGGCATGGATCGAGTTTACCAAATATCGCAGTTTCGCGATTCGTCCAACTACCAGCCAGTCACGTACCTAGTAGTAGAGATTCGTCTATTTTCTTGACTATTGTTTTCTTTTTAGTCTAAAATACTATTAGGTAAGGCTTAAGTTTTCCTTTGCTCGTTACTTTCAGGTTAGATTCAAACTAGGTTGAAAACTATATAATAATATATATATCGAGGGGTGAAAGGCTATTTGTTTTAAGCGACATTTTGGACGAAATTGAGTTAATATATGTATATTCGGAATCAGCGTTTTTTTCTGCTTCGGATGAGCCGAGTTTCGTACAATTCTGAGCACTTTTTTGGCGCTTAAGGCAATGCAATTTTAGTAGGTACCTACCCAATTCTCAAACATGATGTATGATCCGACATTAGATTTGCTATATTTTTATAGAACTTCATTTAAGCTGTATACTGAATTAGAAAAACGGAGCTTCAACCGTTATTCTCGTTCTTAAATGTCAGCTAAATGGCAGATAAAGCGTTTTTCGATTTATCAAACTTTAAATGAAAAGTCCCTTCATACATTTTGTTTTGCACTAATAACACTATGCAATGTCGCTTCAACCAATTTGCCGTCAACCAAATTCAATTAGACATGTCGGTTTAAACCTTTTCGCTGCAACTATTTTGCACTCTGTTTGGAGCTTTAAGCAATATTTCTCTTCTTAAAACTGTGTTTCTTTGTCACTTGAACAGTTTGTTAGTATACACGTTTTTAAAATACGTCATATCTTAATAAACCTGATATCAATTGGTTAGATTAAAATAATTTTTGCCTGTATCATAACATTCATAATATATATAGTCTGTCTTTTAAACCACCCAATTTTAATACGACAATAATAATCGATGTAATTTAAAACAAATAAATATTGGCATAGTTATCCTAAGCCGTGGCAGTATAATTACTGCCCTGCCCCGCAAGGGCGCATCAATCACTCGTGTGTGTGGCGGGAGACAGGAAAGACGCTGTTGTGGTTTGGAATAAGAACGAATAGAATAAGCTTGTAAGTACTTTTACTTTAATAATGTGTCTATAAATGAATAAATTAATTATGTTATAATGTTTGTGTATTGTTTATTGAAAGTATGTATACCTACTTATATTATTACCATAGTAAGTACTTCCTACTTAATAGATGAATAACTGTTACTGTTTAAATATACGCGGTTACTGAATAATTTTATGTTGTATTCTGATATTTAAAAGTAAACAATTTACTATGTAGGTACCTACTATGTATGCGTGTTCCAGCCAAAAAAAAATCCAGACAATATGACGTAATCGGCAAAAAACTTAATTAAAAGCTTACCTGGACTACCATCGTATTATTGCCACAAGGATAGTACAACCTGTACCTCCTAGCCAAATAATAAGGATATTTACGATCTCATTAAGACAGAGTGTTACCTGCGTAAGTTAAAGATACGTAATAAAAGTTTTTCTAATAAAGAGAACATTTTTATTTATTCCTGTCATCATTCATAAAAGTTTTGTCAAAAGCTACCGTGGTTTAAACAATTCTGTAGAGATGCTAGAGTCTTAAACAATCTGCCTATGACGCTTGGACCACGGCCATTACTAATAAGAAATCTTACAGAATTGGCGAGCGACTTGCCAGCTTCCCTTCCGGGATATTCGCGCTTTCTGATCCCTTGCCAAGGCTGCCAAAGGTAATTTTTGTCAGTCGTCCTTGCCACCACTCCGAAAGCCCGATGGTAATTTGGCCCATAGTGCCAAAGGGAAGGCTGATTTGCTGGGTTCTCTCTTTGTCTCAAACTCGACTATGAACGTCGGAGGGGCCGTGCCACCCACCATCCCGTGTTGCGGTCATTTCATGCCAGAAATCTCAATTTCACAACGTGAGGTCCGGCGGGAACTAATGTTTCTAGATGATCATAAGTCGAGCGGGCCAGACGGCATACCGGTAGTGGTGCTAAAGTAGTGTGCTCCTGAGTTGTGTCGAGTATTGACGCGCCTATTCTCACTTTTCTATTCCACAAGACAAGCTCCGTCTTCATGGTAGACCTCATTCGTTCACCCAGTGCCAAAAAAGGTGACAAATCTGACCCATGGAACTGCAGGTCTATCGCCATAACTTCCCTTCTCTCTAAGGTGATGGCGCGAGTGATCAACTCTCGACACCTGATGTACCTTAAGGGTCACGATTTGTTGAGTGACCGACAATACGTCTTCCGCCATTGTCGCTCAACCGGCGACCTTCTCGTGAATCTCACACACCGATGAGCACTAGCTATTGAGATCCGGTGAAGCATTGGCTGTCAGCTTGGACATGGCGAAAGCCTTCGAAGGCCTTCGATCGGGTCTGACACAAAGGTCTTCTATCGAAGTTATCATCGTACGGAGTGCCCAAGGGATTATGCGCATGAGTTGCCAGCTTTTTTGTCCAGCAGATGCTGATTGCTCTAACCGCATGGACATAAATGCTGGCGTCCCGCAAGGCTCTGTGTTAACCCGACGCTGTTCCTGCTACATGTCAATAATATTTTGTTAATTGATGGCATTCATTGCTATGCGGATAACAGTACTGAAGTTACTTATTACACGTGCCGCGCTAATATCCCTCGGTCCACAGTGGCAAAAAGCCGCGAACGGCTCTTGTCTCAAATCGGGAATACTTTGGATAGAGTATCCAAATGGGGAAGATTAAATTTAGTCGTTTTAATCCAGCTAAAACATAAGCCTGCGCGTTCACAGCTAAGAAAACCCCATTCACTGTGCCTCCACAACTCCACGACTCTCACCATCTCCAAAAGTATTGGAATCGTTGGCATCGATATTTCAAGTGATGTACAGTACCTACCGTAGTCATTTAGAGAGTAAGGTCAAGCTGGCTTCCAAAATTCAGATTCCCAACAAAACAACTACCTATACCTACACGGAATTCAAAACTCTCACAGTCCAACAATAATTATTATACATTTACCGCACTGTTTTAAAAAACATTCAAGTCTTTCATATAGTGCAAATAAGAGTCTAATAACACAAGAAGACCTAAACCAGCTTGTCCCAAAATATGTAAAAATACCACATTTGCCACACGACACACATACTTAAGCGCGCTCATTTACAATAAAATTCACCAAAAAGAAAACATACACTCTCTAAATACACATAATTGTAAAGTAAAAACTAAAGCGTTTCTCCTCAACTTAAATTATGACGAAACAGAAACACTGATAAAGCGCCCTTATAAATAAATATTTATAAATATACATATATATTTACATATACTATAACATTATAACCTGTAATTTAATTAATACACTACCTATATAAACGATTTCACACACAACGCCTTCAAACAAGCACACACACACACACACACACACACCTTTACACACATTCACTCCGTTGATATTCACTCCGTTGATATTGTCAAGCCAATTAGTCCCATTGTCGCACGAAAATTGTAATAGGTACCCATAAACCCTTTCCGGGACGAATGGGTGGCCCCTATAACACAGGATTTTCCTGTGAGAGTCAAGATGGCGGGTGTACCTTAATCAATCGAGTAATAACATTTACCAAAAAAATGTACCTAAATTGTACTATTTAGTACCTCGGTTAAAAAAAATTGTACCTCCTTTAGAAGGAAACCACAGCTAAATTTAGGTACAGCAGCCGTATTGAAGTCAATATGGTAGGTGTTCTATAGTATTTTATTATTTAATAGTAATGGTTACATTACTAATAAATTTATAATGACACCAAAAAAATGTACCTAAATTGTACTATTTAGTACCTCGGTCAAAAAAAACTGTACCTCCTTTAGAAGGAAACCACAGCTAAATTTAGGTACACCAGCCGTATTGAAGTCAATATGGCGGGTGTTCTATAGTATTTTATTATTTTATTAGTAATGGTTACATTACTAATAAATTATAATGACACCAAAAAAATTTACCTAAATTGTACTATTTAGTACCTTAAAGTCTTTTCTTTTATCAAACGTTGTAAGTAATAACGTATTTTTTTTAAAGTATATTTAGGCACGAACTACCTTTTCATACGTCACAAAGTGTAAATGTATCCGTCCTCATGTCATACTACTGTCTATTACAAATGACTACAGATAAATATTATTTCAAACCTGAAATGCTTCTTACCTAATATTATTAACTTTCCTTTATTTTTAGAATTTAGTTTTATATGGACAGTAAACATATGGCATAATGACTGCAACACCTGGTACATAAATAAGTTTGTTGTAAAATACTGAAATTATAATTTGATGGTGATTTAAAAGAGTGGCCTTGAGTTTCCTGCAGGTATCTTCTCATAGGCTCAACCTCTTGCCTGAACCTTGCAACTAAATGAAAATTCAGTAAATGTAACAAACTCACTAACCCCTTTGACGTTCATAAGTGTTACTTTGTGACCTAAGTGAATAAATTATGTTTTACTTTTGACTAACAACAATAAACATAATACTGTAAACGTGACAGTTGTTTTATTTCTCAGTACGAACTGATCAAGTGTGTATTTTTCATAATACCGTAAACGAGACATTTGTTTTATTTCTCAGTACGAACTGATCAAGTGTGTATTTTTTTACTTGAGGTACTTTTAAGGTGCATTTTTTTGGTGTTATTAGGTATATTTTATTAGTAATGATTAAATAATAAAATATTATAGAACACCCGCCATATTGACGTCAATACGGCTGGTGTACCTAAATTTAGCTGTGGTTTCCTTCTAAAGCACAGTGTGTTATTTTGTCTTAGTTGCGGACATGCTCGTTTTATGTGTTTTTTGGAAAGCTAACAATCAAACTAAACCCTTATTAAAACTCCGCCGGCTCTAACTACTATAGTTTAAGAGAAATTAATTAAATCGAGAAAAGTCCTTAAAAACCATAAAAACACAATATCTCGTTTTTGGATTTGAATTTTACACTAAATGTTTTAAGGTGTGATAGGTATTTACTATAGGAACAATTATTTTCTTAAAAACTTTAAAAATCTTGCTCACACAGGTGAGATTTTTTTTTTCCTATGATTCTGTAAATTATTTTTTTTCCGGTGATTCTCTTCATGGTCGCGTTTTTTTAATGCCTAAATGTTGATCGCTATAGTAACTATCGCCACAAAAAAAACAGATCCAACAAACCCAGCTTTACGGAAATATTGAATTTTAAAATTGTGGGTTAGGGTTGTCAATCAAAACTGTGAGCAACATACAATACTTACTTCATGCAAATATTACTCATTGTGATTCATTATTTTTGACTCAGATTCTAGCAATTGCCGGTTTAAATTGTGACGTGCATAGATTACATAGCTTAAGTTTATATAGAAAATAGTGCAGAAAGATAAAGTCAATATAAAAAAATATTTACGGTGGAATTTGATCAGTACATTTGTTTTGTGATATATCTTCGATGAAGGATATTTATGTGACGAAATAGTAATTCAATCCGATGGCGAGGATATGTCATAAGCGTTTAGCATTAATAGCATTAAAAAAAATATCCTTTAGGTTCAAAACGACAACTTCCCAAAACGTTCGTTTCCCAAAATGGTAATTCCCTAAATTTCTATTTCCCATTTCGTCCACGTTCCCAAAACGACCAGTTCCCAAATAGTCCGTTACTCATAACGGCTACTACCAAAACGTCTACTCCCAAAACGTCTACTTCACAAAATCATGTTAAATGTTTACCATGAAATAACTAAATTATTGTCATTAAATTATAAACCACTGAGTTTTCTTCAAAGAGGATAATGAAAACACTATGTGGGTCTGTGTGTCTGTCTGTTTGTTTATAGTGACAATTTGTTAGTGACAGGCATAACTCCGGAACCACTGGACCGATTGACTTGTAACTTGGTGTGCAGACACCTTGGGGTCATACCTCGGTCGAGTTTGATTATGGGCCCTGTGGGTCACATGTATTTTAAATGGCAAAATGGCTTCATTTATATGATGTGCTGATTCGAGTTGGTTGCTGCTGTTTGCTGTCGAGTTTTGCTTTGTGCTGCGTTTTGCAACACAACATGCCCAACAGTGGGCATGATGTCCAACAATGGTCATAATGTCCAACAGAGGACATGATGCCAAACAGTGGGCATGATGCCCAACAGCGGAAATGATGCCCAACAGTGGACATGATGCCCAACAGTGGGCATGATGCCCAACAGCGGACATGATGCCCAACAGGGGACATGATGCCCAACAATGGTCATAATGTCCAACAGTGGACATGATGCCCAACAGTTGACATGATGCCCATCACCACGACTAGTCCAGTTTATGATATAGCGTTCCGCCTACACCTACCTTTCGGTTTATTAAGCAGAGCCGCTGTACCTTCCAGCGCCCGAAAGCACCTTCCGGGACCAGTTATAGACAGGTCTTGTCCCCAAATCTCGACTCTCCACCCTATCCTCAGAGATTCGGTTCTCGTAAGCGAGCTACCTCGTGCCCAAGTGACATTACCTATTCTCCAGATAGGTACCGGAGCAATAAAGCCGCTCACCACTCGCAACTCCTAAGAGATGCTAACGAAAACCTCGCTGAAGCCGACGGAGAAGCCGCCTCCCATATCTCCAGTATGGTACCGGAGCTGTATAAGGCACGCTCACTTCCCGACGTACGTCCGTACGCCTACCCATATAGGCCTACAAACCGGGTAAGGGCCGACTCAATCTAGCTATGACTCTTACTTGCTAAGCAGGCAAGCACCCGAGATGCGTTGCGGCAGCGAAACCACGCTGCCACTTCGCTAAGACAACCCTGTGCCTCGAGCGACCGACTGGTTCGCACTAGTCGCGCCTGAGTCCAACGCTCGATCGCTACGTGCTTGCCGAGCAAACAAACGTGTCGTCCTCAGCGGCTAACCACATACCCCTGCGAGTCCAACACCATGTCAGGCACCGCGCACTCTAGTCAGCGGCCGATAGAACACGCCTTTCGAGGCGCAGTGGGCTTCCTGACCCCGCAGTACCCTGGTCCTAGGGGGGAGACCCGTAGTTCTCCCCCCGAAACCCTATCTACTTGGGTCCTGTAGATAGGGACAACAGATGCCCAACAGTGGGCATGATGCCCAACAGCGGGCATGAGGCCCAACTGTGGGCATCATGCCCAGTAGTAGGTAGCAGCGGGCATGATATTCAACGCCGGCAATGATTGAAAAGTACGTTAATTATTAACCGTTAATAATTAACGGGTTTGAATATGGGCCCTGTGGGTCAAAAGACCACCGAGATATAGGGGTCACAAGGTCACATGAAGACGAAGAGGTTGAATCCTGGGATTTTCATCCATCTCGTTATTAATCAAAAGTAATCTATTTGGAAAGTGGACGTTTTGAGAGTTGACATTATGGGAAGTGGACATTTTGGGAATTGTCGATTTGTGGTCGTTTTGGGAAAGTGGGCGAAATAGGATATAGATATTTAGGGAATTACCATTTTGGGAAACGGACGTTTTGGGAGAGTAAACGTTGTGGGAAGTTGTCGTTTTGAACCTAAAGCAATAATATACAGGTAATAATAATATAATAATAATATAACATTCTACCACACACACACACACAACACCGTCTAGCCCAAACTAAGCAAAGCTTGTACTATGGGTACTAGACCATGGATGAACATACATATACATATATTTTTTTGTAAATACATACTTACATATCGAAACACCCAGACCAAGACAAACTAACATCCATGTTCACGCACACAAATGTTTGACTTGAGCGGGCATCGAACCCGCGACCTTCAGCGTGGCAGTCAGTTACACTCCCGCTACGCCACCAGGTTGTCAATTCAATCGCATTGGCTAGCATAATTCATTTAATCGATTGAACTAATCAACTTAAATATTAACTACTTTGGAACAACCCTATTTCCAAAGAAATTAAAAAAAAACTTAGAAACGGAATATCTCCGAGATCTCGCTAGATACATATTTAGAGTTTTCTCAAGTTGAAGGTACCTACTATACGTAAGTATATTACGCAAACAAAAAAAATGCGACCCGTAAATAGCTAATTTTATATAATTTTTTTCCGTTTATTAACAAAATAATTATTTATTCTCGTTCCTGTGATGTTAGAGACTTGAAATTTTTACACTGTATATATTTCAATCCAACAATTAATTTGTATTTTACAAGAGACTGGCATTCGCTTTATTTAAGAAATACAGACAAAAAACTTTTTCAAGAAGGTCAGTGACCTTTCACTAAGATATTTATATCTCCTAAATGAAGTGAGATATCAAAACGGGTATTTTTGCAATGCTTTAGTAAGGTTTTATCTATAAAGAAAAAATAAAACTGGCATGTCCGCAACTAAGGCAAAATAATACACTGTGTAAAGGAGGTAGAGTTTTTTTTAACCGAGGTAGGCACTAAATAGTACAATTTAGGTACATTTTGTTGGTGTCATTATATTTTATTAGTAATGTAACCATTACTAATAAAATACTATATGTAGAACACCCGCCATATTGACTTCAATAGGGCTGGTATATCTAAATTTAGCTGTGGTTTTCTTCTAAAGGAGGTACAGTTTTTTTTAACCGAGGTACTAAATAGTACAATTTAGGTAAATTTTTTTTGGTGTCATTATAATTTATTAGTACTTAATGTAACCATTACTAATAAAATAATAAAATACTATAGAAGGCCCGCCATATTGACTTCAATACGGCTGCTGTTCCTAAATTTAGCTGTGGTTTTCTTCTAAAGGAGGTACAGTTTTTTTACACCGAGGTACTAAATAGTACAATTTAGGTAGGTACATTTTTTTGGTGTCACTATATTTTATTACTAATGTAACCATTACTAATAAAATAATAAAATATTATAGAACATCCGCCATATTGACGTCAATACGGCGGGTGTATCTAAATTTACCTTCTAAAGGAGTACAATTTTTTTTAACCGAGGTACTAAATAATGCAATTTAGGTACATTTTTTTGGTAAATGTTATTACTCGATTGATTAAGGTACACGCGCCATCTTGACTCTCACGATTGTCCTATTTTAATTAATATGTAACCACATTATAATGTCATACAATATGTACTCTCTTGGCTAATAAAATTATTATTATTATTATAAAAAGCTTGGTGTGCTCAATAGAGCTAAGCGGTACTTAACTGCGGGGCAAAGACTGCTTCTATATACCTAAGTCACAAGTTCGGCCTAACATGGAGTACTGCAGTCATTTCTGGGCAGGAGCACCAAAACCTTTTGACGCGGTTCAGAGACGAGCTTTCGCAATTGTCGATGAGCCCAAACTAACAGGCGGTATTGAGCCACTAAGTCTCAGAAGAGACATTGCCTCCATTTGTATGTTCTACCGTTTGTATATAATGGATGGTGTTCTGAAGAGTTGTTTTAGATGATGCCCTTAATTACTTCTTATCATCGCACCACTCGCCGTCGACAGGGATTTCATTGTCACACCTTACAACCTAATTGGTGCCGCCGCACCAAGCGGTTACAAAGGAATTTTCTCCCGCGGACGCTCAGGTTGTAGAATGAACTCTCTGCCAAAGTTTTTCCACAAGACTACAGGTACGGGGTTCTTTAAAAAGGTTCTTACAAGGTCGACAACGCCTAAGTAATGCATTTGGTGTTGCAGGCGTCCATAGGCTACGGTGACCACTTACCATTAGGTGGGCCACGGGAGTGGCAAACAAGCATATAGCAAGTACATAAGCTGTATAAAAATAAAAATAATCATCCATTTCAATACAACAATTTCTTAACTTACTATAAATCTGTCATTATTATCTTGTATCAACAACCATGTTTTATAAAATCCTTACGAGACATAAGACGTCAAACAACTACTCATTAAGAATGTTCATCGTTGCTTATGTCAACTTGCCTGTATCGTTAACAAAACCCAATTGGTATTTAAACAAAATAGCTTATTTCTATTATCATCAAGTAACGTCGATTCAATCATTTTGCTTTCTACTGAATAAGCACTATAAGGTCACTTAAAGCCATTTTGCTTGCTGCTGATTAGTGACAATGTTGGATGTTAAATCATTTTTCTTTACCAACTCTAAAAATAAGACCATACAGATCATATTATTATTGTATTAACATTTATTTTGGTACTGTTTTTTATTGATAATTATACCAAAACTTTAAGGGTTTTATTGCAATAAAGATCCCCGATCCCATTAAAGTAAGAGCAGTAGTTTTTTTTTAACGATTTCTTTTCCAAATTTTGAATCTTTAAATGGTTCTATCGCTTAAACCAAATAGCATTAATTTACTGTACTTACCTATAGGTAGGTACTTAATATATATTTTTGAAGTCCACGTTCTGATATTTGTTATAGGTAGGTATATAAACTTATGCCTCTATATTACAGAAAGGGTAGGTAGACGGGTCAAATCACGCTATTGACTAATATTATTATGTAAGTGTGATATATACCATAGGTATACGGTATACGTGTATTAACACGTCGAATAACATAAAGCAGTCACAATAGAAAGTATGTAATTTATGGATTGGATATGCATGGCGTATAAAGCATTTACTTACTTAATAAAATATTTTTTAACGATTTCAGTTTTAATTCCTTAAGGACTTTTTGCTTTATTACGCTACTGCTTCTGTTTAGCCACTGTTAATGTCAGCGTACCCAGTGTGCTTTATTGCGCCCTTACATATTAATTACCTATTTACTATAACAGAACTGTAGAGGTTAAGAAATCTGAACATGTAATAGATAAAGCCGGTTGGAAGCTTTTTTATATAAGGTTATTTTGGTTCCATAGAACTAGATAAATAATAATTATAGTAGGTTAATAATAATCTGAATGAAATAAAGAATGTATAGGTATTGGACAATTCTGCACGCATAATCCCATGTGGCCGAGTCTACATAAACGCTTTAAATTAATACGCCAATTGCCATGGTGGATTAACAGTAAAGTATAATATCTATGTCCCAAAATTTACAAATACTCACAGCTAATACCTAAATAATAAAATCAAAAATATCAAGTCCTTGAAAATATAGGTATCATCGAAAAATGGCGATCAACCCGGTTGTAATATAAGGTAATATTTGGTTCTAAATTCTAATATAAGTAAAATAAAAACCATTATATTGTCATATAAAACTCTATTTAGTACCTACCTACAATAATTAATATAAAATTAATTTATTTACTTATATCTAATTCCCCAGTCCACATATATAAAACTTGAACAATTTTAAAGATATCTATAAATACACAAAGACAACATTTCTGACATTAAAACCGAAAATATTTTTCGTATCAAGTAGGTAGGCTAGATGTGCTTTATAACGAAATGTCTCATTTGAACTTATTCAACAAAAATACGTATCCTCTGAGGATCTAACTACTTATACATAGGTATGTGGTGTGATAAAACTTAATTCGGTATTAATTAATATTTAGTCGTGGTTTTGTTCATTACCTGTATTTTTGTCAATAAATAATTAAATAAAATGAATTGGCCGGGCTGAAATATCTAGAAGAAAGCCAGGTACAATATGACACACAAATCAAAATACATAATCTTGTTTACCTACAACACAGAGCAAGTGTTACTGTTAAACAATATCAACTTAAAAATATCTTTCAGTGTCTCAAGCCATCTTCAAAAGTGAAATAAACATCCTATGTCAAAGAAAATTAAGATTTAAATTGCATGGAATCTAAACATTGCTCCATGCGAGCTGTTAGTTCAAAGGCCTTCTTTTCTGTGCTTTCTAATGTCTGAATGGAAAAGTGAAGGCAATGCCAAGTACAACTTGTTCGTAACGACGCAAATAATATCTAGTGCGGCTTGTCATGTTTTCACAAAAGAAGAAAGCCAAATACTGATAGCCCCTCATTTATAAGTATTACGTTATATTTATAGGCTGACAAATATATTTACAATATACGTATTTTTGCGGCTTTTAAAGTGTATTTGATCTATATACCTATATAAAAATATATAAAAGGCTGAAGACATTGTCACAGTAAAACCTTGAAAACAGATACAATCTTACCCTATCATAATATATGCGCCGCTTCGCTTCGCTATATCAATGTATCATAAGATGAACCACTTCCGAGTCAGCAATGCAGGCTTAAATTACAACCATTCAACGCCGGTCATCAGATCATTAATTTGTTAATGACGATGACGACACCACGAGTTTGTGTATTGATATAAAATAATAATAATTATATTTACTTTGTTATTTGTTTCGACAACACGTTTAACACTCTCGGCACTTAATGAATAGCCGCTAGATATTTGGTTGTTTAGGTGAATGACTATGTACAAATATTTGTACTGTTATATTATAGGTACACACAGCGGCGCATCAACCTAGACTGTTTGGACTTCGAACTATTAGAAGTTGAACGCTGCGAGAGAGTGCGTTATATTTTTGTTACGCTCTTATCCTTACCATTACATCGTCACCACTATGCACTGTCCCTTGCCGACAATTCTCTATTTTGTATGTAACGTAGTTATGTGTATATAGGGTGTCTAACTTGATGTGTAGCCGTGTGTACACACAACCATATAATCAACAATATTAATTAGAAATTTGACGAATATTCCCAATTGATAGTTATTTCAACGTATTTCCAAAATTGAAGTTCTTACACTTTGCATCAGTCTAGGACTTTTGCGTTAAATAAGATCAAATACTTAGCTATATTATGTATTTCAATCGGACAAAGTACGTACACACAGCGACACATCAACCTAGACTGTTTGGACTTTGAACTATTAGAAGTTGAACGCTGCAAATCGTGCGAGAGAGTGAGTTATATTTTTGTTACATCGACACCACTATGCACTGTCCCTTTCCAACAATTCTCTATTTTGTATGTAGCGTAGTTATGCGTATATATGGTGTCTGACTTGATGTGTAGCCGTGTGTACATTAATAAACTGTAAGATTGCAGATAGGAACTAAATATTTGCGGGTAATAACTACCTATCTTTTGTTGCAATTGCCTTCCTCGAGATCGGCACGGATATCGCGATTCTACCACTGATGATGATACCACTTATTCTGTCATCGTAATAATATTACAATTTATATATTATCTCAATATTATTCATAACATTAAAAAGTTTCAACAAAATGCAATAAAACTGTCAATGTTACTTATAAAACTTGTGCCCAATATTGTCACTAGCATCACGAATTACCGAATTACATACTATTTTAATCAACATTACTTATTCAGAGCATACTCATAATTCGCTTAAGGGTTTCACAAATTCGTCTACTAAAATATGTAAATGTTTTAACTCCATACATCTGCAGAATATTTCTTCATAGACTCGAGTTTCTTTATAAATTGTACAGCTTCAGACTCCGTGCGTCCGCCCTTCTCTTTGATGGCTTTCAAAACTATGTTCCTTACATCAACGGCCATATTCTTTGCATCACTGAAAATTTATAAAAACCATTTATTAAATAATCCAGTGTTTTAAGTATTAAACAAATTTATTATTCATAAAGAATGTACAATAGCTGCCACAAAATGAAATATATGAAAATAATAATCTTACCCACAAATGTAGAAGTGACCATTGCGATTACCAATTATGTCCCATAATTCATCCAAATTCTTTTCAAGCAAATGAGTAACATATACTTTTTCTGCTTGATCACGAGAAAATGCAAGATTTAACTTAACATCACCATTTTTTTCATACTCCTCAAGTTCCTGGAATAAAATAAACAAAATAATTATATGATTTTATGCAAGTAGTCAAATACGAAATTACGAACTCGTAATAATATTTACTTTTTGATAGATGTAGTCTTGATCACGATGCCTGCATCCAAAGTAAAGAATACTATCTCCAACCTCTTTGCCATTTTGACGAGCATAGGCGCGTTCTTGTAGGAATCCACGGAATGGAGCTAGACCAGTACCTGGTCCCACCATTACAATGGGTGTTTGAGTCTGCAATGGTAGTCTGCAAAGAAGGCGATTAACATTATCACACTCAATATTTGTAAATTATAATAAAGAATTCAACATTCATAGTGTATTGACCTGAATTGCGATTTTCTGATGTATACAGGTACAACTGGCAGAGGCTTGCCAGGTTCTGGTTTGTTTTCTGCAAGCCATGTGGTAGTTACACCTTTGTTTATACGACCAGTAGAGGTTTTATACTGAACTACAACTGCAGTTATGTGCACTGTTTCGGGATGCAGCTGGAAGTAAAAATATACGAATGTTTAATATCTAGAAATTCATTGAAGATATATCATAATTGAAGAGTAATAATTAAGGAGTAAAACCTTAGGACTGGAGGAGATTGAGTAATATCTTGGCTGCAGACGTGGCAACAATTCACAAAGATGGTCTAAAGGTGGCTTGCATGATGATATGTCTTCCAAAATGTGTACAATATTTCTACATGCATCCACCACAAATGACTGGTACATAGCCTTGCCTTCAGCTGAGTTTGTTGCCATGAGTAATAACTTTTTCTTGTCCTGTAATAACAACATTAGGATTTAACAAACATTCTGTAATGAATTGAGGTATATACATCAATTTATCAAATGATGTCTTACCGCTTCATCAGAGCAATATTCTACTAGCTCCCTAAGTATGTGAGTACGAGGTAAAGCTGTAATCTCAATATAATGAGAGAGTGCAGTGCGATAAGATGTTGGACATGGGAATGGATGTTTTTTGCTACTTTCTTGATCTGTGTTGATAAGTGAGAAAATTTCATCTAAATTAGCGCCCGTTAGTTCACCAAGGCGTTCCACTAGATTTGAGTTATTTATTGGATACACAGCCACATGGTCACCTGAAATTATTCAAATAATAATTAACCTGGTATATAACATAGCAATAAAATAACATTCAATTAGATTAAAAAACACATTGGAGCCTGAAGTATTTGTTTAGCTTGGGCAAAAACAGTTAGCTCCAATATAATACAGAGATATATTTTAAAAATAATTATCTTACCTGCTTCATATCTCATCTTGGAATCGGAAATATCCAGCTCAACATGAATACAGGATCGGTCACCACCTTTGTGCAGTTCCCTATTTACTGTTATTTGTGCTAGGAAGGGATTCTTGGCATCATACGGCCTGCAAATGTGTTTAATAAGTTATACTGCATTTAGTTTCAATTGAAAGTAAAATTAAATTAAATAAAAAATACTTACGGTCTTTGGACTTGTAAGGAATGCAATCTGGCAATTTCTCCAGTGAACACATTATTAGGTTGTATTTCTCCAGGTACATGTGTTACAAGACGGAATTGACGTGTTAACTCTTCTTCACCTGTGCTTTCTATGTTGAATTTCTCACATACTGCTGGCCAAAACTTATCTTTCCATGTAATAAAGTCGTCTTCAATACTGTAATGCAAAGGTAGGTGAGTTTATTTTAAAGCATAATATGCATTACAATACATACTATATATTATATTAATATAAAATATTTATTGTGAGATTCTGCACAAATACAATTACAATTAGAGAATAATTATTCTCATGGTCACTGCTCTATGACATCTACTGCTTTGTACTCTTGTAAGGAATACTACAAAGCTATTTGTATATTATTTCAATTTTGAATAAATGTTAACAATTAAGATATTATGTCACATACTTTGCATCATCATCTCCAAGACCAAGTTCATAGACACGAGTAGCTCCAAGTTCTTCAAGCCTCTTGTCGAGATAAATTGCCACTGCATTGTAATGTTCATAAGTTTTGTTACCCAGCCCAAACACCTAAAAAAATGAGCTGTTGTTAACGGCTTATGGAAATATAATAATAACACATTAAGGCTGTTCATATCAACAAATGTCATACCACACAACGCAATTTCAACATTGATGAGACAAATAGTCTTCTGTGCACAAAAATTCGGGGAAAGTTTATAAAGATATTCATAGTTATTTATAAAATATAAGTTCCTTAATAATTATAAGTAAGTATACACGAAGGTAAGTACGCGACATTGATAAATTTCTTGAATGATTTAAATATTGTTACAATATTTTTCCAGTACACATACTTTAATACTATAAAATATGACATATATTTATACATAGCATGCTGTAGGAATCACACTCTACAGGAGAAATATTTAGTCTTTCTAAACATTTTTAACTTCAAAGTTAGGTTATCATTTACGTAAAGTGAAAATGATTACGGCAGACAGTAAACCAAAGTAAGATATAGATAGAAATTTATACAATAAAAGTATCACTTATTTAGAATGATAATTAGCCCACATTAATTTCCAATCGAAGAAAATTTCCACAAGTATGAACTTTAGTCTTCACATCTATATGACAAGTTGACAAGTGACAAGTTGACGCTAATGACGTTTAAACATTCGTTGAGAAAATGAACATAAACTAGGCACTCTATGACTGAAGGCTGTTATAGGAATTGAAAAATGTATAGAAATAAAATTGCATTTCGTCCTAGTATTGGCACACATATGGTTTATAAATACATAATTATGTTACAACAATTTACAATTTTCAAATACTTTATTGTTAAGTTGACGGCTATATAATTATATTATTATTTATAGACGGCTTTGGTTTGTTAAAGTTTAAAGCCGGCAATACATGTTGGCTCAACGTTGCCGATTGACAGCCAATACCAACGTATAGACGGTGTATTTGCTTTAGCTTGCCAATGCTTGGTATCACTTGCCTAGTTGGCCGAGTAAAGGCAAGCACCAACGTGTATAGAGCTTTGCGTAGCTTGTAACAACTCGCAGTCGCTCGCGACCACTTGTCTCACTTCAGAGTGGTGTCGGTGTTTCTACACAAATTAAAGACGTTCATCTGCGCTTGGCCAATAGCGTCCACATGTAGGTCCGGCTGCCATTTCGCGCTTGGCGAACATCGCCGTTATACGTATAAAATGTATTATTTTTACAAGTCTACTACGATATACACTGATATAATAATTATATGCGCTCATTAATCGTGAATAAGTCGTAGGAGTGCCCTAATTAAATAAATACCAGCAGCTGCAATAACTTTTACAACATCCATATTGTTTCAATGCTCAATAAAGACTGACAGCGCCCAACGTGTGGACAGCTCCACAAAGCTCGTCTACATTGGCCGTTTAGACGGAGGCAGGGTTCTTGTTGCCTTCCCAAAAAGTTTAGGTACGCTAAGTAAGAGTTGCTTCACATTTAACCATAGAGACAAGCATGAAGTATGTCCTACCTAGCTCATCTAGAGGAAAGAACCGTATAATTAGCACAGTGTAAAATGTATGTACCACTAAAATAACCGTGTACGTTCAATTTCTCGAACTTTTATAGCTGTTGTTCGACGATACGTATGTTGAATGATTTTGCATGTTAGCACATTACAATTTGCACTGATAGCTTTTTATTAAATATCTAGTAGCAGCAACAAGTATTTTGTAGTAGTAGGCCGCCTTTTTGTCAATATTATGTCCTTATATTTATGTCGTATTTGTGTGCTAGTTAATAGAATACCTACCATTAAGAATTCGATTAATAGTGTTTGCTCATTTTTTGTACTTAATATGTATTTACTTGAGAGGGACAATTATCGTTTACCATTTATCGTTTTGTGTATCTATTTATAAACTCAGTTGAAGATAGTATTCGTCGGAATGTTAAATGTTTCTGGTTGTTTGTTATAAAACGTAAGGCTACATGTATTCCTGCCGACAAGAAAATATACGATGTTCAATGTATCAATTAGCCCGAAAAATAAATGCAATTTAATTCATTGTCTTACTTTTTTTAATCTGTCTATGAACCTTCAACCATAGTTATTGAAGCTAATACGCAAATAAGTGCAATCTTCAGAAGAGATTGCTCCGAAATGTCTGGACTATTAATGCCCACACTTATGTATGGAAGTGAAAGTTGAGTGTGGCAAAAGAAGCATGAGAGCAGAATAAATGCTGTAGAAATGAGAGCGTTGAGAAGCATATGTGGTGTGACTCTGAAAGATAGAATAAGAAATAATGTGATTAGAGAGAGATGCGGCATGAAAGTGTATATAGTTACAAGAATAGAAAAGGGTATATTAAGCTGGTTTGGACATGTAGAAAGAATGGACGACGAAAGACTGACTAAGAAAGTTTATAAAGCTAGTGTGAATGGAACAATCGCAAGAGGAAAACCTAGGCGAACGTTTCTCGATCAGATCGGAGGCGTTCTGGACAAAGGCCAGGTTAAGAGCTCCTTGAACTGACGGGCGTGTATGAATAATGGTACCCGTGGTTATCTTCTACGATGATTCGCTTCATATGTCTGTAACAAAACTCAATGATCGTAACGAATGTTATTCGGACTTCGCGCTTAATTTGCGGTGTGCGCTAGGGATCAACTTTAAGACACCTTTTATTTATAATATTTAATAACGAAATCAACAGCGACCTAAACTGTTATTTGATGCATGAAGATAGAGGTAACTTTTTTAAATTTTGTTCTCTTAATATTTATAAATTACAACTGATTATTTCCAAATGTTATTGTATCAATATTACAAAAAATAAAATCGCCTCTAGCAATGCCTTGTCGAGAGTAGGTATCATCTGTTCGCGATTTAAGTGTTCTCCTTGAGGATAAACTTCATCATAATAAGCACAATAATAACATGATAGCATTGTAACTAAACGCTCGCCTAATGTATAGTTTTGTAATGAGATTAGCTAAACAATTTGTACGGGCTTCTATTTACTTACATCTATATAAAGCATCGATCTGGTCACAGCTATAATACCTATACGTTACGAGTATTTGATCTCTTTTATAAGATATATTCAGACTGAAGGCAAATAAATCATTATTATCAGTTAAAATTCTTTTTAATTATTTATGTTACTATCGTTTCCGTACCTATGCATTCTAATCATAGAAAGCATTTATATTATTAAATAAAGTATCAAATTTACTTAATAATTCATTTTAGATATAGACTTTATTTAATAGAGACATTGGTTCTGTTTAATTTGTGTCAAAATATAATTATTTAGTACTGGCTTTTAATTGCAATCATGATTCGAAAGACACGTGGTGCCATCTATTATCATAAGAACGTTATTGTTGTTTTCTTCGGGAACAGTATTTTCGGGATGAAAGGTAGCCTATGTCCGTTTCTGTATACCTGACAACGTATATGCAAAATTTCAGGATAATCGGTTCAGTGGTTTAGGCGTGAAAAGGTAACAAACAAACAAATTTATTTTCGCTTTTATAGTATTAGTTAGGAAGTTAGGATTAGGATTAGGAAGTTAGGATAGGATTGCGAATATCTAATTGGTAGTATATAAAAGATTAAAAAACTTTGTATTCAATAACATGGCTTAGCTGTGCCTGGAGCATTCTCATGGAATTAATAAATACTTATGCACCTTCGGCACCTTACTACGAACTTAGTACTAATTCTATGTTTGTCTGACATAATGTCATAAATTTAACGTGGTTTTATGTGAATTGAATAGAAAGTATGTTGTATGCATACACCGCTTGAGTATAGATGCTTTTAATGTGCATCTTGTAATACGTACAATACTTGCTCAGTACAACAAATGTATATTGTGGTACTTAATACCTTATTAAAAAAAGAAACATTGTTGGCTTTCCGTTTGTTTTATCACTACAACTATTTTCTTTTAAAATTCTAATTTGTAACTGTGTATTTGTTATCAGTATACCCATAATGTAAGAAAGAAAGAAACATTTATTTGCACAGAATACAGGTGGTACCAGGTTTAACAATGGTAAAAAACTCAGGCTATATTCTGCCTGTATTCTATTAATAATTATATAAAACATTAAAATATCACTAACAAAATGGCAAGCTATATTATTATTTAGCATATTTATCATTATTATATCACATTATATTAAAATTAGTTTTATGTTGCATGAACTCTTCTAGTGCATAAAAGCACTTATCCACTAGCCATTTTCTTAACTTAAGTTTAAAATATTTAAATGGAAGTTCTCTTAGACTACTAGGCAGTTTATTAAAAACTGATATGCACATGTGATAAACATTATTTTTATTTATGGTAGTTCTACAAAATGGAATTATTATTTTAGTAGGATCACTTGGTCTGTATTTAGTTACATGATCTCCCTTGAATTTGAAAAATCGTTATACTTCCTTACAAATACTGATACTTCAAGGACATACATGCAGGTCAATCTCAGCAAATAAAGTTTTTTAAACAGAGGTTTACAGGAGTCAAGTGGACCTACTCCACAAATAGCTCTTTTAAGCATTTCTTTTGGGCAATGAATGCTTGACCAACATCAGTCGAATTCCCCCATATTATTAAACCATATCTAAGGATTGACTCTACATTGTCTTTATATGCTATACCTGCAGTCTTTTCATCTGACAAGGTCCGAACCTTTCTAAGGGCGTAGACAAATCTGCTTAATTTGAGGCAAATGTCACTTACTCGTATATGTTGTTTCCAGTTACATAAAATCTATCCAGAGTTATATCTAAAAATTTTATACCGTCAGCTTTTTCTATCTTTATGTTAATTATATAATCAGATTGATTACTTTTATTCGTACCAAATTGTATTAATTTTGTTTTTGACAGATTTGCATTTAGGTAATTTGTTTGATTTTAACCATCTTAAAACAGTTTGTACCTCTTTACTTATTTTCATTTCGTGAGATGTATCTTTATCCTTATATGGCACTATTATAGATATATCGTCTGCAAATAGAACACTGAAAATTTATTAAATCTGGCAAGTCATTAATGTATAATAAGAATAACAATGGGCCTAAAACGCTCCCTTTTGGAACGCCATATTTATTTACCCTGGATGGAGACTTGTGTACACTGCATTCATTCATATCATTTAAACTAGTGATTTCAAAACATTGCTTTCGATTGTTTAGAAAGCTTTTTATCCAGTTTAAAGCTACGCCTCTAATGCAATATTTTTCGTATTTGGTGAGCAAGATCTCATGATCTACAAAATCAAAAGCCTTACTCATATCAAAGTATATGTCTACCACCGAAATTTTCACATCAATATATTCAGTTATATTTTCAATAAGAGAGAATGTTGGTAAAGAAGTTGGTTTATTGTGATGAAAGTCCATTTTGTTCTTTTTTAATTATATTATGTTTTTTAGGAATTCAATTCATCTATTGTAAAAACCTTTTCAAAATTTTTTGATATTATTGGTACAATATTATATACAAAAGATGTAACAGAAAGGTGTGGTCATATTTAAGGGTCACATAATATAGCCCATGTACAATGGAAAACCGCGAGAATTAAATTTGTATACATTATTTTCACAAAGATATTGAATTTTCTTTTTTATCAACTTATAAATATCAGCATATTCTAATCGATACGTAAACAACACAACCAGCCATGCACGTCTATTGTTTCCAAGAATTACAAAAGACTCGACACGTTTTTGTTTACTTAATAGTCATTGACCATTATAACTGTGCCCCAGCCCCAGATGTGGATATTGTTACCTCAAATTGTTTACAATACAGCTGGTCGTTCTAAGATAGATCGGTGACCCCACAGATGTTGCGAAATCTTAATGGGGAGATGATGCAACGGACACAACTATGCATCAATGAACAAGGTGGGATATTTGAAAACTGGCTGTAATAAATAATTTAATAAGAACTGCATGCATACATGTATGCAACATGTATTTCTAAACCGCGAGAACGTTATAAGCATTGAAAAAAAAGAGAAATAATACAGTATTTGTTGTATCGCGCCGGCCATTTTTTGTAACTAAGAATCAATGACCTTTAGTTGAAAGGATAAAAACGAAAGTGATGTTACTCGTTTTGTATAGATTTTTAAATAACAAATAAATAAAATTATTGAGATTATCATAATATTTAAAATTCGATATTTTGATATAGGGTTAGGGCACATAGATTATTAATCAGATATACCTACATAGCGACCCTAAAATATGACCACACCTTTCTGTTACAACCTGTATATTTATGATATTATAGGTGTACCTAGGTGATGTCTAACAATATCGGTTGTAGATACAAAGCAAGATAGTACTTAAAATGCCTGAGAGCAATGCTTAAAAAATCTTAGTAATGCCAACTTTCAGCAGATGAATCTCAGGCATCTTTAGATAAAATGGCCACATCACACGATAGGGAACGCTATAGTTGTTGTCATTGATAAATCACTCAATTTAGAGCGAACGGTCTTGCTCAGTAAGTCCAATTTTAAGAAAGAGGTCAGTGAAGAATCCTACTCAAATGGTCAGCTATCGGGTCGCTTGTTAGTATCACCTTATACAAAGCAAGTACATCGATGTATAGATAAAAGTATATAGTTAATGTGACCTATTGACACATGGCTCAACGGACTCAAGACGAGACTAGAACAATGAATAGGGCACCAGTAAACAAAAGGTAGTCAGACTATACTTTTATCGCGTAAATGACTTCAAATCGCTCTTTTTTCACATCTGCCAGATGATATAGCCAAAAATATAATTGAGTTCATTAAATATAGTTAATATATATATATATATAGTTATAAGATAAGATGCGTATAAGAATACTAGCTGTCTCGACAGACATTGTCCTGTACACACGACAAAAAAAAAAGAAAATAAAACTATCCTAAATTTTAAGTTGGACCAAATTACAGATAGTTACGAAAAAAGTTAAAATTACAAAATCAGTTCAGTAGTTTCAGAGTTTATCCCGAACATACATCGTGACACGAGATTTTTATATATTAAGATGTATTTGAAGCAGAATTTGTACATAATACGTGTAAATTTGACAGTATCTTGACTACACACCAGTGTAAAGTATATTAAGGCGTCTGACGTCAACGTAAGTAATTTATAGAAAACTAAAGTAGTCGCTAGACTAGTAGCATGTATTTACAAAATACTGCAGAAATGAGTGGTACACTTAGAAAAGGTGTTTGGACAAGATATAAAATCGAATTGAACGTATGTATGTCTACTATTCCTGCTAGCACGTATCAGGTACAAAAGGTACGTATAAACATTACTCACAGAGTGAGCGTTAAATGTTAATACACTGACGGATTCATAAGCTACATCAATGTTCAAGACGCCTTTGAAATAAACATTTTAACCAAGTATTCAAACTTTTTATACAAATTTAAATTTAAACCCATAGTTTGGTTTGTTAACTTCATAACAGCGTAGTATCTTATCCTTAAGTGTATGTTTGTATAGGTACTGGAAAGGACCATTCAATTTTTTTTAATAAAAGCGATAAATGTAACAAAAATTGGTGTTGGTTGGTTTATTGAAAATTGGTTTTTACAATAAAAAAAAGTTGAAACAGGTTTTGAACTTTTGTTGAGTTTAAAAGACTAATAATCAATACTATTGGTATCAATAATTTAAATCGCAAAAAAAACAATAAGAATTAATTTCAAACTTTACTCTAATAATAAGTAATAACACTATAAACACACGAATTTGACACTATGCATACATTTTATTTTCCCGGCTATATCGTTATCTTTTACTGCAGTTCTATTTTTAAATATTGTTTTTTTTTATGAATTTTCATTTAGTTTAATCTAAAAAGTTTGCATACTTATCAAAAATATTAATTCATAAGTAATCCTGAACTTTGATGCAGTTTATGAGTCCGTCAGTGTACATATATGTATGTTTTACAGAATATTGTTAATAAAATTAGTATAACTAGGTACCCAAAAAATAACATCATCTTACTGTTAATTTTTATATACGTTACTCAGGGAACTTACATAAAATACTTATATAATAATAATTTAGTATATGTTAATGAAGGACAGTTCATCCATAATACTGTTACAGCCAGTGCCATCTATCGGCACTGTGGGGAAGACTCGGCAGTTCCTTCTAATAATTGATTACTGCGCCATCTGTTGACGTCTTACGGAATTACGTAGTTTGTCGATACGCGAAGAGAGAACGCTGGTACATTCTCGAATCTTCGTACTGTTTACATACCGGGTATGGTGTTTCTAGAAATCTCCAGAAACGCTTTAACCGCGTATAAAAGGGCAAGGCCAGCGCTCGCCGAGTCAGTTTACAATCGTAAGCGGTCAAGTATTCATCGAAGCGAATGGAAGCGAAAATACCACAGAGTTTGAAGCAGTTATAGTGAAAAAGTGTAGAAGTAGTGTGTGTAGTGTTTTAAATTTAATTGTGTGCTAGAATAAAACGTGTTTTAGTCGGTAATATTGTTTACTTTCTTATCCCTCGAACCCAGCACTTAACAATACGTTAGTATAATACTGATATCTAAATTAAAAAAAATAGTAAGCAGGTGTTTTTACTGTCATATCTTAAGATATAATTCGACGCGACTTTGGTTCCTAGTCTCAACATTATAATCAGTAAATAAAAAAAATATTACAAAGGCCTATTACGGTTTTGTTAGTGTTGATTGCTAAGAATTACGTTGTGTTATCTAGTACTATTATAATTTTTATCCACGATGCTGTGTTGTGTAATAATTACGGACCGGTCTCTAGTTGCCGCATAGATGACCTTCGTGTGATATAATATGCATAACTATTATAACAATCTACAACCAAAATGTAGGTAAAATACTTACAGCATAATTTAAACCAGTCAGATTAGGTTCGCCGTTCTTTATCCACTCATGAAATTCCATAGAGTTGTCAGTAGGATCGCCTTCACCGTATGTTGCCGTACAAAATACCGCCAAAGAATTTTCAATTTCTGGAAGTTTCGCTAATTCTTCCTAAAAAACAAGACAAAATATTTTTAGGAATTATTTTTTTAAATCTCATACATTCTACCCGTACTCAGTAATATACTAATGATTGTACTGCGGTTTGTAGGTCTGAGGCAGGATACGGTATCAGCATAATTATATGGGTACCATTTACCAACCCGTATTGGTTGTTTGTCTGCGCTTATATTCGTAACCGATCGTGTACTCTCGGGTTCCATTATCAGTGACATTGGGTCTTTCTGTTAGGAAACGCTCAGTAGTAGCACAGATTCTTGATGCACGATAGCTTCGCCTCCTGCCACGTGATATTTAAAACGTAGCTGGAACAATGTCCTTGTAATAAACCTCTGCCTACCTATCTCGGACGTAGGTATTTTAATATATTTAGATCTGTTTAGAATCAATAATATAATACGAATAAGAATGCAAGAATATAATACATAGTCAACGATTTTTGAGTCACTAGGATAGTCCTTGTACCACAGTTTGACCATGATGTATGACTGCATGAATATATGTATATCTTACCATATCACATTCTTCGGGATCCGCCACCATGCCCTTCATCTTATATCGAATACCCTCTTTAGCGAGGCGGCCAGCGAACTCCTCAGCAGTGCCCGTTTGAGATCCATAGAACACGACTAAACTCCTTCCAGAGGACTTCAGCTTGTTTATAAAGGAATTCTCAGTGACCTGGATTGATCCCGCAGCCCTGTTTAAATAGAAAGGGAAATTATTTTCCAAATGTTGGAGTACCTACACGCATGAGGTTAAAGGTTTAAGATGTCAACTAGCGGTTTAAGTGGTGGCTCCGCCACTGCTACGAAGCCGAGTATTGTGAGTTTGAATCCTACATGGCACAATAAATTGTGTGCTCTACAAATAGTTGTTTCGAATTTAGGTGTTCCTAATGTCCGTTGTTTGAATGCTAGTAAAGTCTCCCGCGAAATAGGAATTATTCCGATTGCGAGTCTTTAAAAGAAACGTAACCTTACCAGTACCATTGCGCCGAGTTTTGTTTCACTAATTAAGTACCTAAAGGTATAGAATATAATATAAAGACTATGAATCAGGTGTCACTGCACCACAAAAACATAGGCTTAAACTTCGATCAATAATACTATTGATCGAAGGGCTTCAATCATTGTATACACGTATATACCTATATGGTACATAATCACACAAAAATAATGTAGAAGCTTAGTTCTTACATAATCTACATCTGTATATAGATAACTTTTAGGGATTGTCTTTCTACCCCCAATGTTTAGCAATATGACGTAAATTTCAAACCGATAGAAAGTTTGATATCGGGGTAAATCAAAGTTTAAATTTCATAAATGGTAATAATGAATCAATACGGCTGAACGCAATTTTTTAACCTGACAAGGGCACACTTTTTAGTACAATGATATTTATAAATCGACTTCAGGTACGAATGTGGCCTAAAAATAAACAAAGGTATTTAAAGGTAAAGCAAAAGTTCAAGATATTTAAAAATATTATTAATACCTAATCTTCCTTATAAATACTACATATAGCTCCATGTGCAATGTGTTAAATATATAATTATGTTTAATTCAGTCATTACCATATTTGTGTTCCGATTTGGGCAGTATAGCCGTTTATTTTCCTTTCTACCCACACGGTACGAAACAACTTGACTGAATGGAACTTAGAGATGCCATGAGAGATCTCCATTACCGCTTAGGTTTTTTTTTTTTAACCTTTGTAAGGCATTGATGCATACCCCTCCGCGGGGGCGGGCGGAGGGGTTATGTCGGACTCACCGGGGTAAAAGAAAGATGGAATGAGAAAAATGTACCTCCCGGAATACCGACTAAACCTACCACGGTGTTCCTCGACAAACCACTATCGGCGGGGCCCGGGCCGCGCGAAACACTTTCACATGCGGTCGCGACCCCGCCGAGGTTACGACCCGCCGTATGAAATGGCAGGCCATTACTCGAAAAGACCTACCCACTGGTCACCTCTAAATATACTGTCTCCCCTAGAGGGGAGACGGACACGACACAGAGGCGCGCGTGGGAACACGCACGCCGCCTCTCGGACCTGGTGCTGAACGGATGGCGGACAGGCCCACAAAGCCCGCCACCCCCAGGTCAAACCTCATGGTGGCTGGACGTCATCTCGCGCCCTCCGGCGCCCGGCCCTGCGGTTGGGGAGAGGGTTTAAACGCGCCCTCTCCCGCTCCGCCGCCTCCTTGATGGAACCGCTTAGGTACCGCAAGGTGAGCCGCTGGCTAGTCTGCTACTAATTACTATAATCTGTAGATAGCCTTTATAAAGATTATCTAATAAAACAATCCCCTATACTTAAATACGTTGACCTAATCGTCGGGCTATCGCAAACTATTGTAATAAGTTTCAACTGAAAACTACCTAACTACTTATTGAATGCTATTGCCAATATTACAGATAAAAATAAAAAAGTACAACAATATTTTAAAATAATTGCTTTTCGACTGAACTGAAAGCGCATGGTTTAAGTGACCGTGTCACCTCACCAGTGAGTATTGTGGGTCCTATCTCCATACGGAGTAAAATTTAACTAAATAAGAAAATTATTGTCCTCAATCATTGTATCCGTAGTTCCAATGTTTGTATCGCGAAATGTGCGATAGAGAAGTTGTTCCTAGAGTGGAACGTGAAATTAAAGTAAGTAAATATAAATAAGTATCTACCTTTAAATTTGCCGACGCATATAAAATCTATTTAAAATACTAGTATTTAGGTAGCAATTTGATTTTACGATTATTTTTTAAGTATTAAAATAGTGATCTAATGAAAACCAATAACATACTATATTTCGATTCGTAAAGAAGCACAAGTAACAAAATATGTAAGCATTGAGAAGTGATTGGGCGACCACGTCAGCGTCAGCTCCTACACAAGTTAATAAATAATGCCTATTTAAATATTAAGAAAGGAATATGACTGCACGGGTGGCGTAGTTGTTGAAGTGGTAACCTTGCCACAGCCAGTACTCCAAGTGCTGTGGATTTAAATCGCATAATAAATTTCAAACGATGAATTCTTTGTGGAACATGTAAATTAGTCTTTAATCATCTCCATTTTAACACCCGGAAGCCATTCTGATGACACTCCATTCGATATCTCACCCTTTGAATATTAGATATGCTACGATAAGTATTATCAGTTATCAGACATGACGTATCTGCTAAAATAGACATTGATTATTTTACAATGGTATCGATAAACGAATAAACAATACAATATCCGTAACAAATCTAAAACAAATGTTGGATTCAAATCAAGATGATACTACCTTAGTAATACAATTATATACCTAGTGAGCTAGATACTGTTACTGGGTAAGTACTGCAAATAGCTACAGTAAAAACACTAATCTCTCGTAACTAACTTAGGACCGCCGTTTTGGCCGCGATAAAATATCATCATTCATTTATTCTATCTAATAAAATATTCATATCATTATTAGATTTATTAGATATAATCTTAAGAAACATTGTACTGTATTACGAACTGTAGACTCTCATTAATGACAACCCTTTAAGGAAATGTCGAAACTTTTTGAAGTTTCTATTTAAATGTGGCTTTATTACATCAGAACTTCGATCAATAATACACTAGATGTCCGGTAAGAGCTTCAAAAACGAGCCGAAAAATAAGAGCACAAATACGGTTGTGCTCTTATTTCAAATTAGTATGATCCAATCATAGCCAACATTAAGACGTCAAAATGCCGCAGTGTGCGTTCAAAAATTGTGCAAATAACCAACGTAACACCGAGATTTTGGAAGGAATATCTTTTTTTCGGTAAGTTTATATCATTAAGTATTTTTCATAAAGTAACAACCTAATTAAATAGTAAATATAAATCAATTACCAAATATTATGATTGTTTGACCAACGTTTGCGAGAACGCGCCAACTATTGTATATTGTTATTACTATTTTTGGCACTTTGTAATTTAGACTTTAAAACATGCGTATAAGATTAAAATTGTTTTGATGTGATTTGAGCAGCGAACAAAGGTCGTAAAAATTAATTGCCGTTTGTACATAGTTTTGTGAATGCAACTTTAAGTATTGGATTTAAGGTTGAATTTGCATTAATGTATATTTATTTCAACTAGAATTCTTAGAATTACCTACACTCACAATTGGCGACAGTTTTAAAGAGGACTTTTGTATGGGATTGTGTATCTAGTCTATTATTGATCGAATCATCAGAACATTATTTCGTGCTAACTTTGAACCAATCCACCCTTGCAAAGATGAATTTTGAAATGCTCATTCCAAGTGAATACCTTCCCATAGTTAAATGAAACCCATATAAAACATCTAGTTTCTATAGGTTTATACTAGGTTTTATCTGCGCGTTGATACATCATCAATCGGTCAGTCAGACTGACCACAGTAGATATTACTGTACTGCGGTCAACATTAGAAAAGGAATTGTATGTAGCATGAGCCTGCACATTGTACACTATACATCAAGACGTTTAAAATTAAAATACCATAGCGAAGAATCACGTCACAATAAATAAAAAATATGGTGGTCCGATTTGCGAGGATAAGCGTATTGGTGATTAAAGGTATCTTTTGGAATGTCTAATTAATTGAAAGCCGACTTAAGCTGAAAACATGGCCTTATTAGGTGTTAGTAATCTTGTACTAATTAATTCTATGCCTAAATAATAAACGACCATGACGAAGGGCATAATCTCGGCGACTATAAGAGATATTCATATGTCGGCAGTCGCTATACCAACATAGAGATGTCATAACAACTACTTTATTTATTACTTTCATTTTCTTGATTGTGATTGTATAATTGTATTCTATTGTGTATAAACTAAAAGCAAACGTTAAATAATTGTTTCTTCTAATAGATTTGATTCCTGTTATCTATACATATAATAAAATCGTACGAAAGTCAAAACTGTACATTGAATATTTTTTTAAAAGAATACTTGTGGCGTGATCTACAATCGATATCGAAGCCAAAAATATAGATTTTAGAATTTTTGTCTGTTTGTCTGTATGTATGTCCGGGCTAAACTCAAAAAGTACTGCATGGATTTACTTCAAATTTTGCATGAATATTACTAACAGGTCGGGTCAACATATAGGCTACATACATATTATCACACTATCACCTACGGGAGAGAAGCTGTGAATCTTTATTTTTCTTACGCATTCTGTGACAGCGTGTAATCTAACGAAACGACGCATATTTAAATGTTGTTTTTGAGTAAGCCATGCTATTATCTAGCTTTACACTATAAAAAATACGCCATTTAAGTAACTTGGGCAGATAAATATAGTTGGGTTCCGCGGCGACAAACACTTTTTAGTTAAAATCTACGCGGACGAAGTCGCAGGTAACAGCTAGTATTAAATAACGCGAGCGAACCCGCGGCTTCGCTCGCGTTAATTTAGAATTTGATAATCAATTCGGGTTATTGCTTGTAATAATATAATTCAATCATGATTTGAAAGACACGTGGCACCGTCTATTATCATAAGAACGTTATTGTTGTTTTCCTCGGGAACAGTAATTTTTTTAGGGTTGAAAGGTAGCCTATGTCCGCTTCTGTACACCTGACAACGAATACGCAAAATTTCAGGATGATCGGTTCAGTGGTTTAGGCGTAAAAAGGTAACAAACAAACTCATTTTCGCTTTTATAATATTAGTTAGGATTAGGATTAGGATAGGATTAGGATTTCATCCTAATAGCTTTACAAGCAATGCTTTCAAATATTTATTAAGATATGAAGATGATATCAATAATTTGTTATCTATTGAATGGCAAAAGCACGTGTACGAAACGATTTTACAAGTTTATCTGTACCTAGTGTGTAGGGGTCTTTCGTCGATTCACACCACGGGTTGTTCGCACCACGGTGTGAATCGCAGAAGGACCCATTTTGAATTAGTCGTTTCGCACCATGGTGTGAAACGGTGAATGCTTTTTTGTACTTCGTCAATTCGCACCATGGTGCGGATTACCAAAGAACTATTTTTGACTTCGTCGATTCGAACCACCACCATTTTTATTTTTTATATGTACTTTCTTGGTACTAACGGGTAGAAAACGTTTATTGAAATAAGCAGACAAAGCAATGTTTATTGTCGTCTTAGTTTCTTTTAGTCACATGACAAAATATTGATTATCTTTAATCATATAAAAGAAATATATAGGTATTATTAAAAGAAATAATAATAATAATAATACCTTATTATAAATATATATATATACATATATTTTTATTATTATTATTTAGTAACCAAAGAATTGTTATTTTTTTTCATCTAAGCAAGAAACAGTTTCTATCTCCAAAGCGATGGCTTAGTAATGTATTAATAAATAAAAATAAATTGGTGTAGGTACTAACATTTTTATGCGAGACTGTTAAATAGTAGTAAAATAACATTGGTTCGAATTGACGAAGTCAAAAAAGCATTCACCGTTTCACACTAATTCAAAATGGGTCCTTCTGCGATTCACACCGTGGTGCGAACAACCCGTGGTGCGAATCGACGAACGACCCGTGTGTAGTTTATAAATAATGTTTATTTTATTGTATTTATATTTCAGTTAAGTCATTACACTTATTACGTCACTAACACACGATATTCGGCTACGATTCTTGCGTCTTCAACAATATATTATATTGTACAAAAATCGTCGGCTAACCTTGTACTTTTTATGACTGTTATAAAACGTATTTAGTGATGAAATTCACATTGGTAGGTAATTAGTAATTACTAAGGAAACGTCCGGCCAATAAATAAAAAACTAAAGCTAAGCTAACTGCGTAATTACTAATTATCTAATATAATTAAATTAAAAAATAAATTATAACCAGCATCAAACAATCTATAGTCAATGTTTTTGACAGCTCAGATTAGTTAAATCGCATGTGTCATAACCATGATATAAGACTAAGGGCCACTTGCACAACAACTCACTAAATACGTTTAGCACTAAATACATTTAAAACATCGTGGCATCTCAGTCACCTTCACACGGATGACTGCGACAGCACGATGTTTTAAATGTATTTAGTGCTAAACGTATTTAGTGAGTTGTTGTGCAAGTGGCCCTAAGTGTCCTGTGCGATTATAATTACATATTTACAGGTTGTATGTCATACGCTGAGAATGGTTAAATGCCAAATATGCTATTTTTAGACTAAGGAAGAACAATTTCAATCCACATGCGCCATTTTAGTTTGACATTGTATGTAGGTTTATTAAAACAAGAATTTTTTTAAATTAGCTAGAACCTTTTAAAAATTAGCTTCCATTTTTAACCGACTTCAAAAAAGGAGTAGGTTTCTCAATTCGACCGTATATTTTTTTTATGTGTGTCCGCGGATAACTTCGTCGTTTATGAACCGATTCTCATTTTTTTTTTATTTATTTGAAAGTGTATACTCCTGTGGTGATCCCATTGGCACCAAGTCAGGATCTGATGATGGAGTCCTAAGTAAATCGAGGGCAACCCTCAAATGTTATAGGTATTAACAATGTTTTTCATATATTTTCTAAAGCTATTGAGACCTTTGAATATAGTCATCATTATCTCATGACGCAGAGCTGATGAAGGTACCACTCTTTAACGGTTAGTAGTTAGGCGATTTCTTGTTCTAGAATAATGTATAGAGACCTGTCGATATCGATAATTGATTTCTCTGGAGACAGCAGAGTAAGTGTTAGAAACTTGAAGTCCCGACTTCAAATTAAAAAGGAGGTTTCTCAATTCGACCGTATATACATATATATTTTTTGTGTGTTCGCGGATAACTTCGTCGTTTATGAACCAATTTTGATGATTCTTTTTTTTTATTTGAAAGCTGGTGCTTTCCATTTGGTCCCATTTAATTTGTATTAAGATCCGACCATTCGTTTTTGAGTTATCCTTAATAATGCGTATTTGGCTACATTGATCATGTTCTCATTTTGACAAGAACAAAATAAACAACTGTGTAGGATGGTTTGGAAGCCCTCCGTAGTATTTCGAGGTAGCCCTATTCTAATTTAGTGATGTTCTGATGAAGATCTTTGGTTTTATACAACGGAATTCTTTGATAAATAACAGCAAATCTGCCGTGATTGCTACAATCATATACATGACACCGACTCCATTAATAACAATAATCTAATTATTCACAAGAATACGCAATTATTTTTTAACTTTTTAGCGCATTTTGTTTAAAAATATCCGTTTTTGAAGTCGGTTTCTTTT
Organism: Catocala sponsa; assembly: GCA_963564715.1. Classification (NCBI taxonomy): domain Eukaryota; kingdom Metazoa; phylum Arthropoda; class Insecta; order Lepidoptera; family Erebidae; genus Catocala; species Catocala sponsa. The sequence continues at coordinate 15,696,060 of OY751335.1, read as the reverse complement.
TTGTTAAAATATTGTTTATACGATGTTATAAATTACAGGGATATTTTTCTTCCATTTTATTAAGAAATAAATTCAGTTGTTTCCGCGATCTATGTATATATACTTGTACAATAGGTATGTATTTGCTACTATTACCACGCAACATTCAAAAGTACCTACTCATCAACTTTATTGTTTATCTGCAATTATATGATGCACGGGTGATTTTTTTGTGTATCTGTTTACATAAAAACTACGGAAAATATTTTTTACAACATGTATTGGCAGAATATATTAAATATAAAATACATATACCTACACATTAAATAAAAGCAAATATTTTGGCACTGACGTACCTACCTATGTATATTTGTTATCTTATCACGATAAAATTGTTAGTTTTGTCAGAGAAAATAGTACTTTTGTATACTAATGGTTCATATTAAAAACGGTTTTATAAATGTTGATCGGTTACCATGACTCTCGTGATGCAACTTAAATCCTAAGACGCCGCCGCGCCGGCGCGGCGCCAGACAATGTTTTCATCGTGTCTCCCGGCTCATTAATCACTCTATTATATAAGTAACATCATTCATGGGTTCATTCGGTGTGATTACGGTTATAGACAATTCATAATACGTTATGATGACAACTAATAAAGTGATAAGTGATTGAATATAGCTAACAGGTGTCCATGTGTTACGATAAGCGACATGTTATAATGCATGATAATATCCGACCTGTATGTGTGCCTTGTAGTATATACACTGTCCCACTGCTGGGCTAGATTTGAACTAAATTAAACAGAACTAAGTGCGTGCTTAGTTCTGGTTAATTTGGATCAAATTAAACATCTAATTTGTTGCCCACTTAGATGCAGTTTTTAAACACAATAAGTGAAGCGCTGGGGAACAAAAGCGGCCTTGTACCATTAATTAAATTTTACCGTAGAGCAAAATAACTGTATTTGCAAGTTATACCACACCTGCGTTTTTAGACGGGAACGATTCGCACGAAAATATATGCGATGTGTGCGAAACGACTATAAAAAAATTATTCTTTTCGCACGATTCGTGCGAACAAATTCGTGCGAAACGACTACTAAGCCGATTTTATCATAGTAATTTTTTAATTAAAAATTATACAAATTCTTCCACATCTGTTTCGCAACAATCACATTCTACTTTATCACCGTGGTCGTCGTCATCTGCTTGACTTATGTTAGCAACTGCAACTGTGGATTTATCGAAAATATTTATTTTATACCAGTCAAGGTGAGGATTTCCAATCCAGTTATCTCCAAACTGTTTCTACAAGAAATTCTCCACGTCTTTCTTCTTTTGTGGGTTTATTTCATTAAGCGATGGAAGCCTCTGAAGCAAGTTAGGGTGATTTTTTGAGGGCTTTAATAATGATACAGCATTCACTGAAGGCTCATCTGTGTTGTAAAAGTTTAAAACTTTTACGTCAAAATTTATGTGATTTAAATTTGCGCTAGGATTACGTCTTTTATTTCTTCGTGTTCGTAAAGGAGTTGAGGAAGGAGTTTCTGATTGGACAATGACTGAATTTCTCTCTATGATTATTCTTTTTGCATCACGGATCCTTTCTAACATTTTGTAACAATCTTCAAACTTCTTAACATTATAAAGGTTCCAGTCTGTACTCAATACATGAACTTTGCCATGCTTTGCATAACATTCGTGATACGTCTTTGGGTCTAAAATGAATGGTTTCTTGCGTAAATCCTTTTCCACCCTCCCGAATACTCTATCTGCTGGTAAGAAGCTATGTCCACGTACGAGAAAAGTCAGTATGATCTTAGTGACATTAGCAGGCGCCTAATTTTTCAACCAGAAAATCAACGTGTGGATGACATGCGAATTTTTATTTTGCCCTCCACATCCGTCTACGAAAAGGCATAGATTTTCCACTTCAGAGAAATCAGTAAATATCAAGTAAGTTATAAGAGCAGATGCAATTTCGGAGGATCCCTTTTTCGCTTGATTTCGGTCCATATAAAGAAATGCGTATCTTTTGTAGCCATATCAGTGACACAAAAAGAATTAAGTCCAATTTGACGCAAATAGAAAAATTCCTGAATCGATGTTTTGGGGAGGGTCTGTATTTGCTGAAGATCAAAACATAATACTAAAGATTTTTCAGGTTTTTGTTTAGTAAGAAAAAATAATGCTTTGGCTTTAGTTTTATGGACGCGTAGTTGAAGTTTTAGTGATTGCAGTTCATCGGGGTTTTTTAAATTTTTTGCTTATTTTCAATAGTTTACATGTGCTGCAAATATCGGCAACCGGTGATGAAAATCTTATATTAAAATCGTTTTCAAAAACTCTTCGGAACATAGACTGTGTGACTTTTAGATTATCAGCTGTTGATTATTAGTTGAAAACACACGGAAAATAATGTCATCCATTATTTTCCGTGTTTTCAACTAAAAATTACTTTAAAACTTACAACGAAAACGAAAAAACAGCTGATTGAAATTTTTTTAATTAGCAGTGTTGCTATAATTGATTTAGGTATACCACAGCAATAAAGGATGATTTTTAAGAACATATACGGTTTCGTTTAGCATTGAATACTAACAACAATTCTCCTTAGATTTTGATCCGGTTTTGAATGAAGTAAAAGTTCCTTAGAATTTTATACAATTAGCAACAGGATAAGTCCGTTTCTGCTTGAAACTGCATTTTTTTTTAAACTTTTTCTATAGAATCGGACCGCTTTTGATTGTCAATATTTCATGAGTCGAAATAAAAAAAACATAATAATTAGACAAGTCCGCTTTTGTTCCCCAGCCCCTCAAGTATAGTAAATTTGAGCTAGCTACTAGGGTTGCCACCTTTATTTTGAACAAGCGCCGAAAATAAAGTATTATTTTGTAAGTAAGCTGTAAGTAAACTTTTAGGTACAATATTTTTGTTGATGCTAGTAACATCTAACAAATATTTATTATAAAGGAACGTCTTAACCGCATCTTTACAATATATGTTTATATTGAGATAGATAAACAATTGTTTATAGTCAAATTAGGGAATCTCTATAGCGTTGCTTTAAGTAAACAATTAAATAAAACCTGTGAATGTTGACATAGGTAAAATAAAGTATTTTCACATACTTTCTTATCCTAATAAAGTATAAAGTACGTTTACCCCAAAAAATGTACAATACTTTATTATAAAGTACGGTTGGCAACCCTACTAGCTACCCTATTTATCATCAAGCAAGTATTTCACTATTAAGGATAAAATAAACTTTATACCTACTTATGAGATATAATTTATAGAACACCATCAAAATACGTATTTTATTAATCTCCTAACTGTGTTTGTGATTGCTTAGGCGAGAACATGAATCACCTAGGTACGTGTCATAGCGCACTTTATAATAATTATAATAAATTACATGTACTTTTTTTTCTATTATAGTTCACTGATTTATACGAAACAAACACTTAAGACCCAAACATCAAAGTTGGATCAGTCATTATGGATATTAAGTTTGCACAAACACATAGACAGTCTGTTGATGATTTTATTATTTGTATAGACAGATAATACTATGAACTCACGCTGAAACTAATAAAGTACTTACTTGATTATTGATTTGTATCGAATACCGACAGCGACAATGGCAATTTGTAATAAATCTTGCTGTATTGCAGACGGATGGAGCGGGCAGTTGTTAATTTCGTAACCGAACTACTTTCTTTTGATTGAACGTAAGTTACAACATCTTTGCAATGGTATAAATTAAAGCTTTGTACCATATTGCAATTACGATTTTACACACATTTAAGTTAATTGGTTACTTGTTTATTTTCTCTATCTTTTGCGTTTTCTATTACCTATAATTTTTTAAATATTTGATCAGGGTGTTCCGTATTTGAGTAGATCCCTAAAAAGTCATCCAATAAGATTCTATGATGCCATACGCTGCTTGAATACTGACCGAATAAATAAATTTGTTTGTCATCAATATTAGCTGATATCTTAAAACTGTATGTTAAAACTTCGTCTTATTTTTTCCTATTGGTGATATATCGATATTTTTAGATATGATCTGATTATATTTTATTTGGGGATATACCTATTGCTGTGGTATTTTTTTTTACATTTTCATCATAAGATGAAATCTGTGTGACGCAAAATAATAATAATATAGTTAAGCAAAGCCAAAAGTGGTGGCTTTGCTTCTGTTTTTCGAGATAAAGAATTAGCCTATATTATTCTCCGAACAATAAACGACTAATAGTCGATCCGTTGCTATGCGACATTCATATGACAAACCTTTGTTAGGTTTTCACACTTTCGCAGTATTAACAGCAAAGGAGTGATATTGGTAGATGCAATAGTGTATTATCTAAACCTGTTTCAGAGCTAGAGGTCCTTATATAATATGTATAACAAAATTATGAAAAATCTGTAATGATACACCCGGTGACTATGATGGAGCGACATAGTCACATTGTGACAAAGCTCCATAAGAAAAAATAAAAAAAAAACAGCAAAGGACACATGTTCTATAGTAAAGATGATCTCAAAAATGTACTTTAATTTATTAGTAAATCGCGATAAAGGTCATTATGTAAGTACTTATCGCCCTCGATATAATATTGCCTAAATATAAAGGTAAAGTACTATCATCGTATCTACAAGTTCGGAGCACAACATATTAAGTCATATTGAATGGTTGATATTGATAGATACACGTGCCGTCGTCGTGTTCATCGTATAATATAGTAGGTAATCTTTTATGTTAAGTCACACCAGGTACCGTACCGTTAGGAAAAACGGAAAACGCGGCCGGTGGCTTCGTATTCTCCTGTTTTAATAAAATTTGAGCACTTATAGAACAATAATAGAATAATATTTTAATACACTGTAGACGTGTGTCATTGCTTTGCCCCTATACTATTGAATTGTTAAGCAAAGGGGAATACGAAACTTCGCTCACATCCGTTAATATTAGGTACAACGCGAGGTGCACTTGACCCTATCGGTTAATATTTAGGAAAGGCGGGGAGAAACGTGTCACGTTTTATTACAGAAACTCATTTTGTAAGCAATATGTTTGAATATCTTATCGGATAATAGATATTTTGTCGATTCAATCAGATCACAAATCGCTTTAAACTGTGCTCAAACACTTAATAAATAAGCCACGTATGCAGTACGAATATTGAGTAGCTATACCTATCGCACGCTTGAATGATAAGACAGAAATAACACATGCTTATGCACGTGATGTTGAGTTAACAGCAAATTATAAGGTAAGTGCTTAACTATTATTAGAGTTATGTTTATAATGGCATTCTCATTTTCTCACAGAACAACGGCTATATGTATTATTTACCGGCGACAGATTTTAAAGACATTATATGCTGTAGGAGGTAGGTACATAGTATTTGTATAATATAATGTACCTATATGTAACATACCTTATATACGTATACCTATGTAATTATACCTAATATACAAATATTGTACGTATTTTTATTTTTATTTATTTATTTGGACAACTAACAAAACATACACTGATATAAAATTAACAAACATGATTTAAAAATTGCATGCTAAGTGTTGTTTCACTTATAAGTTGCCACGGCATGGTAAGGGACTGTTTAAATTACGTATATCCCTCAAACATCATAATGTTAGGTGTATTGCAACCGATTTTCAATGGGTATGCTTAAAGGTCACACGTAACGCAGGCAAACCTTTTGCCATCTACCGGGCACAGTACCTGACTCCGTGGTACTACCGAGAATTTCTTGACAGAATATCCCAATAACACGTTCCACGACGCGGGAATTGAACTGAGGCGTCAAGCACGCAGTCATATTTACTACCGTCGATCCACCGCGCCATATGATTCTTTAAATATTTTCCTATTGTTTATCTTCTATACCAATGTAAAATTAAAGTTTGTTGAATACCTAATGTTTAGTTTAGTCTGTTTTGAAAAATCTTTTGCATTGAATACTTCAATTCTTAAGAAAAATCATACGCTATATAACATTAGTCATTACGCTACGAGACACTGCAGTGTGTGTGTGTGTGTGTATCAATAATCATAAACGTGGATACAACCGCGGAGTACAGCTACATTAAAAAAAAACAGCTGAACTATAAACATAAAATAACTAACAGACTAAAAGCCACAACAGAGAACTTTTGACATGTAAGTTTGATATCAATATTTTAAGTTAACCGTTTATGATATCTATACTAATATTATAAAGATGAAGAGTTTGTTTTTTTGAAAGCGCTAATCTCAGGAACTACTGGTCCGAATTAAAAAAAACTGTTAGTGTTGGGTAGGCCATTTATCGAGGAAGGCTATAGGCTATATTACATCACGCTACGACCAATAGGAGCTGAGCAGCAATGGGAAATGTTGCGAAAACGGGGAAAATTCTCATATATGAAGCAGACGAAGTTGCGCGAGACAGCTAGTAATACTATAAAGCGTAAGGAAGTACATAATTGTATAGCGCAAATACTACATCATATAAACTTACGTATCAAATGAGATTTATCTTATAGGTAACATAATATGATCGTATGATGTAGTCTGTAAGCCTATAAGTAAATAGAATACATTATAGCTCCATAGATTTATCTTATTTGTCCCCATATATTCAATCTAGGTACAACTATGCTAAGGTGTTAGTTCTTGCAAATCACGAAGGCGAGGGGGCTTTATTTGTGGTAAACGCGTATATGTATATGTGTGTGTTTAGTAAGTGTCGCTCGCAACTGACCGCTCTGTCAAACACGCACACTACCGCACTGTGCATGTACACGTTCAACTACAAGGCCTGCTCGCCTTCGTGAGTTGCAAGAACTCAGTAACCGAACAGACATTATATTTAACGTAAATGTTATTTGTATACAATTTTGTTTGTCATGCTAGCTCGGCGTTGGAAGATTTGCGAATATAATACATCATTAGATGCTCATTAATAAAGATTACACTCTATTGTATGTTAAATAATAGTCCTACCTAAATTAATCAACTTCACATGCATAGTTACCTACGTCGAATTTTGTAACGCTATGTATAGAATTATCATTATGGTAATGCGTAGAATTAAAGCGAAGCTGTTTTATCTGATGGTACCTTGTAAAAGTCTGTTTTTTGCTGTGGCATTTGTAAACTTTCAATCTGCTACCTGTCGATAGGAATTTATTACACATAATATCAACATTAAGAGGAGGCAGGTATCTAATTACTTACTATTTTAAGATTAAAGTTGACATTGCATGCTGCATGGTTTGGTATTAAATACGGCTAATTACTTAAGTGTTTAAACCGACTCTTATTTTTAAATTAGGGTACAATTAAACAAAGGTGCATTAATTCTACATAAGTTATTTACGTTGAATTGCATCATAATTAATGTTGATTAACCTTCACTTATAACAATAGGTAGGTACCTGCTATAAGAATTTTATATTTTACTTGTTACATGCATATTAAATATTATAATTAAGTACATGAAAGGAGATATGCAACAAACCCATACAACTTCGGCCTCGCATGGACAAAAATAAAACTTTATGTTTTACGAAGAACTATTAGTATTCTATAACCTTGTGTAATTTCAACATGCTATCTAGTAGGGTTTCAGATATATAAGGCATCCAAAATGAACAGATTTGCTCCGGTGATACTTTGGCACAAAGCAATTTTTTCAAAATTAATTTAATAATTATACTTGTTTCTGTCTAAAAACCTAGAATAAGTTTATATAGCTGGTTTATCGAGCTCACTAGGCTAAAACTAGTTACTTTGCTGAACTCCGGTAGCCAGTGCTCGCTCTGTAAAGCAAGCGCCCGTTAAGGGCGCTTGCTTTACAGAGCGATAACTATAGTTACTATTCATTTATTATTAAAGCTTAATTAATAGTCCAAGAAACAAAGGCTAAAGTAAACAATAGTATATTTTGGTATTAGTTTATTAGTCTCCATCCACTACATTGCCTTCAGTATGACTAAACATACTATCGAGGTGTGGTGCAGGAGGTGCTACATTATTTTGAAACCTTGCCCAACATAAATAACATATGATGGACATTATATAATTACGTGCACAGCAGCCTACTGTTCTTCTGCCTCCTATGCAGTTACAGTAATGCTGTTATCAATTAAAATGTACACATAGTATACTTTACGGCTTACATGTCTGGATTGTATTTTGCCTCCTAAAATCCTGGCATTTGTACTTTATAGCTCTCTCATAACATTGTCACATCACGAATGATAAATGACAATGAAGATCGAGTGCCCAACGAAAAGTGTTGCCACTACCACATATTGAATAATGCCATTACATTGAATCGGTCAATCTATTGATTAGTAAAATAAATCACAACATTAATAAATTGATACTATTACATCCCTGTTTAATCTACGTAATATGTGGAGTTTTTACTAACACAAGTAATATTATTACTTGTGTTAGTAAAAACTTAATTTAATATAAATAATGTTTCGTAATAATTTCACTTATAAAAAATACCTTTTGTTCAACACTGGCAATGTTGTCCCAAGCCACAATGGTTTACTGAATCAATAAAATGTAAAAATAATTAAATCCTTTTTCCCGCTAGGTTCGGTTAAAAGAAAACGATGGCGACATATAAAATATTATGAGACATTTTTACAATAAATTATATTCTTGTCCACTAAGGCCGTAATTTGCATACCTCCTTTGTAAAATTTGCCAAATTTCTCACAGATTATTTACGAACTTGATCTATTGTATTATTACCAAATTTAATTTAATTTAGCATTGTCTTATGTTGATTTAAATGGTACACATTGAAATATAACTATATACAATATTAAACGGGTTTTACCGCGATAAATGTACTTCGCTTAAGTACCTACCTATAATTTCATAGAAATATTATTTCTGTTATACCTATATTTGTTGTTTCCACCTGAGAACAAACAGAAACTAATGCGTCAGCAATAACTATATTTTCAAGTCAGGTAATGTTAATATTAGGTACCTGATATTACTGTTTTAGTATAAATAATATTGCAATACTTACTTGTTAGCTAGTACTAAGATAAAATAATCAATAAGTCCTTTTTCTTTTAGGTAATAACTTCAAGTCACATATTATTATAATAAATAGGTACTTACATTGCTTTGCTGTAAACTTATTTTTCGATAGCGTAATCGTATATTAATGTGTCTATAACATATTTTGTGTTCGTTTATTATCTATAATTAATGAACATAGGTTTATGACTACCACAAGTTCTACTTGATAGCATTACAACAAAGTACTATCGACATTAGCTTATACGCCAGAGTAAATAGAATCATGTTAAGTATATAAGTAATTAAAGCTATCACTGAATTGAAACTTGTATTTTACAAACCACATAGACACACACAAGCATACCATTGCCAAATTTTCTATTGCATACCTACATTACATTAAATAAACATATTATATGGTATACCTAAGCATTGCAGTTATTTTCACCGCAACAATATTTTACAACAATATATTATTAAATTAATCATCATCATCATCATCAGGCTATAATAGTCCACTGTTGGACATAGGGCTATTAAATTAATCATGTTTTAAGAAATCGGATTTACGAATATTATTGGTATTTACACGCAATGCCTATTTTATGATGCACTTATATGACGCTACATAGATATACTAAAGTAAAGGAAGGTAGATAGGCACATAGGCCCCTACTGCCTAACTGATGCAATTTCGAACAAAATTACATTTAATAAAATAGTTAATAATATAAACCTTTGCATTACGTATTAAATTTGTCAAACGAATAAACTGTTGAACCTTCATGACGTCAATCGCCACTGCAATAATTCTCATTGCATTGTAAATAATTTGCCATTTAAAAGACGGTAGTTATTTCGAATAATACTTAATATTGCCTCTTAAACAAGGACTTTGTCGTATGTAAAATACAATAAATTACGAAACCATATTACACTACTTTGCATATGTATATTTTTTCGTTTACAATTCAGCAATAGACTAGTAAGACCAAATGTTTAATATTATATGGTAATTATTAACCTTACTAAGCAGTATTCGCTACGTTTTCCAACTTCTAATATGCTCATAGTTTACGTTGCTGTGCTATTCTATTAAAAACTTATCTTGAACACGATTGTCGGCTTAACAACTCTACAAAAATCAAATCATAACAGCCGACTCAGACGTGTGTTTCGTAGTAAGATTTAAGAGAATTGCACAGCTGGTAAGATTGAATCCTAACTTTTTCCTATCGTTAGCTAGAATAGATCAATTTTAATAAAGAAGTTCAATTCATTCTTCACAATCATCCTCTGGAGTCCGGCGTGACTCCGTCGTTGGCAAGTAGTTGAGTTTATTGTTTGAGGTCATAGGTATGTACCTATCTGTTGTGACAATTAACTAACATGTCCACAAATACCAATGCACCAAGAATTCCAAAAACAAGTACGTACTTTGAGTTGTATGGACTTGTACCTAAGTACAACAAACATAAAAATCTGCGCTCATAATATAGGTAGTAGGTCGATGATAAAAATACACAACACAAGATAAAAATAACGTACAATTTGTAAAGCTGTTTCATTATAATACAGAATGTGAAACAGCAGCAAATCTCAACGAAGGAAATAAGTACCTACCTATATATTTTTAAAGATGGTGCTGTAGGTGTATGTCATTGTAATAATAAATAAACTAGCTTTTGTCCGCGGCTTCGCTCGCGTTAATTTAGAACTTGACAATCAATTCGGGTTGTACTCTGCTTGTAATAATATAATTCAATCATGATTCGAAAGACACGTGGCGCCGTCTATTATCATAAGAACGTTATTATAGTTTTCCTCGGGAACAGTAATTTTTTTCGGGATGAAAGGTAGCTTATGTCCGTTTCTGTACACCTGTCAACGTATATACAAAATTTCAGGATGATTGGTTCGGTGGTTTAGGCGTGAAAAGTATCAAAACAAACTCATTTTCGCTTTTATAATATTAGTTAGGATTAGGATTAGGATAGCACTAATAGTTTTGTATCAATTGAAATTATAGACAATGCTATGCTAGCTTCCTTCGCCTTTGGCGAATAATAATCAATAGGTACATTTTAGTTAAAGCTTATCTATTCATAGGCACTGACAATTTTCATTCTCAATAACTCTCAAACACTGCGTAACCCGGTAGACCGTATTGATACTAAAGTGGCCAAATCAATAATATGGAACCCTAATATTTGCTTTAATATGACGTACTTACTTACTTATATTAGGTACTATGTTCTACTGCCTACTAAATGTAATCCTACTTATCCTACTATCTACCTTTTATAAGTGTTAAAGCTTGTGAAGACATTTGTACGTTTGTTAGTTAATCATAAAGTATTGAATGAATTTGAACGGCGCTTAGCACTCACATAGACCATGTCCTGGATCAACACATAGGATATGTTTATCCCGGTAATCAGTCCGGGATACATGGCAGAATATAGTACCTACCACTGCAATATTTTAAAATCAAATGTAAATAATTTATTGCTATAATATTAAAATGATAAATATTAAAATATAAATAGTCACACGCAGGTCCACAAAATAGTACGTATATGGGCTAGATAACTTCACTTGTACTCTGGCCTGTGACATGAATCAAAGAATCGCAAAGTAGAGTTACGATGATATCAATGCTCTCGTATTTTATATACTTTGATAGTAGTTTCTTGAAATAGTTTGTAGTTCTATTCGTGGTTAAACAATATTATATCACGGTTATTTTACTGACCTAAGACGGGAAGAAAGAACAACCGACGCCTGATCCTGAGACTCTGACCTCTAGACAAAACAACTTGGAATTTTAATGTGTTGTGTTACGTAGTCGCATGTCTTCAATAACATGGCCCACACTTGGTACAACGACCAATTGTGATCTGTTAAATACAGTAGGTATGCCGAAAGTGTGTGAGGCTAATGGCTATTGTTGCCATGAGTTTTATTACAGTCCGTGGTGAAAATTTTACCCCGCTTACGCAATGGTGGCCTCAAATAATATTTAGATTTACTTACTTACAATTATTTACGTAATTACCTTGTGTTTAATTAAATGCCGGAATTTTCTAGTTTGTCAGTAGCTACGATAATTTAAAATTGAAATTACTTAGTTGGTATGTATTTACTTACTTTTATTATTGTAAATTTAACATTATTAACGACAGAAATATAATCGGTTTCTACGTAGGTAGGTATCTACATACATATGCTATTTTCTTCGTTTCGTGTAGTAAACACTAAGCGATTACAGGGCTAGCTATACATAATTATGTTATTATGTTTTACTAAAATGCAATCTCAATAAGTACTATCGCCTAGTTACCTCATGTTTGATCAACAATAAATTATTCATAGGTATTCAGGCATTGACATATTAAAGCAGGTACATAATAAAGACAGTAAGTAGATGTATACGTATGTAACATTTACAATTTTATTATTTCTGACGTTGACGCAGTTGAATTTTTTAGGGACAAGTCTATTCAAAATTAATTTAAACCTTATATTTAAATAACATAACGCATAATTTTCCTTAATGTAAGGAATAAACTAAATTGCGTTGTATTAAATTCAAGTATTTCCAGTTAGTAAGTCCATATTATGTACACATTTGAATAGCGCGCAAGTTCCCCTATCTCAAAGGACCTATTATCCTGTTGGGAAAACGACCTACGAATGATCTTCTATACTCACAACGTTACTTCGTTTGTTTCAGAATAAGCATATTCCCGATGACGCAAAGGGATTAACCTTTTCAACGCCAACTACTTGTATAGCAGTAAGAGATTTTCGTGCCCTCAGCGCCACGACTTTATTAGAAGTAACTACTGTAATAAAATAAATTTACGATATTTAAAGGTTTCTTTGTTTGTTTTTTTAAAAGATCTCCCTGTCTGGAGACTGAAAAATTAAAAATAAGGCTGGAACCTTATTTTTTAATTTTTCACACAAAACAAGCTCTAGTTTGTTTTTTATATTAACGAAACCAAAATCGCCTCAAATTTTTTTAATGCTCTCAGCGCCAAGCACTTGATATAAAGTAGGCTAGTGATGGGACACAATTCACACAATAGTTACCACGTTATGATTCATCTCTTCGAAATGTTTATAAATACTATTATTGAAAAACAATATGAGGTCAATAAATAACATCCATATAATAAACTGCAAAATTTTAACTAGATTTTCTCTCTAAATCAAAATTTATGAGTACGTTTTATCTACTTAACTATTGTCGATATTGAAACTCCGTTTGAAACACTCATCCCTACAAAATGGCAAATTGATAGTGCCCTCAACGCCACGAGCTTGTATACAAGTCAATCTGTGACGGCACAAGCGAGCGGGTTTCAAGGTCAAAGTGACTTGGTGTAGTGCAGCGTTGTAATATTACGTAGACGCACGTGTCCTCACAGTGCAAAATGAGTGGCGAATATTATAGTTCTGACGAATTATTGCGAATACTACCAACTACTTGATATGAAGTAAAAGGATTACATGTAGAAACAAATGTATATAGATGTAGATGTACCCTATATAAATATACCTCTAATAAATCTATGACTCTTTTCCTCTATTACTGATAACATATTTTAAGTTTTTACTTACTATATTTTTTATAAAATAAAACAAATTATGAAAATACCATATCAGTTTTTATTTGTCTTCGTAAATTGAAATTTAAATTTAAATTCAATTTAAACATGTGATTATTGTTTATCGATAGAAAAGCATCCCATACCTACGTTTTAGCTGTATGTAGTTATACATTTGTACTATGGACTGAAAATCGAGTTTCAGTCATTTAAATATTTATCTCTTTGATAATTTTTTTTGCTTGTTATAAGCTTCTTATGCCTTCAGCAGTCATGGATATACAGTGCGTATAATAAACCCTGTCCGACCCATTAAGGGCTTGTTTCTTTCTTAAAAAACATGCTAATAAAAATAACAAAAAAAATCTATATCATCGTAAAACGTCTTCATAATATTTTTAAGTATAGTCTTGATCAGCATTTTTACCCTTATATTACTGAAATTTCGCTCAGTATAGCAACACTCCACTAAACTTGACAAGGACGCGGAGCGTGGTATGTATACTTTTGCCGGCATTTTTTTAAGGCGTAGGTAGGTAGGCGCGGCGCGGGTGGCGCGGCATCGGTGAACCTTTATGAACTTTATTATGATTAATAAGTAGTCAGTGTTGCCACAGTATAAATATAGAATATTCTATATTTATACTGTGGTGTTGCCATGGGTAGGTAATCTATCAATATAATATTATTTTAAATAAATGAAATTTACTGGGGTAATTCTTTTGATCGATTTTTATAAAAGGATGTCACTTACGTGCTCATAATAAGCTACTGTATAACATCTTTAAGGATCGGACAGGGTTTATTATACACACTGTATATAAGGAATATCATTTCATTGGTAAACAAAATTATCAAAAGAAAAAATGAAAATTTAGTATGGAGCCAAAGTAATAAATCCAGATATCTTCAAAACCGCTGTCTTAACCGTTATATCCTTACACATGGCTGTTGTGCAAATTATTTGACATTTTTTGGTATATTTTATATAACCGTGACAACTGCGGTATTTTTATAAAAAATATGTATGTTATATAAAAAATGGTTGAACTAAAATTGGTACTTACATTCGGACCAATGGGTTTATAAACTTGAAATTTTGCAGACAGGTGTCTGTATTTTAAAAAAACACTACTACATTAGCAAAATTAAGAAATATTATATTCAATGACTTCGAGAAAAAATATTAAGTGATATTTAATTATGCATTCTAAGAACTCGTTTTTAACACTATCGTATGATCGTTAACCTATTAGGAATTATCTAATTACCCTAATTATAAAATTACCTTAATTTTGATGACAGAAGTTACTAACACCCATATTCTAAGAAGTAACCTCAAACCTTCCTCAACCTCGACTCAACCGAGGATACCTTAAGGATCACTTCAAGGAATCCTCGAAATCGGTATTCTTAGTCATGTCTTTCTCTTGACTTGAGGTAATCTTGAGGATCCTCCAATGAGGTTGAGTCGAGGTAAAACGTCATTACATACGTCACAAAATCATAGATTTAACATACTTTTTAATGTTTTTGTCTATGATCACTTCAAAATTGACAGATGTTTGTTTTTTAACCTTATCTATGTCGCATCGCGTCATTCCGAGTTGTTTTATGTTTGATTTGTTTGTTGTGTTGTGATCCAAGTTTTATCCTTTAGCTTTATTTGTTCCACACATATATTATATGTCTGGAAGACAAATATTCAGTGAGGCGGAGAAGTTGCGTCTCGCAAATAACGCCTTTCAGGATAATCGTACGGATAATAATAATAATAATAATTCAAAAATCGTTTAAAATCCATTACAAAACACTTAAAAATCTTCAAATAGAATTATCAGTCGTATTTACAAGCGTAGGTGAATAGGTAACAATGGCGTAGATCTTCCTCGAGTATTCCTTAAGGTTGGTCGCGACGTACCTTGAGTTTGACAGTTGTTTCCTCACCTCGAGTGAGGAAAGATGTCGAGGGACGCTGAGTGGAGGAGATTTTTTGCAACTGTGAATACTGATTTCCTCGAGTGAGGTTGAGTGGAGTCGAGGAACGTTTGAGGAAACGTCTTAGAATAAGGGTGTAAGTAATTAGTATCTAATTATTATTAGTATTATGACATTAGGGTTGTCAAGCTAAATATTATAACATTAATGAGGGTAGTTAAGCACAATATTGCATATAAATAGAACTGCAGTATATTATTCTATTACTTAGATCGTTTTGAGCATTTCAATCATTCACGTTGATATTTAAGTGTAAGTATGGGGGGGGGGGGGGGGGGTATGAAATTTGGCACAGTTAAAGTTTATATGGAGAAGGAGGGGCGAATCCTAATATTTATATAAAATATGCATTAGAAAAACATTAAATTAATGAAAAAGCACTACACGCACACAACCATGCATTTGACACAGGCAGTCGAAACGCGTAACTATGGTTACATATATCAATATATAATGTCGTATATCAGCAATATCTTACAGGCAAACTTTGGTCGAATTTCGGGTCCGGCCGTTAGGGTCCCATTCCGGTACGCCCCCATCCGGCACGCACCCATAGTGAAAATTTGTTATTCCGCTACGCCACCGGCCATGACGCTCCTATCGTAAAACAACCGGAGAAGACACTTGAGTAAATATTGTTGAAAACAAGTGTTTTGAATTTTCTTTTTTGTGCTTTGTTTATATTATCGTGTATTAGCTTTAGGATTAGTAGATAACATTAGTTTTTAAGTATACTCTTTAAAAATATGTTTCATAAAATGCAAACTAAATTATATAAATATATGTCGCTTTCCAAAGTTAACACCGCACGGAAACAGTGAAAGGGTTGCTCGTGTTGTGTAGATTTTCTACCTGAACTCAAACGAGTTTCTAAAACAATATGTAATTTTAGATGGACGTAAACTTACGGATAAGTGAATCCCTTTCGCTCATGTTCGAATATTACAAATATGCAAGTGATAAGATAAGGCGCACCGGAATGGGACCCTAACGGCTGGACTTATGTAACTCCTGACACTAATGTTACTAATTCTAAAGCACAAAATAAAAATGTATACATTCAAATACACTTTTATTTTCAACAGTATTTGCTCAAGTGTCATCTCCGGTTGTTTTACAATGGGAGCGTCTCGGCCGGGGGCGTAGCGGAATAACAAATTTTTCACTGTAGGTGCGTGCCGGCCGGGGGCATACCGGAATGGGACCGGCCGGACCGCGAATTTCGAGCACTAGGCGACCGCTAGTAATGTTAAAAAGAAGTTCTTAGAATGCATAATTAAATATCACTTAATATTTTTTCTCGATGTCATTGAATATATATTTCTTAATTTTGCTAATGTAGTAGTGTTTTCCTAAAATACAGACACCTGTCTGCAAAATTAAGTTTATAAACCCATTGGTCCGAATGTAATACCAATTTCAGTTCAACCATTTTTTTTATAATATATATATTTTTATACAAAAACCGCAGTTGTCACGGTTATATAAAATATACCAAAAAATTCCAAATAATTTGTACAACAGCCATGTGTAAGGATATAACGGTTAAGACAGCGGTTTTGAAGATATCTGGATTTATTACTTTGGCTCCATACAACATTTTCATTATTTTTTGATAATTATTTTGTTTACCAATGAAATGATATCCCTTATATATATCCATGACTGTTGAAGGCATGAGAAGCTTATCACAAGCAAAAAATATAAAAGAGAAAAAAATTTAAATGACTATGAAAGTCGTTTTTAGTTTTAAGTCCATGGTGCGCTGGGCGAGACTTTGCGTATTATAGGCATGGGCATCGAAAAGGTTAATTGAAACGACGAATGGATTTAAAGAACACACAAATCTGTCAATTATCTATAGAGCATCACTATTTTTATGTAAAACCAGGAACACAACGTAAAAGTGTGCACTAAGTGACTGCTTAAACTACTAAGTCATTCGCGCATCTATTCAGCGATATGTAAGAATTTAATGTTTATTCAACCAAATAGCTTTAAGTAAACATCTGATTTTGTAAAGAATCACAATAATAATCCCAGGTGTATGACTAGGTATGTACCTATCTTAGTCAAAGTAGTGATGCGTAATGAAAAAGATTATCGTCATAGCTTATTTAATATGTCTGCATAACTTCCATACAGCATATTAACACAATGATAATTGAAGCAGCAAAGCTCAAGGGTAAATAAATAGATATAAGTACCTTAATGTGATTAACTAACGCATTTTCGTATTCTTGACGAGATTTCTTATTATCAAACAATCCTTTTAAGTAGTCGTTCATATGAGTATTATCGCATACGCTTTAAGGTATTCTTAGTTATGCCACAGTCAGTACACCTTTAATGTACTGTGGTTAAGCTACGTAGTAAAAAAAAAACAAGATAGGTATATACGTATGTAGGTAGGATTAAAATAATTACCGGACTTCTCATGTTTTGGCGCGTGAGTCGTGACATTTGAAATCAGTGATAACCAGACAAAATCAATTTTAAATGCAAATATGCTAACAAATAATATAAACTATAAAACACAAAACTATAGACAAGTGCAAAAGAATAAAGTTATATGGCGAGAAAGTTAAATCATAAAGTGAAATAGGTACTTACTGAATTGAATATTTACTAAGCAGAATTTCGTCTTTTTTGTTCTCTTTTTTGGAGTTGTATAGCCACCAAATTGTGGCTCCTAATAAAATAACAAGCACAATAATATCAAAAGTGCTAAATAATGATCCGCCAACAGCAGCAGCCGCGGCGCCGGCTGCCGCATCCTTTAGGACATCCTGAGCGCTGTCTGACATTTTTTAGGTTATGTGTATTTGCGCAATATATTACGTAGAAGTCACTTAGGTGAATGAGGTACAAGGTCACTGGACAGACGCTTTTTATGTGAGAAGTTTTTTATCAGCTTATTCGGCAACGACACACCTCATTACACTATGTACACTTCACTGACACTATCTGACTAACTGACGTGACTGTCGAGTTGATGGTTAGTTTCTATTCAGAAGTGCTGATAACTTTGCGAATGAACGAGAACGATAGGCGGAACGATATGCCGACACGACAGCCAGAGCGAATATAACCGAAGAAAGCCGACTAGTTCGGTTCGGGGCCGCCTGCCCGTTAGTTAGGTGAGTTATACATTATACACAAGCGGGACCGAGACCGATACAGCGGTCGCTGTGTGTTCGCTCTTGCTCCACGTGCTACGTAGTTGCCGAATGCCGAGGCGGCGCGCGGCGCGCCAAAGAACGATGTACGAAATAAACGACGAACAGAGTGTCGAAAGTGTGCGTACTCAGCTCTGTAAAATGAATACTAGACTTGGGTTATAACTTATAACACGTCAACCGCCGTGGTATCTGTTATTTCTGTTACTGTCACGCAAAAATAAAACAGATCTAATTATTAATATCTGTTAATATGTAGAAAACGTTCGGATACGCACTTTATTTTTATGGTTTCGTTGCAAGAAATAATTTCTCCTCTATCTATAATGTTATAAATATGTTGCCATTATTTTAATTTTATATTATGACAAATGAATGCGTGTAATACCTACATATTATTATAGTTTTATATTAATACTTACAGACGTAATACAATATTCTAATATAATATAAGATTATAAATAGTAAAAATAAGATAAGAAGAAATGTTAGCATTATTCTTGCAGTGTTTCCGAATAAAAAATTCAGGAACAGGAACAAATAACACGACCAGAAACAAATGCAGCTTTTCTAGGATGATTTCTTCTTATAAAACTATTAGGTACCTAATTGTATTTTTCGGATAGTAATACTAGGTGCTTCTCGTTTTAGCAAGGGTCAATTCACTTGATATGAGCGTGACAGAGTAATAAATGCTAAATAATACAGATAACACGATCTAATTTAGAAGACACTTCACAGAGATGATTTCTTCTTGTGAAACAACAAACTGTATTTTTGGGATAATAAATACTAGATGCTTCTCGTTTTAGCAAGCGCCAGCCTGTAATCATAAGTAGGTACATGATACATATAACAGAGACAGGTAATAAGAACTAAAGACAGTTGTTTTATATGGGCTGATCAGTGCCGTATTAACTACGCCTACGTAGCAAGAGTAGCAATTGCTACGGGCCCCGCGCGAAAGGGGGCCCCGCATATTTAAGCCCACTCATCTCTGCCTAAGTGTAATATTTTGAGTGAAACTTATTACTTAAGATGTGATATATTGAATTTACTTCATGTCACAAAAACGTGAAATGTTATAACTTTTCCTACTAAGACAATCCACGTCAGACAATTGGTAACCGACTATTTCCTTGGCGTAAATAAAACACCGAATTTCATACGGTAAACGCACAAGTTCTACAAAAAGTCGCTCGTATAAATGTGTACAATTTCAGTCGGCCCAATAATCAACTCCACAAAAAGTCTGACGTATGCAAGTGCTCTTACCCGAAAGAATTTGCTACGGGCCCCGCGCTTGCTTAATCCGGCACTGTTACGTTAAGCGGTTGTTATTGAGTAGGTATTGGCTATTTGACTGTGATTCTAACAGTTGCTAGTAGGTACCTACGCATGATATTTTTACAACAGATTATATCTCAAACGCGGGCACAACTGTTATCTGTTATTTTTTAATACCTACCTGTGATATTTATCTGTTAGGATAAATATGCCTCACTCCTAATGAATACTACGTGACGCCGCCCGCGCCGCGACGCGGTGACGTGGACACGATACGAGTGCGGCTCGACAGCCCCCATTTGCACTCGCCGACCGAGTTTTCCTTCGATTGCGCAATTACTATACAATGCAGTTCTAAATAATAGGTACTTATTTATTACTATCATCTCACAATATAATTATGTTAGCACTGACAGATAATAAAACAGTGACATCGTTACCGTAATAAGCAACAAAATACTAGTAAATAAGTATTTCTACCTTATTTCGTAATTATTAAAAACTAGCTGTTACCTGCGACTTCGTCCGCGTAGATTTTAACTAAAAAGTGTTTGTCTCCGCGGAACACTATTTTTTTTCTAAAATCAAATTAGCCTTAGTTACTCCTTATAACATCAGCTATCTGCCAGTGAAAGTCCCGTCAAAATCGGTTCAGCCATTTCGGAGATTACTCGAAACAAGCAGACAGACAGATAGACAAAAATTTTAAAAATATATGTTTTCTTATAGGTACCTTATATACTTTCATATGCATTACATAAAAAGCTGTTATTTTGATATTACAAATAGACACTTCAATTTTATTTATTTGTATAGATACAATTCATTGAAATTAAACTACTACTGGGTGGCGCAAAAGTATTGGCACTATAGAAATACCTTATATTTTTTTTTATGACATCCCCTGTCATTCTGATATTGAAAATTTTGTAGTTATCAAATGTAAAATTCACTAAAAATAATCATGGACCGCTTTACTCCCCAAGAACATGGAATAATCGTGTCAATGTTTTTACGGAATAATTCATCAGTGATAAAAACACAACGTGAATTTCGTCGACGATTACCCCACCGTCCGGCACCGGTTGGTCGCACTATTCGACGCTTTGCCACACGCCTCGAAGCAACTGGCTCAACATTGGATAGACGTAAATCTGGCAGACCAAGAACAGGCCGTTCAGCCGAAAATATTGAGGCTGTGCGCGAAAATGTGGAAGAGTGTCCAGAAACATCAACGAGGCGACGTGCCACACAATTGGGGATCTCCAGGCGGACTCTGCAGCGTATTTTGGTCAAAGAATTGAAGATGTTTCCGTATAAAACTCAGATGACTCATCAGCTGCTGCCTACTGATCACCGAGATCGTCTAGTGTACAGCCAGCGCGTCATCAACCTCAACCTTGAAGAGGATAATTTTTCTTCAAAATTGATTACGAGTGACGAAGCGCATTTCCATCTCTCGGGGCATGTCAATAAGCAGAATACTCGCTTCTGGGGCACTGAAAATCCGCGCATTATCCAACAAACACCTTTACATCCACTAAAAGTTACTGTATGGTGTGGCGTATGTGCAGAAAGAGTGATCGGGCTCTATTTTCTTGAATACGCTGCAGGCAATGCGGTAACTGTCACTGGTGAGCGCTACAGAACCATGTTACGTGAGCTCTTGATTCCCAATTTGAATGAAATGGGGCTGGAGCACACCTGGTTCCAACAAGACGGCGCCACGGCACACACAGCGCGCGATACTATGGACTCAATTAGGGATGATTTTCCAGGTCGTGTTATCTCTCGTTTTGGCAATTTGCCTTGGCCTGCTAGATCACCCGACCTCACCTGTCCAGACTTTTTTCTTTGGGGTTATTTGAAATCTCGGGTGTATGTGAACAAACCACAGACTGTCGCAGCTTTAAAAGAAAAATTCACCAAGAAATAAGAAACATATCGCAGGAAGTGTTACGGTTAATTATGGAAAATGTCATAAATAGGGCTCAAATGTGTTTCAACTCTGGAGGTCAACATTTAATAGACATCATATTTAAATCATAATGCAACTAAATTCCATGGCACAAATATATATATTTAAAAAACTAATTCTAGTTTTCTAATTTAGAAACGAAGTTGTAGCTGAACCGAATAGGGTCATTACTTTTGCGCCATTCTGTATATATATACGGATTTTATTGCGTTGTTTATTTGACAGTTTATTACAAAATGTTGAAACTGTTACACTACTATTACCTACTATTCAACTTTAATAATTTTAAGCTAATTAAATTATTGAACTATTAAAACTATTTATAGGTACTATTACTATACTATTTATATTTAAACTTGCCCCGACGTTTCGGTTGCTTTTCAGCAGCCATGGTCACGGGTAGACTGACTGCTAAAATATGTTCAATGATGTTAGTAGATATGTAATATGGCAATTGAAGCTAATACCTTATTTTTGTTTATTTTTAGCATGAAGTGATCCAGGCAGTTCCTAATATATCGAAAAGTAGATGTAATTCATACATCATTCCATATTTGCGTTAACCAAATATAAATATGATAGGTATAATGTAAAACATTCAAGTCGGTCAAGTAGTTAGTCGCTTAGGTCAAGACATCTATCATGAGCACGTTGAAGAAGTAAACGTATTTGTACAAATGCAATTATGTTGGCGGTTGTTAGATAACTTCGTTATCTAAGTACGTGAAAATCCCGCAGATGCAAATACAAACCATATCTTGTGGTGGAAATTGGAAATGCCAAAATTCCTAAGGTTGCTACTAATTACGATTTCTTTTTTGCAAAACTTCTTTTATTTTGTTTTCCCAGAATACTCTGATCGCAAGTAGTATGAAAGGCTTTGACTAATTTGTCAGACATATGGTGTCCATTAGAAGCTCTTTTGTTTAAGTACACACAGAGGTGCCTACAATCTGCGTGAGATTAGTTGGATGAAAATAAATAATTGATAACCGCGCATTGGGAGATGAATACCACTGGGTGGCGTTGTTGCTCCTATCTGATATATTCACTGAATTTTGGATCGATATCAGCTCTCTATATCATATAATAACAGTAGACAGACATTTCGAAGTTACGACAATCTTTTAATTATGTAAGTTACACGATTGCAAGTGTGCTTTCCATCTATGCTATGATATCCATAAAGGCATCCAATGCAATAACTGAATTAAGGTGAGCATAGATATGTATGATATGGGTTAGATTTGTATTCGGTGATTGTAACCACTTACTTACCTTTAGGCAGATCGAGAAACTAAAATCGATCAAGTACGAGTCGGTCTCGCACACTAAAGATTCCGTACGGCAACACAATGAGCGTCGGAATCGTACCCAGTCGTAACCAATTTAATTATTTTTACAGATTCAGTAAACTTTGTTGTTTTGCCTTAGAGTTTGCACCATACCAGGCTTAACGCTTCCATGTCTTGCCGTTTTACATTCAATCATTTTGCGCAATCGTCATTGCCGGCTTTCTGGCTATGCTTAAGTTACGATAGAGTTAAACCAACATTAAAGACGAGTCTGATATCCTGGCAGTTAGTTAAACTTGAATTTATAACCAAGGGTTTATAAAAGAAATTTATAGGGTTTAATAGGTTACTTCGAAGATAATGAAAAGATTTAATATGCTATATGGTAGGTGTCGTTTTGTAGCATATAGCAAACAAGAGCTACATGAAGAGTAACAGCACAAACCATAAAAATAAGGCTGTTCGCGTCTGGTATTACCACATTCAGTCTAGCAAATGGTCTAAAGTTGACTGCGGCTCAAAGACAAGCTTGCTTAAGGTCCGTACGTGAGCACGTTAATAAGACTGAACAGCAATTCCTCCAAGTATTACGCTTGTAGTATGTATTACCGATTTTACGTCCGCTTAGTAATAGGGACCCGCTGGTACCCCTTCGGTGCTCAATTAATAAGTGTTTATAGGTACGAATAAAGAAACTAAGCTGGGACTACATACATTAGTAACGCGTATAATTGCAATCGAATGATATTCGATTACAGTTCTACATGACCCGTTACTGATCAACTTAATGCGGTCAAGGACGCAGCACTTACATAATATGTATAATGACATTTGAATACAATTAGGCACATCGCTAGAATAAAGTCGTTCAAAGGCCAAAAGAAGCTACGGTTATCAACCGTAGTTTCGGTTCTATAGTAAACGCCGATAAGTTCAAATAAATTCGGGTAACACTTTTGTCCAACTACAAAGTTCCAAAATGACAATAAGCTCGCTCTACCTATAATACGTGGACCTAAAACATAGCTCATGCAATGTGGAGGTATTGTACATAATCTGCTTTACATTTCGGAGATATAAAGGCATGATATGTATATAAATATATCTTAAAACATGATTATCATAATATTTTTGTATGGTTACAGCACTGTCGCGTCGTATTTTTAGATGTAGCGACCCGACAATCCGGTATAAAGTGAGTTATCACCGTGCAAAGCAAAGATACTGGTTGGACCACCAGCTTTTAGTAAATCTCAATTATGCGTCGTAAATTAGATTTAGTGACATCACAGACACGAGTTATGCTAAGCTCAGATAAACTGAATAGCCATTTAGGTAACTACCTGAAGAGTTAGGCAGAGGTATATTACACGAATCGCAAAAGAGTTCATCTATAACAGTCTGTCAGGCACAGTACCTGACACCTTATTCCTAAGCCTGTTAGGAATTGAAAATCTGATTCTGGTTGCTCAAGAATCGAGGCAAATTCGAGCTTAAGGAATTTATACTTTATAAATTAGGTGCAACAAGCAGTTAAGGTCGCCCCTTGTTTAAGGAAAGATTTGGGCAGAAAACAATTTATATTTTGTTTTAACCATTCGCCATATTGCAGAATATTTATCAGAAAGGTCTAACAATTTTATTATTGTCATTTGTTCTATTAAGGTAAAACCTAAAAGCTACAATTGAGATGTCAACTGTAACATTTTGCGTATTAGCATGATTGTTATTTAAACCTACAACGCTATCAGTTCTCTCATATTGACACGATCGAACGACCTCGTTTGGATAAAATGTTGTGTGACTAAGCAAAAACTAAGTTTCGAGGTCGAACTTGTGGTCATCACATACATCAAGTGCAACCGGAATTTCAACTAATGCATGATTACGCAAATGTGAATAACTTTCTAGTTTCAACAGCTTTTCAAACGTAATATTATAATAAACGTAATAATATAACAATAAATAATTCAGCATTATTCGGGATCGCTAGTAGTTACTTGTTTACAATAAGATTCCTTGTTGTCATTATATTGTATAATAATATACAATATCTCGGACTCAATAATAGGTACCTACTGCTATAATCGATGACAAATAAATTTACCCATAACTATAGAATCGCTTTGCATGGTTAAATTAATTGAAAGAAAGAAATAAGAGAGAAAAATTATTTATTTGACACATACCACAAACACATAATAACAAGTATATAAACAAAATTTTAACAAAAAAGAAAACCGACTTCAACTAAGAATATTCTAAAACTTAAAATGCACTGAAAAGTTAATAAATAATCGCATATTCTTGTGAATAATTAAATTATTGTTATTTTTGGAGTCGGTGTCAGCCGCCCGCGCCGCGTGCTGCGTCTATGTGTGTAATTGTGCATGCCAATGTTATGTTATGATTATAGTAAGACATCTCATGTTTAATTAGTTACAAACCTACCTTGGCTGACACCGACTCCAATAATAACAATAATTTAATTATTCACAAGAATATGCAATTATTTATTAACTTTTCAGTGCATTTTAGTTTTAGAATATTCTTAGATGAAGTCGGTTTTCTTTTTTGTTAAAATTTTGTTTATTTCTCGGTTTTTAGTGAACCTTGCCAAATATGAGAACATCATCAATATTGCCAAATACGCATTATTAAGTATAACTCGAAAACGAATGGTCAAATCTTGATCAAAATTAAATGGGACCGCACGGGAAGCACCAGCTTTCAAATAAAAAAAGAATCATCAAAATCGGTTCACCCAGTCTAAAGTAACGAGGTAACAAACATTAAAAAAAAATACAGACGAATTGAATACCTCCTAAATAGAAATAAATAGGTACAAAAATAAACTTAGCGAAACGAGACCAAATAAAAAAAACACAAATCAAAGTAGGTACTTATTAAAGAAGTGTAGTGTCAAATAGGGCCCGGTTCAGCATGTGTCAGACGAAAGTCTGACGCTGGTTTTCAACTGGGTCCTTTAGTGACTCACGGATATATGTATATATATTAATTAATTTAACCATAACTATATAATAGCTGGTATTTATAGAGCGTTTAAGCAAATCCTCACATGACTTCTAGAGCCATCGATTATATATATATATATATATATAGATATAGCAGTATTATTGCGTCCGAAAGAACGAAACTACGCGATTCAGAGTGTACCTATAGCTTTGTCCCATTCTTGCGTATGAATAATAACGCATTATAGAAGATGGGGGGAACGGCCCTTGATCATAATCAAGGGCCGTTCCCCCCATCTTCTATAATGCGCAGGTTTCATTTATGATTTGGCTAAAATGTATTCGCATATTACAGTCGCTTGATTGATGCTTATCTATCTACAATATAGACACCGCTCGTGTAGTTATTAACT